>OY796683.1:21971747-23171747 GCA_963680715.1 Tetragnatha montana
TGAGAGAGGAGGGCGGGGGCATAAAGTTGGATTTTCGCGCGAAAATCCAACTTTATGCCCCCCGACCCCCTCGAGAATCCCAGGCACCGGGACTCTACCTGCCACCGTACACCCTTGGGTTCGAGAGAGGAGGGCGGGGGGCATAAAGTTGGATTTCGCGCGAAAATCCAACTTTATGCCCCCCGACCCCCTCGAGAATCCCAGGCACCGGGACTCTACCTGCCACCGTACACCCTTGGGTTCGAGAGAGGAGGGCGGGGGGCATAAAGTTGGATTTTCGCGCGAAAATCCAACTTTATGCCCCCCGACCCCCTCGAGAATCCCAGGCACCGGGACTCTACCTGCCACCGTACACCCTTGGGTTCGAGAGAGGAGGGCGGGGGGCATAAAGTTGGATTTTCGCGCGAAAATCCAACTTTATGCCCCCCGACCCCCTCGAGAATCCCAGGCACCGGGACTCTACCTGCCACCGTACACCCTTGGGTTCGAGAGAGGAGGGCGGGGGGCATAAAGTTGGATTTTCGCCGCGAAAATCCAACTTTATGCCCCCCGACCCCCTCGAGAATCCCAGGCACCGGGACTCTACCTGCCACCGTACACCCTTGGGTTCGAGAGAGGAGGGCGGGGGGCATAAAGTTGGATTTTCGCGCGAAAATCCAACTTTATGCCCCCCGACCCCCTCGAGAATCCCAGGCACCGGGACTCTACCTGCCACCGTACACCCTTGGGTTCGAGAGAGGAGGGCGGGGGGCATAAGTTGGATTTTCGCGCGAAAATCCAACTTTATGCCCCCCGACCCCCTCGAGAATCCCAGGCACCGGGACTCTACCTGCCACCGTACACCCTTGGGTTCGAGAGAGGAGGGCGGGGGGCATAAAGTTGGATTTCGCGCGAAAATCCAACTTTATGCCCCCGACCCCCTCGGAATCCCAGGCACCGGGACTCTACCTGCCACCGTACACCCTTGGGTTCGAGAGAGGAGGGCGGGGGGCATAAAGTTGGATTTTCGCGCGAAAATCCAACTTTATGCCCCCCGACCCCCTCGAGAATCCCAGGCACCGGGACTCTACCTGCCACCGTACACCCTTGGGTTCGAGAGAGGAGGGCGGGGGGCATAAAGTTGGATTTTCGCGCGAAAATCCAACTTTTATGCCCCCCGACCCCCTCGAGAATCCCAGGCACCGGGACTCTACCTGCCACCGTACACCCTTGGGTTCGAGAGAGGAGGGCGGGGGGCATAAAGTTGGATTTTCGCGCGAAAATCCAACTTTATGCCCCCCGACCCCCTCGAGAATCCCAGGCACCGGGACTCTACCTGCCACCGTACACCCTTGGGTTCGAGAGAGGAGGGCGGGGGGCATAAAGTTGGATTTTCGCGCGAAAATCCAACTTTATGCCCCCCGACCCCCTCGAGAATCCCAGGCACCGGGACTCTACCTGCCACCGTACACCCTTGGGTTCGAGAGAGGAGGGCGGGGGGCATAAAGTTGGATTTTCGCGCGAAAATCCAACTTTATGCCCCCCGACCCCCTCGAGAATCCCAGGCACCGGGACTCTACCTGCCACCGTACACCCTTGGGTTCGAGAGAGGAGGGCGGGGGGCATAAAGTTGGATTTTCGCGCGAAAATCCAACTTTATGCCCCCCGACCCCCTCGAGAATCCCAGGCACCGGGACTCTACCTGCCACCGTACACCCTTGGGTTCGAGAGAGGAGGGCGGGGCATAAAGTTGGATTTTCGCGCGAAAATCCAACTTTATGCCCCCGACCCCCTCGAGAATCCCAGGCACCGGGACTCTACCTGCCACCGTACACCCTTGGGTTCGAGAGAGGAGGGCGGGGGGCATAAAGTTGGATTTTCGCGCGAAAATCCAACTTTATGCCCCCGACCCCCTCGAGAATCCCAGGCACCGGGACTCTACCTGCCACCGTACACCCTTGGGTTCGAGAGAGGAGGGCGGGGGGCATAAAGTTGGATTTTCGCGCGAAAATCCAACTTTATGCCCCCCGACCCCCTCGAGAATCCCAGGCACCGGGACTCTACCTGCCACCGTACACCCTTGGGTTCGAGAGAGGAGGGCGGGGGGCATAAAGTTGGATTTTCGCGCGAAAATCCAACTTTATGCCCCCCGACCCCCTCGAGAATCCCAGGCACCGGGACTCTACCTGCCACCGTACACCCTTGGGTTCGAGAGAGGAGGGCGGGGGGCATAAAGTTGGATTTTCGCGCGAAAATCAACTTTATGCCCCCCGACCCCCTCGAGAATCCCAGGCACCGGGACTCTACCTGCCACCGTACACCCTTGGGTTCGAGAGAGGAGGGCGGGGGGCATAAAGTTGGATTTTCGCGCGAAAATCCAACTTTATGCCCCCCGACCCCCTCGAGAATCCAGGCACCGGGACTCTACCTGCCACCGTACACCCTTGGGTTCGAGAGAGGAGGGCGGGGGGCATAAAGTTGGATTTTCGCGCGAAAATCCAACTTTATGCCCCCGACCCCCTCGAGAATCCCAGGCACCGGGACTCTACCTGCCACCGTACACCCTTGGGTTCGAGAGAGGAGGGCGGGGGGCATAAAGTTGGATTTTCGCGCGATAATCCAACTTTATGCCCCCGACCCCCTAGAATCCCAGGCACCGGGACTCTACCTGCCACCGTACACCCTTGGGTTCGAGAGAGGAGGGCGGGGGGCATAAAGTTGGATTTTCGCGCGAAAATCCAACTTTATGCCCCCCGACCCCCTCGAGAATCCAGGCACCGGGACTCTACCTGCCACCGTACACCCTTGGGTTCGAGAGAGGAGGGCGGGGGGCATAAAGTTGGATTTCGCGCGAAAATCCAACTTTATGCCCCCCGACCCCCTCGAGAATCCCAGGCACCGGGACTCTACCTGCCACCGTACACCCTTGGGTTCGAGAGAGGAGGGCGGGGGGCATAAAGTTGGATTTTCGCGCGAAAATCCAACTTTATGCCCCCCGACCCCTCGAGAATCCCAGGCACCGGGACTCTACCTGCCACCGTACACCCTTGGGTTCGAGAGAGGAGGGCGGGGGGCATAAAGTTGGATTTTCGCGCGAAAATCCAACTTTATGCCCCCCGACCCCCTCGAGAATCACAGGCACCGGGACTCTACCTGCCACCGTACACCCTTGGGTTCGAGAGAGGAGGGCGGGGGGCATAAAGTTGGATTTTCGCGCGAAAATCCAACTTTATGCCCCCCGACCCCCTCGAGAATCCCAGGCACCGGGACTCTACCTGCCACCGTACACCCTTGGGTTCGAGAGAGGAGGGGCGGGGGGCATAAAGTTGGATTTCGCGCGAAAATCCAACTTTATGCCCCCCGACCCCTCGAGAATCCCAGGCACCGGGACTCTACCTGCCACCGTACACCCTTGGGTTCGAGAGAGGAGGGCGGGGGGCATAAAGTTGGATTTTCGCGCGAAAATCCAACTTTATGCCCCCCGACCCCCTCGAGAATCCCAGGCACCGGGGACTCTACCTGCCACCGTACACCCTTGGGTTCGAGAGAGGAGGGCGGGGGGCATAAAGTTGGATTTTCGCGCGAAAATCCAACTTTATGCCCCCCCGACCCCCTCGAGAATCCCAGGCACCGGGACTCTACCTGCCACCGTACACCCTTGGGTTCGAGAGAGGAGGGCGGGGGCATAAAGTTGGATTTTCGCGCGAAAATCCAACTTTATGCCCCCCGACCCCCTCGAGAATCCCAGGCACCGGACTCTACCTGCCACCGTACACCCTTGGGTTCGAGAGAGGAGGGCGGGGGGCATAAAGTTGGATTTTCGCGCGAAAATCCAACTTTATGCCCCCCGACCCCCTCGAGAATCCAGGCACCGGGACTCTACCTGCCACCGTACACCCTTGGGTTCGAGAGAGGAGGGCGGGGGGCATAAAGTTGGATTTTCGCGCGAAAATCCAACTTTATGCCCCCCGACCCCCTCGAGAATCCCAGGCACCGGGACTCTACCTGCCACCGTACACCCTTGGGTTCGAGAGAGGAGGGCGGGGGGCATAAAGTTGGATTTTCGCGCGAAAATCCAACTTTATGCCCCCCGACCCCCTCGAGAATCCCAGGCACCGGGACTCTACCTGCCACCGTACACCCTTGGGTTCGAGAGAGGAGGGCGGGGGGCATAAAGTTGGATTTTCGCGCGAAAATCCAACTTTATGCCCCCCGACCCCCTCGAGAATCCCAGGCACCGGGACTCTACCTGCCACCGTACACCCTTGGGTTCGAGAGAGGAGGGCGGGGGGCATAAAGTTGGATTTTCGCGCGAAAATCCAACTTTATGCCCCCCGACCCCCTCGAGAATCCCAGGCACCGGGACTCTACCTGCCACCGTACACCCTTGGGTTCGAGAGAGGAGGGCGGGGGGCATAAAGTTGGATTTCGCGCGAAAATCCAACTTTATGCCCCCCGACCCCCTCGAGAATCCCAGGCACCGGGACTCTACCTGCCACCGTACACCCTTGGGTTCGAGAGAGGAGGGCGGGGGGCATAAAGTTGGATTTTCGCGCGAAAATCCAACTTTATGCCCCCCGACCCCCTCGAGAATCCCAGGCACCGGGACTCTACCTGCCACCGTACACCCTTGGGTTCGAGAGAGGAGGGCGGGGGCATAAAGTTGGATTTTCGCGCGAAAATCCAACTTTATGCCCCCCGACCCCCTCGAGAATCCCAGGCACCGGGACTCTACCTGCCACCGTACACCCTTGGGTTCGAGAGAGGAGGGCGGGGGGATAAAGTTGGATTTTCGCGCGAAAATCCAACTTTATGCCCCCCGACCCCCTCGAGAATCCCAGGCACCGGGACTCTACCTGCCACCGTACACCCTTGGGTTCGAGAGAGGAGGGCGGGGGGCATAAAGTTGGATTTTCGCGCGAAAATCCAACTTTATGCCCCCCGACCCCCTCGAGAATCCCAGGCACCGGGACTCTACCTGCCACCGTACACCCTTGGGTTCGAGAGAGGAGGGCGGGGGGCATAAAGTTGGATTTTCGCGCGAAAATCCAACTTTATGCCCCCCGACCCCCTCGAGAATCCCAGGCACCGGGACTCTACCTGCCACCGTACACCCTTGGGTTCGAGAGAGGAGGGCGGGGGGCATAAAGTTGGATTTTCGCGCGAAAATCCAACTTTATGCCCCCCGACCCCCTCGAGAATCCCAGGCACCGGGACTCTACCTGCCACCGTACACCCTTGGGTTCGAGAGAGGAGGGCGGGGGGCATAAAGTTGGATTTTCGCGCGAAAATCCAACTTTATGCCCCCCGACCCCCTCGAGAATCCCAGGCACCGGGACTCTACCTGCCACCGTACACCCTTGGGTTCGAGAGAGGAGGGCGGGGGGCATAAAGTTGGATTTTCGCGCGAAAATCCAACTTTATGCCCCCCGACCCCCTCGAGAATCCCAGGCACCGGGACTCTACCTGCCACCGTACACCCTTGGGTTCGAGAGAGGAGGGCGGGGGGCATAAAGTTGGATTTTCGCGCGAAAATCCAACTTTATGCCCCCCGACCCCCTCGAGAATCCCAGGCACCGGGACTCTACCTGCCACCGTACACCCTTGGGTTCGAGAGAGGAGGGCGGGGGGCATAAAGTTGGATTTTCGCGCGAAAATCCAACTTTATGCCCCCCGACCCCCTCGAGAATCCCAGGCACCGGGACTCTACCTGCCACCGTACACCCTTGGGTTCGAGAGAGGAGGGCGGGGGGCATAAAGTTGGATTTTCGCGCGAAAATCCAACTTTATGCCCCCCGACCCCCTCGAGAATCCCAGGCACCGGGACTCTACCTGCCACCGTACACCCTTGGGTTCGAGAGAGGAGGGCGGGGGGCATAAAGTTGGATTTTCGCGCGAAAATCCAACTTTATGCCCCCCGACCCCCTCGAGAATCCCAGGCACCGGGACTCTACCTGCCACCGTACACCCTTGGGTTCGAGAGAGGAGGGCGGGGGGCATAAAGTTGGATTTTCGCGCGAAAATCCAACTTTATGCCCCCCGACCCCCTCGAGAATCCCAGGCACCGGGACTCTACCTGCCACCGTACACCCTTGGGTTCGAGAGAGGAGGGCGGGGGGCATAAAGTTGGATTTTCGCGCGAAAATCCAACTTTATGCCCCCCGACCCCCTCGAGAATCCCAGGCACCGGGACTCTACCTGCCACCGTACACCCTTGGGTTCGAGAGAGGAGGGCGGGGGGCATAAAGTTGGATTTTCGCGCGAAAATCCAACTTTATGCCCCCCGACCCCCTCGAGAATCCCAGGCACCGGGACTCTACCTGCCACCGTACACCCTTGGGTTCGAGAGAGGAGGGCGGGGGGCATAAAGTTGGATTTTCGCGCGAAAATCCAACTTTATGCCCCCCGACCCCCTCGAGAATCCCAGGCACCGGGACTCTACCTGCCACCGTACACCCTTGGGTTCGAGAGAGGAGGGCGGGGGGCATAAAGTTGGATTTTCGCGCGAAAATCCAACTTTATGCCCCCCGACCCCCTCGAGAATCCCAGGCACCGGGACTCTACCTGCCACCGTACACCCTTGGGTTCGAGAGAGGAGGGCGGGGGGCATAAAGTTGGATTTTCGCGCGAAAATCCAACTTTATGCCCCCCGACCCCCTCGAGAATCCCAGGCACCGGGACTCTACCTGCCACCGTACACCCTTGGGTTCGAGAGAGGAGGGCGGGGGGCATAAAGTTGGATTTTCGCGCGAAAATCCAACTTTATGCCCCCCGACCCCCTCGAGAATCCCAGGCACCGGGACTCTACCTGCCACCGTACACCCTTGGGTTCGAGAGAGGAGGGCGGGGGGCATAAAGTTGGATTTTCGCGCGAAAATCCAACTTTATGCCCCCCGACCCCCTCGAGAATCCCAGGCACCGGGACTCTACCTGCCACCGTACACCCTTGGGTTCGAGAGAGGAGGGCGGGGGGCATAAAGTTGGATTTTCGCGCGAAAATCCAACTTTATGCCCCCCGACCCCCTCGAGAATCCCAGGCACCGGGACTCTACCTGCCACCGTACACCCTTGGGTTCGAGAGAGGAGGGCGGGGGGCATAAAGTTGGATTTTCGCGCGAAAATCCAACTTTATGCCCCCCGACCCCCTCGAGAATCCCAGGCACCGGGACTCTACCTGCCACCGTACACCCTTGGGTTCGAGAGAGGAGGGCGGGGGGCATAAAGTTGGATTTTCGCGCGAAAATCCAACTTTATGCCCCCCGACCCCCTCGAGAATCCCAGGCACCGGGACTCTACCTGCCACCGTACACCCTTGGGTTCGAGAGAGGAGGGCGGGGGGCATAAAGTTGGATTTTCGCGCGAAAATCCAACTTTATGCCCCCCGACCCCCTCGAGAATCCCAGGCACCGGGACTCTACCTGCCACCGTACACCCTTGGGTTCGAGAGAGGAGGGCGGGGGGCATAAAGTTGGATTTTCGCGCGAAAATCCAACTTTATGCCCCCCGACCCCCTCGAGAATCCCAGGCACCGGGACTCTACCTGCCACCGTACACCCTTGGGTTCGAGAGAGGAGGGCGGGGGGCATAAAGTTGGATTTTCGCGCGAAAATCCAACTTTATGCCCCCCGACCCCCTCGAGAATCCCAGGCACCGGGACTCTACCTGCCACCGTACACCCTTGGGTTCGAGAGAGGAGGGCGGGGGGCATAAAGTTGGATTTTCGCGCGAAAATCCAACTTTATGCCCCCCGACCCCCTCGAGAATCCCAGGCACCGGGACTCTACCTGCCACCGTACACCCTTGGGTTCGAGAGAGGAGGGCGGGGGGCATAAAGTTGGATTTTCGCGCGAAAATCCAACTTTATGCCCCCCGACCCCCTCGAGAATCCCAGGCACCGGGACTCTACCTGCCACCGTACACCCTTGGGTTCGAGAGAGGAGGGCGGGGGGCATAAAGTTGGATTTTCGCGCGAAAATCCAACTTTATGCCCCCCGACCCCCTCGAGAATCCCAGGCACCGGGACTCTACCTGCCACCGTACACCCTTGGGTTCGAGAGAGGAGGGCGGGGGGCATAAAGTTGGATTTTCGCGCGAAAATCCAACTTTATGCCCCCCGACCCCCTCGAGAATCCCAGGCACCGGGACTCTACCTGCCACCGTACACCCTTGGGTTCGAGAGAGGAGGGCGGGGGGCATAAAGTTGGATTTTCGCGCGAAAATCCAACTTTATGCCCCCCGACCCCCTCGAGAATCCCAGGCACCGGGACTCCACATGCCAAAGTGCACAATCTCAAATCTCAAATCTCAAATCTCAAATCTCAAATCTCAAATCTCAAATCTCAAATCTCAAATCTCAAATCTCAAATCTCAAATCTCAAATCTCAAATCTCAAATCTCAAATCTCAAATCTCAAATCTCAAATCTCAAATCTCAAATCTCAAATCTCAAATCTCAAATCTCAAATCTCAAATCTCAAATCTCAAATCTCAAATCTCAAATCTCAAATCTCAAATCTCAAATCTCAAATCTCAAATCTCAAATCTCAAATCTCAAATCTCAAATCTCAAATCTCAAATCTCAAATCTCAAATCTCAAATCTCAAATCTCAAATCTCAAATCTCAAATCTCAAATCTCAAATCTCAAATCTCAAATCTCAAATCTCAAATCTCAAATCTCAAATCTCAAATCTCAAATCTCAAATCTCAAATCTCAAATCTCAAATCTCAAATCTCAAATCTCAAATCTCAAATCTCAAATCTCAAATCTCAAATCTCAAATCTCAAATCTCAAATCTCAAATCTCAAATCTCAAATCTCAAATCTCAAATCTCAAATCTCAAATCTCAAATCTCAAATCTCAAATCTCAAATCTCAAATCTCAAATCTCAAATCTCAAATCTCAAATCTCAAATCTCAAATCTCAAATCTCAAATCTCAAATCTCAAATCTCAAATCTCAAATCTCAAATCTCAAATCTCAAATCTCAAATCTCAAATCTCAAATCTCAAATCTCAAATCTCAAATCTCAAATCTCAAATCTCAAATCTCAAATCTCAAATCTCAAATCTCAAATCTCAAATCTCAAATCTCAAATCTCAAATCTCAAATCTCAAATCTCAAATCTCAAATCTCAAATCTCAAATCTCAAATCTCAAATCTCAAATCTCAAATCTCAAATCTCAAATCTCAAATCTCAAATCTCAAATCTCAAATCTCAAATCTCAAATCTCAAATCTCAAATCTCAAATCTCAAATCTCAAATCATCCGGTTAAAAAAATTTTTCATAAAAATCATAGTAATAAAAATTTTAATGCATATTTAAGGATTTTTTTTTCAATACTACAATCGAATATTCCATTTAAATTGAAAATATTTTAAATATCCAAAGAAAAATTTAATTGTAAAATTTTTCGTTGGATATTTTAAATATTTTCAATTTAAATGGAATATTCGATTGTAGTATTGAAAATATCCTTAAACATGCGTCATAAATTTGGATTACTATGATTTCATTTGGAAAAATTGCGCAAAATTTCAATGGATCTCACGATGTGAAGCTGCCTTCATCAAACTGAAAATGTCAAATTCAAGTGTGTATGGTTTCAGTAAATTAAGTATCGACGGAATACATAACAGCTGATACTATTCGCAAAGACACAGATAATGATGAACTGTCTAGCATAAACCAACAAATTCAAAACAATCTAGAACCTTCATATACATACTCTTCAGAAAGCTGTATTAGAAGAACTCCATCGTACACACATCGGCATTACAAAAATGAAACAACTTGCAAGACGGTATGTGTACTGGTGTACTGGAAAGGAATAGACAAGGATATAGAACGGATTTCAAGAACCTGTGAACCATGCGAAGAAGTTAATACCAACCCCGCAAAGGCTCAAATACATCCGTGGGATGCCCCAAAGGAAAATTGGGATATGTTCACATGGACTACGCAGGCCCTTTTCAAGACCACTACTTTTTAATAGTTGTGGATGCTGAATCAAAATGGGCAGAGGTAAAAATCACCAGAAGCTCCCCAACAACTGCCTCTACCATAGAACTGTTATCTGATATTTTTACTACTCTTGAATTTCCTCGGGTCTTAGTGTCAGATAATGCAACAATATTCATAAATCAGCATTTTCAGGATTATTGTAAAAAGAATGGAATTTTTCAAAAACTTATTGCACCTGGACATCCCGCTACAAATGGGTTAGCAGAGAGAAATGTGCGAACATTGAAGAATCGCCTAAAAACCATGGCACAGTCCCCAATGTCAATGTACCAAAAAAGTGAGAGATTCCATTTACGTATGGGGCAACATCTCTTGTGAACAATAAAACTCCTGCAGAAATGTATTTACAGAGGAATATACGCAATACTAAGTCAGATGTTTCCTAAATAACAAACACATGGAAATTTGGAAAGAAAGAAATTTCGATGGCACATGGATGCACCGATACAATAGCGAGCTGTATAACCTTTATAGAGATGCAAACATACTCTTTATAAAAGTCAACCACATGAAACTTGCTGGATACCTTTGCAGGTTGAATCCTTCCACACAAACTTCAAGGATATTTCAGTTCAAACCAATCGGGACCCGTTTAAGAGGCACTTACTTAGATGGGTGGACTGTGTTGATGAGGATTTTAAAAAATTAAGAATTGGCAATTAGAGAACCCTATCCAAGAAGAGATCAGAATGGAGGAAGATTCTTAGGAAGGCCTTGGCCCACAAAGGGCTGTGGAGTCAATAAAGAAATTTGGTAAACTACACTATCAAGTAGAACTAGATTACGGTAACATTTTCAAGAGACATATCAACCAACTAATAGACCGGGAGCCAGCACCATATTTTGTCAGTCATTTCCTCTCAAGCGATATTTGGTGGAAAATTTCAGGAAGTTATATCATACAGCCTGGTGAGCGTCAGCTGGCTGTAGGGCGGTGGAATAGACGTCAGCTGGTCGTTTAACATTTGGAGCGTCTTTCTCAAAGATTCTTTGCGGCTTCAATTACGCGAGAGAAAAAGAACAAGAGGGGAAACTCGGTGAAACTGTTATGTTTTTGTTACATTTCGATTTGCTTTGTATTGAGGAGAGGTACGAAAGGGTGTGTGGTCGCATGAGCGGCGGATATCGTTTTAAATCAAGATTTTGTAAATAATGTAAATAAATATCTGTTAATTATTATCCAGCCTTGGGTTAGGAGAAGGAACCAACAAACATGAACAAAAATTTATACTTTCAGTGATTTCCTTTCAACGTTTCCTGACTTCATGAGTCTCAAGTTGTCAACAAAAAACAATTCCCTTCTAGAACATTATTAATTAAATATTGCCAACTTAAAATTATCTGAAAAACAAATAATATCTAAAAAATTAATTAAAACAGTGTCCTTTCAAAAAGTTGGTTTGGTTTATAAAAAGAAATTAAAAGTTATCTTTAGGGAAATTGGTTAGTAATTAATTTTTAGAAGTAATAATTTATTGTTCTTTAAAGAAAGTTAGTCTATTTCCTAACAATGGACTCTAACCGTCTGACGTCACACGGAACCAACACGTGACCTACTGAGCTTGCAATGGACTCTAACCGCCTATCTGGTTCGAGACTTCACGGAACCAACACGTGACCTACAACTGAGCTTGCAATTGGTTACCACAGATACTACACTAGTAGATCTACTAGTGTAGTATCTGTGGTAACCAATAGCAAGCTCAGTAGGTCACGTGTTGGTTCCGTGTGACGTCAGACGGTTAGAGTCCATTGGTTCCCACAGATACTACACTAGTAGATCTACTAGTGTAGTATCTGATCTGGATAATAATTAACAGATATTTATTTACATTATTTACAAAATCTTGATTTAAAACGATATCCGCCGCTCATGCGACCACACACCCATTCATACCTCTCCTCAATACAAAGCAAATCGAAATGTAAACAAAAACATAACAGTTTCACTGGAGTTTCCCTCTTGTTCTTTTTCTCTTGCGTAATTGAAGCCGCAAAGAATCTTTGAGAAAGACGCTCCAAATGTTAAACGACCAGCTGACGTCTATTCCACCGCCCTACAGCCAGCTGACGCTCACCAGGCTTTATGATATAACTTCCTGAAATTTTCCACCAAATATCGCTTGAGAGGAAATGACTGACAAAATATGTTGCTGGCTCCCGGTCTATAAGAAAACCAGAAATCCTAAATAAATCAGTAACGATTGCTCCTGATACAAAAACGGATGAAGACCATACACCAGGAAGCAATTATGCGGTACCTCAATTTTCGACACTACCTCATACCATATGATATGATACCATACGATGACTCATACCATACCTCAAGTGATGACTCCTCCCATACCTCGACTAATGACTCCTTCCGTACCTCAACTTCGCAGATGATCTTCTAGAGAAAGAAAAGAGCCTACCCATTTACAGGACTATTATTTGTACTGATGAAGATTGTAAATAGTTTTCAATTAAGCCTGGGAAAATTGTTGTTTCTGTATATAAGTAACTAGTATTAATTGTAACTCAACATCCTAAGAAATTGCTAGAATTTGAAATGAAAATAAAGAACGTTCTACAAAATCTGCTACTTTTTCAATATAAAATATCTACAATAGTTAAATGAAAAAAATTGCAACCTCAAACTTCATAAGTCTCAAAATTAACCCTGTAATACGGAGAAAATAATTAATCATGCATCACTACAGTCTGTGTAAATAAAATAAGCGGTTTGACGTCATTCTTTACCATGGCAACGCAGAAGAAATACATTGAGAAAAAAGTCAAGGTCAACAGCTGATTCTATTTACATAGACTATAGTAATTCTTTTTACATTTAAAAGACAGTTTAAATTACAGTGAGAAGGCAAGTCTAAAGAAAAATACATAAATAACATTATCCATGTTTATTTCATAAATATATTTACAACTACTAACATAATATTTTGAGAAGATGTCAAGAATGAATTGGAGCTAATGATTTGGGTTATTCATCCCATAAAAGCTGGAACATTGATGTAAATGTTAGGAACATCACTTCTACCGCATCCAAGCCCCCACGATACAATT
This sequence comes from Tetragnatha montana, assembly GCA_963680715.1. NCBI lineage: Eukaryota > Metazoa > Arthropoda > Arachnida > Araneae > Tetragnathidae > Tetragnatha > Tetragnatha montana. The sequence goes on from OY796683.1 coordinate 21,984,812, forward strand.
CCAATTAGTTCACAAGCTAGAGGGCCTCCAGCATCACCCTACAAGACAATTGACATTAATTATTAAACAAACTAGTTATCCTACATTAGTACACTTACAGCCATATTCACAGCCATCAGCGTCAGTGTTAAATCCTCGGTCAAAGAAGAATTCCACCAATCAGAGTCAACGGAAAGCTACTTTTTCTTTCTTTAACCGCTGGTTAACCTCGACGCTGATGACTATGAATATGGCTGTAAGAAATTTAAAAAACTTCCTATTCAGTATTCAAGCCACATAGGAGCTCGCAGAGATCAAGAAATTAACTTTTGAAACCTAGTTTAAACAAAATTTAGAAGATTGCGATTGACTAGATTTAACTTCCATTCCTAATATTTCAGATTTAGTTTTTACAATTTGATATAACTAACACAGAAAAAACTTGCTCGAGAACCAGTGATTTAGGGAAACTGACATGCAAAAAGTTAAAACTCAATTTTTAAATTCCCTATTATTCTAAAAAGAGGGAGAAAGTTTTAAACTTATCAACACTCGACTCACAACGTCCTATTAGCCCAGTAATTTTAGGTTTGGTAGCTAAATAATTTATAATTGGCAGAAAATTTCAGGATAAGCTCTCTGATGTGTACAACCCACCCTGAAAAGTTCCCAAAGATCCTCCGTCGGCGTCATTCCAAAATGACGGATCAAAGATGGCCCCCTAGCATTTTTGCCTTTTCCGATATTTTCGCTCATATCTAAGTCAAAAATTAATATTTTTTAGTTCTGTAATAGGATTTATACTCAGGATAGATGCCGTTTTCGAATAAAATTTACAGTTTTTCGATAAAAAATATAATAAATGGGGTGTAAAGGGATTTTATTCTTGCCAAACTGCAAAATTTTCATTGTTGTTTCCATGCTTTGCCATATAACTGTACGAATACAAAAATCGATCGGAAAAATACGATTGTTTTTAGTAGTCCCATTATTTAAAAAAAATTAAATCCGCTGAAATTTGACAGAGATATTCCATTTTTAGTAAAGTGTTGTGGTGCGGATGGTATTGGGAAGTATTATTACGTTAGGAGTGGGTTTCGCACTCGATTAATTGTTTTTTGGCCATTATCTTTAACAGCTTAGTTAATACTGTTGTAACGTAAAGAAATCATTATGGTGCATTAAAATTTCTTACACAAACATTTAATTATCAAAAAGTTCCTTAAAATTAATTAGGTCTTTTGGACCGATTACATATTTCGGACCTTATAGCTTCCTTTTAAAATAACTGGGATATTCATTCCAGTTTTCTGTACAGTGATATTTCAAAGGATTTTGAAGTGATAAAAAATAACATAATGAACGTTTTTGCTTATACTCGTACAATGGAACTCCATTATTGTGATCCATCGCATAAAAAATTTTAATATCACAAGAGGTTTTCTATTATCGGTTTTTTAATTTTTTACACTGAAGCGGAGCTCGACTGCATTTTCATGGAGCTAAACACTTATAATTTGAAATAAATGTATCAAATACTATAGAGGTTTTTAATGTTATAGAGTAGAGGTATCGCAAAATAAAACTTATCAAATAAGCCACTTAAAATTTTATTCATTGTCATCATCATTGTTTTCGAATTCAGTAGAAGCTGAATTTTTACACGACTCGCCAAAGCAAGATGTGCAAAATTTGGAACATTGGAGTCCTGCTTTTCTGCACTGGCATCTTGTGTCACAATCCCTTGTAGAATTTATTTTGCAGTTGCAAGAGATGAGCTGCAAGAGTTCTTCAGAAGTTGCTAGACGTGTTGAAATAACTGGATTCAACTTTCCATCCTTTTTGAACTATCCCCAATCAGTTGGATTCAGGTTGTTCCCCAGCCATTGTTGGACTATTGCAGGTAAACTCGAAGAACTTTTGCAACTCATCTCTTGCAACTGCAAAATAAATTGTACAAGGGATTGTGACACAAGATGCCAGTGCAGAAAAGCAGGACTCCAATGTTCCAGATTTTGCACATCTTGCTTTGGGGAGTCATGTAAAAATTCAGCTTCTACTGAATTCGAAAACAATGATGACAATGATTAAAATTTTGAGTAAGTGGCTTATTTGATAAGTTTTATTTTAAGATACTTCTACTCTAACATTTTTTTTAATGGCAGGTATTTTGAACCGTTACGGCTGTAACTATAGTCCATTAACCCATGTCGTGCCGAAGCAGTACTTTGCGTTACCCAGTGGGTACCTGTGGAGCGAAGCCACGGAGGTGAAGCACTGTTGCCCACGCCACACACACAGGCACAGCCCCTTTTTACAGGGGGGCCACATTCATTCCTCACACACATAAGAACAGAAACTAACATCCATGCCAAACGGGGATTCGAACCGCAGACGTAAGGCTTCGCAGTCAGATGCTCTAACCACTATGCCAGTACGTCGGCCTACTCTATAACATTAAAAATCTCTATAGCATTTGATACATTTATTTCAAATTATACGCATTTTGCGCCATGAAAATGTAGTCGAGCTGCGCTTCAGTGTAAAAAATTAAAAAATCAATAATAGTAAACCTCTTGTGACATTGAAATTTTTTATGAGATGGTTCACAGTAATGGAGTTCCACTGTATAAGCAAAAACGTTCATTTAAGTTATTTTTTATCACTTCAAAATCCTTTGAAATATCACTGTACAGAAAACTAGAATGAATATCCCAGTTATTTTAAAAGGTAGCTATAAGGTCCAAAATATATAATCGGTCCAAAAGACCTAATTAATTTTAAGGAACTTTTTGATAATTAAATGTTTGTGTAAGAAATTTTTAATGCACCATAATGATTTCTTTACGTTACAACAGTATTAACTAAGCTGTTAAAGATAATGGCCAAAAAACAATTATTAATCAAGTGCGAAACCCACTCCTAACGTAATAATACTTCCCAATACCATCCGCACCACAACACTTTACTAAAAATGGAATATCTTTGTCAATTTTCAGCAGATTTAATTTTTTTTTAAATAATGGGACTACTAAAAACAATCGTATTTTTCCGATCGATTTTTCTATTCGTACAGTTATATGGCAAAGCATGCAAACAACAATAAAAATGTTGCAGTTTGGCAAGAATAAACTCCCTTTACACCCCATTTATTATATTTTTATCGAAAAACTGTAAATTTTATTCGAAAACGGCATCTATCCTGAGTATAAATCCTGTTACAGAACTAAAAAGTATTATTTGATCCGCCATTTTGGAATGACGCCGACGGAGGATCTTTGGAGACTTTTCAGGGTGGGTTGTACACATCATAGAGAGCTTATCCTGAAATTTTCAGCTAATTATGAATGTGAGTGGCAGCCTTGTGTTTAGTGACGATTGCGCAAATAGCGTGCGCTGCAACGCACGTCACCTCGTGTATAAAAGCTCACTCATTTTTGTACGATTCTGATTCTTCTCTTGTTCTTACGTTCACTGTTAATTTATATTTTGTTGATTTTAATTATGAACTTTTAGCAATTTAAATAAAGTATGTTTAGTTAAAACCACGGCATCCTCCTTATTACGTTATGGCATCCCTGCGTACAGTTGACATTTGGCATCCCTGCCGGGACACCTTGCTTGGATCTGAGGGTCTGATGTGATGATCAACCTGGATTATCTTTCGGATCTTACCGCTCGATACCTGAAACTGAGGATGAAGAGGAAGTGACTCAGCAACCTGCCTATACGATGACAGATCCTACGAAGATGCTGAGCCAACTGAAGCTTCATCGCACAGCGTTAAGGAGCGGGTTTACGAGATCTGCAAATAAGCTACGAAGTATACTGGAGGATGGCGAACCTACGACTGAAGATCAGCTGGAGATAGCTCTGGAAAGACTGATTGAGAAGAAGGAACAGCTAAGGATTGCGCAGGAAGAATACCTAAGGTTAATGCAGTCTACTAGCTGTACCCAAGAAACCTACGATGAAGAGATCTCGACGTCAGAAGATTATTACGACAGTTTCATGGAGCTGAAAATACGTACTACGAAGAAGCTGAAATCTACAGTTTGCGAGAACTCTAAGAGAAACTTCTACAAGCTGCCTGAGATTGAGCTAATCAAGTTTGATGGCGATCCAAGGAATTGACTTCCATTTTGGAATCAATTTGAGAAGATTCACAAAGACCCCCGAATAGATAAGCGGGACAAGTTTTCGTACCTTCTGCAGTCCATGGCAGCAAACTCAAAGGCCAGGAGCATCCTGGAGAGTTATCCCGCGAGCAGCGAGAACTACGAACCAGCCGTACTCTCCCTCAAAGAGAGGTTTGGGAACGAAAGTGTCCTGGTACAGATCTGCATAAGGGATCTGTTGAAATTGGTCACTTCCGACAAAAGCAAAACAGACTTGAGTGCCCTGTACGACCAGCTGATGACACACTTGCGATCCTTGAAAGCTTTGGGACTCACTCAAGATAAGTACGCTGACTTTTTGTACCCACTGATAGAATCTGCAATACCACCTAATTTGTTGTTAATTTACGAAAGACAAAAGTCACAAATGAAAGTTGGGGGTAAGTCAGACTTAGATCTAATAGTAGAGTTTTTGAAGTCTGAAGTAGACTCTCAAGCTAACAAGGAGAGGATCCCAACGTGTCATCACCGATTTGGTTCATTTTTGGTGTGTAAGTAGTGCATGACTAGGACATCAATTTGTGAAAATATTAAGAAGCAACTTTCAGAAATTTTGGAGAAAATCGCGATTAAAAATTTTAGCATGTACTTATAGATTTAATAAGATTCGTATCTTGCAAGCGAATCGTGGTGTAGTGGTAAAAGCTGCGATTCCCAACCCAAGGGTCCCGGGATCGAGTCTCGCTGCATACCATAACTTTTATTTTTATTTTCCACGCAATAAGAGCACAGATATGAAATAAACTCATAATAATATTTAATTATTAATTTTTAAATATTTTTTCTTGCGTATAAAAAATTGTTTTGGTAAATATTTTATAGTATTTATTATAGGATCATAAAAAATTGGTTTTAATAATTATTTTTTTTGGGGAAACTAGGAATGAAAAGATTTATTTTAAAACAAAAAAAAATTATTTTATAGATGAAGTTTTACCTTAATTTATCCCTAACTATCCAAAAGAAAGTACGCAATTTCGTTATGCTAAAAGGGTTTGCAATGTGTCTGATTTGATAGTTAAAATAAATTTTTTTTTGGTAAATAAAAATATTTACAATAGGATCATAAAAAAATTGGAGTTATTGGTTACCAGGTATTACCAGATAGAAAAATTGTATAATTAGCAGAGAATTTGATTTTTCCTACAAAAAAATATTTAAAAAATGTTTTAAAATTGATAATTATAAATATAAATATGTATGTACTACTTCATTTCATACCTGTGCTTTTAATTGCGTGGAAAATAAAAATAAAAATTATGGTATGCAGCGAGGTTCGATCCCGGGACCTTTGGGTTGTGAATTGCAGCTTTTACCACTACACCACGATCCGCTTACAAGGTACGAACCTTATTAAATTATAAGTACATGTTGAAATTTTTAATCGCGATTTTCTCCAAAATTTCTGAAAGTTGCTTCTTAATATTTTCACAAATTGATGTCCTAGTCATGCACTACTTCCACACCAAAAATGAACCAAATCGGTGATGACACGTTGGGATCCTCTCCTTGTAAGTTGAAATTAGCTAAAGACTTTTCTGGTAATAGTTCTTGTGGTAAGAAGTGTATAGATAAGACAAGTATAGATGTGCTTACTTCCCATGAACTATTAACTGCTAATAAAAGTGTAGTTTCTAATAGTGAAGGTAAATTTAAAAGGTTTGATATGTGTGTTTTTTGTAACAGTAAAGTACATGCATCTGAGAGTTGTAATCAGATTTCCAAGATAAAAATCCCTAGATGGCTGGAAGCTGTAAAGGATGTAAAAATAAGTTTACGTTTATTTGGTGATGCTAGTCAACTAGCCTACGGAGCCTGTGTTTTCATTAGAACAGAATCTCAGGGTCAGGTAAACATACGATTGGTAAACGCCAGATCGAAAAACCCCGCCGACTTTGGATCTAGGGTTGTTCTCCCGAGCATCCCGAGCCGTTAGTCCAGGTTAGATGGTGGGAGGGCCCTAACAGGCCGAGAGGCCTTGAAAGCGAGTGGCCTGATTAACATGGAGATGGGATTCTGGTCGATTCTGTTGTTCAATCTCTAATTATGTATGTCCATATTGAGTTGTTGCATGAGGGAACGTCAATTATAATGACTCACTTGAGGGAAAAATACTGGGTTCTGAAAAGTCGCAAGACTATAAAAAACTGTAAAAATTGTGTTAGATGTAAAAGGTTGTTACTAGAGACTTTAAAGGTTAGAAGTAGAGGTTGCTGTTTCATAAGAGGTAACGGTTGCTGTTTCTTAAATTTGGTTATAAGTTTTCTAACTATGTTTAAGATGTTTTGTTTGAGTGATGATAAACACACTCAAAGGTGGGAGTATGTGAGTGGCAGCCTTGTGTTTAGTGACGATTGCGCAAATAGCGTGCGCTGCAACGCACGTCACCTCGTGTATAAAAGCTCACTCATTTTTGTACGATTCTGATTCTTCTCTTGTTCTTACGTTCACTGTTAATTTATATTTTGTTGATTTTAATTATGAACTTTTAGCAATTTAAATAAAGTATGTTTAGTTAAAACCACGGCATCCTCCTTATTACGTTATGGCATCCCTGCGTACAGTTGACAATTAATTATTTAGCTATCGACCCCTTTTTGACCTAAAATTTCTGGGCTATATGAACAATGACACAAATTAGTCAAGATAGCACCAAGAATACCTCACCTGACATGCATCTTGTTGACCATGTCCACCGGCACAGAAACTACTCGCAGGAAGGATGAATGGATTCGTAAGAGCCTATTACATTTTGCCATGCCAATCCATGTCATCTACAATAGGAACTTGAGCTTCTCTAATTTTCAGAGACATTCCTCAATCTGAAAATATACAAGCGAAGGAGTTACTTCATAAAAGGGCAACCATCGCATCCAAACAATCGCACGCAAAGACTCCAAAAACGCAAAGCAAAATGCAATGCAAAGTTAATACTTATAAGTATAGGCCAACCTGATTAATTTTAGTAACGAGGCACGCATTTCTCATGGACAGAGAGATAATAAATTTCCAAAGTAGTACGACTATACCAGCACTTTTCTTCAGTAGTACTTAATATTCTGGAGGTGAACTTACAATATGCTTAAATACATGTATACCGGGGTTCTTTTTGGAAAATCGCATATTTTAGTTACGAACCAAAACTTCCTTTTTCAAACAATCTCGTACAGTGGTTTTGCAAATAGGACGAGATTGGGAATAAAAAGCGGTTAACCGAGATTTTGCGGACGGAGGCCTCAGTTAGCAGTGGTCGAATTTCCTTACATGGAAAAGATGATTCGGGAGCCCTATAGAGCAAGAGCTCGTAAACCCCAGACCTTCGTTATTTTATAAAAGCTGAAAACTTGTCAGCGCATGCTCCCAACTCAGGTAAGAACGATGGACCATTATGAAGTTTGGGTTACCCTGGCTTTGGCAGGTAAACGGTACTAAAGGTGTGTAAAATATAATTCTACTTACGTTATAGTATAAAAGCTGATTTTTATATGTAATAATTAGATAATGTTTCCTCATTGGCCAGACATTTTTGATAGTTCCAACCCCTTGCCAGACAAGCATGTAGGGTAGCTATTTCTACTGCGCATGTATTGTTTATAGTACTTAGTACATGTTTACATCAGCTAAAATAATCTTATACGCTGTCTTCAAGTATTATTAATTTAATATTCATTAATAATTACTAACATAAAATATTTCGAATATATACAGACTATAAAGTATGTTGAATTGATTGATTCGATTTTTACATACTAGTGGCAACACTATATTCATTAAGCTTAAGTGTTGCCACTAGTATGTAAAAATCTAATCAATCAATTCAACATACTTTATAGTCTGTATATATTCGAAATATTTTATGTTAGTAATTATTAATGAATATTAAATTAATAATACTTGAAGACAGCGTATAAGATTATTTTAGCTGATGTAAACATGTACTAAGTACTATAAACAATACATGCGCAGTAGAAATAGCTACCCTACATGCTTGTCTGGCAAGGGGTTGGAACTATCAAAAATGTCTGGCCAATGAGGAAACATTATCTAATTATACATATAAAAATCAGCTTTTATACTATAACGCAAGTAGAATTATATTTTACACACCTTTAGTACCGTTTACCTGCCAAAGCCAGGGTAACCCAAACTTCATAATGGTCCATCGTTCTTACCTGAGTTGGGAGCATGCGCTGACAAGTTTTCAGCTTTTATAAAATAACGAAGGTCTGGGGTTCACGGGCTCTTAGACTACTAGTTGAGACTACAATCGCATTTGGAAAACTTTTACTTCTTATTTTTGAAAACTGGCAATAATTTAAAAATTATGTTACAGCGTTTGCTTATCAAATAAAAAAAATCTGAACTTTGTTTTACAATGGTTTATTGATAATTAAATTTTTATGTATTACGGTAGGTTTTCTGGGTAAGGCCGACGAAATACCCCGTATCTTGCGATCTTTAAATTTGCTAAATTAGTTCCAATAATACTAGTCGGAGCCAACATTAAATACGAATTTTAAATTTTGTTTCTACAAGAAGCGGCAGTTTGGACCTTTAAACTTTTTCTCTAGAAAATAGCCGTTGTTTAAACTTTAAAACGTGGAAGCGTGAATATAATATATAATGTACACCGTTATAGCCAATCAAAATTTAAATATACCACGCATAATTTTGACTTACAAGCACATAGAAAAGTTATCAAAAATACCACTAATGCTTACCTTTCGAGACAAAGCCGTAACCAGGCACAGTACATCTATCCTTTGGCATCTGTCCTCGAGTTGGTAGACAAATTACACAGACACTAGGACCAAGTTCAACTGGCTTTTGTAGACGAAGTAAAGCAACATTGTTGGTCCAAGTTCGCATTCCTTCTCGTGATGGAGCTAAAAGACAGCATTGTAAATGTTTAGCAGCACTAAAATGCAACTGAAGAGGGAAAGAAAGTTTTGTTAACAAGTCAAAATTCAGAAGAAAAAAATTAGAATTATTAAATAGGCTGTACGCGCTACAGAGGTTTTGATTAACTATAAAACTGAAAACATTTTCTGAATCAACCGTTTTAGAAGTCAAATTCATATTATTAAAAGAATTAGTTATAAGACCTCAAAGTTCCCAAATATTCATATTTAAGATGTTTGGTGAAATTAACATACACAATTATAAGCCTACAATATATGGGTGGAAAGCCACGCCAGTCACCCGTTTCTCCGAAAACAACTTTGAGATTGTGCAATTTGATATTCAAGTGTGACGCTATAAACTTATTAATATTTTTAATAAAGAGATTCATTACTCAAGAAAATGTTAACAAGAATATAATGGAATAAGAAGTCATATTTTAGAGGTAGTAAGTTCAAATTTCTAAAAATATAAGCATTAGATTGATAGGGTTTTAAAATTTTGAAGCACTTGTTCTGGATCGAAATTAGTGGTAATAAATTACATTTATAATCGCCTCCCCAAATAATAATACCATATTTTAACAATGAGTAGAACCAAGAATAATAAACTGTTTTTAAAAATATTACATCTATTTTATTTTTAGGTGATGAAATTTAACCAATACAGGGTGTCCCAAAACGACCGCATAAACTATGCATAGCTAGATTCCTCGTTGGGAGTACATAAAAACTGCCCAAAGAAGTGCCCCTCTACGATCCATAGTTTTCGAGTTATAGGAAAAACAAAGTATGGCTGTTACCCCTGTGGTCCCAGGTCAATCCGGCAGCAGAAACATCAGGAACGTTGGTCTCTTAACGTATGGGCCGGGCCGGCATACTCGGGGATCGACTGCTTGGACCATATCTGTTGCCTGAACGGCTCTCGGGACAGTCATACTTGGTGTTTCTCAATGAGGTCTTAACCGAGTTCCTCGATGACATACCTTTAGCGGCAGTACAGGGACTTTGGTTTCAGCATGATTGGGCTCCGGCGCATTTCTGTGCTAATGTACGTGGTTGGCTCAATATGGAATACCCCGGCCGCTGGATCGGACGTGGGGGTCCGGTTCTATGGCCGCCAAGTGGGGTAACAGCCATACTTTGTTTTTCCTATAACTCGAAAACTATGGATCGTAGAGGAGCACTTCTTTGGGCATTTTTTATGTACTCCCAACGAGGAATCTGGCTATGCATAGTTTATGCGGTCGTTTTGGGACACCCTGTATAAAGCGTAACTTTTTACATAATTCATTTACGTGAGTTTTCCCATTTTAAGTTAGAGTCAATATGCAAACCTAGATATTTAATTGTAGAAACTGATTTCAGAACATGGCACTGACAGTTAGATTTATTTTCTTTGCAATAAGAAGAATGAAATTTAATATTAAGATTAGTTTCAGAATGTATTAAATTTAAGCAAATATATTTTGTTTTATTTAAATTTAGGCATAAATCATTCGCAGTAAACCATTTTCCTATCTCAGTCAGATCAGATTCAATTTGAAAAAGAAGTGTATTATTATCAGAGCATGAATATAGCAAGACTGAATTATCGGCATATGTTAAGATTTTGCCATATAACTGTAGTTTACATAAATCGTTAATAAATATAAGAAATAATAAAGGACCTAAAATTGAACCTTGAGGAACACCTTGGTTTGATATACTAAAATTGCTGAAATTATTTTGGATTTTAACGCGCTGTTCCCTATTTGATAAATATGATTTAAACCAATTTAGACAATTTAACAAATTATGATTGACATTATCAAAGGCTTTTGATATATCTAGGAATATCGCTACTGTTTTTTTGTTTCTGTCTATACATAATATTGTAGATTAATTTTGAAAATTTTAACAGTGCACTTTCAGTATTTCGTCCTTTAATAAAACCATATTGATTGTCCGCGAAGAATTTTATTTTATGTAAATAATCGTACATTCTGTTTGATAGGGCTTTTTCAATTATTTTGGCAAAAGTGGGAAGAATCGAAATAGGTCTATAATTTGATAAGGAAGATTTATCACCAGACTTGAAAATAGGGGTTATGGTAACTTTTTTTAGTGATTGGGGAAATTCAGCTTTCATGGTATAAGTATTTACAAAATTAGTGATGAACGAAATATTATGATTTACCAATCTTTTTATTAGTTTTATATTTATCCCATCATAGTCATAGCTGTCTGTCTTGGTGAAGGCATTTATCAAATTTAACATTTCAGAGTTATTGTATTGGAAGTAAACAAAAGAGCTAATGTTTGGCAACATATACATATTATATAGTTCAATTCTAGTTGTGTCCTGACTGAAATAATTTTGTCCTAAGCTATTGAAAAAATTATTTATTTAAAGTTTTATTATTATTTATTTTTAAGTTCAAATATTAACTGCTTTTCACATAATTACCTCACAATTTTTTCTCTTATGTTATCGATTTTACTTAAAATTCATTGCTAGACAAAGCTAATATTAACTCTCACGGCCTGGATATCGGAAAGAAATTTAAAAGCGGGAACTTATTTTGCCTATGGCGAATTGTCAGAATTTATTTTGCTAAGCGAATTGTCAGAATAAGTTTTGCCAAGCAAATTAGCGGAGGAATCACATGTATGCTACTAGTCTAACACTGATTGTACACGTGTTTAGGGATGTTGTTTGTTAAAAAACAATTTTATTTAAGAGATCTGAAAACTAACTACTCAGTATCTGAACAAATTTCCATACATAACTTGTACCTTGTAAAGAAAGTGTACTTAATAAGAGTTATAGACTATTTAAAAACTTTCCCAAAATGCCAACCACAGGACCTGAAACACATTGGTTTGTTACGTCTTTAACAAGTTTACTATCATATCCTACTCCCACTTATCCTTTGAAATACAATGCTAATGTTGAAAGAAAAAATTAAAATAATCAAACAGCCACCTTAAAATTGTCTCATAATTTTTTATGCGGTCACTCATTGGAAAAAAGCGAGGTAAGCATTTATCTAGCGTTTAAAATTTTAATAAAATGAAACAAAATATCTGGTTTCAAAATAGCTTAGAAAATTAAATACTTAAAACCTAATAAATATTAAAGAATATTAAATAAAAACATTTTTATACAGAAAGCCATCTTTTTAAAACTTATCCAACTTCTATCATAAGTTAAAGCTGGAGAAATCTTAAAAGCTTTGAATTATTAGTTTAATACCAGAAATAACTAGACCAGTTAAATTTAAAACAACTTAAAATACTACATTTAAAGTCTAAAAATGCTTAAAAAATCAAGAAAGGGAACTAGAAGGTATCTTTGAACTGTTTAAATGTATCGCATCTACCTTCTCAAACTTTAATAGTAAAAATTAGGTATTTATAATTGAAATTGGGAAACAAAACTTTTTTGGATCAGATCAGAACATCTTTTTCCTTAACATCCAAAAATGGTTAGTGGCAATGATAAACCGAAATAGAACCTTCGTCACTTGTACCCCCTCGACTTCTGACCCATTCAAATGAATGGAAATGGCAGTACTCACCTGCCACACTAATGAAGTCGATATTCGATGATGTCAAGAAATCCGGTTCATCGCCAGGTTCAGGTTGCGCAGGGAGGGTCCCAGCTCGGTTTAGTGTGGCGGCAAGTGTTCATCCGTGCGATTTTTGTGATACAATTATGAGACTTGGTTTTTCTGAAAGGTCTTAACATACCGAGTACGAATCCGGTTGTTGGCACCCCCAAATATGCTGCAGAGGAACGTGGCGGGGGGTTCAAAATGGCGGATCTCGGTTCGGAAAACAGCCATTTCTTCAATATTTATCGCAATATGAAATATTTTTCAAGCTTAAATATTAATTTATTACATATTTAAATGTATTAGTAGCAGTGGTACTTTTTTGAATGGCGGGTAATACAGAAAAGCGGGTAATACCGAATACCCTTGTTTTGGGGGTTTCCCGTCTTATTTTTCGAGTTACAATGGTGACGATTGGTTTTTCTGAAAGGTATTAACAAGCTGAACATGGGGGACGGATGGCCTGTTCGGTTTGCTCCTTTGCCTTTCACGCCAGCAGTCTGCGCACTGCTCCGTCGTGAGTTCGATTCTCACCTCGCCCCTGGGTGTATTTTCCTTTGTGCCAGTAAAAAATCTGTTGTGTCTGTCTTACTTGACGAAGGTGTATAAGCGGATCCTTGAGATCAAGCACACATACCGGAAAATATATGTAACCAAAAACCAAACCAAACCAAACAAGCTGAACACATATTTAAATGTTGGCACCGCCAAAAACTATGCAGGAAAGAAGGAATTCAAAATGGCCGACTTTTCATTTCACCGAAACGGAAATATCTACTTCGCTTAACGCAACCAAATATATTTTTCACCCTAATGCATTTAAATATGTAATAAAATAATATTTAAGCTTGAAAAAAAAATTTTATTGCGATAAATATTGAAGAAATTGCTATTTTCCGAACCGAGATCCGCCATTTTGAACCCCCCGCCACGCGCCTCTGCAGCATATTTGGGGGTGCCAACAACCGGATTCGTACTCGGTATGTTAAGACCTTTCAGAAAAACCAAGCCTCATAATTGTATCACAAAAATATATGCTGTTAACTTATTATGAAAAACACAATAATATTGAAAAGTGATAGCTATTTTTATACATTAAGGTGGGTGCAAAAAAAAACGCCTTTTTGAATCCGCTAACGGGTAGAGCATATTTTTGTCCAAATGACTTCAATGAAACGTGCAAAAAATTTTCATCTCGATTCAATTTTTTCTGCTTCTTTGTTGTGCGTCCCAAATTCGAAAAAAAACCCCACTTTTTTAAATACTAAAAGAAAATAATTGTTTGGATATCCATTCGCGGCTAGTGTGGAATTTTTTATCATATATCTTCATCAAAACGTGAAAAAATTCAGCTTGATACCAGAAATCCTTCTTCAGAGACTTGTGCCAAAAAATTGGTAAATAAGCAAATTAATGCTTTTTTATTTTTAATTTTTCAAAAATCTGTTTCTTCAAAAGTCCGCTTGTGATTAGTTTTGATGTTGGTCATATAGCTTCAACTAACTTCAACACCTTTATTAAAACGTCATTAAATGACCAGACTATATTTCTGTGATGAGACTGTATTTCAACTGAAGATTGGCTGATCTAATTAGGACAGATAATGGGCTTCTAAGATTATTTGTATCAGTAGTTGTTATAATAAATATAATAGATAATAAATAAAGTGATCTGAGTAAGTTCCCCTCGCCATTTGGTACTCCAATGGTGTGAAGAAAAGCTCAAAATTAATACAGTGATTGGTATCTCTGCCTGGTGAACACATTGTTGGTTTCCCCAATAAAATTAGGTGTAAAATATTGTATCCCCACTTGAATTCTGTAATTGGTTCGGCAAAATTGAAGATCTGAAGCACATCTGATATCAGAATGAAAAATTGACCCTGAAAAGTTCTATGTGGTTTCTAATGATTAAAAAAGTTTTTTTTTACCTGTATTTTTAAAAAAGAAGCTAATTTTTACAGAATTTAAAATAATGTTATTTTGTTCATTTCTCAATCTTAGGGTGCAAGTTGTTAGCTAAAGGAAAGTAATTTTCATCTCGATAGAGCTGAAAATTTTTACTCGTTTGTTGAAGCTATATGGCCAGCATCAAAACTAATCACAAGCGGACTTTTGAAGAAACAGATTTTTGAAAAATTAAAAAAAAAAGCATTAATTTGCTTATTTACCAATTTTTTGGCACAAGTCTCTGAAGAAGGATTTTTGGTATCAAGCTGAATTTTTTTCACGTTTTGATGAAGATATATGATAAAAAATTCCACCATGCCGCGAATGGATTTCCAAACAATTATTTTCTTTTAGTATTTAAAAAAGTGGGTTTTTTTTTCGAATTTGGGACGAACAACAAAGAAGCAGAAAAAATTGTATCGAGATGAAAATATTTTACACGTTTTATTGAAGTCATTTGGACAAAAATATGCTCTACCCGTTAGTGGATTTAAAAAGGCGTTTTTTTCCGACCCACCTTAATGTATAAAAATCGCTATCACTTTTCAATATTATTGTGTTTTTCATAATAAGTTAACAGCATATATTTTTGTGATAAAATTATGAGGCTTGGTTTTTCTGAAAGGTCTTAACTTACCGAGTACGAATCCGTTTGTTGGCACCCCCAAATATGCTGCAGAGGCGCGTGGCGGGGGATTCAAAATGGCGGATCTCGGTTCGGAAAATAGCAATTTCTCCAATATTTATCGCAATATAAAATTTTTTTCAAGCTTAAATACTAATTTATTACATATTTAAATGTATTAGGGTGAAAAATATATTTGGTTGCGTTAAGCGAAGTAGATATTTCCGTTTCGGTGAAATGAAAAGTTGGCCATTTTGAATTCCCTCTTTCCTGCATAGGAAAGAGGCGGTGCCAACATTTAAATATGTTTTCAGCTTGTTAATACCTTTCAGAAAAACCAATCGTCACCATTGTAACTCGAAAAATAAGACGGGAAACTCCCAAAACAAGGGTATTCGGTATTACTCGCTTTTCTGTATTACCCGCCATTCAAAAAAGTACCACTGCTACTAATACATTTAAATATGTAATAAATTAATATTTAAGCTTGAAAAATATTTCATATTGCGATAAATATTGAAAAAATGGCTGTTTTCCGAACCGAGATCCGCCATTTTGAACCCCCTGCCACGCGCCTCTGCAGCATATTTGGGGTTGCCAACAACCGGATTCGTACTCGTTATGTTAAGACCTTTCAGAAAAACCAAGCCTCATAATTGTATCACAAAAATCGCACGGACCACCATTTTCGCACCACTTGCCTCCACACTAGTTGAGTTCCTGCAGGTGCGGGAAGTCGAAGGATGCGCCAATCCTGCGCACGGAGTTGGAGGATAAGTCCAAGTGCTGGAGGCTCTCCAGGCCGTCTAGTTCACCCTCGACGTCCACCAGGCGGTTGTCGTTAAGGAAGAGCCACTCCAGGTTGACCAGGTCGCGCACGGCCGCGTTTAGAGAGTCCAGGCAGTTGTGGGCCAGCGATAGGAGTGACCAGGGTGATGGGGAAGTAGGCTCGGTGCACGTGGGTCAGCTTGTTGTCGGCCAGGGAGAGGTACTTGAGGCGGGACACCTGTAAGTGTACTATATAAACGACTAGTCCAATATTTAGAAA
Source organism: Tetragnatha montana (assembly GCA_963680715.1). NCBI lineage: Eukaryota > Metazoa > Arthropoda > Arachnida > Araneae > Tetragnathidae > Tetragnatha > Tetragnatha montana. The sequence goes on from OY796683.1 coordinate 22,001,091, forward strand.
ACAGCAGTTAATTTTTAATTAATAGATTCAATGATTTAAGGGTATGATTCTCGCTTTGGGGGGCGAGAGGTCCCGGGTTCAAATCCCGGTCGAACCCTCATTAATTTCTTTAGATGCATAGTATGAAATATCCGCAAGAAAAAACATTGGAATGAAATATTACCATATTAATTTTTTACATTTTGTTATCGGAATTTAAATTTGTTTAGCATGTAAATTTGTTTCAAACACGAATGATCATATAAATTTACTAAAACTGCGTACAAACAGTATTTTAACAAACCCTCTGACCCAGTAAAATTTAATAGGATATTAAAAATTAAGGCTACAACAATTGATATCACTATTGGACACACCTGATGTCGCTGTTATGTAAGGGAGGGTGGGACACCTTTCAACAGATTTCGGTTCTTATTTTTTTGTAACCAAACAAATTGACGAATCTTAAAACTTTTACTTGCATATCCTACAATGGACTTTCGGACTCATTGTGTGATTTTACCCAAGTTCCTAGAGAAATTTAAAAGGTCCAAAATTGAGTTTTAAAAAAGGTTTCAAGTTTCGACAGTGGGTTAATTTCAAAATTTCAGTTGATTTTAAGTTAGTTTTATTGAAATATACATCATAACACAAATACATTTCATTAATTTAGAGTAAAAAAATAAATGTTTTTGCAAATTTTGAGAGTTTTCCGTTGTTTACATACGTTATGAGTTTTTCCACACAACTAAGTGTGATTTCCGGTATTTTTACATTTAACAGTTCTTTTAAGTTTTATTTTGAAAATATATTGTTAATTCCACTGTTTTTCTTCAGAATTTATAAAATATTTCATAATTTTAATTTATTTTAAATTTTGCTAGTTACTATAGTCATCAGAGTGGTATATCTTAAATAGTTTTATTTAAATCAATTGCTTATAATTACTAAATGCATAAAATTGTTGTTGCGAATGATATGGCAGCCTTACCGTTAAAAATTATATGTATAGGTATTAAAGTAATTCATCTAAATAAATTTTCAGCTGTTTTTCCGTTAAAATAAATATTTAACTAATCTAAAGCTATCATTTCTTAAATAAGTTTTTTTAAGATAGTTTACTTCAGTAAAAAGGATTGCGAAAGCACAATTGACGCGTTGAAACCTGCCCCACCTAAGTGTTGAAAGGTGGGAACATCTTTAGAAAAGGTCCGCTAGCCGCCATTTTTAACCACGGTTCCCACAACAACATGATTAAGTGTTGTCAGTATAGAGATCTAATCGTACTATTAGATCTCTAACAATATTTTACAAATTAGAATTATTTTAGGATCTAATAATAATATTAATAACAATTAGATCTCAATGGTTGTCGGTCATAAATTGAGCTGTGATTAAACATTGCGGCTTTTCTAAAGCTGTACCGAAAGGTGCCCCACCTTTAATTATCACGTTTCAAGACCCCTAATACGCTTTAGAATAAAGGTATGGGTTTAAAAAAGGTATACATAGAAGCAGAAGACCTTATTTAATAACATGTCGCTCACTCCTTTCAAGAACTTCTTATCTCAAAAAACCTTATTTTTCAGGAGAGTGATTTTAAAATTGAAAATTACATTGAAATGTATTGGAAATTTTTTTAAGAGTCCGATTAAACTTTTAACTATTCAGCCTATAGAGATATGGCGATTTGCAGGGTTATAGTACTCTCTCAGGGCTTTCTAAAACAATTATAACTAAAATTTGCTGATTTTTGAGATATGACGTTCTTGAAAGGAGTGAGCGATGTGTAGAAAACACTCACCTCAATTAATAAAGAGTGGGGGAAATCCCAACCTTAAAAAGAACTCTCGAAAAAATTTACTTACCAGCTTCAGTGCGTGGCACTTTTTAAGGAGACATCAGATAATCCTCCAGGCGTCTTCACGAGCTTTAGTTTTTAGCACGAGTCTTCCACTCGGCCACGTCGTCTTCCACTCGGCCACGTCGTCTTCCACTCGGCCACGTCGTCTTCCACTCGGCCACGTCGTCTTCCACTCGGCCACGTCGTCTTCCACTCGGCCACGTCGTCTTCCACTCGGCCACGTCGTCTTCCACTCGGCCACGTCGTCTTCCACTCGGCCACGTCGTCTTCCACTCGGCCACGTCGTCTTCCACTCGGCCACGTCGTCTTCCACTCGGCCACGTCGTCTTCCACTCGGCCACGTCGTCTTCCACTCGGCCACGTCGTCTTCCACTCGGCCACGTCGTCTTCCACTCGGCCACGTCGTCTTCCACTCGGCCACGTCGTCTTCCACTCGGCCACGTCGTCTTCCACTCGGCCACGTCGTCTTCCACTCGGCCACGTCGTCTTCCACTCGGCCACGTCGTCTTCCACTCGGCCACGTCGTCTTCCACTCGGCCACGTCGTCTTCCACTCGTCGTCTTCCACTCGGCCACGTCGTCTTCCACTCGGCCACGTCGTCTTCCACTCGGCCACGTCGTCTTCCACTCGGCCACGTAGTCTTCCACTCGGCCACGTAGTCTTCCACTCGGCCACGTAGTCTTCCACTCGGCCACGTAGTCTTCCACTCGGCCACGACTGTATATGATTCCCATACATACAACAGTTATATATACTACAGCCTTTTACAAATTATTTCAGTTCAGTTTGACATCAGCATAGCTCTCCGGTACATTTTAATATTCATAGCCCGTGCGGCACTCTGGTGTGCATTCGAAATTATTACTCTTTTTTATTATTATTCACTTTGTCGTATGCTTTCCATTTTTCACATAATGCATTAAATGTGACTCAAACTAATATAATCTAAAAACTGATAAAGTAATCAAAAATACAATTTTAATTCCAAATAAAATCTTGTAAGGTTTTTTAAATTTTTGGATACATTATATTAATTTTATTTCCGAAAATATAAATGTTTAATAAAAACTTATTTAATCAGAGTAAAAGTTTTACTAATTTACTTATTACTACTTTTTTAATTACTTTTACTTTCTTATTACTCTCTCCCCCTCCCCCCCAATTTTCTCAAAACATTGTGGCGAGTGTTCGAGTCCGCCCGGTTTTCAGTGATTCTACTGATGCGAGTTTGCTGGTTAGACCAGTGAACCAACCCTCTACTCTAGTAGCACATCTCATACCCAATATGTCCATGCATAACAAGAATCGGACGAATCATGATCGTCAGTGCTGCTTGGGACAGAGCAGTGGTTCTCAACTGGGGGAGAGGATGCTTAGGGGAAGTGAACCTTTATTGGGCAGTAGGGGGCGGTGGGCCTGTTTTGGGCGGTAAAGGGGCGATGAGTATGGAACAGTGATGATTCGAGAAGGAAACTGTATGAATTAGCCAGAATTCACTTTTTTTAGCTAAAAATTCAAAATTTGATGGGGGAAAACCCCAGACCCCCTTACTATGGCAGTGGTTTCAAACTGGTGGTCTTCAGACCACAGGTGATCCCCGAAATCATCGAAAGTGGTCTGAAATTGAAAAGAAGTTTTCCTAGAGACAAGATTCACCAACTCATTTTTACCAATAACTTTCGCTACTTTAAGCAGCCCATTATCAGTTTTAAGTAGTAAGGAATGAGAACGCACGCAAAAAAAAATACAAAAACATACATATTCTGTATAGGCATGTGTAAAAATAAATGTTTTTACTTGGAAGAGTATAAGCAGGTTGCCGAGTTCCCTTTTCAACAAATTTGGAGTGGTGCTTATAGTAGGGGAGCCCAGAGTGCTTTTGGGTAGTAACTCGAGCGCGTCAGATAATCATAGGGGGGATACTTTGCATGCTTTTGAGTAACTCCACCAAATATAAGCTCTCTATGTTGGTGGGTAAGTTTAGAACAGCCCGTCAGATTTGTAAAAAAAAATTAGTTACATGGACATACTCGAGCGCGTCAGATAAAGATAAGGTAGGTTAGTTACCAGCTAAAAAGTGTACATTTTCTAAAATCTGCCGATTTGAGCGGTGGGCAAGGGAATGGGAGGGTTACAAAGTTGCAAAGTAAAGCCAAGACCGGTAAGACGATTTCGCTCTTTTTGAGAAAAATGTACGAAACAAAATGTTTATAGACTAGTAGCCAGGAAACTAGGCTTAACTAGTTGTAAACTGTCTTGGTAGCCAATCTGACGCGCTCGAGTATGTCCATGTAACTAGTTTTCTTTCAAATTTTGACGGGCTGTTCTAAACAAACCCACCAACATGGAGAGCTTATATTTGGTGGAGTTACTCAAAAGCATGAAAGCAAAAGCCCCTATGATTATCTGACGCGCTCGAGTAAATCCACATTTAGCATCATGGGCTCCCCTACTATTAAGTTTACTAATAATATAGTACTTAAAATTACTTTTAATATTAAGTAATCGCCCTTCCCCATACCCTAAATGATGCCTAGTAAATTACATAATTTTCTTAGGGGGGTTCGTTGAAAAATTTTCCTCACGTTTAGGGGGGCGGTAGCCTTGAAAAGGTTTAGAACCACTGGTATGGATGTATTCCTGATTCTAAGGCGTCACTACGCGGAAGGAAAAACTGCGTAAACAGAAAACCTGTAGGATTGCTACGAGGAGTTTCGGTACGCAAATCGTGACGAAAAGATGCTATAATACATGGGTTTAACAAACTAATCATATTTCTAAATTTAAGTTCTTAATTTCACTCAAAATTCAGACAACGCGCTGGGAACTTCTTTCTTTGTTTTGTTTCTCCAGGGTCAAATAACGTTGCAGTCAAGTCAGGGCCAGATGAACCATGTCGGGGTCCTTAGCTAGGGGCTCCGACATGGTTAATCCGGCCATGTAATAAGCACTGTAACCATCAATAAGACAATGCACGTCTAGGGGCCCTTTTCTTCCTAAAAAATATTTTTTCCCACCACATCACATTTCTTTTCATAATTACGATTTTACTACATTGAAAAGGCTTGCCATCACTCTACTCAATAAATTTTTGCCATAAAACGCTAACTAAACCAAACCATATTCAATAAAAGAATGAAACAAAAAAAAACTTAAATGTCGTGATAGACAAAAAATAATTTTGAAATTTTCCAATATTTTTAATGAAGTTTTGTTCCGTGGACCTCTGAAAGTCGCTTTGGAACCCCAAGAAGTTGTTATGGACCCACAATTTTCATTTTAATGCCCGTGGACCCCCGATGGCGTCTTTCCAATGGTGTGTTCTACGTTTCGCCCACAAATAAATTTCCATCCCCCCTTTCTTCTTTTTCTTCCTTCCCTATGGGGATATTTGTGGGCGAAATGGAGAAGCTGTGATAAAATTAAAAACCAATCTTGTTAAGAATCGATTCTCAAAAAGAATGAATTTACCCAAAATTAACAAACTTCCTTAATATCACTCCAAAGTATACAGTGTTTGTATTTTTTCGGACCGCCTCACTTTAAAAAACACTCCTGCAGTCTCGGTTTGTCCAATTCTCTCAACTGGTCACTTCTGAAGGACCTTGTTTTCCTGGACCACATAAAAACAAAAATTCCTCAAATTCACTCCAAAGTATACAGTGTGTGTACTTTTTCGGACCGCCTCACTTTCAAAAAAAACACTCCTGCAGTCTCGGTTTGTCCAATTCTCTCGACTGGTCACTTCTGAGGGACCTTGTTTTCCTGGACCACATAAAAACAAAAATTCCTCAAATTCACTCCAAAGTATACAGTGTGTGTACTTTTTCGGACCGCCTCATTTTGAAAAACAATCCTGCAGTCTCGGTTTGTCCAATTCTCTCGACTGGTCACTTCTGAGGGACCTTGTTTTCCTGGACCACATAAAAACAAAAATTCCTCAAATTCACTCCAAAGTATACAGTGTGTGTACTTTTTCGGACCGCCTCACTTTGAAAAACACTCCTGCAGTCTCGGTTTGTCCAATTCTCTCTACTGGTCACTTCTGAGGGACCTTGTTTTCCTGGACCACAAAAAACCAAAACTTCCTCAAAATCACTCCAAAGTACATCTTGTGTGTACTTTTTCGGACCGCCTCACTTTGAAAAACACTCCTGCAGTCTCGGTTTGTCCAATTCTCTCGACTGGTCACTTCTGAGGGACCTTGTTTTCCTGGACCACATAAAAACAAAAATTCCTCAAATTCACTCCAAAGTACATCTTGTGTGTACTTTTTCGGACCGCCTCACTTTGAAAAACACTCCTGCAGTCTCGGTTTGTCCAATTCTCTCGACTGGTCACTTCTGAGGGACCTTGTTTTCCTGGACCACATAAAAACAAAAATTCCTCAAATTCACTCCAAAGTACATCTTGTGTGTACTTTTTCGGACCGCCTCACTTTGAAAAACACTCCTACAGTCTCGGTTTGTCCAATTCTCTCGACTGGTCACTTCTGAGGGACCTTGTTTTCCTGGACCACAAAGAACCAAAACTTCCTCAAAATCACTCCAAAGTACATCTTGTGTGTACTTTTTCGGACCGCCTCACTTTGAAAAACACTCCTGCAGTCTCGGTTTGTCCAATTCTCTTGACTGGGTCACTTCTGAGGGGAAATGGCTAAATGGTTAAAAAAACTATGGTTTTTCGTAAATTTTTCTGGAACCCAGCAAGGTAGAGCTTCGAGGTTACAAAATTCGAATTTTCGGTACCAAATTACTCCAGAAAAGTGTTACTGCACTATCCGGAGCGTCCTGGGAAAGGAGCCAATGATCCGGGAGCGTTTTGGCGGGAAAAAAGTAGGAATTTTAATTTTTACATACCCCCTAATGCGATACATTGTTCGATTCCTTAGTTTTATGGTGCACACATACCGAAATTTCAGAAGCCTGGAGCAAGCGGTTCGAGTGCAATCCGGAAAAAACGGAGTTTTTGGAATATTGGTTTTTCAGGAATAACTCCCAAAATAATTATCACACACCTTAATGATTTACATATTCGTAATCTGTGAAAAATTCTCGATTTATCTATGTAAGACACGTGAGATGGGGTCGAATTGTTTTCCGAAACTCTCCTGACACGACTTGCCCCAAAAAATAGAGTGTTTGGCATTAAATGTAAGTAAGCCCCATTCTTGTTTTAAAAATCCTGGATGACGTAAAAATCACCGTGGATTCCCGTAATTCTGGAAAAACTTTGCCATAACAATTAGTTACTAGAAAAAAAATAACAAAAAAATTAATATTAATATTTTCGGATTTATAAGCTTTCTTTGGACTTGTGTTTTTTCGTCGAAATCTGAACTTTTTTTTCAAAGTCCAATTACTGCCTGAATTACGAACCGATTTTCACCAAAATTGAATATGAGGTATATGGTAGGATATATTTTAAGATTTTAAGGTCAAAAATTCGATATAGTTTTTCGATTTTGATAAAAATCGCGACTTTAGTGCGACTTATGCTCGAGTCCAGGGACCCTAATTTTGGTCCTATATTCACTAAATTCCTGATTCTGCAAGCTTATGGAAATATAATGAAAGGTATAAGGTCACCGACCCGATGAAAATTCATTTAATTTGATTTTGAGCGATTCTCTACTGCACTTTGGAAAGGCCCCTATCACGTAATTCCTGGTTCTCGGCTTAAATAATTCGATATGTTGCTCGGACTTTTTTACTAGAATTCTTTGTCAAAATTCCTTGGAAAGCCATATTATTATTATTAAATATTTTTTAAGAAAGCCTCTGTTTCTCAATAGTGTACTGCAATAGTTCCCCCCTTGGTAGCAAAACGGTTTTTTTTCTTCCTAATAACTGTATTATGCTGTTGTTCACCATAGTGAAATAAAGATTATTATTATTATTATTATTGTGTGGGATTTAGTATTTTATAAAACTTTCCTGAGTGTCTAAAGAAACAGGGATACTTATACTATATCCCCAATTAATTTCCAAATTTATTTCTTTAATTTGCATTGTAACAATCGTAAACGACAAATTTTCCTTCTCCTCAATGGTTTTTAATAGGATATATGGCTATTATGTTTAATGAATTGTCCATTAGTGAGGACAGCTAATAAAGCATGCAATAATATATGGCAAAGTTTTTCCAGAATTATGGGAATCCACGGTGATTTTTACGTCATCCAGGACTTTTAGAACAAGAATGGGGCTTACGTACATTTTATGCCAAGCACTCCATTTTTTGGGGCAAGCGTGTCAGGAAAATTTCGGGAAAAAATTCGACCCCACCTCAAGTGTCTTACATGGATAAATCGGGAATTTTTCACAGATTACGAATATGTAAATCATTAAGGTGTGTGATAATTATTTTGGGAGGTTTTCCTGTAAAACTGATATTCCAAAAACTCCGCTTTTCCCGGATTACACCCGAACCGCTTGCTCCAGCCTTCTGAAATTTCGGCATGTGTGTGCACCCTAAAACTAAGGAATCGAACAATGTATCGCATTAGGGGGTATGTAAAAATTAAAATTCCTACTTTTTTCCCGCCAAAACGCTCCCGGATCATTGACTCCTTTCCCAGGACGCTCCGGATAGTGCAGTAACACTTTTCTGGAGTAATTTAAATTACTCCAGAAAAGTGTTATTTTTTCCCCTCAGAAGTGACCAGTCGAGAAAATAGGACAAACCGACACTGCAGGAGTGTTTTTCAAAGTGAGGCGGTCCGAAAAAGTACACACACGATATACTTTCGATCAGAAGTGACTAGTCGAGAAAATTGGACAATAACTGACACTGCAGAAGTTTTTTTTAGGGTGAGGTGAGGCGGTCCGAAAAAGTACTCACATGGTATACTTTGGAATGATTTTGAGGAAGTTTGGTAATTTTGGGTCAATTCATTCCTTGTTGAGAATCGATTCTTAACAAGAAATTCCGTTTGGCGTCAATTATACACCCTTTTGAGCTATATCTATAGGATTCTTTCACCAAGAAAAGTGAGCGAAACCCCAAGAGGTTCTATTGCTAAGTATATTGTATTTTACAAAATCCAAAAATATTTATTTTTGACTGAGATATGGCAAAAAAAAAAAAAACATAAATTAGTGCGCTAAAAACCTCTAAATTTACTGGGCTATTAATCAGTATTATTTTTAAATTGCAAGCTTTATATTGCTAAAGTCATCATAAAAAGGTGTTGAATGATCCATCAGTATTATCATTAAAGAGACCTAATTAATTTTATAAGTAGCCAAAAAATTGATACCAAATTTTTTAAGTTTCGTACACCATAAGTGAACTACATAAAATCAGTGGACAAAATTTACAAAAACTTTTTCGAAACCTTTTCTTCGACATTGGATAATCCATTTCAGCAAAGCGTAGAATTCAATTCCTATTATTTCCGAACCGATTCTTTGGATTTTTACAACGATTCTTTAAGAGGAGAATCGATTTGAAAACGGAAGAGAGGTAGGGGAATTTAGGGAAAAACAGAGGCACTGGTGTTGGGGATTTTAGGGAATATATTATGGACGGGGGGATGGAACTTATTTTGTGGGCGAAACGTGGGTGCACCGTAGTTTTCTCTATTTCTTTTTTTTTCTATCTCTTTTTATATTTTCTCATTTTTACTTTCTGTTTCCTTTGTTCCTCTTTTTACTTTTCTTTCATTGTATTCCAATATTTTAACTCTCTTTTGCCCACTTTTCTCACCTTATTTATCCTTTATCTCTTTTTCAATGTACAGTCAACTCCGCTTATTGTGTGATGTTTTAAAATTGACCGGTCCAAATCATTCCTATTTATATTAACACCAAAAATTAAGAAAAATTTGAATTTTTGGGAACAGTGGCGGCTCGTAGCCAAAATTATTGGGGGTGCTGCTCCGGCGCTGATCCACCAAGTTACACCGTATTTTAGACCAGATTTTGAGGGATAAAGTTACAAATAAAACTCTGGAACACATGGATAGAAGTAAAGAAATCATACGAAAAGACGCTTACAGATGTAATCACCAAGCATCATCGTTTCTTTTTGACTTCTTCATTCACAAGATCGAAGATCAAAATCACACTTTCTTTTAATTACTCTATTTTCTATATTTTGAAATTAAAATTCACAACAGATACGCTAAAAGAACATCCCTTTTACTTAACAAAACTTTAAAATTAAAATCTTACACATTATACCATCCATATACGATGAGTTCCTCTCTTGCACGCTACTAGAATGACTGAAAAATTGCATTATCCCAAATCAAATTTGAAGTAAAAAAAGAATAACATTCGTGAATAAAAAAGTAGGAAAAAATAAGACTTTATACTGATATGTCAAATTAGCTGAATAGAATTATTTATTACTGTTTGAAAAGAAAACAAAGAGAAGCTATAAATAAAAAATGGCAAATAGTATTAAGTCCAATAAGCTAAAGAGCCAATATGATTTATTATTAGTAGAAATCGGATATTTTTCTTCTTACATCCGTTTTCACAACGCTCGCAAAGAAGAAACTATCATTATTTTGCTCGGCGCCAGGGTCAGGGCTGTTGATACAACAGCCCCTCTCCTCCTTAACAGATTCGCGTGCTAAATTCTTCATATTTTGATTTGATATGATAGAGCAAAGTTTTGATACCTCGTTCGGTATATTTCCGGGTGCTGATCGACCCGGAAAGAAATTATTGGCGAGACGGCGGAGTGTTTTGACTGCTTACAGCATTTTGACTAATAACAGAGATTTTGAGGGAAAAATATGTTCTTTTTGAAATATTTTAAAGCCAATAAAAATTGGAATTTTGGGAAATTTTGGTTGGGGGTGCTGCAGCTCCGCAGCCCCTATGGACGAGCCGCCACTGTTTGGGAATTCAGACGCAAATCTTAGTTCCTGTCATGTAATTTTCAGACATATAACGAAACAAACCACATGAGAACTTCAAAAAATATGGTTACCACATCCCAATGAAGGATTCAAGAGCTAAAATCCTCCCAAAATGGAAACTGAGGAAATGACACTTAAAATCGTCTAAAAATAATTTTAATGGTATTCCATGCACAAAATCATCGATGAAGTTCAAGAATATCATATTCTTTGCAAGTAACTTAAAATTACTCTCAAATGAACATTAACAACGGAGGTCCTCTGTACCCCCTTAAACTATTGTTAGGGTAATTTGATCCCGAAATACATATTCTCACACTTAGAAGATCCTATGGTATGAATTTCATTGATAAGGAATTACAATTTGTGCCATTATTTAAAAAAATAAAGTTATCCTTAATTTTTGGACACGAGTGTATATCGTTTTAGGTAATCAATATATCGCTTAATGTTATCAAAATCTGGTAAAATCCTCTTTTTTCCCCATTTGAAGGCCAATTTTAATACATAATCATACAAATTGAATCATTAATTTATTAGTGTTAGGGTAGATGGGGTAATTGTCCGCAGTTTTTGGTTTTGAATTTTTGTGGCCCACTGTTTGATTATTTTAATAAGTTTCTGGTATGGAATCTAAGCTTAGGATGTTACCCATCAATTCATACACTCGTGTTCAAAATTAAGAGAACATGGACATTTGTTTGATTTTCTCCAGATCTACTGAACAGATTTGGATGAAATTTGGTATGAACATACGTTGATATAAAAGGCCAAAATTAATCATTCAAAAATGATCACACACACGCATGCGCATGAGTAACAATCGTCAGAGTTGAAGGGTATGAAAAAGTGGTTCCAGAATCAAGCAAAAAAGTGGGTTTAAAGGGGGTACACTGTTAAAATTCATGTGCTTAAAAATGAGCACTTATACCTACTTATATTTTTCAAGTAGCTTTAACTTAAAAATGAGTAAGCGATGTTCTCAGTTTTGAGTACGTAAACATGCTTAAAATCACACATTTAACAGAAAGGGCGAATATTTAATAATTTTGAGTGCAATTCATTAAACATTTGTACAACAACTTTATTATCATAATCAGTGTAAGTTTTTTACGATGCAAAAAAAAATTAATTAGTACTTCCATCGAAACGAACGAACTATATACCGTTATGAAATCAATGGAAATCAAAATTATTCTATCGCGGAAGATTATACAATGTTTTGGTTCCTCGGCTTCGGCGCCATTATTCGCATACAGACATCGGAGGACTCCGTTGGGAATTGAAGCTAGCGAAGAATCGACGAAAAGTAAGTAATGTTCATTTTCAATTCTTATTTTTTAGCCGTTCAATAATAGTGTTCTTTAAAAGTACAGTAAATTTTATCTTAATAGCATGTTTATATACACCCATTCATCTCATGCATGATCTCATGACAACCCTGTTATGCACAAGTTTGTATATTTATTTAGTTCTCTAATAGATGTATTTCAATTTAGTTTTTGGGTAATCAAGCCGTTTCTGCATTACGGAATCGTCGTAATAACCACTGTTTTGGTTAATTGTGGAAAATCTCACGTGTTCGCCATTTATCTCCCACCAATCTAAGGCTTAGCATTAAAATACAATTCTGTTTGCTTTTGTCACTGTAAATGGAATTTCTTCTATTGCGTAAAATCCTTAGGTGGCTAAACTTCGTTCCAAAATTGGTTAACCCTAAAATTTTTGATATTTGGTTGACTCAATAGTAAAATATTTGCTGGTAAAATCCTAGTACTGAAATACATAAATAAAAGGGGAAGTGCAGTTTCATTTGCATTGGTAAAAACCTTAAATTCAGCTCAGTGGGTTTTTTTATAATTTTCAACACTTAAATATTGAAGAACAAAGATGAAATATGAATAATTTATCCCTTTTTATTAATTCAATTGTGTAATAATTACCTAAATAACAAGTTTTGGAACGGTATCAAACGTAAAGTTTTGGTGTCTAACGTGAATCATGCAAATTACCAATTATTTGATATTGGTGGAAAAGCGTGGACATTTCCAAACTTTTTTTATTTGTTTATTTTTTTTACACTTAACAATAACGGATGTGTCTAGACAACCGTCGGATTGCTTTGTTTATTTATATATTGACGGCCTATTACGTATTGTAAACATTGAAATTAAATTATTGAACAATCCTGGTATCAGTACCAATAGCTCAGTGGTAGGATACGTGGCTAGTATTCCAAAGGTCCCGGGTTCGAATCCTGGCTTCCGCTTTTGATTATTTTGCTTAAAATGAACTTGTAATTGTTCTAAAGTAAACAGATCCGACGGTGGCCTAGCTACAGCCAACAATAACAATTTTCTGTTTTATACTTTTCAACTTTATTTCTAGCGATAAAATTTTTTAAATAGGAGTTTGGCACAGCTGGGATAAAGTTTGATTGCCAAATGGAGGACTCTTATCTCAGCTGATCCAGGTGTTCTTTTTTTAGCATATAATTAAAGTTAGAATTAATTATAAAATTATCTACATCAGTGTTTCCCAACTTGGGGCGCACGTCCCACCGAGGGGCAATATGATTTTCTAGGGGGGGGCAATTTAAATTTTTTAACCAAATTGCCCCCCCAGGAGGGGCACGAACCACCAGGTTTTATTTACTTTTCAAGAAGGATTTTCGAAAAAAAAATAAAGGACATGGGGGGCTTGGAAAATTTGGAAAGGCTTTGGTGGGGCATGGGCCGAAAAAGGTTGGGAAACACTGATTTACATTGTGTTTAATTAGTTATTAATGAGATATTTTGTGTTTTTAAAGGTCCTTTCGAGGAGCATGGATCTGGTTGAGGATTAAATGCTGCAGGTGGTCATGCCACTACGAGAAGGCCCATCTCACAGCTGAAAGCCCGTCTTGGACGAGATGACCTTCTTGTGCAAATTATATGCTGGAGCTCCTTGCGCTAGTCCTTCCTGGAGAACTCTTATCCCAGCTGATCCAGGTGTTTTTTTTAGCATATAATTAGTTAGAATTAATTATAAAATTATCTACATTGTTTAATTAGTTATTAATAAGATATTTTGTATTTTTAAAGGTCTTTTCAAGGAGCAGGGATCTGGTTGAGTTTGCGCCTGAGTATTCAATGCTGCAGGTGGTCATGCCACTACGAGAAGGCCCATCTCACAGCTGACAGAATCATGCTTTTGTGTTGTCATCATTTTAGCTGTGGGTAAACGTGACGGCTGAAGGACTCTTATCAAATCTGTGACTTGACTTTTTGTTTAATTTATTTTTAACCTTTATTGTTTAAATTTTTAGAATGCTCCTTAAAAATTCCTTTAATTCATTATTTTTATTGTAAAATTTAGTATGAATCCTGTATAATTGGTTAAATTTAAAAAAAATCAAAATCTGCAATAGCGGTGAACAGCGATTCAAAAGAACCAATAGGAATCCTCGAAAACTGTCGCTTTTGTCGTGGTGGTGTAAAATCACCATTAGAGATGTTTTGTATATTTTGTGATAAATTTTTTAATTCAGCAAAGGAATTATGCAGGCATATCAAAGCATGGCATCTTAATCACAAACATTTCACATGTTTTGATAAATATTGCAAACAAACATTTAACAAATTGTATAATTATGAACAACATAAAAATAATTTTCATTCATTGCTCTAGAAGGAATAACAGATGATGTGGAACTATTGATATGTGACAGTCTGTGCTATAATGGTACTGTATTACAAAAAATGAAATTGTGCTTGTACAATGTACATTGTGAAAATGAATCATTTTTCTTTGGTAAAATTGTAAAAATGTTTTTATGATGAAAATGCATACATCATATTATAACATGGTTGAATCAAGTGAATTTGATGAACATTTTCAGTTATATAATAATTAAAAATACAGTTGATTTTAAAGATATTAAAAATTTGTACAGTTATGATACTTTTCATATGAGGAAGACATACAGATTTGATGATCCAAATATGTATGTTACTTTAAAACACAAACCTTGTTGTACCAGTGAAAGTTTAGGCACAATTTATATTTAAATATATATAGATATAAATTATAAATAGAGATCTTTGCTGACTGAGATTCAGTCGCTTTGTCTTTTTGAGGATTTTTGTTTTTTTAGAAAAATTCTTGAATTGATTTTGTAGAGCTGGATATAGCTTGTAGTTTTATTCTTTTTTTTAACTTGTTTACTTTAAAATTTCTGAACAATTTAGGTTTGTTATCTTTAATTGGTTTATTAACATGTAGAGATGTGAGTCGAGAATATTCTCCGGAGAATATTCTCGGAGAACGAGAATATTCTGAGAATATTCTCCAGGAGGGAGAATTTTGAGAATAATCGAGAATATTCTATTTTTTGATTGATAAATGGAAATAAATGTAAAAATTTTTTAAAATATGAAATGGTCATGTAGTATTAGTGTTAGAAACCTGAAAATAATAACAAATTCAATGAAACTTACCATTTAAAAGTCACCCTACAGTTCAGAGAATATTCTCTGAACTGTAATTTCATTATTTCGCAATTTTTTTTTTTAAATAAGTTAATTTTATTTAATAGAATATAAAATATTTTTTAAAATATTAGAAGCAAGTTTTACTGGGAGAAAATACTCATACAATTAAAAGAGGAGTCTAAATTATTTTTATATAGTTGTTAAAAGCAAATGTAATAATACCAATAGTTGTCAAACTGAAGGACCTTTTGAACCTGACATTTAGTTAATTTTGATAGAACTTTGTAAAATTAGGAGACGAGAATATTCTTAAAAGAAGGAATATCACATTAGAATTATCTGTAATATTATCTGTAATAATTACTTTATCAAACATGTTGTCATATCAATTAAGTAGTGATTTTAAAATATTTTTCAATTTAATTTGGCTTTCTTTTATTTATGATAACTTCTCATTGTAAAACCTTTAATATTCTTCTAATTTGAAGTTGATATATCCCTTATAATTTTTTTCTCAAAAAAAAAAAAAAAAAAAATATTTTAGTATTTAGTAGCTTCTAGGAAAATATTCTCGAAAATTCTCCTCTTGGAGAATATTCTCGAGAATATTCCCGAGAATATTCTCCAAAAGATTATTACCGAGAATTTTACATCTCTATATAACATGTCTTGTTATACTTCTTGCATTTTATTAGCATGCTTTCATTGGTATCAGTTTCTCTGCATACTTTGGACATGGGATCCGGATCTAAGTTTGTTTTAAATAATTTTTCATTTGTGGAGTTTTTGTATGACATAATTTAAAGTATGAAACATTTTAATAGTGGTGAATGATAAGGATTTACATTTGAGTCTTTGTTTAAGTATTTCTCTCAAGTTTTTTTATTAATAATCACAGTTTACCCCCAATTTGTACTATGAAGTAACATCTAAAAAATTCTAGTTGAAATTTAGTGAACTTAATGCTGAATGAATTAATTTTTTTTTTCAGATTTTATTTAATAAAACTACATAATATCTTCCTATTTTTAAATACATATTTTCAGTTTTTGATTATACGGAAAACCTAGTAGCACAGCTCATACTAAATATGTCGAGTTTGTGACTAGAGGTAAACAAAATTTGGCCATATATGACAAGAATTGGATGAATTTTAAGGAATCAGCCCCTATTCATAAGCGCTGAGCAAACATTTTGTGCAAAATCTGTGTGGCCATCATTTGGCTATAGTTTTTCTGTATGAAACCTTTAGGTTGATAACCATTTTAGTTCCTCAATGATATTTTATACAAACTTTGGTGTTAACACAGGATAATTGTATAAACTGCACCTGTACTACTATTGTTTATTAACTTGAAAGAAAATTTTAATGTGTTCAAATTTGATCCTAAAGGTGTTAACATTTCCCCACACTGACACTATACATTCATTTGGATCTATAATGAACTTTCATTTCTTTAGATGTAGTTAAGCTTATATATTTGAAATACACATGTATAAGCGTTGGAATTTTGGAATTGTTGAATTCTAAATTGGAATTTTTAGTTGTGAGCACTAAAAATATTGGCTTATTTTTATAGTTTTTTGTAACAACAATGTGAAGATCTGAGTGAAAATATCATCTGTAAATTTAAGTGTTTTTTATTGTATAAGCTGTGATGGAAGTTTCTATAAATAGGGAAGTATTTTCTTGTTCTTTCAATCACTTGCTAAAATAATGTAAATAGTTGTAAGTGTTGAATAAAATGTTTCTTTAGTAATGTGAAAGTTTTTCATAAGTTTCTGAATTTTAGGTAAAGCTTCCTCATTTGAAAATTCACTATACATAATAAATGATAGAATACATTAAAAGATTGAGTGTTGAGTAAGAGATTGAAATATAGTGAATACAACAAAATCAACCTTAGATGAATATTTTGCAGTAGACTAAACTTCTAGTTTTGGGTTAGTGTACTTCACAATTTAAAGAATGATTGAAATTAAAGTTACCTCTTGTGTGTATTTTTATTTGTGATCTATTTTTAGCATATTTCAGGTTTGAAACAAATGATAATTTTTTTTTTCAAAACAAGCTTTTGTTTGATAGGTTTTGAGTACAGGGATAAGTGACAAATCTGAAAATATATAGATAATATCTCAACAATGAGTACATGTGGAGTAGATTTTGAGAAAAAGAAGGTTTTATAAATGAGTACATTATTAGTAGATTTTGAGCAGAAGCAGTCTCAAAAATGAGTACGCGCGGACTCCGATTTTGAGCAGAAAGTCTCAAAAATGAGCATGCGCAGACTCAATTTTGAGCAGAACAGGTCTCGAAAATGAGCACGCGCGGTCTCGCTGAGCTCTCGAAAATGAGAACATGCCGTTTCATTTTTAAGAAGGTGATGTGTTTCAAATATAAGTACACGAGTTTTTCAAATATGAGTAGTTTTTACTTGGAGCTATAGTGAGTACATGAAGTGCTCATAATCAAGTAATTTCGTCTCTATTTTAAGAACCCTGGTTTAACAGTGTATGATCCCCTTCTACTGACATGCAGGCCTTCTTGAGTGATTTTACACCGTTAAATAAGCAGATAATAAATTTCCCTGTTCATAAACCCTTGTTTCTCATAAACGCTGTTTTGTGGTCCTTAAGGGATTTCGGAGGGGGGTAGCGAAATGCAATTGCCTTTTCTAGAGCCCCCTATACCTGCCCTAAAGGGTTTTAGTCAAAAAATCTGGCTACTCAATCCATATGGCAAGTAACTTCAATTTTAATGAAAATTTACAACCTGTTGAACTTCATTAAGTTAAGGATTTCTGTCCAATAAAGGGAAATTTAGGCTGACAAGATCCCTAAAAAGGTGAATAAAGGTCTCCAAGATGTCAACACATTATCTGAAAATGTCATGGTTTCTCTTTGAAAGCTATGGAGGGATCTGCAGCCGTTTAGCAGGATGCAGAAATCGTCATAAAGCAGGTACAGGTCAAAGGTTTAAAATTCTCCTCCCTGTTAAATCTCAGATTAGTTTAAACACTGATTTTTGATGTAATCTAATGTGGAGAGAACCAAAAATCCTCCAACAGTTCTCCAATTTTGATAAATCGACCATTATGATATCAGAGATTTGATGGTCTGTGGAGGAATGTTTTTTCAAAACTATCTATGTCTTTCAAAAGAGAGAAATGACAGTTTCAGGTAATGTGTTGACATCTTGGACACCTTTATTCACCTTTTTAGGGATCTTGTCTGCCTTAATTTCCCTTTATTGGACAGAAATCCTTAACTTAATGGAGCTCAAAAGGTTGTCAATTTTTATTAAAATTGAAATTATTCGCCATATGGATCTGGTAGCCAGATTTTTGGACTAAACCCCTTTAGGGCAGGTATAGGGGGCTCTAGAAAAGGCAATTGCATTTTGCTACCCCCCTCCAAAATCCCTTGAGGACCTCAAAACAGCGTTTATGAGAAACAAGGATTTATGAACAGGAAAATTTATTATCTGCTTATTTAATGGTGTAAAATCACTCAAGAAGGCCTGCATGTCAGTAGGAAGGGATCATACCACATTTAAACCCACTTTTTTGCTTGATTCTGAAACCACTTTTTCATACCCTTCAACTCTAACGATTGTTACTCATGCGCATGCATGATTATTTTTGAACGATTAATTTTGAGCTTTTATATCAACGTATGTTCATACCAAATTTCATCCAAATCTGTCCAGTAGATCTGGAGAAAATCAAACAAATGTTCATGTTCTCTTAATTTTGAACACGAGTGTATTTTTTCCAGCCTTGAGCTGCAATTATTTTTAGAAATATTCAACTTTGAAAAAAGAAAAATTTTGCGGACATTTGCCCCATTTTTTGGGGCAAATATCCGCAGTGAGGATATTGAATAAAATTAGATATTTCAATGCATTAACATCAAAATGGAGGTTTATTCACAACACTAAGACTAGACAACAATATTCGACACAATAAAATTTCGACTAGATAATTATAATTGGTTGACTTGAAAATTCGGCCGCTTACAATGAGTGGTGCTCTATGGGTGTAATCTAAAGGGTCTCAGAAAAGAGCTAAAACACTCTTTTGAGGGGCAAATTTCCCAAAGTTTTCTGGGGGAAGACCCCCAGACCCCCCTTTTACTTCAAATTCATATCGTTTATACAATTTTGAAATTTAGTGCATAAAATTTCAATCCAGTATAAAAGTACCCGTAAGGAGGTACCTTAGAAAATATTTGAGTCAACCCCCCCCCCCGAAACTAAAGTCAGGTTACGGCCCTGAGCTAAGGGAAAGTTTTAACTTTTTTTTTGTAAAATTTACCTAGAAAACACCAATTAAACTAAAATCAGTATTTTTCTTGGAAGGGGGAAAATAGAAAGAACATATAAAAGCACTAGAAGAATAGCAATATAAAAAAAAGGAAATATAAAAAAGAGGAAGAGGAGAAAGAAAAGTGGAAAAGACAAAGAGAGAACATTGAAGCACAATGCAAGAAAAAGAGGGAAAACATGAATCAAATAAAGAATGTAGGTAAAAGGGGAAGAATGAAAAGAGAAAGATATAAAGTAAAGAAAGAGAGTAAGAAAAAGAATAAAAAAGACAGAAAATAAACAAAAAGTATTAAAAAGAGGAAAAAAGCAGAGCTGAAGGGAGAAAAACATAAAAGTGAGCTAAAGAGAATAAAAGGGAAATGTAGAGAAAGGGAATAGAAAAAAAGAGAGAAAATACTCAGATATTTTCACTCCAAACACAAACACACACAACACATACCTCCAAATCAAACATTATCTGCTTTGGATGGTTGGAGAAGCTCATTTAATTGGTTTTAATCTTTCCAACTCAATGATGTCAGTGCTTATGAACCAATCAAATGAGCTTTGCACACAATTCCGAATATTCCTGAAGCAGACCAAAAGACAGTGTTATTTAGTTTTAAAACACATTCTCACCAAGAAAAGAGGAGCTGGATAAAGGACACACTTGAACCACATCACATTGAACCTTTTTCCTAAGGTGCCCTCCCTTCTATCCTGTTCCTATTAGTAAAAAATAATGTAAGTTAAATGTTAGCTCATTTGTTTTGACCTCAGCCCACTTCAATTAACTGATTTAAGCCAATGCATATTATGCAGTACGCTTTCAACCCTCAGGGAATATCCCCCAGTAAGTGCCATTGAATGTTATTCTGATGAGATCTTGGAACAATGATATCTCAAAGATGATATATATGTTTTAACTCAATTATTAAATTAAAAACAATGAAAGTCAAGATATTTAAGATAGTTTCAATATTTCAAAATATATTCAAAAATTGGCCTAGAGATCTCAAAATTTGCAGGTAATATTTTTTAGTATTTGTAACAACATGAGTGGGGTGCACCAGAGAAATTAAAAAAATATATTTTTTCCCAGACTTTTGCAATGGCCTATTATATGTAATTACTCATCTTAAGGAACACTATGTAATGCATCACAAAGAAACAAGTTCAGAGAACAAGACATTTATGTATTTTTAGGTTTATTACTTTTATAGTTAAAAAAATTTTACAAAAAGAGTAGTCATAAAAATTCTTGAAGTATACAAACTTAACATTTTATGATGATGAATTTAAATAGATGATTTTGAATACAACTCATTGCCTTCAAAGAACCTAAAAAATGTTTTGAAAATCAATTCTAATACTGGTGGTACACAAGATCAATAAGAATCTGATAGTAAAAATTACTGTCAATGATACAAAAATCATCAAACAAAATTATTTAAAGTAATAAATATTAAAATAATAAATATAAAAATAATGAAACATAAATTGAGTTGGGATAGTCTGATTTTCAACAATGCTGGAATTATCTGTTGTTAAAATAAGAAGAAATTTAATATCATAACAGATTTTAAACATATTTTCATCCACATATTCTAATTTAAAAGCAAAAATAATTATATAATGTTCAACAAGCAATTAATACAGTAAGTAAATCAACTCTATACTTTAAAGTTTAAACACTTAAATGGGTTATGTACAGCATACAAAGAAAGTACTAAAAGCATTTAAGTAAAATGAAGTAAGGAATATTTCCCGAATTTAATTATGATCCACTTTTTTCAGTAGAAGATAATACTTTAATACACAAATATTTTCAAATACTCTTCATAAATATCCATTAGACTAAAGTCCATTTTCACAGAAACATTAATATTATTTTTACAATTAACTCAATATCACACTTTTTCAAAGGCGTAAATATTTTAAATAAAATTTGGAATTCCTATTTCATAGTAAAAAGGTTATCTATTATCCCAGCCTCTGGCACATGTTATTAATTAAATTTACTCTTTTTTTTACCATCTCATTAAAATTATAATTTTTACTTATGTTTTTAAATTTTAACAATGAAAAGTATTTTACTAAAAAATAAATTTACTAAAACAAATAAATACCTGTTTCATGAATTAAAACTATCAGCATTTTGTATGTTCACTAAAGAAGGATCAAATGGTTGACCTTTAAAAGGGGAACCCTCAGCATCCCATGCATTTTTCAAAATGCCATGTAATTTCTGAAAAAAAAAATTCATAGTAAGTAGGCATGGCTAATATTCAAAATAGGTGTGATTTCTATACTGATTTCAGAAATGACCTTTAAAAATAATCAATCTTCATTAATTTCAATTTGTTTCATTTTTAGAAAACAAAATAAAAAATACAGATTACATAGGTTAAAAATGATTTACTAGGTGTACAATAGAGGGTTATATAACCAATTAAACAAACATGTGATTGTCTTTTTTTACGATGTATGTGGCTAAATTTAAAATCAACTGATGCTGTATTCATCGGTCCATTCTTGATTTAAAATACCAAATTAAAAATTCACTAATAACTAGAGTATTTGGGATTCACATAAAATCACTAATATGTAGAGTGTGGTTTATGCTGAAATGAGGAGGTTTGACTTCAGCATGTTTTGAATTCTGAATTCTTTCCTTTCTGATATTTTGCTAACTATTTTGCAGCCATTTTGCTACATGTGGATAACAGGTATTAGTCAATTAATTTAAAGTGAATATCAAATTTAGTAAAATTAGCACATGACATGTTCAAACAAGTATTAAACTATTCTGCATATAACTGTTCTATCACTATTGGTAGATTCAAACTTTTTCATGAGTTGTGCAACTTTTCATTGACAGGATATGAAATTGGCAGAAAATATACTAATTATAAAAAGTAACTCACACTTTGTTGAATATTTGGCTTTCCAAGCCTTTTCAAATGCTCATTGTACAAAAGTTCGTCAATCTTTACTTGTGAATCTCGATCCAAATCCTCATAAGGAATTGAAGGATCAATTGCCTTTAAATCTATTTTAGGATCACTTGCAAAAGCCGAATCCCACCACCTTTCTTGCATTTTTTGGAGACATATCTGAAAAACAAGAAAAGAGTAACAATAAATAATAGGTGACACTATTACACTTATTATCAAACAACTCAAATACCTTTTAATTGATATATAAAGGGACATTAAAGTAAATAAAATTTTAAACCAAAAATTCAATCAGTTCAAGTAATAAAATTCAAACAAAACCATTATTCATATACTTATTGTTGATAGATGAAACTTACAAGAATATGTTCACGAGGAACTAGGGTCCAAGTTGATTCTTCAACATTTATTTTCCATGTGAGTTTTCCTTCTTTCAATACCTTCCACTCATTACCTTCAGCAATTTCAACCTTTAAGCTTGTTTGTTTAATATTTACACGGACTTGTTTTCCAGAAATAGTTTCAGAGGAAACCTAGATAAAATGGAAATGAAGTTGAAACATTAGTAAAAGAGGTACATACATAGATTACATATTACTCGAGACTTAGATAATAGTTTCCTGATAGTAAATGAGTTGCATAAACTGCTCATAAAAAGGAATAATTTAATAGCATTTGATACCTAAAAGATGAATAAGTATAATTTAAATTACACTACTGGCCAACCAAAATGGTTCACCAAGAAGGACAAGAGATATCAAAGCTAAATTTATTTACATGATTGCACACAATATCAAGGTTAATTGATAAAAGTAAGTCTTCTTTGAAGTGAGGGGTCAGAGAATATCAGAAATGAGTCTTGTTTCCATAGGTGTCCTCCATAAAGGTATTTTTACTACATAAAACTTGCATATAATTTAATAATAAGAAAAATAGTGTAAAAATAATTCAACAGCTTTTGTATACCTTTACATTGATGTCAATATCTTTCAAAGTTTGAGACCAAGTATATCCCTCACAACACCCTCCATTATAGCAATCAGGATCCATAAAAGGTATTTTAGGGTCACTGGAAAAAATAAGAGATAATTAAGCCAAAATTTAAAAGCATTGCTAGACTCACAGGCTATTTGAGGCACAGCCTGATGGTAAAGCCTAAATAAGGCCACCTGCTTTAAATTTCCCACCATTGAAATAAACTCATTCAAGAAATCCAGATGCTCTTTAAATAAGCCTTTCCCTCTCTGATATCACAGAGATGTCGGTTAGTATTTTTTTTTAATTGGGGTACTAAACCATAAAAGTTAACCACTTTTTAATGTTCTGATGACCCTAACAAAAGAAATAAAGATTTAGCAAAAAAATCCACAAAAAAATACTTAAGATAATCATAGTTTACATATTTTTCACTGAATTCATCTATAAGATCACATAAAATTTTTATATGAGAAAGTTTTATAGTGGTAAGTGTTTGGTTATTTAATAAGTCCTGCATTTTAAAAGAAAAAAAACCCAGTTATTTCATTTTATCACAGTTAAATTAACTGTAATAAAATTTAACTTTAGCAATAAGACTTTGTTTAAGGGTATGACATGTGTAAAGTGGGTTAAATACTTAAGATCATCAGGATGCTGTTGGACAGTATTTATTTCATTTTCAGGCTTGTCTGACATTTCCTTGATGGAAGCATTAATTTCCAAGTTTGCTGCTATATTTTCAGGCTCAAACTTATCAGAGACATCTATAGATTCCAAAGTTGAAACTATTTCTTCTTGAACAAAATCTATTGCAGAAAAAAATATGTTTAAGAGTTGAAATTTGCAACACATATTTTTAATCTTGTAAGTTCCAGCAAATTAGAAAAATACCCCTTCTAAAATATGAATTTTAAAATGAAAATTTTAAGAAGTTTTTACTTAATTATTTTATTACTACATTAAATAAATATTGCTTAAAATCCTGAATCTAAATTAAAGATAACATGAAGCAGAATATAAAAGAAACAACAGTTTTATTTTGCACGTAAAATTTTAAAATTGTACAATGTTTCAGGGATACTTTGATCCCCTTCGTCAGCAAGGATTGTACAATTTTAACATTTTACGTGCAAAATAAAACCGTTGTTTCTTTTATATTCTGCTTCATAGTCTTGCACGGTGGATTTTATTCTCATCCCCTAAAGATAACATATTTATGTTTATATTGGGGAAAATATTTTGGAAATTGATTTACATATTTTAATTTTGTTTCCAATTTTAAATTATTTCATTAAAAAAATCATTTAAAAAAACTTTCTGAAAAGTTTTGCATTATGATTTTTACTGGAAATTTGACTGTTAGCCATCTTTGAAATAAGTTTTAAATCAAAGCATATTTAAAAACAAAACTGTTCCCCTAACTCCCTAAAAAAGAATACTTACAAACTGGAAATTATAAAAATTTTCTTCAATAAAATTGCATTAGATGGGGACATAAAATAGGTTACAAAAAGTAATAATCTTACCAGGAGGTACTGGATCAATATTGGATTCCGGATTGACATTTTGTTCTTCCATTGCTTCTTTCATATGTTTACAGAACATCTAATAGGTAAGACAAGTAAATTTAGCAGAGTTAGCAAATGTCTCTAAAAACCAACAAGAAGAAGAAGTAAATTTAGTACATTGAATGCAAAAGAAGATATTGAAATAGCTTTAGAAATAGTGCTTCAGCCACCATGTTTACCAACAGCTCAAATGATGACACGAATTAAGCAAGTTGTTTTGAGAGCCGAGTTCCAGATGCAGAAAAAAGCATTTTCTTTCAAAATTTCTAATAAACCATATAGGAAGAGAGAGTAAATTTAAAATAAATCCCACTAAATTCGCAATCAAACTCTGAAATCTTCCATAAAAAATGGGTTTTCACTTTTTGACTATTCTTTACGTATTTGGCCAATGGTGTGTTAACACACCACTAATATTTTATACATGTCTTCAGAACCCTTAAAAATATCAGAAAAATAAAATTAGTGAAAAATATATATCACAGTGTTAAGTAAAAAATATTTATTAAAATAGTGTGTTTACGCACCTTTGGCCAAAAATGGGTTAAATAAAGCAACCAAATCAGATGGTTTGGTACTAAACTTCTTCAACAAAGTTTTGCATAATAGGTGGTACAGATTTAAAACTGGTCTTCCATGGCAAAAAGGACCATGTTGAGTCACTCAGAATGGGAGATCAGTCACATCTTGTTGGCAGTCGCCATGAAGGACCTACATCAAATCTTTTATAGTTTTTGTAACAGTACCATAGTCTTATGGTAACCCATAGATAGCTAATGATAGTGGCCGCAAGTACTCCTGCATCTGGCTAATATGTTATCAGAACATTAACCAATCAGAGGAGAAATTTTCAATAGTTTTGCCATAAACACCTACTTGGGAGAAGACATAGGTAATCCAAAAAACCTGGCTTGGCACTAAAAATTGTGATTAAATAGAGGATTCTGTCAACCCAGTTCTATAGAAGTTCAATTGCTTACTCGACAATAAATGGGATTGGCAACACCGTATTTTGCCAAAAATGTTGCCAGGTGACTCTTTGGATTTACCAAAGACATTTAAGGAAAAAACGTTAAGCAGACAACAAAACATTGCTGTATTCAGCCCTAGGCCTGTATGACAGTGATACAAAGATTAGGTAAATACAAATTTACAACTAATTAAAAAAATTACATTTAATTAAACGAATGAGTATGAATTACACTTACATTTTTGATTATTTCTTCGGCCTCACCAAGTTCAAGTCCCAAGCTATCAGTTTCATTTTTCTTTATTCTAAAGTAGTCAGTCCTAATATTGAAATCCAAAATTTATGATGAAGAACAACATATAAGTAAATAACAAAATAAAGCAAAAATCTTACATCATCAACTTTTAAAGAAAGAGAAAATAAATAAAAAGAGTGCTATTTATAATTAAAAGTTGAATATTCAATTCATTTCATAGTGTACCTCCTACGCAAAAAATCAAATATTTTGTCAAAGAAATCCAAAATATTCCCTTCACGTGAAAGAATTGAAAGAAGCTCCTCGTCATAGTTATTTTCAGAAGACATGATATTTAAAATTAATAAGCTTAAAAAATCTTGTAATTTTTATATTAAGAAATATTTCAAAGTTCGCAATGTTTATAATTTCGAATTTATAAATAGAAATAAAGTTGAAGTTTTCTTTTTTTCGTAGCATGCGATGCCATCGGCGTAAATCCAATACTGAAGTTTTGACTGAAGTTTCTTTCCATAAAAAAAAACCTTTTTATCATTTATTGAATTTTAATCATTTTTAATCCTCATAAAAATGTACGAGTAATATTCTTAAAATACATACAGCAGGTCTATATTTAATAATATTTTCTTTTAATTTAATGGTAAGGTAAAAATTTAAAATCTTTTGGCGCAGTCAACCTCGATATCTTGTGAAATCATAATATAAACAAAGCATGACATGATTTTGCTTTTTCCATGTTTTTGCCTTGACTGGAAGAGCTGAAGAAATGTCGTCCCGGCATTATAGTTACGATGAAGGTTCTTCTAAAACTGAAAAATGTAGGGTTTGCAAAGAATTCAAAACCTGGTCTAATCAATCAGCTTCTTCTAAAGCTAATGAAATTTCACTCAAAGTAGATAAGAATGGTGTATCTGAGGTATGATGCAATAAATTACATGAGTGTTGACTTGTAAGGAATAACATGTTGCTTTTTATTCTCATGAAACGTGTCCAAGACCTAGTATGAGGACAATTTTAAAATTCGAAATTTTTTCCTTTTATTATTTATTATTATTTTTCATTGTTTAGTAGTATATTAGTGATATAACCTTATAACTGAATGGTTTGTTATTTTTATGTTTCAACAGAAATTTTTTTAGTTTAACATGTTTTGTGTTTTTGGCCAAAAAAGGACAAATCACTAAAATATTCCTATCTTGAGTAAAATTTAAAAAATTAAAAGTCCCAATATTAGAAGAAATTGGGGGTGCTATTTTACAATCGGGTACCACCTTCTTTGCAACTTTTTTGGTCCTAATCTTGGCCTCTTGACCTACTTACTTGTATTCGCTGGATTGCTAGGAAATAATTACGGTACTTACGTATTATCCCGTCGACCATTCTGCGGCACGGTGATAGTAAAGTCAATGGGATCTGATAACGTTTTCGGATTCAGCGTTACGGTCGACGGTATAATACGTAAGTACCATAATTACCATGTAGTCGGTGGCACTAAAATAACAAGTAGTTTACCACTTGCCAAAAGTGGTGTGGTGTGCACTTTACCAAAAAACAACCTGGTTATAAGTAGCATGAAAACAATTGAAGAATCTGGACACTATTACCAGAACACAATTTTTTGAAAAAAAATTTACTTAAAAAAGGTTTCATGGTTACAATTGTATGCCACTTGTTGTTTTTTTGGTGCTGCCAACTAGAGCGATAATTTATTGTTGAGCATTCCATCGGGTATACCAATAAATAAGTTTTAGTTCCAAGAGTAGCGTCATAAAAGTTATCAAGAAGAGTGGCACCTGATTGTAACATAGCACCTCATAAAATTTATATAATCAGTTAATTAATAAGAAGTTTCAGAATTATACCATCAATTACAAGTTAGCAGTTTAAGGTAGTGTACCTAACTGTCAAAACATTGTTAGTACACTTACACCTCTTCTTACAAAGTTTTAAATATATTTGATTAGTATTTTTATCATGAATTGCTTAAGAATTCAGTTTTACTGAATTTACTTTGATAAATTGTTCTGCATTGATTGTTACTCTTAATATTAATAATAATGAATAAAAAAACATTTTAAAAACAACGTTTTTAAAATGGACTATAAAGAATAAAATACTTTTTTGCAACTGTTTGTAAAAGAAAAACGTGGGGCTCGTGCATTAGGTATTTATTTTTTTGGAGAATAATATGTGTGTACTTTCCATTTTGTTATAGAACTTTTTTCGAATGAAAAGAAATTATTTATTTATGGAAAAGGTCTAAGGAAAATAGTCTTTAATAATACCTCATAAGACCTAATGAAAGAATATATTTTTCATTTTAGCAATTTAGAATACCATTGAAACAAAATGACTGTCCCCCTGATCGTGCAGAGCTTGGACGATCTTCGTGGTCTTTCCTACACACAATGGCTGCATATTATCCTAAGAAGCCATCTGAAGCCCAGCAAAAAGACATGAAGCAGTTCATAACATTATTTTCAAAATTCTACCCTTGTACAGAATGCAGGGACGACTTTAAAGAAGAGTAAGTAGTTTTTAAAGATAATCCTCAAAGCTTCATGGGAGCTTTAAGTTCTGTACATGATCTATTTTCATAGTTGTACACTCAGGGTTCCCATACAATTTGGAAATAATATTTCAAATTTATTTGCAAATTACTTTGTGGTCAAAACACAAGCTATCCTTTGCAATATTTTGAAAATTTCTTTTTAACATGTATTTTAAATAAATGTAGTACTATATATTTTTTCAGAGGCAAAATTAAGATGAGTGACACATCAAAATTAGTAATTTTCCAGGTTTTAGCAAAAAATGGAAGTTTCCCTAAACATTCCCTGAAAAATTAAATCAATTTCCTGGATAATTCCAGATATTCCCTGAACCATGGGAACCCTGATGCTTTAAAAATTGCTGTAAGAATCCATTTAAAAATTTGTTTCTCAATACCCTAAAAACTTTTGCGAATAAAAAAGATGTAATAATGATTGTTTCTATATAAAAAATTTGGGTACTTCCGTATTATCCTGTCGACTGTTCTGCGGCACAGTGATAGTAATGTCAATAGGATTTGATAACGTTTTCAGATTAAGTGTCACGGTCGACGGGATAATACGTAAGAACCAAATTTTGTTATCCATTTACCTTATAGACTTTACCGTATTTTAGGATTGTTATTTTTAGTGGGCTTTCAAATTTTCTCCGAAATTGTCTTGCTTCCAAGTAATCCTTGAGATCCACTCATCGTAGGTTCATTTGGACCAACTTTAAATGCTTACATGAGTGTTAAGCAATTTTGAAATTTCTGAGAACTAAAATTTTCTAAATGCTTAGCTATCAAAATATTTGCTTACTTCATTGCATACAACTAATAGAAAACTACCCGATTTTTCTAGTGCTACATTAATTTTGCAACATTCTTGTTCTTTTTGTTTAGGATATCGAAAAACCCACCTAAAACTGAAAATAGCCATGAGCTGTCACAGTGGATGTGTCAGGCTCACAACATAGTAAATAAAAAGCTTGGAAAGCCTATATTTGATTGTTCACTAGTAGATGAAAGATGGCGACTTGGTTGGAAAGATGGTTCTTGTGACTAGGCTTTGTTTTTAGTGTGTATAATTTAGGTACAATTTTGTAAATATTAGGATAAATAAATTTTTTTCAAAAAAATTGATTACCATGACTTAAGATTTTTGTTTGAGTACTAAGCTGTTTGTATTAAGATTCCATATTTATTAAGTTTAAAGTTCTCTAGGTTCTCTATGGCACTGTTTCTCAACCGGGGGTACGCGTACCCCTAGGGGTACGCCGAGAGCTTTAAAGGGGTACGCCACGTATTCAAAAATCCCGTAAACGTAGCTTAAAATAACTTCTTAATAAGTTGAAATTCAAAAATTTCCTGGAAAAGGACCCCCAGACCCCCCTTTTACAGTTTGATATATCAATAATTTATGTAATTTTTAAGAGGAAAGCAGGAAATATTCAGGTGGAGGTTCCAAATATACTCTGGAGGTAGCAAACGGGGCATACGCCGTGGGTATCATACAATAGGTTTCAATTTATTCTAAATTAGATAAAGAATTATTTTTGAATCAAATTTTGTAAAAAGGGAGGGTTGAATTATTATCCTAACTGCTTCAAATTAAATTTTAAGGTGCATAGAAAACTTAACTTTTGAATATTGTCCATAATAGCTTTGCAAAATTGTATTTCACTTGGTTATAAATTGAATTCTTTTCATAACAGAACGTTGGTATGAAATTCTATGAAATGTAAGCAAATTAGGGGCAAATATTTGTAAAGGGGGGGGTGGAAATTTTCTTCTTGAAAAGGGGCGGTGGTCCCAAAAAGTTTCGAAACCTTTGATTTAAACTAAGGTGATATTTCAACTACTACCTGCAACTGCATGCGAGGGGTACGCAGGGAAATATATTTTTCCTTTGGGGGTACAATCGTGAAAAAGGTTGAGAACCACTGCTCTATGGTATGTTGATAGCTAGAAAATAGTTTTTTCTTTTATCAGACGATATCACTAACTTGCTTTTAAAGTTCAGTTAAACATTCAGTTGAAGGAAATCATATATTATTTGATATTGATATCTTAGTAATTAGCAATTCACTTTATCATTTAAAAAATGTTAATTCAATTCACTTTTAAGTCTGGATGATATCTATTAACGTAGTAAATTTAAAAAAAGGCATGAATCAATTTAGAACTAGTTTTCAGACCTACATGTGTCCAACAAAAATGCAATAAGATGGACAACTGAAATTATTATAATTGATTTGAAACTAACATATCTTATAAAACCTATTTTTAAGTTATGTCAGGTAAGAAATTTTTACTTTTACAAATATATTTTTAATGACTAGACTTGCCAGCTGAATCACCTATTAATCCCTTGTCCTTACATTGATTTAATATCTAGAAATTGCCCAATAATTTTAATTTATATTAAGATTTTTAAATACTTACTTACATTTTTTATTCAATCATTTTAAATTAAAAAATAAAAAATCCAATTGTTTTTGTTAATATATCATCTTAATGTATAAAATGAAAAAGCGTACGTCTGCTGTTTCGATAAAGCATATGATTGGCCGAAAAATCCGTTGTTCAATAAAAAAAAAGAAACCTTGCTGAAGCGACTGAATATAAGGATAAAATAAAAAAAGAAACAAGCTGATAATATTGAGAGAAGGAGTGATTCATTTTGAAACACATTCTTGATAACGCTCTTCAGAATAAAAAAAAAACATAAAAATGTCAATCTTTGAACTAATGAGCTAAGAGCAGGCACTGAGAGCTGGAAAAAAGATTTAATAATCTAGGCAAAGAAATCTAGGGTTGCTGTTAGTGGCTTTTTATACACTTTTTCTTAACCATTAGCTACTAAAACAGCTTATCGATATTCATCGGGACAGGTAACAATTGAACGGTTTTGGTTTTGAGGCATATCAGGCTTACTTTTGTTTGAGGTTGTTCGTATATTTGTTTCACATAATTTAAATTGGCATGGCTTCGATAAGAGTGCTCCAGCAGCCATATTTATCTACAGTAATTTGCTTATGTGTTATCATTTGAACTTATGGCTAAACATGGCGCTGAAGGACTCTTATCGAAGCTGTGCCTTTAAATCACTCTGGCTTTTTATACATTTACTGATTTTTGTTTAATTCTTCGATTATATTCATTTAACTGTTTGAATCCATTTTTATGGAAGGTAATGCAGCGGGCCTCTTTGTGTTGCAGTCTGGGTAATACTAAATCTGTTGCACCTTAAGTTTAAATATTTTTTAAAAAATATGACTTCCCAACTATTTCAAAGTGTATGAGATTCTGTCCAAGGAACTTAGTACAGGTGCAGCCCGTCAATAATGTCTGAGCAACGCAGGGATAGCGCGTGCAATGCCGGGCTAGCGCTGAAAGCGCTAGTAATTATTAAATTTGCTAAAAAGTTTCAAATTATTTTAAGTGAGCATATTTAATATTAACACAAAAAATAACTTAACAACCAAATATATACTTAAAAATATATGGAATTTATTTAATTTAAATACAAAGGGGTCTGAGAGAAGAATTGTTTCAAAAATATAAACTTAATAGTGTTGAATTCAAATATCAGATATTTGGAGTAACTAGATTCCCCCCAAAACCCAATTA
This sequence comes from Tetragnatha montana, assembly GCA_963680715.1. Lineage (NCBI taxonomy): Eukaryota > Metazoa > Arthropoda > Arachnida > Araneae > Tetragnathidae > Tetragnatha > Tetragnatha montana. Next base: position 22,033,482 of record OY796683.1, read on the forward strand.
CAATTCATTCTTAAAATTAAATACAATTTAAGTACTATTATACAATTTTAAAAAGGTTGCCAAGTCAGATTATATATTTTAATTAATAAATCTGTTTATTATTTATACACATTTCCTATAAACAGAAATACATTTAATACTGCATATGTTAAAATCATGTTTCAGTTTTTATTGCGAAACAAAAATTGTCTCTTTCATTGAATGACAAACTTTTAGACTTTATAAAAGTTATACACAATAAATTTCAAAATACTTAAAAAAAGAAACTTTTAAATAACCTTTTTCTTATTTTGTATAACATTTTATTTAGCAAATGAAAACTTCAACGAATCAAAAGTTAATATTTAAAACAATACTGTGTTCTTCAAAATAACTATTACCCATTTATTAATTTTGCAACCAAACATTTTTCTTATTAATGGATAAAAAGTTATGGAAAACAGTACTTTTATTTAAATTAATTTATTTGAAAACAAAAAATTGATTTGCTATTAAATCTGCTTGAGTAATGCTTTTTTGCAAGGTATAATTTTAAAGTTTCTTTTAAGGTTTCAACTAAAAAAATGTTTTCAGCACAAATTTGGATTAATACTCAAAATACCCTCTGCATTAAAGCTAATACATTGAATTAAACATGATTTCATAAAATTAAATATTACACAAGTGGTACAAAAGCAACAACAAAAAATCATCACAGATCAATATTTTTATAATTGATTTTCACCAAAACAATATATTAGTGGTTTTGAAAACAAGGATTATAGCTGAGAAAATACATAAAAGATGTAAAAGACTACAGCTGAGATTTGAAAAACAGACGAATATAGATGAATAATAAAATTAAAGGAGTAATAATTGTATATTGACAATTTACAATGTATTAAAAGCTGAACAATATTAACCATAATACTCCTTTAGAAATCCTGAAATTTATTTACACTTTCATGCAGTTTTGTGAATTGTTCGCATAACTGTTTAAAACTTGATTTGCAATCTTTTAAAACTAGACAATATTAGTGACTAGAAAAGTATAATCTTAGACCCATAAGCATACTAGGAAAGAAGATATCCAAGTTTTGGATACAAAATGCAGTTAAATAACCTTGTTCCTAATTAAACACCTCAAGTTACTATAGATGAGGTTTATATTTTTTTAAGAAGAGGAATATATTAAATAACTCACTTCATCTATCATTCAACTTACTAAAACAAGCTGGAAAATATATTATAGAGCTTTAAAAACAGCAAAATCAAAGCTACACAATTAAAATAGGAATAGATGATCATAAGTTAGCAAGAAATTAAGCATCAGGTGAATTTATGCAATGTTCAATGCAACCTTTAATCATTGAAGCTGCATTGTTAACAATTGTATTCTAATACTACATAACAAGTAATAGCAAGCTGCTGAGAATAACTTTAGTCCATCTTTGATTTACATTATTGCAAGTTCCAAAATCATAACTACTATATAAAGAAAATATAATACAATCTGTAAACCTTCCTTAAAAGAAGCATTGGGTGAACAAAACCAATTTTTGGTGCAACCCCAAATTATTGTGCATTGTTACACTACACCAATATCACCATGAAACAATATTTTGTCCCACATTAGTTTTAGTACATCTTGATTTCTAGTATTGTATCTCATGGACTAGAAGAAGTACTTTTTTGTTCAATGTTTGATGCCTGACTAGAGCTACGAGACAGAACCTTTGCATTCGTGGGTGGTGATTTGGATCCTTCCTTGATTTGCATGTGATACTTGTATATATTCTCTGTACTTTCAATAGTACCTAAAAATAATATTGAGGGCATTACAGAAATATTTCCCAAAATTAACTCGGGAAAAAATTAGATTGGTCTGTAATCTCCTAGCTGAAGGAAAATGGATTTAGCAAAAGGCAAATACACTCAAAGAGGTATGTAAACTTTAGGTATGAATATACTGCTCGTCAAAAATATCAGGGTTTTACTCCCTTTTTAGTATTTAATTTAATTCATTGTTTACAATTTCTAAAATTTCTTGCTTAATTCTTTAAAATTCAATAGATGATAATAATGTCTCTGAATGTACCTTCACAAGCAAAACATTAAGATGCTAATTGAACAAGGGTTAAACACCAAACTGTGGGGGACCAAACCTAACCTACCCCTGTACCTATAAATAAGTTTGTTCAGCTGACAATGATAGCTAAAATGCAGGTAAGATCAAGACATCTTGCTTGTAATTATCTCTTTATCCCCATCAAAACATTGCTTTTAAGGAATCAATATTTAACCCAGCAAATAATTTTAAAGATCTCAAAAAGCAAGTTACCACATTGAATCAAAAATATTCAGAAAAATAAAAATGTTATTAAAAAATCATTATAATTATATGCTCTGATGCAGGATAAATAGTTCAAATGCAGCAAATCTGAGCAATAAGAAGTATAAATAAAATGATAGCATCACCCAGAACTACAAAATTGATTAATACAATAAACAAAACTGCAAGTATTTCTGTGAATTTAGTTTTTTCTCTCTGAATTAATTCAATTATCAAGGTTTTGAATGCAAAATAAACACATTAGTTACAAAGATAATTAAATAATATATAAAAACCCAAGTTTTTTTTAACCATATAATATTTTTAAGCTGATGATCTAGAAAGATTACATTTAAATAACTAATCCTACATTAATCTTTAAAAATATTTTGATCATACCTGATGTTAGATGAAAGCTCCTTCCTTTGATGCCAGTCTCTTTGGGAGCAGGGTACATCCATGACACAAACGAACCTAGTACTGGTACGTGCCTCAAAATGCCCTATAATTCAAACCCAAAATAAAGCAGTTGAAATTTAAGAGTAAAGTATTTTTAAGTTCACTAATAATAAATTGTATCTAAACCGGTATCAATTGTACTGAAACCAAATTTAAATAGAATATTACATTTGGTTTCAGTACAACTAACAAGTTGTTAGAGTAAATAATACAGCAAAACCTTTAAAGTGATATTTTTTAACTTATGAAAGGGCAGGTAACTGTTTTTAATAAATCTAAAATAAAAAATTCAAATAAAATTGTAAGAATTGTTAGATAAATACAGTTATTTCAGAAAGAATATAGTTTGAACCGTAAATGTCTTACTTCTTGCATAATCTTTTCTTGGTTTTCCTGAACCAACTCTTTGTTAGCCTCTTCAATACCTTGCTTTATCATCCAAGACATTGTTTCAAGGAACTAAAAAATAAATTGATAGCATAAGAAAAATATATCTTTCCCAGAATATGGAAATAAACTTTTTAACAGGTTTTGAATCCATAACTGCTACATAGGATTTATAGTTTTGCAGGGTATTATTCTTCATAAGGTGACAACAATGCAGTATTCTTATCCCTCAAGATTCACAGAGGCATATTCTACTTTTATCCTAGGCTACTAATTGAAGTGAGACTGTCAATAGCATAGTTTATATCATGAAGCTCACGAGTTTACTAGAACCATAGAGTTGATTACACGCATATAATGTGCATTAAAATTCTTAACTCTCCTAATTTATTTTTCTGGAAAAAGTAATTATAACAGAAACTAGAAGTAATATCTACTACAAACATAACCTTAGCTACATACTTTGGAGGACTCTTCAATTTCTTGCCCAGCAGTAGTTACAACATTCATCAATTCATCTAAATTGAGATCCGAGTCTACCATTCCAAATCTCACACATAGCATTCCATCATCAGCTTCCCCTAAAAATTAACCAGTAATTTATTAGTTCAAAAATAATATAAAAACATATTAATTTCTAAAAAGTGTCTTCCATTTCGAGTTTAAACAAAGTACTGAATAAGTAATTGACTAATTAACAGTAACACACACAATGAGCTAACTCTAAAAAATTCAAGCTTAATTTAGAATACACCTTGGTTAAGGGGACACTATATTATGGCCAATTACATGCAACTAGATTGGCCATAAAACTATTTCCCTAACTGGCAACCACCAAAGTATACTCTTACTAAAGCTGTTTAGATTTTAGAGGTAGCTCATTGTATCCACTATTGAGGTAAAGTGACTAACCCAAGGAAAATGCAGAGTCTGATGCCCTTAGTTTGGTCACTAGTTCCGAATTCAAGTTATTGATGTCTGCCTTTCCAGTGTCTGTCAACTCATTCAGTCTATCCATCCAAAATTCTGGTATATATCTGCAGAGAAACTCCCATAAATTACAAGAGGAAAAAAAGCATTAAAAAAGTTCCTCACAAGGGCTGTTTCTTTGAAATGTTGTAGTACCATGTGTTATAAAATAGGAATAATAAAATAGGATTAATACCAAGGAGGTTTGATTACAAAATGGAGATGAGTACAATTAAATTGTTAAAGTCATCTATTAATATGTGGTTTTCTTACAAGTGTTACAAGAAATTCTTTGACTATTTTTATTTTAAAATGAGCACTTTTGGGGTATTTTAAAGCAAAGAAAGATTGTAAAGCTAATTTACTAGTAAATTTTTACGAACTACATGCATACTCATTTGTTCACAATCACAGTATTTATCACAAAACAATGAATTTTAAAACTCGTCAAAACATAGGATACTATACTAATATGCAGCGTTCGAAATTGGGGCGGTTTGCTGGTCCGGGACAACTAAAAAACAGCTCGGACCAGTGGAATTAGAAAATCACTGGTCCGCCGGACCAGTGTATTTGGTGATAAAATATCCCACGCTCCAGTTCTAGCAGCATTTTTTTTTCGCTAAGAGTTGGAGGATTGCATTTGGTGAAGCAAGTACATATTTTTGACAGAACCCGAAATGTGGCGATATGGGATAGGGGTGTCCCCGGCGAAAAAGAAAAAGGTTATTGAATATGTATTAATTTTTAACATTAGGTACTATTTGGTACTCACATTCAGTCCAATATTTACTTTATAATAATATTTAAGCCGGTCCTTTTTAATTTGGCGGACCAGTGATTTTTGTTGCGGACCAGTAAGATTGGCAAAGCACTGATCCGGGGGACTAGTGGATTTTTTTCCCAATTTTTAACGCTGCTAATATGTAGATATTATCTAATACAGTGGAAGCTCTTATAACGTAATTAATCTGTACCGAGTTTTTTGTCGTTATAAGAGCAAACTTCGAGTGATACACTCGAGTGTAGAATATCACTCGTTTAAAAGTAATAAACTCGTTAAACTAAACTATCAATTTTGATGCTTTTCGGGAAGGTGGACTCAATTCCCTCAAAGATATATTTTTAGTAGATTAGTTTATAAAGTTTGGAGGAAATCTAAACCTGAAAACGATCACCAACCCTCAATCGTCAAAGGCAAAGGGATGGATTATGGAAATTGCAGTTACCCGTAATACGTTTTTTTAATCAACTAACTGAAACCCTTGGTTGTATATTTTACCATTATATCCAAACAGTAGGATACTAGATCGTTGGGATTTAGAACACAGTTCGAATCGCCCAATTGATTTTTCCTCATTTTAAGCAATTATTTATTATTTTATGAATTCTTGATACCTTCAATTTAATGTTATATTACCTTATTTTTTGCTATGAAATTTAAGATCAATATTTTACAAAGTATAAATATTTGTGTTTGCTATTAAATTTTTATTTTGATATTAATTTATTGCGTAGCTTAGCTTCCTTAGAATGTTCGGATGCTTACATAAAACCAAAACGCTAATAATAATAATAAATAAGTCTCAAATCAACAAAAGCATTGGGTAGCGCAAGATTTCGTTTTGGGAGCCGGTTACCCCGGGCGAAAGGAAGCGAGAAGAAGATGCGATGGTTACTTGGTGCTGTTTGTCATACTTTGATATTCGTTTATTGGCAAATTCATGTGTGACGCAAACATACCGATCCAGAAAAGTATTCGATAAGCTGAATCGATTCGAAGATTAGTCTTTATAAGAGCACTTTTGTGCTCTTATAGAGACTAATTTTTGGGTCTTTATAAGAGAGGATTTTTATAAGAGCAGGTCGTTATAAGAGCTTCCACTGTACTGGTAATTTAACTGCTAAAATTTTTATTAGGATAGATTTTACTTTAAAGGTGTAAGAAAAGAATCATGATAATACAAACCTTACACCTCCCATGCCAGGCCAATCGGCTATTTCTACAAGCTGCAGTTTAGTATACTTTTTACAGTCTTGATAAAGTTTCTCCTTTTTGTACACAGTTGAATTGAGAATTTCCTGTTAACATAAATCATATTCATCTTTAAAATCACAAAAAATACATGAACACATACATACATAACAACATACAACAACAAAAAATACATAACAACAAAAAATTTTAATAGTTCCATCATTGTGCATTTTTATAAGTAAACAAAATTTCTAGACATAGCCAGATGAATCAATTGTTTTTTATACTTATGTATTTATATTTAAAATAAAAAAAGTGAAATAGATAAAGTTTGAATATTCTTAGGAAAGAATTTCCCAGACAGTGAAAATTAGGAAGTGTTTAATTTAATTGAAGTTCACATCTTAAAAATCAGTGATTCCAACTGTTGGTCTGCAAACCACAAGGGATCATTATTAGATCAAACTTCATATTATTTTCACACATGGCAAAAAAAGTAAGTCAACAGTGGTAGTATTTCAAAATGTATTAAAAAATTTAATCAGGCCTTTTCACACTGCAAAGTAAACAACTATAAAAGTTGCAATAACTTACCAATTGCTGTTGAAGACATATTAAATATTGCTCAACATCATGCTTAGTAGTACCTAAAACTAAGAAAAAATGATGATTTCAAAAAGAGTAATCTTTTTAGCATTTTTATTAGGTCTGTAGCATTTAATATTTTTTCTTTGAAAAAGTTGTCAGGGTATGATGTAATATCGTACATAGTAAAGAATAACTTTAAAATAATTTTGCACTGGTTACAAGGAATACATTAAAACTTTAAACTTAGATACTTACTGTGAGCTGTTTCCAAAGGACAAATACGCAGACAAATACCAAAAGCATCTAGTTCTAGTATTTCTGTTCTAATTGTAGGCACTTGTCTGGCAATGAGTTGAATCAACTGGAAAAAATTAATTTCATTCATACTGAAATATTTTTAAGGTATTCTAATCAAGAAATTATACATCTGAAAGTTGAAGTTTTCATCAAATAAAAGTTGAAAATAGTTACTGAAATTTATTTTAAGAAAATTTATCAACACCTTAAATTATAACCAAGTATTTATATTTTTAAATTGTAAACTGAAAAATATTCAATATACTCTAAGTAGTATAGCATAGTAAGTAAGTAGTATGATAGTTATGAATTAGGTAAGTAGCATGGTAGATAAGTAGCTATGCACCAGGCATATTAGTTTTATCTTTGTAAGTAATTTTTAACTCACCCATGAATTTAAATTGTCATAATATAGAGGGTTCTTTTCTAAAGAAACTTCATCTGCTAAAAAGGATAAGATAAAGTTAGCACAATTAAAAACTTTAAAATGCTAACAAACTATTTGAGAGCAGTCTCAGAAAAAGAAAAGGGAGCAATTTAAAAATATATATTTTTTTCACCAAAATGTTTATTGAAAACAAACACTAAGTAGCTCTTTTCTATATAAGTATTTCAAAGTGCAGTACACTCTTGAAATCTTGAAGATATCAGACTTGCCAACCTCTGAAAGTCAAAAATCAGGAGATTTTCCATAGAAATCAGGAGAAATTTTTATCGATGTAGAGCCCATCGCAAACCAATTATAAAGAGATAATATGTGCTCAAAATAAAAATTTAACCGTTTTAAAACCATACAACCATAATTTTTCGCAATCACACTGTCCGGGAACATTTTTCTGAAGAGAGCTCCGGAATGGTCCTCCACACTGATCGGTAAATTATGCTCCAATATATATATATATATATAAGAATGCTGTAAAAAGGCATTCAGCATTACTTACCGTCTGATCATTCTGTATTACAAAAATCTTTTGGTTATTTTCCACACATTTCGCATTTTCCTTATGCATATTTCGAAAAAAAACAAGAATTCCGAAAAAAAGCGGGAGAAAACCGAGAAAGCGGGAGATTTTCGGGGAAAATCCGGAGGGCGGGAGGAGAGAGCGAAAATCCGGAGTCTCCCGCCAAAATCCGGAGAGTTGGCAAGTATGAGATATCAATAAGGTTTCAGAAATCAATAAAATAAGTTCAAGAAACAACATTAAAAGCATAACAAGATGTCAGGGATATATAATTCTGAATTACATACTACAGTTTTGCAGATTTGGGGGAGATAAAATACAATACCAAGTTATAGAAATTCTTACACAGATTTCCTATCAGGTAATTCCTATTGTAAGTTTTTAAATTATTCCATTTTAAAAATGTTCAGAAAGTTAATATTCAACATAATAATCCTGCAGAATTGAATTATTAATTATTAAATTTAATTTAAAGGACTGGAAGTGTTAACATTAAGAAGGTGGAAATTTTTTTTTTGTAACTAAAAGAGATATTGTATTTTTTACACCCTCAGAAAAGCATAAATGCCTGCTTATATACTAATCTGAACTGAAAAAACTATACCTTTTGTTCTAGGATGAAATTGAAATACAAGCACAGGTGTTACAGCTTCAAATAAAACCTGAAAGAAAATACAATCATTCATTATTAGTCGTAAAAGAAAGCAAAGCATATTAAATATTTTACCTTTGTTGCTAGCGACATTTTTATTGAATATGAAAACAAGGTTTTAAAAATACATACTGATGATTCTGCTAATACGTTAATCTATTTAGATTACTTAAATTAGAAATATAAACTTAGACAGCTTATATTTTTGTACACTTATAATTATAACCAAACAGTTATCCCTAGATGTATTTTATGTATCAATTACTTGTCAAAATTTTTATCTGTAGATAAAATTACTCATGATTAATGTAATTTATTTTTAGCAATCTTCCACCTTTTAAGTATCAAGTACTGTACAATAATTCCTATGAATAAATTAAAACTTTACCATTGTAGGAATACTTTTTTCTCCAATACTTGAAATGTCATGATGATGTCCATCCTTAGGAATTGGTCTTCTTTTACTCTACAGAAAATAAAATATATATTAAACATCTAAATACTCCCATCTCCATAAAATCCAGAACATTCCCATACCCAGGTGTCCAAAGATTTTTATTTTACAATTATTTGGTTGATAATAATTTTATAAGTTCCAAAGTAATAACTTTTCTAATAAAATGTTTTATTGTAAGTTTCAACTCCAATAAAAGTTTAATATCATTCTTTACACCTCGTTTAAAGAAATATATTAATGTATATATTTTTTCATAAGAGTAAAATGTGACAGATATGATCTTCTACATGAATTAATTAAGTAGTAAGAATTAAAATAACAAAAAAAAGTCTTGTAACTTACAATAATTCTTAATTCAGGAAACTGTTCAATACCTTGAAGCAAAAGATCAGACTGAAAAGATTAAAAGTACCATGGTTTAATTTTCAAAAACATAGTCAAGTACTTCTTAATGAAAATATAGCATTCAATCAGCTATTTATTTGTCAGTTTCAAATATTATAGTGGTGCATAACTGAAAATATAGAACAGTATATTGATAGTTGAAAAATAATTTAAATATGCCTACTTTTTGGTTTTACAGAAAACTCTTAGTAAAAGAGATTTCATTCAATAAAATAACCTTGAAAACATAAAGTTAAACTCACTATTTCAAAGCAGTGACGAATCATGTGTGTAAGGGTGTCATAGCCCAGAGTTTGAACTGTAAACCACACTGGAAGAAAATCTAAATGCCCCAAAGATGCTTGTCCCAGTTTAGCACCAAGTACATGAGACATTTCCTTTGCTTTGTATAGAGTCTTACATTAGTTAAGGTACATATAGAAGAAACAAGTATAGCATAAAAATACTTTTCAGTAAAAGGGAATTTAAAAAAAAAAGCTTTTAAAGCAAATTTTATTATGTTTAAGTATTCTTTTTTTCAAAATGTAAAGAATTTGGGCAACAGATCTGGCTTTAAAAAGATTTCAATAACTGCACTATTATGACCTAATTGTCTCATGTAACAAAATTATTATCAAATTAACTGTTAAAATAATAAGGGGGAAACAATATACATTTGAGAGTTGAATCTTTTAGTCCCAAATCAATCTTTTAGTTTCCAAATTTCAAAAACAAATAAAGGGAAACTTATTTTACAACTTAAAAAAGTGATAAAGGTTTATAAAAGTAAGTTTAATCTTTAAAAAAGAAACACTAAATTTAATGCTAAGCTAAAAAACTAGATAAGTAGGAAAATGTATTACAAAATGGGTTCATCTAAAACAAAATAAAAGGGATCACACAATGGTAAAGGATACAATGTATGGCAAAGATGGAACACCAATCCAGTCACCAAGTGATAATGTCATGCTGTCACCAAGATTGGAAGGCTACAAAATAAAAGAAGCATGTACTACATTGCAAATCAATTTTAAATGATGTAAAGTGCATTAAGTGTTAACTAAAAGAAACTAAAATCAAACAAAAATTGAAATACAGTAACAAAAATTAGGCAATAAACCTAGTTTAAGTAAAATTTTACAAGAACTACAAAAAGTCATCAACATCATCAATCTAAATGTATTAATATTTAATTGTTTGAAAATAGATGGGTACAAAAAACAAACCCCCTACTAAGAAGTTAGAAATTCAGTATACTGTACCAGCCGTATTGTATTGTAACAGGCCTTTTAGAAGTGAATATTTTTTTATCTCTATCACCAATTTTATATAACTATATGACAGTTTATTTTAAGAGTGATAACATACATAGGCTACTCTTTATATAGTATCAATCAGTTTTCATTTTGTTTACCTATTTCATAATTAGGGATAAAAAGTTATACTAAAGTTTAAAAATGTTAATGAGAAAGTAAAGAGACCAGTTAATCTTACCAAATTAGGAACTATGACCAAACTAAGAGCAGCAAGACTGTGACCTTGAACATGAAGCCAAACATTGTTAGCTAGGCATATTTCTTGTATCTTGTGCAAGTTATCTACATGTCCAACAATATTAGAGCCTGCATTGGCAATAACAAACAATGGTATCTTAGCAGCAGACAGGTCGTCTTTAATACTTTTTTCCAAGGCTGCAGGATCCTAAATTTAAACAAAAAGTAATTTAGTTACACAACTTAAGTAAAAAAACTAAATCTTAATTACAGTAATGAGAAATCCATTTACCATTTTAAATTGCCCTTCAATAGAGTCAAATACTGATCGAACAGATGTGAAACATGATAATGGTAAACCAAGCTGCAAATATAGACAGAAAATCTTATAGTAAACATAGTAAAAATGAATTAAATGCTGTAAAGAAAAATTATTTTTGTCCCAGATTAAATTTAAAAAAAAATAATAAAATCACAGTTTCACTGGAATGCTAGAATACATATTAAAATCTGTTATGCATTCACATTTCTAACAGATCAAAACAGTAAATCATTGTATCAAATGTTCACTGAACTTAGTAAACACATTTTTAAAAAGTAGGTTAATTTTATATAAGTAATAAACATAAAAAACAGAGATGATTTCACTAAGAAGTAAAAAAAGGAAAATATCCATATGGGGAATAAATAATTTAAAAGCCATAATTTGCCTGTTAAAGAGTTGCATGAACTGAACATCTTTAATGGTAAATTCTGATGTTCAATCATCCCAAGCTATACATTTTTTTAATCACATACTAAGGAATCAGTTATAATTTTTGTCTCTTTAGAAAGGGAAAAAATACATTAATCTCAGAGTAAACTTTTAATAAATTGAAGGTAAAAGAACATGTGCTAATAGGAAAATTAACTGCATTTACTCCCAAGCTCTCAACTATTCAGGAAAATAAATATCGCACAATCTCACCTTAGCAGCAATATGAGAACAATCTTTCCCCAAACTATGACCATCTTGGTCACAATAGTATATGACAGGAGGTCGTGTGTACAATGCTTCATAACCAGTGGTTGAATAACGTAAATACCTTGTGTGTAATACCATGCGTATGACTCCAATTAATCCCTCTTTGTCATCTTTACTAAAGTAAGCAAGGGAATCAAAGAACCTGCAGATAATTTTTAAAAAATAAGCACTAAAACAAATGTTACATCAATTAGAGTATTCAAACATTAAAAAAATATTTAATTTTAGAAACAAGAATTATTTTTAGCATAAAATGATAGATTGTATTATGAAAGTATGGGGTTACATAAGAAATCAAGTTCAACAAATATCTATCCTTTTAACAGTTATTAACCTCATTTATTATCATCATTAACTATCATTTTTTTAAGTGATAATACCTAGAATACAATACCTTTTGGTTCAGTTAAAACTAATACATGCAATTATCATTTACAATCAAAGTTCATGTTTAAGTCCAACTATCACATGGCATTTATCATCTGCATTTTAAAGAAACTAGACTACTTTCACAAAAGCATAAAAAAAAATTAGTGGTACATTATTTCGCTCTTTTCTAAGGGCAAAAAAAAAATTCCTTATTTTTGGAGGTATGCCCCTGTGTGTTTATACAAAGCTATATTGGATTTTATAAAACAAATTTGAGTGAATATACTACTAGAGTATAAGAGAGTTCACCTCTTAAATTTAACACAAACAAAAAATCAAAAATAAATTATTGACTTTAATTATTAACATTTAGAATGTAAATTTCCAGTTGAATTATTTTCAACAAACTTACCTAAAGATTCTACTAATCCACAAAGTAGTGTCCGATACTAACTGCATGGCAATGCGAGAAACAAGGTTTTTGTCCAAAGAGCTTATGTAAGCAGAAATAGTATGGGATAGAAGAGCTGCCTTCTGAACTTCATTATTGATGAATCTTTTGGGTCTGCAAATAAAAGTAATTCTTTGAAGTAGTTTATACAGTTCTTTATTCATTAGAAACAGTATTATACAAAATATATAATTTAAATACAGTTTATAAAACTCTTAAGAACCCTAACACATGAAAAAATAACAAAGCTTTGAAAAAAGAAAGATCAGAATTAGATCAATACGAAGATAGTTATGCTTGTGATTGATTGAGTCGATTATGAAAAATTATGGTACTTTATAGAATTAGACAAGAATCAAATTAAATCTCTTCAAAATATATCGGCAATGTTTATAATTTTCACATAAAATGTAACGAAAACTAACAGAAACACTGCTAGTTGATATATTTTAATGCTGTTATATTTTGATACTTGATTAGTTTTGGTAATTTAGCATAAAACTTGATGTTGCACCTGCGTAATCATAAAGCACAATAAATATTTAAGTTCCTTTGTTAGATATAGTTACATTGGTACTTACGTATTATCCCGTCGACCGTTCAGCGGCCGTCTAATTCAGCGGCACAGTTATAGTAAAGTCAATGGGATTTGATAACGTTTTCAGATTAAGTGACACGGTCGACGGGATAATACGTAAGAACCGTTACATTTTTATGACTAAGCTTCAATTGCCTTAATAACCGCTTAGGATTTCTTTCATGCTAAATAATTGTTTTAAAGTCTAGAAGTTATGTTTAATTAAATGTATGAAGACTGAGGTATTGATTTGCAGACCATGCCAAACCTTTCAAATTTGAAAAGCAGGAGACTTTACTAAATATTAGATTAGCTAATTTTTAAACTATTTATTTTTTATCTATTTCTAACTATATTTGCATTATCATCTAAATACAAAATGTAAATATGCTTAAAATGAGATGAAAAATCATGTTTTAAATATTTTTAGTCAAAATATTTTTACATAAAATTTAATCAGCAGTTTTCCGAGAAATCATAACACATGATTTTTCTGAACTATAAAACATAAACTAAAGATGAAGGTGATGTTTAACGACTGTACATTTCAACCTCTGCTTCGGAGGTCATCATCAGCAGAATAAAATTTTCCAACTGAAAGTAGGTTGCCATTTGAACTAAAAAAGGATGACATCAAAAAGATGATGTTGAAAAAAATATGTTAAAAGATGCTAAAGGTAAGACGAAGATGACACTAAAAATATTAGTATGTAAAACCAGTACTAACTGGTTAGCCAACCAAAAGGCTTCACTTTAGCATTCTTTAGAGTCGGGTGCCAAATGGGTGGAATACTTAACCCCTCTTCCTTTCTACTGAAATTAATTTTATGTTTATAAATCTTGATGGCTTCTCTAACCAGTCTGGTGTTATAATGGGCAGTATTAGTTAACCTTTCAGTTCTAGAAAACTGTATTATATGGCTTGCCTGTGAGAGGGTATGTTCTGCTACTGCTGACTTGTAAAGTTAACCCAAAGAGTCAGCTGTCTTTGCATCCTTCCAGACTTATCTTTAGTTACAGACACCAGCTGTGTATGCCTTCAACATTTTATAAAATATGAAGTTGAATTAATTATAATCATACCTAGCATATGTGATTGCAGCATCAGATGCCTCCTCTTGTTCACTTTTAGCAATGAGACTAAGCAACGATTCTTTTATTGAGGATAAAACTTTCCCCCTGAAAAGAATAAAAAAAAATAATAATAAAATGTGTAGGAAATAAAAGCATTCATTGGATTGAGTTCAAACAATTTGGGCTAACAAAAATCACTATCAAAGAAGGAAATTGTAACATTTCAGCCAACTGAACTATGAATTCAATCGAAACATATATATTACATAAATAAGTTATTTGCTCCTTAATTAATCTTCAATGGCTTCAATAGTTATAGTTAAAAATAACTTACTCTTTTGGTAAAGGTCCAGGTACACATTTTTCTAAGGATACAGACATTCTTCCAGACCTAGTTATGGGAACATTTAAATTAAGTGTTTTATTAATAGAAATGGATTAACACAACCCAAGGGTTCACTTACACTTATTTTTAATATATAATATGCATTTCATAGAAACATAGGATTGAAATTTTAGTTTAGTTTTACTTTTTAAGTTAATGATAGCTTAAATATTTTTTTGTGTGTTTCCTGTAACTTTAAATTATTTTAATTAAGTTGATTTAAAAGCATAAAGTAGATACACATTTTTATTTTGCATAAACATTCTAAATAAACATATTTTATGTTTAGAAATTTTAGAACAAATTACAAATTCTAATAATATAACCCTAACCAATTTTATTATTCCTAAAAAAGAGTTCTAAAATAATGAATATTCAAAAGTTTTTCTTACTTTTCTTGTGAAAATCTGTTTATAAAATACCAAATTAGTAAGAGAAGCAAAGCCATTTTATAAATAGATTGGATATTATAATATTTTTAAAAACTTTTATGCCTAGTATAAAAAAGTTTGCAATAATTCTTTTTAGAAAATCATGCATTTTAATAGGTTATTATAAAATAGGTTAAAAGTGTAAAATTATTGAAATGAATGTTAAAAGATGTGCTTCAGTGAAATTATTTTTAGTATAATTTTTGCAGATTTGGGAACACTCTAAAAAGTAGCCTATTATAATAATGCCATTTGATCTTAACAGGATCTAAAATTTGTAAGGTATTTTAAATTGTTCCAACTCTAAGCTACAAGGTTTTAAAGGAAATAATATTTTAAGAATAACTTATTTAAGTTTGAAAGAATACATACATTGATTCTTCTAATCCATCTAGACTAGCTTCTGCTAAATTTTGCAATGTCTCTAAAGATGAGCTGTCAACCTAAAACAGTTATGTTCTTAAATCATATTGCATATATATACCTAGATTTTTTTACTAACAAAAGACACTAAATGATTTGAAATTTATTAATATGATTATGTATTTACAATGGTGTTTAGATTAGATGACATTAGAAAAGAGCTAAAAGTAAATACCTACAAATATTATTAGAAGAATGGAAATTGTAATAAAATTATAATAATGTGTCAAAAAAAAAGAGTTAATACAAGGGTTGAAAAAAAACATGTTTTTTTCTAAAAAAAAAAACCAAAAGACATGTTCTTTTTGTTTTAAACATGTTTTTTTGTTTAAAATGTTTTATTTGGTTTTTTTTTACCCTTGGAACAGAAACTCTAAAAAAACCGATGAATTTAAAAAAAAATTTAATTAAGTCTTTAAAATTGAAGATGGATTAACAAAGCTCCCCCTAATATCAAACGGCATCTTTGAGCACCTTTTTCTTAAAGCTTGGCTGAAGCAAAATGAGTGTTTTGGAAATATGTTACTATGTCAACAACTTCAGCTTTAACATTAGAAATTTTAATTTATTTTCCTAAAAGGTTTAAAATACGAGCTGAACATTCATAAGTTATTATATTCATATTCCTTTCAGTCAATTGCATATTTTGACAACATTAGCAGCATTGATCGTTTAAAATATTAAAATCAAACAAAGAACAGGTCAATTATAAAAAAATATGATTTTTAAAAAAGCTTATTTGTATCTTTTATTAAATAACTTTATAGAAAAAAGTCAAATAAAACAGTTGGAAGTAAATACTAAGTTTTATATACTAATGCCATCTGTTCATAGAAAAAAGAATTGCTAAAAAAGTACATGTGTTTTAAACAATGTTTTTTTTTTGCTTTGTTTTAAACATGTTTAAAACAAGTGTTTTAAACGTAACAACCCTGATTAAAACATCAAATAGACTCAAAAATATAAAATACGGAGAAACCATATACTAAACAAGACATTAAATAAATTTGGTTTTTACTTTTGTACAGAAAATCATAAGATTAAAATGTTTTATAGGGTGCATACTACATGCCATTTTACTATGTTTATCAAGTTTATTTTATTTAGTTTGATTGTGTGATATTAAACCCTTTACTAGTGCCAGTTGGATTGTTTGTAATTTCTTGTTTTGTTTTACCTTTACAAAACTGAAAAGCATGCCAATGGCATACAGAGTTTATTTTTGGATTCAGGAGCAAGGTTTACAGGCTAATATGCAAATACCGAAATTTCAGTTTTAAAGTTGAACTGAAGGAATTTCTTTCAATGAACTATAAAAAGGTTCGAAAAGTAAATCAGTTCAATAAATTATTTTGTGAAAAAAACTGTTCTAGGTTTAATTCTGTTACCTTTCAGGTTATTATCGCCAAGCTGTTTTGAATCCGAAAGATTAGAAGTATATTGCCAAAAATTACAAACAAATTATTAAAATATATGGTTATATCAATGCCAATAATAAAATCTTGCCTGATGTTGGAATACCTAGTGTAGTGACAATAATATTTTGAGAATTCTTAACAGAACAGGTGAAGGAATGAAGTTTTAATGCCTAAGTGTGTATTTCCTGAAATGCAAATTAAGCTAAAAGAAGGCTTTGGTAAAAATGAAAATAGCACTTGACTTAACCACTCAGCAACATTCACAAACGAACAGAGAAATTTGAAAATAATTTTAAGTAAAATTGGGAATTACCTAATAAAGGAGGTTCTCAAAATGTCCCCAAATCATACATAATTCCCAGGTGTAAAATGATTAAATATAATGCTTGATGTTATCAAGTTTAATGGGTTTTTTTTGTGAGCCTCCTTTGTCTTTAAATAAATTTTGCCAACTTGGAACAATATCATTCCATGAACACCTCTTATTAGAGGGGTTTCAAAATTCAATAAGCAAAATGATGGGATACTCAAACTACTTAACAAAACACATCAGTTGAAAGGGTTATAACTTGACACCTTTCATACCACTCACTTTTACTTTTTTTCCAATTTTTGATTCCAATTTTTTTTTTATCTAATTTATACTCACGTCGGCAACAGTTTTGACGAAATTTATTGTTGTCAATGCTGTTTATTGGTGTGTAAGCAATTAAACTTACAGCAGCATGGTGTCTTGGACCTGGTGTAGGCCTTCCTAGACCAGGTGAGATAAGTCCTACCTCCCTAGCAATTCAACTCCTATATAACTGGGTTGCAGAACCCACTATTTTATGGCCATTTTTGGCACTAGGCCAGGTTTCTTTGGATTACTTGATATGTTTCATTAGAAATGTAGTATTATTTGAAGGGTGAAATCACACTTCCAAAAACTAAGAGTGGCTTAATCCTAGTGTATACATCACTTAGATTTGGCAATGTTTGACGGGGTCTGGTGATATCTGATGATGTTTTGGGGCTTATTGATTTTATTTATATTTTTTGTTAATTATACTTATTAATGTTATTCCCATTTATACCCATTTTGCATTTGCATTTTGGAATTCATGGTGTGATTGGCGACATTTTTCAAAATCGCACCAAGTGTGTTAAGTATACTAGAATTATACCCTAAGAAATTCTAATATAGGCACATCAGATAATTTAATGTGTTATAATCAAAACAAATAGATATTCAATGTGTTCGGCGAAAACGTCACTGAAACCGGCCAGTAATCATTTGTGTATTTAAGAGATAAAATACATTCCACCACGAACCTCATTCTTAATAGTGGGAGAATCATCTTCTGCAGCAGAAGAGCTATTTTCTGCTATATCTGAGTTTTTTTCAGCCATTTAAATTGAATTTTTATATTTTAAAAATGTTTAAAAAATAAGCGTAGGATCAGTGTGAAGAAATGACACCACACTATAAATAAATATAACACGTCTCTAATGTTTATGATAGAAAAAATTTGGAGTTGAGATGTAAAAAATTTCATTTAAATTATGAAAGTGAAATTATTCCCCATGAAAATCAATCTTAATAGATTTATCAATAATTTTTTCTCAATCAAAGTTAGTATATCTTTCTTTTATGTAGTAAAAATCTGATTTTTTTTTAATGCTTGAAAATTGATTATAAGTTTGGAAGAAGAATACAATTTACTCAACTTATATACTTTACTGCTTTGTTTGTTTACAAAATACGCGTTGCCATGGTTATTCAATGCGATAGTCGTCTGCAAAACATCTGGTTTCGGATTTGATCAATCTTACCACTGTAATCTTACGATCCCAACTTAGTGACTAAGGGATCAAGATGGCTGTAAATAAAGTTGAACCTTTATGGCAAGATAGAGATATCAAATTTGATCTCTCTCCCGTAGAAATGCAATTTCATTGTGGGGAAAAGCTGATTGATAAACTCGATTCCGTTGAAGATACAAAAGGTAATAGTGGGGACGCTGGCAAGCTTTTCATCACAAATCTACGTCTCATATGGCAGTCTTATGTCAAACCTCGTGTTAGTTTATCTGTTGGCTACAATTGTGTGACTAACATGTCAACTCGCACTGTGAACTCTAAACTTAGAGGCATGACAGAAGCTTTGTACATCCTTACCAAGGTTCACAGCACCAGATTCGAGTTCATCTTTACTAATTTAATTCCTGGTACCACCAGACTGATGACATCTGTCATAAGCGTTTATAAAGCCTACAATTCCAGTAAATGGTACAGGGAGCTGAAACTTAGAGGAAGTGTTGTTTTAAGTAAGCAATTAAAAGTACTGCCTCAAGAGAGAATATACAACAAAGTTAATGGAGTATGGAATCTCTCCAGTGATCAGGGGAATCTTGGGACATTTTTTATTACTAATATACGTTTGGTCTGGCATGCCAACATGAATGAACTGTTCAACATAAGCATACCTTACATTCAAATAGTCTCACTTAAAGTAAGAGAATCTAAGTTTGGTATGGCTCTTGTAGTTGAGAGCTCAGAGTGTAGTGGTGGCTATGTGCTTGGCTTCAAAATTGACCCTCTAGAGCGCCTTCAGGAAGTTTTTAAAGAGATATCGAACTTGTATCAGGTCCACAGCACTAACCCCATATTGGGTGTTGATTTCTTCATGGAGGAAAAGGAAACCACAGACAATGAACCCCCTCAGTGTCCAAGAATTGAGGAAGATGTGGAAATTATCAATTCAAAGGAATGTGATACTTTTGCTGCCTATTTTGCTGATGAGAACCATGTCAGAGACAAAGAACCAGTATACTGTGAAGAACTTGGACTGGCTGTGGAAAAAATTAAAGATGGTTTTACAATGAGCAGTTTATGGGAGGTCATTCCCAGTTCATGATTAGTTTTTCAAATCCTAAAAATTTAAATTAGTATTATATATCTAGTCAAGAGTAACAAGGCAAACAAGGGTCATAAGTCAGAATATTTTTATGCTGCACCCACGGATGTATATAAGTGGGGTGGGGGTCCAGACTCCCCCTTAGCCTAAACAACTTTTTTAAGCCGAATACCCATGTTTTCAAATATTGCGTACAGTCAAACACAGGCGCCTACACTCTTCATGGTGATTAATCTCCTTTTTCCATAGAATAGAATATATTTCTTTGAGGGTGGTTTCCAAAGCTAGCAAACAACACATGCAGCTTCTTCATGCACATAGCATGAGCGTAAGGTGCAACATAGTTTTATTACAGCCAGAGAAACGCCTCTTCGCGGAGTAGCAGTCAATTACCAAACAATAGAAATCCCCTCCTCGGACACAAGTGAGGGGAAACCCCCAAACCATACAAAGAGATTAGGGGAGATATGCTGAGGGTCTCTGACCATAATAAAACTCTACGTTGCACCTAAGGTGACAACATAATATTTTAGACAAAAATAAATTAAAACAAAAAAAAAAACATTGGTAGGAAAGTTAGTCATTCTTTTGTTTTCTTAAAACAGAATTCCCTTTCAATCTTCGTAGCATGCCCAAACACACAAGCATTACTAATGCTATGTCCCATATACCTTTCAGTCCAATTTAGGTTGGTTGAATAGTTTATAGATTCAGTTTAGTACAGGGAAGTTAAGATTGTGTAGAATGGTAATTAACGTACTGGGTTGATTAGTAAACCATTATTATATTAAATCATTTTACAAATAAAAAATGTTTTCTTGTCATTTCACAAAATACCCAATGTTGTTAATGGGGCATTTCATGGTAATTGTAGAGTCCGAAACATTTCATTTTGTCTTTTAAAGTTGTATAAATTTAAATTTTTTCTGTTCTTTCTCATACTAACATAGCCCTGTAAACATTAGATTAACACAGAAGAACTATAAAAATTTGAAATTTATACAACTTGAAAAGACAAAATGAAATGTTACGTAATGTTAAATAAGTATTATTCTTTCAAATGTAGGATGTCTTATTTAATTTATACAGTACAACCTTTTTAGAGCAACCCCTCATGGGTCCAACAATTTACGGCTGTTAATAACAGAAGGACATTATCAGGGGTCGTTGTAAAGAGGTTCTACTGTATTTTGTATGTTCCAAATAAAAAAAATTGGACAGCCGATTTGGAAGTTTTATGCACATCAAGGACAATAGCTACTTGTTGAATTAACCATTACATTAGCCTTTAGGGAACAAACAAAACTTGGATATAACTAAAAAAAAACATTTTCTTTTTCTTAAGACTTCCTTAAAGATGAGTTTTAAACTTTTAACTCTTTAAGTTTTGGATAATTCTTACTTTTTTGGTGGCCTCTTCAGTTTTGGATTTTTATTTTATCCAAGTTGCACTGTATTGTTATAAAACCATACTTTTTCAAACTTGGGTACTTTCCCAAATATACAATTTAAATATTCCTTTAATAATAAAAATGAAGAAAACTTTTTATGACTAAACTGGAATTTTATTTTCTATTCATAAATATAAGATATGAACTACAATAACTAAATGTACAAAAAATCAAGGCAGATATATGGAAAAGAATGAACAAGGATAAATAACATAACATGAAATTTAAAATTTCAAAAACATTTTTGGATTTATATGCTATCAACCTTTAAAAATGATAAATGAAATGTAAAGCTCTTGGCAAGAATCCAAATGCCCGCTCAAAGTAAGTAACACTAAATATACTTAAATACAAGATCAAATTCCCAGTGGCTAAAATAATTTTTAAAAAGAAGAGTAAGTTTTTAAGCTAAGCAGAAAGTATGTAGAGAACCAATGCTACAAATAAAAAGCTATGTGTTATGATAAAAGGTAAATTTCAGTAATGCTGCCTACAACATGTACTATACCTTCATGAAAACATCATAAAAAACAGCTTATCTCAGGAATTTTGGGTTCTAATTGAATATGCTGAAATAAATACTGGTTTCACACAGACTAAGAAAAGCATTTAACAGCTTAAATGTTTTTAGTAAAAATATTTAAGAGTAATTAAATACTCTAGTATTGGTATTTTGTAGGTAATAATGCAAAGAGGTTAGTGTTAGTACAAATAAAACATTATTTAATATGATTAACAGTTTCATGTATCAAAAGTTTAACAAGCAATTTGTGGGAACACCTTAATTAAAATTGTGGTTATAGTAATAACAAAATTGTTTTGTTTATATAAATCAAATTGAAAAATCACAAGTAAAACCTACAGCAGTGAAAAATATTTAAATATGTCTATTTCATAACCATACACAGCTAAAGCAAACTTTATAAAACACAATAGAAGTAGATAAGAATCAAGTAGTTCAAATGATAATATAACATGAGTACCTTCTTTCAACTAAATTTTGATAGATAAAAACTTTTAAGTGTACAATAATGTTATACAGCAAAGGTAGCCCATCAATCAATAATTTCAAGAAAGTATCATTAACCATGTTGCAGTATTCTTCCATAGGTCGGTCCAACAATTTCCAGATGGTCTTGAGAGTATGTGCAGGGATGAGTTTGCCCAAAGATGAAAAAAGAGGAAAAAGTGCGCGAGCTTAATTATAGGTATAATATAATTTTTTAGTGTTAACGAATAATTTTAACAATGAACCTATTTTAATTTACTTGTGTTATATTTGGGAGGTTTTTAAGAACTTTAAACTTGTATAAAACTAGTCATTAATTAATATTAATCAAATTAATATCTCTATACATAGAAGAATACATATTTCAAGAAATTTACATCGGCTTGAAAATAACCAACATGTAACTGAAAGCAAATAAAAAAATTTAGGAAATTAGTTAATATCTACTAGAATAATTTAATAATTACTTAAATTATAGTAAAATTACTAAAATTTGTAGACCTATACCATTTTTGCTTACAAAAAAGTTGAAAGTTCGTATTTTTGAAAATATTTTAGAATCTAAAATCAGATATCTGAAACAGGTTACAATCTAACAAGATTTTAAAAAACCTCACTGCATTATCTTAGTAAATTGCTTTAAAGCAACCTTTTAATAAAAATTTACAACACAGAAAAACTTAATCAGTTGAAAATACTGACTTAAATTGAGAAAAACGCGATTCTTCACTAAACTAGACTTATTAGGCTGTCTGACCACAGTACAGTTGTTTTTTCTGCATCGCAATTAAATGAGAAGAAACCAAATTCAACACGCCCCCGTACGGAGCAGTCGCGGAAAAAATGGAACTTCGGCGAAAAATCGCTATTTTTCAACATCCGGATCGCCAGACTAGTTGGCTTCTGACCGGACCACCTTAAAATTGTTTTTTCTACATCACAATAACAACGTGAGAAGAAGCCGACTTCAACTTGGCGTCCGCGGCCGTCCGAGAAAGCATAGCGGGAGGAACGGAACACACCGCGAACAAAACGAAACTTTCGCGAAAAGTCACGATTTTCCGACTTTTTTTCCGCGATAACACGTGATTTTTCTCGGAAATAATCTGGAAAGTAAAAATGTAAGGATTATCTGAAAAAATCAAAATTAGTTCACGGGCCGCAGGTTGAGCATCGCGGAAATAGCAGAAAAATGAGAAAAAGCGGAAAATAAGAAAAAAAGCGAAAGAAACTCATGCCTGGTATGTGAACACTTCCATTTAGATAAATTGTCCTTGATTAAAATCCCTATTGCTTGACATAGTTTACTGCAATCAGTTCAATAAATATCCTAACTACTGACTAATTTCTTTCAAACTTCCATGCTTGGTTAATGTTTTTTGATACAAATATAAGAAAATGATGGGTTGATACAAATAACAATCTAGTCATCTTAGAGTCAATCAAAAATTTTTAAATAAACTTCTTTAGAACTGGGTTAGCAGAATCTACTATTTTATTGCTATTTTTGGCACCAGGCCCAGTTTCTTTGGATTACCCAGAAATACATAGCATTCTTGTTTTTCATTTCTTAAATTTCAAAACAGTACACAATTTTGTTTGTCCTGTTAAAAATTGCCAAAATACAGGAATAATATCTCCTAAAATTGCAACCTAGCTTGTCAAAATACGCTAATAGATACAGTAAAAATTACCCAAATTTCTATTAAATTTGTTGCCTAAAACAGCGTGGCAATTTTTAATAGGCCAGATAACATAAATGAACCTTGCATGTCCCGAACTGATTATTTTTAAGTATTGAGTGACAAAAACTAGAAGATATGAGGTATGATATTATGTATTATTTGTTTGTTTTGATTGAAACTAAGTTATTGATGACAAGGGAAGGAAAAAGAACACCAGCTAAAGCTACTTTTCTAATCTTATTGTGTGTGTTACAGCAGTAACTTATGCTGGTTAAATTCCATTAAATATCATCAAGTGGTTTTGGTTGCCAAAGGCTAGAAATCTTGCCAGAAATTGCAAGCTGAATGAATAAAAAAACTATATCACTAACCAAAAATAATTGGCAATATTTGATGACCTTAACAGCTTGGCAATATTTAACAGCTGCTGACAGAAAACAATTTTACACTTATTGATTAACTAGCAAACCCATGATATATTATTCAAAGGAGGTAAATCCAAACAATCTGGGCCTGAGCAACACTTTTGGCAAAATTCAGTTTAGCAAATACCTTTTATTGGCAAGTAAACAATTTTTCTACTGATTACGGTTGCCAAATTCACTATTTTTATTTTGTTACCAGGCCCGGATTCTTTAGATTACTCTCAATCAAATGATACAAAATTTATCACATGTTCCTTAACATTTAAATAAAAACAGGTAGAGCCACACAATATTTTATGTAGAAGCACATGTTACTGAAAAACTTAAAAGTATTAACCTTAACCATATGAACATATTCGTCATTTCTTTTCCCATTAATATCAACTCTAATAAAAGCATTCAAACAGTGTTCAAGTAGGGACATAAGAGAAGACACACTTCTCACAAATGGTTAAATAAGTCCAGCCATTTCTCCAAGGTCAAGATTTACATCCTCCTCCTCCTCACTTTCAGACTCCGGGTCATACTCGTGAAGCCTCTTCCTCCACATCCTTATTTGCGTGTCCCACGACCTCCTGCTGTACTTGATGTGCTTCTTGGGTGTGAAAATATCGTGAGGCTGACGCTCCGTCTTAGGCACTTGTTTCAGGTACAGCTTATACCCCTTGGTGTTCATCCCATAATCAATCTGCTTCTGGCGTCGAGCAAGAACTGCAGGGTCAGTCTCGATCTGCTTTTGAGACTTCTCACTTCCTTCTTCGGTATCAGAGCTGTACATGCTCGAAGAAGTGCTAGCGTTGTCATTGTCGTTATTCCTTCGGCTCAGTCTCATTCTTACGTCTTTCAGGGTTGGACCGTTTGGACTTTGTGGCAAGAAGTCAGGGACTTCCTGCTTTATACGAGTGGTTCTTTGCTTAGACATGCTCTCTTTAGGGGAGCTCATGTTGTCATTGTTCTGATTGTAGTCAGGGGCTTCCTTCTTTATACGAGTGGTTCTTTGCTTAGACATGCTCTCTTTCGGGGAGCTCATGTCATTGTTCTGATTGAAGTCAGGGGCTTCCTGCTTTATACGAGTGGTTCTTTGCTTATACATGCCTTCTTTAGGAGAGCTCATGTTCATGTTGTCATTGTTCTGATTCAACCCCAACCTCCTCCTGACGCCATTCACGCTTGGACTGTTAGGACTTGAGTCCCGTTCCCGCTTAATACCGGTGGTTTTCCGGGGACTATTTCCGGATACGCTCAGGTTTTTCATGGGGGTGCTAACGGACTGATTATCCTCATCTTCGGGAAAGCTTCGATCGGCCCAGCTCCTGTTCCTATAGTCCTTGTCGCCGAAAAGCTCATCAAGGGTGATGCGTTTCCCTCTAGATCGAAGCTCATAGGGGCCGTGGTCGCCATCGGTTGACCGCTGGGTACGGGCAACTCGGGAATCAGTGTTGTTGCCTTTTCTGGTTCTGTGAGAGCTCATGATTTGGGTTTGAGTGACGAAGGGAGAACACAAGGGAGATCACAACTTCATTCGTGTCGGACACTTCAAAATAAAAACTTTACTAATGAAAAATCAAATAAAAAGAACAAACTAAAACATACACGCCTCGAAGTAAACTTCCGCAAACAATAAACTGTTTCGCGCTAAATTGTTATGTAAGTTGAGTTGTTTCCTTTCCAACTTACCACATTTTTTTAAACCAACTGTTTATTTATTTCTGTGTTCTGAATCTGAATCTTAGCCTGAAGCTCGCACTCTCATGGTCGCTTTACAAACTAATACAAACGGGAATACAAAGCACTTGCTCTGCTCTAAGAACCATTGTTGTAAAATGTTCAGGTATTCTGCGATTCCTTCATTAAATTGTAACAAGTAACTTCGGTTATAAAAAGCAAATTCGGCGTTTAAATAATAACTTATTTAATAAAAGAGAAGAAACGTACGCTTTAGAGCGTTTTGAATAGCAGCGATTTTTCTGCCTTTCTACAAGAAAAGTAAAGAGCGCTTGCTTTCCCCCACTACAGCTCTAAATATATACACGTAACAGACAAATATTTTATACCACATGAAAGTACATTTAATTTCCTACAAAATGCACTACCCAACTTTCATTTTATAATGAGAGGTATTGCTAGAGCGCGCTGAATTACAGCTGTTTCTTGACTTTACACAAAAACATGAAAATCATTTTTCTTCAGAACGCTCTAAAGCGTACACCGCTCCTCGCAAAATAAAAACGAACCAGTGCATCTTGTAGGAAATTTTACGTGCTTTAATTTGGTGTACTCTGCTATTTTTCGAGAAACGAATATTTTTACAGAGAATCTGTGAAAAACCGAACAAAAGAGCGAAAATTTGAGATTTTTTGCATTTTTTGATGTGAAGGTGATTTCTTAAATGAAAATAAACTTAAAATTCGGATTCAGCAATGCAAAAAAACTATAAATTCGTTCATTAAAAAATTCCTATAATTTAATATATGAATTTTTTTAAAATATTGAATTTTCGCCTAAAATACCTAATATTTCATAAATAAATTTAAAAAATTATATTTTTAAACCTGCTTGGTCATCAATTCACCCATACAACCAATTATGTTGGTCCTCTCCCATTCTCAAAAAAATAATAATGTAAGGTAGGTTCTTTATAGAAAATTAAATTCTCTTTCACGTGGTATAAAATTTTTGTTGATAACGTGAATATTTTTCATTTTGTAGAGGGTAGAAGAGCGCGTTTTTCATTTTTTTGCGGAAAGGCCAAAAAATCGCTGTTTTTTAGCGCGCTCTAGCGTCCAAACCACTCTTCATAAAATCAAAGTTGAGTAGTGCATTTTGTAGCAAATTTAGTCTACTTTAAAAATGTCCAAAGAAAGTTTTTTCAAAAACTAGTTCTTTAGGGTTATAATCGCCAAAATTTGAAAAAAGAACGATTTTTTCGCGTTTTTTTTCGATTTTTGACAAAGTTGCGTTCGGCGCTCGAGGTCACAAACTTGGATTATTCATTAGGGCAACATCATAAACAAGTCTGCAAAAAATCAGAACTACCGGATTTGACGCATGCTGTGATGTATAAAGTTACTGGACTAGTTGTAAATCACATAACATAATATCAAATTAAATAGATCAGATTCGGTGAAATATTTAAGATCAGGGCCGTATCCAAGGGGGGGGGGGTTTAGGGGTTCAAACCCCCCCCCCCCGAAATTTTGACATCAATTTTTATACTGCTATTTTTCCTGAAAATTATGTCTCACAAGGAGCGATATCCTCTTCGGGTATAACCCAAAGGGTCTCAAAATGAGTCAAAACCCAAGGTTTATAGAATATAAGGTTGGCTCTTCACATAGACATGGAAAAAGCTCGTGACGTCTCGTTTCCGCTGCCAGTGACGTCATTTGTAACGCCTCCTAACTGTTTGAACAACCAATCACTTTCAGTTTGAGCAGGATAAGGGAAAGATACTGGTGGCATGGAAACTTTACGCTCCGCCTTAACAAGCCTGATTGGCCAGTGTAAGCTTTGGCTCGTCACTTCCGCTGCCAGTGACGTCACTGGTAGCAGTGTCAGATGGGCCCCCTCTGGTCAAAACCCTACTTTTAAGGGTAAAATTTCCAAAATTTTTTTGGGGGAGGACCCCCAAACCTCCATGAAATTTTGAAATCTATTAAGTATACGGTTTTTCCTTCAAACTTGTGTGATTTACAAGGATTGGTCCTCTTTAATGTTACCTAATATGTCTCAAAATGAGTTAAAATGCCACTATTAGGGGAAAAATTCAAAAAAATTTTCTGGAGTAGGAACCTAAAATCCCCCTTAACATTTCGCCATTTATTACAATATACCTTCTTTTTACCTTGAAAATTCGGCCGCTTACAATGAGTGGTGCTCTATGGGTGTAATCTAAAGGGTCTCAGAAATGAGCTAAAACACTCTTTTGAGGGGAAAATTTCAAAAAATTTTCTGGGGGAGGACCCCCAGACCCCCCTTTTACTTCGAATTCATATTGTTCAAACAATTTTGAAATGTAGCGCATCAAAATTTAAATCCAGTGTTGTCACCTAAAACTTAACATATAAAAGTACCCGTAAGGAGGTACCTCAGAAAATATTTGAGTCAAAACCACAGAGTACTAGAACAGAGAGTCCACGGCCATAGACCATAATGGAAATCGAAAATCATGACATCTTGTTACAGGTTGGGAGAATTGTGGCGCTGGGATCGCACTAAACTCACTAGCGTCTGGATCTAGTCAGAATCTTTCGCCGGCTGCCTATGGGAGATCGAAAACACCTTTTTGCGCATGCGCTGAGTTCTAATTTGGCGAGAGATTTAAGCGGCCGGCATACGTTCCAGACTCTAGTGTGGCGCCCTCACATCAGTAACGCATTTGAAAATAGCCTCGTGGACCCTCTGTTAGGATATTTCTCTGTGGTCAAAACCCCCCCCCGAAACAAAAGTCTGGTTACGGCCCTGTTTAAGATCAGTTGAAAAAGATCAGATCAGTTATAATATATCAAATCATTTAAAATAGATCAGATCAGTTGAAATAGATCAGATCGGTTAAAATAGATCAGATCAGTTAAAATAGATCAGATCACTTGAAAAAGGTCAGATTAGAAATATTTAATCAAATCAGATGTAATGCGAAAGGAAATTTCAAAATTCGTTACTCTAGAATCGAAAGAAGTACACAGTTGAAAAATAGCCACTCAGATTTGGCTCGGAACATTTATTTTAGCGCCAAGTGAATTAACATCACCCCCAAAATTCAGTGGAATAATCCGTTTCTATAACAAACGCAGCATCATCGCATCATAGCTCTTCTCCTCGCGGTACGACAGTATATACAAGTGTATTTAGAAAAAAAGTTTTATTTAATGTTCCTTTATATAATATAATACTTATGAAGTCTAGTTTTTTCTTATAAAATTCTAATTTATAAAAGAAAGTATGTGTCAAGATTTACATTAGTTGTCTGATATAATGAGCACTTCATTATTTATATTGTACAAACTTTATAAAGTTAATTTTCACTTAAAATGATTGTTCTTTCGAAAATTGCTGCAAATTGGTCACTGAAGTTGTGGGATGAGCATTATAAAGCAGTTTTCCCCAGTAAAATTATTAAAATTAATCATTACTTGGCTACTTTTTCTTTAAGTTTATTCGGTTCGATTCCCTTAACATTCCCGCTGAATATTGCAAAGCTTTTTTGTATGCTATACATCCAGATATCAAAAAATTATACTGATTTTAATTGATAAACAGATAGTTTATTGATTTCACTAAACATTTTAACCTCCGAGTTTGAAATTAGTAATATTTCAACATGTATAGGAAAAAATATACGGGCTGCGGGGGTCGGGTTCTCCGCGGGGAATATTGTGAATTTTAGCATGACAAAAAAAAGTTTCTTCTTTGGGGGGTTCTTGTGGGGGACCATAACCCTCATTGTGGAAGCAAAATTTCGTGTATTATTTTTTACAAATGTTTCTACTTGGATTTCTTCGACTTTCCTGTAATTTTGTCACCCCCCAAAAATACTGTCGCTCTTTGCTATGGCAGATCTTGCACATACCTAAATAAGGCCCTGATTATAATGACCATAAATGTTCGTTTGTTATATTCTTTTACCATTGATTTCACCATTATAATACACATATTTTTTATTTTATGGAATTCACAAAATTAAATTCCTTGCTATTTTTATAACTGTTACTACAGTGGCTTGAAGGTAGCTTCTAGCCATTGTAGCTGTCTGTAAATATTATTTATTAAGATTTACAGACTTGTACGCATTTTCTGTACAGTTTTTGTTTACTTTGTCAAACTATAAATGAAAATTAAAAAGCCTGTATTAAGAATTTTGAATTTTTGAAATTCTAACTCATTAAAAAATGTTAATTACTGATATTTATAAATTAAAACATATACACTTACATAGGTAGGTATCAGCCTCTTTTTAAAAGTAACTTATATGTTTGATTTGTACTAATCAAATGCACTAATAAAAGAAGGGACATTATATATAACAACACATATTTATTTATAAACTATACAAATGAAAACAAAGAAAGAAAACAACACATTATCGACAGCTCGTGTAAAGAAAATGACATAAAACACATTTGTTCTTGGTTACAATGATGATTTCTTCATCAAAGTAAAATATATGAAACCTTTCCACATGACATGAATTTTCTGCTGAAATTCATTTCTTATTCTCTGCAAAGAAAATCATTTCGTTTAATTTAATCCAAAAATCATCTATACTTTAGAAATTTTTGAAGTTAAGTTATTTTAAAAGTTTTTCTTAGCTTGCAATTGCAAAAAAATTCAGTTTGCTAGACGAAGTTTTGAAATCTAAAACTACAGTCATGAGTTATATTAATGTAAGGAAATTCCAAATTACATTTTTTCAAACACGGCAGTTAGAAAAAAATTAAAATTATTTAATAATCACGATCAGCAACGTAAAAAATTGTACTTCACTGATATTTTTTATGGAATTAAAATTTTCCCTAAGTTTTGTACTATTATGTTAATAAAATATCTCTAAGTTATCCAAATGTTCCACATTTGTAATTATTCCATTGCTATTTTGTCTAACATTTTGCATTTTGGAAAGAATTAGAAGACATTACTCACTTTAGTAGCTTGAACCGTGCTCGACTTGCATGTGCACGTCAGCGGGATTCTGGGGGGCAGTGCCAGGCTCGTTGGTTCTCACGTTAGCACGGAATCCATGGCCATCGGCTACGTAGTCGACGTGTCGGAAGATTCCGTAGGCATCCCTGTAGCCGTAGCTTCCTTGCACGTTACCGTGACCGTCTCCGGTCTCATGTCGGCTCTGCTCGTCTCCGTGCTCGTTGTGAGCGTCGTATCCAAACTCGTAAGGGGTGGGACGAGCCTAAGGGACAAAGAAATTTATGTCATTGTTATGTGGGGTAAGATAAGAGACACTTATCGAGAGAGACAATTAATGTTCAGTTCTAGTTCTTAGAAATTAAGGTAGTTTTGAAAATCAATGTTGTCCCTTAAGGTGGACACAAATTACGCGGCTTGTGCGCTTACGGCGCTCGGCTCTAATTTGTGTCCACCTTTATGTTAAGTGTTTGATGCGTATTTTCATGAATTCAGCCAGTTACTCACCAAATCGTCATGATGTCCATAGGTGGACCTAGAAGGAGCTCCGTATCCGGAGGCAAGACCACCGTGTCCAGCGCCCAAGGTGGAGTATGAATTATCTACAGCAGGAGCATAGGCAACAGGAGCTGGGACGTATGGCCTAGGAGCAGGAGCAGCATAAACTCTGGGAGCAGGAGCAGCATAAGCTCTTGGGGCAGGGGCATATGCTCTGGGAGCTGGGGCGTAGGCTCTTGGAGCTGGGGCGTAGGCTCTTGGGGCAGGGGCGTAGGCTCTGGGAGCTGGGGCGTGGGACCTGGGAGCGGCATTCAGGGAGGACCCGTAGATTCCGCTGCCCAGGGAGGTGGACACTGGTCCCCGTCCGTGTCCGAGGATGAAGTATCTGTTGCGTACACCGTCGTGACCGTACTGGGAGGCGACAAGGCCGAAAAGGCACACAAGAAGGGCAGCCTGAAACAGAAGAAGGTTATATCAATGTTTAATTTCTCCATTTAGATTTTAATTAAAATTGTTTTTTAAAATCTCATGGGTTCTAAAATTTCTTAAATTTTAAACTGATATGAAGGTTTTTAGTTGATTTGGGAATAAGCATTAGACAACAAGCATTAGACAACAAGAACATTAGACCTAGCATATGTGATTGCAGCATCAGATGCCTCCTCTTGTTCACTTTTAGCAATGAGACTAAGCAACATTCTTTTATTGAGGATAAAACTTTCCCCCTGGAAAGAATAAAAAAAATAAATAATAAAATGATTAGGAAATAAAAGCATTCATTGGATTGAGTTCAAACAATTTGGGCTAACAAAAATCACTATCAAAGAAGGAAATTGTAACATTTCGATTTCAGCCAACTGAACTATGAATTCAATCGAAACATATATATTACATAAATAAGTTACTTGCTCCTTAATTAATCTTCAATGGCTTCAATAGTTATAGTTAAAAATAACTTACTCTTTTGGTAAAGGTCCAGGTACACATTTTTCTAAGGATGCAGACATTCTTCCAGACCTAGTTATGGGAACATTTAAATTAAGTGTTTTATTAATAGAAATGGATTAACACAACACAAGGGTTCACTTACACTTATTTTTAATATATAATATGCATTTCATAGAAACATAGGATTGAAATTTTAGTTTAGTTTTACTTTTTAAGTTAATGATAGCTTAAATATTTTTTTGTGTGTTTCCTGTAACTTTAAATTATTTTAATTAAGTTGATTTAAAAGCATAAAGTAGATACACATTTTTATTTTGCATAAACATTCTAAATAAACATATTTAATGTTTAGAAATTTTAGAACAAATTACTAATTCTAATAATATAACCCTAACCAATTTTACTATTCCTAACAAAGAGTTGTAAAATAATGAATATTCAAAAGTTTTTCTTACTTTTCTTGTGAAAATCTGTTTATAAAATACCAAATTTGTAAGAGAAGCAAAGCCATTTTATAAATAGATTGGATATTATAATATTTTTAAAAACTTTTATGCCTAGTATAAAAAAGTTTGCAATAATTCTTTTTAGAAAATTATGCATTTTAATAGGTTATTATAAAATAGGTTAATGGTGTAAAATTATTGAAATGAATGTTAAAAGATGTGCTTCAGTGAAATTATTTTTAGTATAATTTTTGCAGATTTGGGAACACTCTAAAAAGTAGCCTATTTTGATAATGCCATTTGATCTTAACAGGATCTAAAATTTGTAAGGTATTTTAGATTATTCCAACTCTAAGCTACAAGGTTTTAAAGGAAATAATATTTTAAGAATAACTTATTTAAGTTTGAAAGAATACATACATTGATTCTTCTAATCCATCTAGACTAGCTTCTGCTAAATTTTGCAATGTCTCTAAAGATGAGCTGTCAACCTAAAACAGTTATGTTCTTAAATCATATTGCATATATATACCTAGATTTTTTAACTAACAAAAGACGCTAAAAGATTTGAAATTTATTAATATGATTATGTATTTACAATGGTGTTTAGATTAGATGACATTAGAAAAGAGCTAAAAGTAAATACCTAAAATATTATTAGAAGAATGGAAATTGTAATAAAATTATAATAATGTGTTAAAAAAAAGAGTTTCAAATTTAATTAATACCAGGGTTGGAAAAAAGCATGTTTTTTTCTAAAAAACCCCCAAAAAACATGTTCTTTTTGTTTTAAACATGTTTTTTTTTTGTTTAAAACGTTTTATTTGTTTTTTTTTTTACCCTTGGAACAGAAACTCTAAAAAAACCCATGAAATTAAAAAAAAAATTTAATTAAGTTTTTAAAATTTAAGATGGATTAACAAAGCTTCCCTTTAATATCAAACGGCATCTTTGAGCACCTTTTTCTTAAAGCTTGGCTGAAGCAAAATGAGTGTTTTGGAAATATGTTAATATGTCAACAACTTCAGCTTTAACATTAGAAATTTTAATTTATTTTCCTAAAAGGTTTAAAATACGAGCTGAACATTCATAAGGTTATTATATTCATATTCCTTTCAGTCAATTGCATATTTTGACGACATTAGCAGCATTGATCGTTTAAAATATTAAAATCAAACAAAGAACAGGTCAATTATAAAAAAATATGATTTTTAAAAAAGCTTATTTGTATCTTTTATTAAATAACTTTATAGAAAAAAGTCAAATAAAACAGTTGGAAGTAAATACTAAGTTTTATATACTAATGCCATCTGTTCATAGAAAAAAGAATTGCTAAAAAAGTATATGTGTTTTAAACAATGTTTTTTTTTGCTTTGTTTTAAACATGTTTAAAACAAGTGTTTTAAACGTAACAACCCTGATTAAAACATCAAATAGACTCAAAAATATAAAATACGGAGAAACCATATACTAAACAAGACATTAAATAAATTTAGTTTTTACTTTTGTACAGAAAATCATAAGATTAAAATGTTTTATAGGGTGCATACTACATGCCATTTTACTATGTTTATCAAGTTTATTTTATTTAGTTTGATTGTGTGATATTAAACCCTTTACTAGTGCCAGTTGGATTGTTTGTAATTTCTTGTTTTGTTTTACCTTTACAAAACTGAAAAGCATGCCAATGGCATAGAGTTTATTTTTTGATTCAGGAGCAAGGTTTACAGGCTAATATGCAAATACCGAAATTTCAGTTTTAAAGTTGAACTGAAGGAATTTTTTTTCAATGAACTATTAAAAGGTTCGAAAAGTAAATCAGTTCAATAAATTATTTTGTGAAAAAAACTGTTCTAGGTTTAATTCTGTTGTCTTTCAGGTTATTATCGCGAAGCTGTTTTGAATCCCAAAGATTAGAAGTATATTGCCAAAAATTACAAACAAATTATTAAAATATATGGTTATATCAATGCCAATAATAAAATCTTGACTGATGTTGGAATACCTAGTGTAGTGACAATAATATTTTGAGAATACTTAACAGAACAGGTGAAGGAATGAAGTTTTAATGCCTAAGTGTGTATTTCCTGAAATGCAAATTAAGCTAAATGAAGGCTTTGGTAAAAATGAAAATAGCACTTGACTTAACCACTCAGCAACATTCACAAACGAACAGAGAAATTTGAAAATAATTTTAATTAAAATTGGGAATTTTACTAATAAAGGAGGTTCTCAAAATGTCCCCAAATCATACATAATTCCCAGGTGTAAAATGATTAAATATAATGCTTGATGTTATCAAGTTTAATGGGGTTTTTTTTGTGAGCCTCCTTTGTCTTTAAATAAATTTTGCCAACTTTGAACAATATCCTTCCATGAACACCTCTTATTAGAGGGGTTTCAAAATTCAATAAGCAAAATGATGGGATACTCAAACTACTTAACATTCTTAACAAAACACATCAGTTGAAAGGGCACTTGACACCTTTCATACCACTCACTCTTACTTTTTTTCCAATTTTTGATTCCAATTTTTTTTTATCTAAATTTATACTCACGTCAGCAACATTTTTGACGAAATTTGTTGTTGTCAATGCTGTTTATTGGTGTGTAAGCAATTAAACTTACAGCAGCATGGTGTCTTGGACCTGGTGTAGGCCTTCCTAGACCAGGTGAGATAAGTCCTACCTCCCTAGCAATTCAACTCCTATATAACTGGGTTGCAGAACCCACTATTTTATGGCCATTTTTGGCACTAGGCCAGGTTTCTTTGGATTACCCGATATGTTTCATTAGAAATGTAGTATTATTTGAAGGGTGAAATCACACTTCCAAAAACTAAGAGTGGCTTAATCCTAGTGTATACTTAACACTTAGATTTGGCAATTTGTGACGGGGTCTGGTGTCTGGTGATATCTGATGATGTTTTGGGTCTTATTGATTTTATTTATAACTTTTGTTAATTATACTTATTAATGTTATTCCCATTTATACCCATTTTGCATTTGCATTTTGGAATTCATGGTGTGATTGGCGACATTTTTCAAAATCGCACCAACTGTGTTAAGTATACTGGAATTATACCCTTAGAGTTTCTAATATAGGCACATCAGATAATTTAATGTGTTATAATCAAAACAAATAGAGGAACTAATGTCCTATCGCCCCCGGATTAGTGGTGTCCTCTATAACCTTACCAGTAACATCGACATCCTATGAATACCTTTATGCGCATGGTCCGCATCTTAGCGATCTCGGACACGATTCTAGGTATCACTACTGTCTCTAATCAGCACTAATGTTAAGAGTGACCGCAATTGTAAAAAGTGCGTAGCAGTGACAATGCATCGCCAAAAGAAATCTAGAATCCTAATTTTAAATTTTTTAAAAATGATATAAAAAGGGTTTAATACTACCCTCCTGCACATGCAAGACTTTTTTCTGGGCTGCTTTTTAGTGCTGATTACAGATATTTAATCAAAACTGTGGTTTGAAAGATTTTAAAATTTTAATTTTTTTTTAAAATTGGTTTTATACTACACTCCTGAGGCACGTGCAAGAAAATTAAAATTTTAAAATCTTCAAACCACAGTTTTGATTAAATATCTGTAATCAGCACTAAAAAGCAGCCCAGAAAAAAGTCTTGCATGTGCTGGAGGGTAGTATTAAACCCTTTTTATATCATTTTTAAAAAATTAAAATTAGGATTCTAGATTTCTTTTGGCGATGCATTGTCACTGCTACGCAGTTTTTACAATTGCGGTCACTCCTAACATTAGTGCTGATTAGAGACAGTAGTGATACCTAGAATCGTGTCCGAGATCGCTAAGATGCGGAGCATGCGCATAAAGGTATTCATAGGATGTCGATGTTACTGGTAAGGTTATAGAGGACGCCACTAGTCCGGGGGCGATAGGACATTAGTTCCAAAACTTTAAGTGTACAATAATGTTATACAGCAAAGGTAGCCCATCAATCAATAATTTCAAGAAAGTATCATTAACCAAACCATGTTGCAGTATTCTTCCATAGGTCGGTCCAACAATTTCCAGATGGTCCTGAGAGTATATGAACACTTCCATTTAGATAAATTGTCCTTGATTAAAATCCCTATTGCTTGACATAGTTTACTGCAATCAGTTCAATAAATATCCTAACTACTGACTAATTTCTTTCAAACTTCCATGTTCGGTTAATGTTTTTTGATACAAATATAAGAAAATGATGGGTTGATACAAATAACAAACTAGTCATCTTAGAGTCAATCAAAAATTTTTAAATAAACTTCTTTAGAACTGGGTTAGCAGAATCTACTATTTTATTGCTATTTTTGGCACCAGGCCCAGTTTCTTTGGATTACCCAGAAATACATAGCATTCTTGTTTTTCATTTCTTAAATTTCATAACAGTACACAATTTAAGTTATTGATGAAAAGGAAAGGAAAAAGAACACCAGCTAAAGCTACTTTTTAAATCTTATTGTGTGCTTCAGCAGTAACTTTTATGCTGGTTAAATTCCATTGATTGTTCCATTAAATATCATCAAGTGGTTTTGGTTGCCAAAGGCTAGAAATATTGCCAGAAATTGCAAGCTGAATGAATAAAACAAAAATATATCACTAACCAAAAATAATTGGCAATATTTGATGACCTTAACAGCTTAGCAATATTTAACAGCTGCTGACAGAAAACAATTTTACCCTTATTGATTAACTAGCAAACCCATGATATATTATTCAAAGGAGGTAAATCCAAACAATCTGGGCCTGAGCAACACTTTTGGCAAAATTTAGTTTAGCAAATACCTTTTATTGGCAAGTAAACAATTCTTCTACTGATTTCGGTTGCCGAATTCACTATTTTTATTTTGTCACCAGGCCCGGATTCTTTGGATTACTCTCAATCAAATGATACAAAATTTATCACATGTTCCTTAACATTTAAATAAAAACAGGTAGAGCCACACAATATTTTATGTTGAAGCACATCTTACTAAAAAACTTATAAGTATTTGACCTTAACCATATGAACATATTCGTCATTTCTTTTCCCATTAATATCAACTCTAATAAAAGCATTCAAACAGTGTTCAAGTAGGGACACAAGAGAAGACACACTTCCCACAAATGGTTAAATAAGTCCAGCCATTTCTCCAAGGTCAAGATTTACATCCTCCTCCTCACTTTCAGACTCCGGGTCATACTCGTGAAGCCTCTTCCTCCACATCGTTATTTGCGTGTCCCACGACCTCCTGCTGTACTTGATGTGCTTCTTGGGTGTGAAAATATCGTGAGGCTGACGCTCCGTCTTAGGCACTTGTTTCAGGTACAGCTTATACCCCTTGGTGTTCATCCCATAATCAATTTGCTTTTGGCGTCGAGAAAGAACTGCAGGGTCAGTCTCGATCTGCTCATCAAGGGTGATGTGTTTTCCTCTAGA
This sequence comes from Tetragnatha montana, assembly GCA_963680715.1. Classification (NCBI taxonomy): domain Eukaryota; kingdom Metazoa; phylum Arthropoda; class Arachnida; order Araneae; family Tetragnathidae; genus Tetragnatha; species Tetragnatha montana. The sequence goes on from OY796683.1 coordinate 22,072,007, forward strand.
TCGAAGCTCATAGGGGCCGTGGTCGCCATCGGTTGACCGCTGGGTACGGCTACGGGCAACTCGGGAATCTTTTCTGGTTCTGTGAGAGCTCATGATTTTGAGTGAAGAAGGGAGATCACAACTTCATTTGTGTCGGACACTTCAAAATAAAAACTTTACGAATGAATAATCAAATAAAAAGAACAAACGAAAACATACACGCCTCGACGTAAACTTCCGCAAACAAACTATTTCGCGCTAAATTGTTATTGTTTATGATGTTATGGTCATGTAAGTTGAGTTGTTTCCTTTCCAACTTACCACATTTTTTTAAACCAACCAACTGTTTATTTATTTCTGTGTTCTGAATCTGAATCTTAGCCTCGCACTCTTATCACAGACTCTTATGGTCGTTTTACAAACTAATACAAACGGGAATACAAAGCACTTGCTCTGCTAACCATTGTTGTAATGTAAAATGTTCAGGTATTCTGCGATTCCTTCATTAAATTTTAACAAGTAACTTCGGTTATAAAAAACAAATTCAGCGTTTAAATAATAACATTTAATAAAAGAGAAGAAAACAACTTTTGCTTTTGCACATTTAATTAAAAGATTTAAAAAATCTTAAAACAGACATGTCTGTTTTTAGATTTTTGAAACCTTTTAATTAAATGTTCTCATCTCTTTTATTACTTAGTTTGCACAGCTTGCCCTCTATAATTCTATAACTTATTTAGTTCGTTTCCATTATTTAGATTTTTTAGGACACAAGCAGAAGAAGAAGAAATTTCACTCGACACGTTAGAGGATTAAAAGTAAAAATAAAACATAAATTTAAAATAAATTAATGTTCTGAACCATCTACAGGGTGGGAAAAAATCAGTCCATTTTTGAAAATTTCACAAAAACTGGAAAAAAATCGGAATAAAAAGGGGACCATAACCCTCATTGTGGAAGCCAAATTTCGTGTATTATTTTTACAAAATGGTGCTACATGGATTTCTTCAACTTCCTGTAATTTTGTCACCCCCAAAAATACTGTCATAATGTCATGTAAATAAAAACAAATTGAAAAACCAGAAGTAAAATCTACACCGTGAAAAATATTTAAATGTCCATTTGAAGACGTTACAAGCTATTCCATTACGAAAACATCTAATTCAAACATTTTTAAAAATAATCGCAAAAATGAAGTTTTTTCATATTTGGTCAAACTTTAGGGCCTATGCGCGAACGGAAGATATCAACCGATTTTGATAAACTTTTTTTTCTTTGTCTATATAATTCGCAACTTTTCCGCGGTATTCCAAATTCGAAATATAAAAATGAGTTTTTTCGGCCCACCCTATTGCACATACCTAAATAAGGCCCTGATTATAATGACCATAAGTGTTCGTTTGTTATATTATTTCACCTTTGATTTCACCATTATAATACACATATTTTTTATTTTATGGAATTAACAAAATTAAATTCCTTGCTATTTTTATAACTGTTACTACAGTGGCTTGAAGGCAGCTTCTAGCCATTGTAGCTGTCTGATGTCTGTAAATATTATTTATTAAGATTTACAGACTTGTACGCATTTTCTGTACAGTTTTTGTTTACTTTGTCAAACTATAATTGAAAATTAAAAAGCCTGTATTAAGAATTTTGAATTTTTGAAGTTCTAACTTATTAAAAAATGTTAATTACTGATATTTATAAATTAAAACATATAGGGTAAAACGGGGCAATTTGATACAAGGGGCATATTAATACACCTTCAATATCTCAAAAACTATCAAGGTTATTTTGGTCGTGCTTTTACGAAAAGTTGTGTCTATATGCCTAAGCATAACATATGAAAACATTAAGCTCTGTAATAAGTCTATAAAATTTGGTGAAAGAAACTAAAATTTTTTCATCAAAAATTTCCAAAAGTAAATTTCTTAGTAAAATGTAAAATTTTCCTGAAGCTATTCTACTTGGAATACAGAGATCTGTAAATATGAAAAGCAAGTTCATTCTTGTTGTCAAAAGGGGAAATGCTTAAATTTTAAATAACCATTGCCAATTTTTTTAATTAAAGGTTTCTGTTCAGAAACAACAGATGGGGCAAATTGATATACACTTAGATGTGGGGTATTTTGATACACTATAGTTCTATAAAAGTGTAATAGATGGCACAAACCATTAGTGCCTTATTTACTTTCTATATGATTTTTGGTGAAAATACCTTGAAATATTATTTGACTTATATCACGGGAAAACTATCCCATCAAAACAGTTTGTTATTTCTTTAATTAGAGATTTTTTTAAAAATGTCCATTTGTCAAATTCTTTAATTATTTTTATTTCTAAATGTTTAATGGAAAAACGATTTTTTATACTTGAAAAAAGGTGTTAAAAATGTGCTGCAGACACATGTCAATAAAAGTATGTTTGTTATTTTTCAAAACTTTTGTTATTAATTACTATTTTTGAGCAAATTAATCACTGTATTAAAATACCCCAAGCGATGTATCAAAATGCCCCACTGGTGGGTTATTTTGATACAAAATTGAATTTTTACAAAGGTCGTTATATTTTAATTTTCATTAAACTTATATTTTTTTTTCTAATTGGTTTTATAAAATTGAGTCATTCTTAGATATTTTTAGAAAAAAAACTATCCGAATAAGTCATTTTATGCACTCAAAAAATGGATTTGAATTTTGCTGTATTAAACTGCCCCGTTTTCCCCTACACTTGCATAGGTAGGTATCAGCCTCTTTTTAAAAGTAACTGATATTTTTGATTTTTACTAATTAAATGCACTAATAAAAGAAGGGACGTTATATATAACAACACATATTTATTTATAAACTATACAAATGAAAACAAAGAAAGAAAACAACACTTTATCGAAAGCTCGTGTAAAGAAAATGACATAAAACACATTTGTTCTTGGTTACAATGATGATTTCTTCATCAAAGTAAAATATATGAAACCTTTTCACATGACATGAATTTTCTGCTGAAATTCATTTCTTATTCTCTGCAAAGAAAATCATTTTGTTTAATTTAATCCAAAAATCATCTATACTTTAGAAATTTTTGAAGATAAGTTAATTTAAAAGTTTTTCTTAGCTTGCAATTGCAAAAAAATTCAGTTTGCTAGACGAAGTTTTGAAATCTAAAACTACAGTCATGAGTTATATTAATGTAAGGAAATTCCAAATTACATTTTTTCAAACACGGCAGTTTGAAAAAAATTAAAATTATTTAATAATCACGATCAGCAACGTAAAAAATTGTACTTCACTGATATTTTTTATGGAATTAAAATTTGTAATTAAATTTTGTACTATTATGTTAATAAAATATCTCTAAGTTATCCAAATGTTCCACATTTGTAATTATTCCATTGCTATTTTGTCTAACATTTTGCATTTTGGAAAGAATTAGAAGACATTACTCACTTTAGTAGCTTGAACCGTGCTCGACTTGCATGTGCACGTCAGCGGGATTCTGGGGGGCAGTGCCAGGCTCGTTGGTTCTCACGTTAGCACGGAATCCATGGCCATCGGCTACGTAGTCGACGTGTCGGAAGATTCCGTAGGCATCCCTGTAGCCGTAGCTTCCTTGCACGTTACCGTGACCGTCTCCGGTCTCATGTCGGCTCTGCTCGTCTCCGTGCTCGTTGTGAGCGTCGTATCCAAACTCGTAAGGGGTGGGACGAGCCTAAGGGACAAAGAAATTTATGTCATTGTTATGTGGGGTAAGATAAGAGACACTTATCGAGAGAGACAATTAATGTTCAGTTCTAGTTCTTAGAAATTAAGGTAGTTTTGAAAATCAATGTTGTCCCTTAAGGTGGACACAAATTACGCGGCTTGTGCACTTACGGCGCTCGGCTCTAATTTGTGTCCACCTTTATGTTAAGTGTTTGATGCGTATTTTCATGAATTCAGCCAGTTACTCACCAAATCGTCATGATGTCCATAGGTGGACCTAGAAGGAGCTCCGTATCCGGAGGCAAGACCACCGTGTCCAGCGCCCAAGGTGGAGTATGAATTATCTACAGCAGGAGCATAGGCAACAGGAGCTGGGACGTATGGCCTAGGAGCAGGGGCAGCATAAACTCTGGGAGCAGGAGCAGCATAAGCTCTTGGGGCAGGGGCATATGCTCTGGGAGCTGGGGCGTAGGCTCTTGGAGCTGGGGCGTAGGCTCTTGGGGCAGGGGCGTAGGCTCTGGGAGCTGGGGCGTGGGACCTGGGAGCGGCATTCAGGGAGGACCCGTAGATTCCGCTGCCCAGGGAGGTGGACACTGGCCCCCGTCCGTGTCCGAGGATGAAGTACCTGTTGCGTACACCGTCGTGACCGTACTGGGAGGCGACAAGGCCGAAAAGGCACACTAACAGGGCAGCCTGAAACAGAAGAAGGTTATAACAATGTTTAATTTCTCCATTCAGATTTTAATTAAAATTGTTTTTTAAAATCTCATGGGTTCTAAAGTTTTTTAAATTTTAAACTGATATGAAAATTTTTTGTTGATTCGGGAATAACTTTTTAAAATGATGTATTACAGTTTTCCAATAATATACAATTATACATATTAACAAAGTCATGCTAAATACTTTTTGTTCCTTGTATAATGTATATTCTTTTAAATACTTTGATTCTTGATTTGAAATGTTCGGTTAAACCAATCTAAATTATCTTTAAGTTAGATAATAATTTATTAAACACTACACAATTTAAGGACAGGGTAGGGGAGGGTAAAATATCGCACTTTAGAGGTTTTTCAAAGTTTCCAAAAGACGGGAATTTTAATACAACAATTTTATATGTTGTTTATAGCTTTAATAGGTTGGCTAGATTCGCTCCAATAGAAATAACGTTTGGAATAATATCTTAAGAGAAAGCGTAATACTTTGAGATTAATTTTTTAATTGCAAAACTACAAAACGCAAAAAAGGACTAAATAAAATCTAAGAAAGAATTTATCAAATATATTATGCTGTTTGAATAAGAGGTGAGGTGAGTGACTTAATCGTAATCCTAATGTATTTTTAGGGATTTCTCCAAAGTGTGTACTGTTGGTCCCGTACACCCTATGTATTAAAAAAATTGCTGAAGATGAATTCGGAAGCCGATATTATTTATCCTAAAATGTAGTAAATGTCCCTAATGGTCCCTAAATGTCCTAAATGTATAATTTAGACAGTATTTTAATACACTATGTTTATATTTCGCATCATCTTTCATGTCTAATCCGTAGTCAAGTGAAAAGTTTGTAAGTATTTGACCAAACTATTTTAAGTTGGTTGATACCGAAGTTTTTCTGACAAGAGTTTCAAGTCCAAAACTAAACTATAAATATTATTATCAAAATTAATTAAATTATAAAAATTATAAATTATTGAATAAAAGGGTTAAAAAAATTTGATTTTTACCATAACACGGTCTTTTCAAATGAATTTTTGAGCTTTTCATAATTTAAAAGTTTGTAATTTTTCATTTAAATTCTTCATAATAAATAGTATTTATTCTATTGGTTCAGTTTTATTTCTTGAGCTGTAGGAAATTTTTTGAAACGCAATCAATTCTCTTTAGTAAAAATAAAATTTTGTAATTATAACATATTTTATAATACATATTTAGATGTCATTATTATCTTATTAAAATAATAGAGGACAAAATAATTCCTCATAGAGGCCATTTGCATGTTTTCCGCGGAAAAACTAATTAGTGAAACCATGAGCTTTATATGGATTTAGTAGGGGAGATAAGTTTCAAAAACGATAAACCTCTTGAAATCATTCGAGCAAACTTACTTTGATCATGGTAAGACTGGAAGAAAACTGCTTGCTACTGAGAAAAGCAGACGAATTGATCTTTCTGGTGGTTGGGTCCGCTTTATATACTGAGATCGGAATGGGCGTGGACTTACACTTTCATCCCTTGGGCGAAAGGGGGAATTTAGAATAGGAGGGCACTTCAGTTGGCGACATATTCGAAACACTCTTAATTTTGTCACCAGTTCATTAAAATTCCCGAATTTCACATTTTGTTTTCAATATTGACAAGGGTGTAACCTGAATGCATATTTGGGGGTACCTGTCCTCATCTTTTGCTGGAACTAGGTTGGAATTTGTCAGAAAACTCACTCACTCAGTGTTCTGACGCGAAATTTTTGTTGAGAAAATAAAATTATTTTTTAGATTTATATTTTTTAAAATTATTGAATTTGACTAAGTTTATATGAAAGCTTAATAATTTAATTTCATATGGAAAGAATTTTTTTAAAATTATAAATATGTACTTTTATTTGAAAAGTTAGAAAATACTAGGCAATATTATCATCCAATGGTTTAATTGCTTTTAATAATGGAAGTGGGGGATAACAAGAAATTAAATTTTTTTTTAAGAAATTTATTCTTATACACATATCGATTGAATTATTTTTGAATATCAATAATTAAATGAAATTATATAATAATCCTTTGTGTATAATTTTCATTCCTTTGTAATCTTGAAGTGTGCAAAATTGCCTTGGTTTTAAGCAATGAAGACATAGCTTTTGACCAATTTTATTTATCACCAAATTGAAAATAAAATAAGCATATGATTAATCCTTTTTCTATACCTACAACCCATATTTATACTTGTTTGCAAACAATGTTTGGTAAAGCTTTACAATCAAAAGTGAAATCCGTTTCAAATTTACTTAATTTTTACTCTTTATACGTACTTGTATAGATATTATGTAAAGTGTAAAGCTATTATATGACCATTTAATTTTTTCTCGAATTGCTTTTATGTAATTCGTAGATATGATCAAATTTATTCAACATAAACTTTAGATTAATAATTTTCTTAACATGAATAAAATTCCCATATTTTTTTCTGAAGTCTAAAAATACAAGTAATTTGAAAACTATTATTTAACCTACTAAGTTCTAATATAGTTCATAGTTTTAAAGTTATTTTTTAAACTACAATTTGTAATAAAACAAAGTTTCATTCAAGTAATTGTAAAATACTGATTTTATAAATTTTATGTACTAAAATTTTGTAAAATAATTCTGATTTTTACGTGAAGAGATAAAGGGGAATTTTGGTGTATCAAATGATCCGAAAATTCTCACATTCAAGAAAGGAGACTGTACCTATATAATTTCAAATAATTGCAATAAAAACTCAAGCACTGAAAGGTAGTAGTATATCAAAGAAGATGAATCGTAAAATTTGAAAAGTGAATTTAATTAGACAGAGAGTGTTAGTTCAAGTAAGTGGTCAGTGGCGTGAATTTTTTCTTTCTCTATGGTTAAAAAAGGTAAGTTTCTGAATTTCGGGGGAGGATATTCCCCCAAATCCCCCTCTGGCTACGCCCATGCAAGTGGTTGTTTAAATTGGTGTATATTTTAACACCTCATTGTAGGGTTTAGTAATCCTATTTATCCTCTACCAAGAGCATCAGCTTCCCTCTTAGAGTAAAATTTCCCATACTTCACTCTCATTAATAACATTAAATTGAAAGTAAAGAAAACCTGTCCTCCACTTATTAAAAAAAGGATAAACAGCTTTCACCTCTGATGACAGAAGTAATCAATTTCATTGTCGTGTCCCTTCAGGCAGTTGGAAGGTATGTTTAAGTATTAGGTAAACCGGAATGTTCCTTCGCATTTGGGAGCGCCTGTATATGTGTTATATTTTTTTACCAGTCTTCCATTATGTGAAACCAATATAAACTGTAATTTTATCTACAGTCAATTTGGTATCTTGGCTTGTTTTTGGGATTGATCTCCACCTGGGCGTTCCTTAAATCCCTCCCTCATAAAAGTTTGTAAATTTGACTCTTTAAAATAAGGTTTCAACTCATTTTTGGACAATTGAGATAGACTGACTTTTTCTGCGCAACAGAATTTTGAAGGGAAAAAAATGTAGAACAAAACTGCGAGAGTGGGTTGAACCTTATAAAAGAGCACCCTGAATGCTCACCCTTCTGTAATATAAAATTTCATTAAATCAATGGTTTTTAAATTTTTAAATAACTAATTAAATGAGTAATAATTCAGCTTACCAATTAAGGAATTTTGAAAGATTACTTCCCCGCCAATAAATTGAAAAAATCTGTATAACAATTTTTCTCGTTTGATGAAACTTACTTACGTTAGTCAGAAAATCGGGGGTTTGGCGGAACTTTAATAATGAAAAAACGGGACATTCGGTAGCAGCACAGAGAGAGACGTCTAGTCACCCTAGTAAAATACAAGCAATAAAAGTTATTTTGCCATTTTTTAGTCATTATTATTTTTTTTTCAACCGTCACAGCCACAATAACTTTTTCACCTGACGACGCGACGTTTCAATTACTGATCCAGGTTAAGGTTTCACGCGTGAAATTTGGACGACCCTCCATTATGGACATTTTAGAGTACAGTCCGCCTCCTGTTCTCGCAGGTGTTCGCCAAAGAGCAATAATCCTGAACAAAAAACTGTAAAAAACATAGCTCCATGGTAAAAAACGAATCCGCAGATGGTGAAAGCTTTCTCTTTCTATGTTAATGATTGAAAGTTAGGGTGTATCGAAAAAAAAACTTTTTTTCGATTCGTTTTTCATCACGCCTTGGCAAAAAAAAGTTGTCTAAGGTGACACATAATATCTGTGAAATTTTCAGAATTTTTGGGGGGTGTCTTTAGGCGGCGCCAAGCCCGCCCGAAGGTTTTTAGTAACTCCTTAACACACGTGCACTCCTTATAATATCTATATATATAACTATAATTGAAAAAATGTTACCTGTCCCTTTCAAAAGAAAGTATGTTATTATGTTGAAAATATTGTTTTAATATAATTTTATGAAGACACAAACATGAATTTTAATCATATTTTTGTAAAATAATGAAATTTCCATTTATCTTACCTTGTGTGTGGGAAAACTGTCTTAGAGTCTTGATAGTATCTCTCCTTTCTAAAGGAGAGGAAAAATTGTGTTTTACCTGATCTCTCAAAAGAAACAATCAGTTATGTTTAAAATATATTTTCCTTTAATTTTATTATGAAGCTTTCAATCTCAATTTCATTGAGATGTTTGTATATATGTTATGGGCAAAGTGATTAATCGGGCATTATTAATAATGCCCGAAGTGGAGGCGGGCAAAGTGATAAATAAATTCCACTGAATTTATCACATTGCCCGGGCATTATTGATAATGCCCGGGCAATGTGATAAATTCAGTGGAATTTAGTCTCTTAAGTCTTAATAGTAGTCTTAATAGTATGTCTTATTTCTAAATGAGAAAAACAAAGTATGTTTGTTATTATCTCAAAAAAAATTATCTTATGTTGTAAATATTGTAATATAGTTTTATGAAGCTTCCAATCTCAATTTTTAAGCGATATTTATAAAATAATGGGGAAAATCTTACATCTCTTTTTGGAGAACTGGAGGGAGCAGGGAATCTTTTGGTTAAATTATATTTAAACAAACAATTGGTCCTTAATCCAAATATTTCACCATTTCATTACACTAATGTTAGGTTAGTACTTTCTTAAACTTTGTCTTTGTATTCTAAGAAAGCATGACTTTATTCAAAATTTTAAGGAATCATCCAGTTGGACCAAAACCTTTTTCCTTCTCTCTAAATTGGGGTGTCTAATGTGCATACCTTATGATGAAGCATCTTTCATAGCTGAATGAGAAAAAAAATAATGGTAGTTCTCTGTTGCAGAGTTTATTTACGTTGAAATGACTTAATTTTATGAAAATAATAAGATAAGATCCCATACCCCTTCTGGGAGAATTGTCTTAGGACAATCCTAATAGAGCATCTTTTTCTAAATAAGATAACATGTTACCTCTTTACTCAAAAGAAACTGTCTGTTATTATGTTATGACTGTATTCATGTAATTTTATAAAGATTCAAATCTCGATTTTAATGATATATTTGTAAAATACTGTGAAAAATCCATATCTCCACTTTGAGAACTGTCTTAATAGGACAGAAAACATTTCAGTGAGCAGGGGAATCACGGTTAAATGATCGATGCTTAAACAATTGGGCATTATTCCAAATCTCATAGCATTTCTTAACACTAAGGTTAGGTTATTTCTTTCTTAAACTTTATCTATCCATATCCATGCTTAGAGAGCATGACTTATTCAAAATCTAAGGGATTTATCTATTTATCAGTTGGATCAAAACCTCTCCCCTTCTCTCTGCTGGTGATGCCTTATGTGCATACCTTTTGATGAAACATATCTCATCGCTAAATAAAAAAAAGCATTGCTGGTTCTCTGGAAGAGAAAAAAAAGCTACTACAAAGCTTAATTTAAATTAAATTTATTCATGAATACAAAAGTAATGGGTTAAATTCTCATATCTTTTGATGAACTGTTTCTTAGAACAGAATATATATTCTTTGAAAGGTACTTAATTTTAAGAAGCTTTAATATTTAACTTTAATTATTTATAAAAAATATAAGTAATTAATCTCCCATAACTCCTCTCAAAACGTAATTTTAATGAATTATGAGAAAAATCCCATACCTCTTCTTTCACAACTATGTTGGAACAGTACCAAAAGTATATATTATTTCTAAAAGGTATAAACAAAACCATTAAAAAAGAAAAATTTGAAAAAAAAAAATATCAGTCTTATGTTGCATAGATTGTACAAATGTAATTTTATGAAGCTCAAAATGTCATTTTTCATGAAATAATGGAAAAACCCTATAGTTCCTCTATTAAAACTTCCTTGAAACATTCTTCTTGTTTTCTCTCATTCTAAAATAGAAAAACTATATTATATTTTTTACCTATTTTCACAAAAAAACCAGTCTGTTATGTTGCATGTATAGTGTTGTCCTTTAAAAACAACCCACTGTTTTATATTTTCTCCATTAAAAGCTTAAAAAAAAGGATAATTAAATCGAACAAAAAACTGTTGTAACGGCTCATCCTCCCTAACATTTTAGTGCTAAGCATTTTTAATTCCAACTCTCCATTACAAATTGGCAGCCAATTAAGTAAGAATTTGAAAAAAACTCACTGTTTCCTAAAAAAAAACCCATGTGCCCTAAAAAAACCCTTGTTTGAAAATACTCAAAAAATTAAGACAAAAATATGATTAAAAGGGTTTTTTTTATAGAAAAAGGAATAATTGATATAGTTAAAACCAAATTTATTAATAATTATTTCTAAAATTAAAATTATGATATGATTTTCTCCTCAAGAGTTCGTCTTCAAAACACAACGATAATAGCTATTTTACTGTTGTATTTTTATTTTCAGGTTTTGAAAATGACTTTTTAAATGCAAAAACTTCACATTTTTTATGAAAAAAAAAAAGCTAAAACAGGATAATTGGCACTTATATTTTATTTTAACCCCAACTATTAACTCTCTCAGAGGACTTGATATTTTCTGATAAAGCCGTTGAGGTCGCTGAGGCAGTCTTCGACTGCCTTGGTGCGGTCTAATGCTTTACTCAAATAATTTTGCACATCATGGACACGACAACAACACCCATCGATTGAAAAATGATAATGTAAGGAGAATGATCCGTATTACATTTTTTAGGTATAAAAGTTCTGAAGTTAAAACTTTGTTTGGAAATACAGGGAAAAACAGTAGGTATAATTCTTTAAAAATTGAAAACCAAGACTAAAGACATAATCCTTAAATTATCAAAAAAACTTTGACTAATACATTAAAGAGTTAATACCGTATAATTAAGGGTAATAAAGGTGTATAGTACAGTATAAGATCACCACCGATAGGCTTTTCGTAAATGCTTTAAATTAACTCATGGTATTAATACAAGAACTCAAAAAAAATAATGTACAAAAATTTATTCCTAAAACTGTACAAATGAAAAACAAAGGAAGGAGACAACACTAATTCTCCAAAGCTCATGGAAAATAAATGGTAACAAAAATATTTGTTCTTGGCAGGATAGTTGATTACACCATCAGATTAGAATTTTCTTCTTTGAAAATATCTCATGACTTGACTTTTCTGGTTAATTCATATTTGATAACCTGTAAAGAAATAAATTCATTAATATTAAAATTAAATAATATATTAATTACATTAATTTTAGAAATAGTAATTTATAATAATTTTATAATAAGTTTAGTGTTTCTGCCATATGTGACAAAGAGGGAAAGGAAGGATGACAGGACAAAGTCTAAGTAAAACCCAAGCGTCTATAGCGTCATACCATTTATACTAGTATTAAATTTGTGATAAGAATACCTACGTATTTGTTTTACTAAGAAACCTTTTGAATTACTTAAACGCATTCATTATAAAATCATAATTATATTTAGTAAAAAATATATTTAAAATATTGCATACGCCATTACAAATATTAAGGACATTCTATAACACAATTTGGAATTTGAGAATATTATTATAGAGGATTATTTACCTTAGTAGCTTGAACCGTGCTCGACTTGCATGTGCACGTCAGCGGGATTCTGGGGGGCAGTGCCAGGCTCGTTCGTTCTCACGTTAGCACGGAATCCATGGCCATCGGCTACGTAGTCGACGTGTCGGAAGATTCCGTAGGCATCCCTGTAGCCGTAGCTTCCTTGCACGTTACCATGACCGTCTCCGGTCTCATGTCGGCTCTGCTCGTCTCCGTGCTCGTTGTGAGCGTCGTATCCAAACTCGTAAGGGGTGGGACGAGCCTAAGGGACAAAGAAATTTATGTCATTGTTATGTGGGGTAAGATAAGAGACACTTATCGAGAGAGACAATTAATGTTCAGTTCTAGTTCTTAGAAATTAAGTTAGTTTTGAAAATCAATGTTGTCCCTTATGTTAAGTGTTGATGCGTATTTTCATGAATTCAGCCAGTTACTCACCAAATCGTCATGATGTCCATAGGTGGACCTAGAAGGAGCTCCGTATCCGGAGGCAAGACCACCGTGTCCAGCGCCCAAGGTGGAGTATGAATTATCTACAGCAGGAGCATAGGCAACAGGAGCTGGGGCGTATGGCCTAGGAGCAGGAGCAGCATAAACTCTGGGAGCAGGAGCAGCATAAGCTCTTGGGGCAGGGGCATATGCTCTGGGAGCTGGGGCGTAGGCTCTTGGGGCAGGGGCGTAGGCCCTGGGAGCTGGGGCGTGGGACCTGGGAGCGGCATTCAGGGAGGACCCGTAGATTCCGCTACCCAGGGAGGTGGACACTGGTCCCCTTCCGTGTCCGAGGATGAAGTACCTGTTGCGTACACCGTCGTGACCGTACTGAGAAGCGACGAGGCCGAAGAGGCACACAAGAAGGGCAGTCTGAAAAATAACAAAAGGCAGTTAGAAATGATATGGTTTTCTTTGTTTAATTAAGAAAAAAATCCTTGAAAATCTGTTTTTAAATTTATATTCATATTTTTCTGTATTATATAGGGGGGATTTGGGTAGGGTGGGACAACTTCGATGATTCTTAAAAATAAAATTATTTTTAGTTTATGACTCTTCTATCAGTTAGAGGTATCATTGTTTCATACTTGTTCTTGTTGCTGTTAAGTATCTACTAGCTACAAGTATCTATAAGTTTGTGAATGAAAAAGATTATTTTACTAAGTCAAAAAGTAATTAACTACTCCCAGATATTTAAAGTAAATTTTCAATCTCATTCTGTTTTGTTAACTTAATTATTTTTGTGTTTTGTTAACTCAATATTATATCCTTTATGAATGAACAGTTGTGTAAAGATTAAAAACGAGGTGTTTTTAGTTAGAACTAATTTTTGAAAAGTTTTACTCTTGGGCTAGGATGGGACACTTTGACTTTTGGTGGGAAAAATTTAGACGTTACGTAAGTATAATATAAATACCCAACTTTTGGTTTTTACAAAAAATAAGAATGTGAATAAACTTCTGGTTTTGTTATTTTTCTGGATATTATTATTATTTTCTGGATATTATTATATATTTTCTGGAAAATTAAGTATGAATTTTAATTCTGTCCCATCCTACCCCGGCATCGGGGTAGGTTGGGACATTTTTCTTGTTATTGTAATTGGTTTATAAACCTTAAGATTTAATAACTTTCATCTAGTTTATATTTTTAATATGTTAAATATGTTATTCTAAAAATTTTAAATTTGTGCTAGCAAAACTCAATTTTTAAAAGTATATTTGTAAAAACTGTCCCTTCCTACCCCACTCTCCCCTATTGAAGTAATTTATAAAAAAAATCTCAGTATAATATTAAACTTCTCCTTTTTTTTTAATTTCTTTTAATATATTATCCTCTAATTCTATCCTTTAAAGGCAGTAAACAAACAAATCCTTGAAAATTAAATGAAACAAAAGAGTGTTCAGAATCGGAGTTGTGTAAATAATTTTTAAGAACTTTATAAAACTTATGTAAAATTTTACCAGCGTCTTGTCGTGAGTAATGATTTTTTGGTGATATACTTGTATCAGAATTTAGTTTAAAAATTAAGCGCCTATCTGAACAGATTTTAAAAAAAAGTAGGATCCAAATATGTATAAACCATAAATAAAATTTAACAATAAAAATAAAAGAAATTTAATATTAAATTAATAGAACTTAATACGGTGGAAAATTTTACTAATAACAAAAGTCTTAGGTAACTTGATATAAATGGTGAAATATTTAAAAATATTTAGCACCTTACATCTTTGTAAAAGTAATACTAATGGTGAGCTAAAGTTCAAAATCTGAGCTTATTGCTTCTATTCCTAATTCTATGCCAAAAATGATAAAAAAATTAAATCTTTCAGGATCGCATTGGAACAGAAATGATTAGGTTGCACAGTTCTTAAAAAAATATATTAATAGTAATCAGTAATGTCCTTATAAAATTTTCTACTAATTTTTTTTTTTGTTCAGAGATGATTTAAACTTTCATCGTTCTACTCCATTGGAAACAGCTTAGAAAAATACTGCATTAAGATCATTTAAGACTATAAGCAAACTTACTTTGATCATGGTGAAGCTGGTAGATGAGAACTGCTATACAAGAGAAAAGCAGACAACTTATGATCTTTCTTGTGTTTGGGTCCGCTTTATATAGTGAAAGTGGAATGGGCGTGGACTTTCGGTTTCGTCCCTTTGGGCGATCGGGGGAAATTTGGAATAGGAGGGCATTTAAGTTGGCGACACATTTGGGATACATTGAATTTTCACATCAGTTGATTGAGATTTCAAAATTTTGCATTCCATATTCAGTATTGACCTGAAAGTAACTGGAATCAGTTTTACTGTTGAAGATTTCAAACTTTTTTTTTCTCTGTGCGCCTCTATTTTAATCTTGATGATTTTGCGAACCTTCTCTCAGTTTATAAAGAGCTTTTTTAAGACTATTTTAATTTTATTTGGTGATTTCGGATGTTTTTTATTTGATTTAATTTTTTGAAATATCTGTATCTAATTCAATTTTATCAGTATTTTGTAACTCATAAATGGAGTATGTACTTCTCTTCTTTTAGTACCAATCGAAACTTCTATATTCTCTTTATCAAGTCTCTCTAAGAAATCTCTATAACAAGAGAGAAAAATTAAGATTAGGTATCTATAGTTTAAATTTTACCTAATCTTAATATGATCTTTTTACAAAAACTTTATAAGAAGCCATAAAGATATGAATTTTTTTCCCTTTGAGTGCTTCAGTTAATTTGATGAAAATTATAAAAAATATATAGAACCATATACAGGGTGTCCAGTCTTAAGGCTTATCACGGCCTTTACTCCTAAACGCCTGGAGTTATTTCCATAAACGTGGTGTCTACCCCTAGTAAAACGCCTAGGCGCTTGTCGATGAAACCACTTTTAACGCCCCCTAGCAGCAAGTTTAGGAGTTAGCGCGACTATCTTAAAAACTATTAGAGATACGAGAAAAATATCAATGACAAAGTTGTAGAGCATTGTCTATTTTATACAAAAAGACACCTTTAACACAAAAATGATAAGAATAGAACCTGAAAAAAATGCGTTTATTAACCACGTTTTCGTACACATAGCCCAACTTCTTGAAAAAAGACGCATCATTGAAAAAGTCATTGTTGCGTTTCATGGGGTTAAATATGAAAAACTCGACAAACACCCTGCATTTTTGGGAGTTCTATTCTTGTAATTTTTGTGTACAAGGTGTCATCTCTGTATTTAAGTCTCCAATTCCCTATTCTTATGACGAACCTTCTGTTATCTCTTCTTGAAAATGTGTGTGAATGTTAATTTTCTTTGAAACTCTCCCTGTGCAATTTCAAAGAAAAATAAGTTTCACACAAGAAAATGGAAAAGTCACTGTAATAACTTTCCACAAGCAGCTAAAATAGATGTTTTTATAAGCAACAATGTGCATAACTTAAATTGCAAAAATGTATGATTGATTTTCAATTTAAGAGAGTGTTCATTGTTTATTACATTGTTGGAAACCTTTTCGCTTTTATATAATCACTTTTATAACCATTGTTGCTTTTATACGTCAAGTATTTAATTATTTTATTTGTTGTTAAACATTTCCTAAAAGAAGATTATTAGTGACTTCTTCATTTTCATGAGGGGTTAAACTTAATTTTCTTTGAAATAATACAGGGACAATTTCAAAGAAAAATAAGTATTTATGAAGAGTACCTGCCAGCTTGAGGTGAAATGGTAAGATGGTAAGTCGGGGACGTAAATGACCAAGTAAGATGCGATTGACAATCCTTTTCTATTAGCTAATTTGGAAAAGAAATTATATTAGACAGATTTAGACTTTTCACTTTCGATAATCATTTTGAAGGAATCACACGTTTCACTCTTCACTCCTCCAATTTCCTACGACAACTTTTCCTTTCATTTTTTTTTGTTAGTATAAAGCACATGTTTTGGAGAGAGAGACAAACCCAGATATTTTTTTCCTTCTCCCCTCTCCAATCTCAGAACCGCTGATACGGTACTCTAAAAAAACCTACCTGTCACTTTTTAACACAATAGTAAAATATGGTACAAGAGGTATTTGAGCAAATAAATATGTAAACATTCTTTCCATGTTTATTTTTTTATTTTTCAAACAATTTATTATAAACTGTTTTAAAATGTTCCTAAAAACTTGTTAAAAAGAGATTTCATACATTTTAAGATATTTTTGGTAATAACAAAATATAGGGGAAAGTGGGGGCTAATGGGACAAATGGATTTTTTTCCATGTTATAAATATTTTAGTAAAGATTTTTTACATCACTGATTGGTAACAGGTCTAGCAAACATTTTCAGCATGAAATATCTGTCATTGCAGGTTTTTACTGCGCCGAAAAAAAGCCAAGTTTGTTTTCAACAAGCCATAGCAAGTATTAAAGTTTGTAATTGATTTTATTTTGTAAGTTTTTAAGAATATTTTAATCTTATTCAAAAACAGTTTTAGATTCTACAAATACTGGAGAATAAGAAAATATTACTGAAAAAGTATTGAATTGCACATATAAAGAACTATTTCTAGAATTGTAAATTTTCACACCGTGGGGGCTAATGGGACATGTCTTGTGGGGGCTAATAGGGCAACTTAATGTGGCTGAATATTTCGTTAAAAGAATTTGACTTTGTATACTTAATTAGGAGGGATAGAAACAATATAGACTAATAGAGAATTTGCACATGACGTAAACAAAAATATACCAAATAGAATCAATGTTTTTTTTACATTTTGTGTGAGGTAATTCTTGCACTCATTTTATCTCTTTGTAACTCCTGGGCTAAAAATTAACTATTAGACCAAAAAATCCCATACCTTGACTGCTTTCAGAGAGACCTCCGGGTCCATGTAGTACAAAAAAAATTCGTCAAAGGATCTAGAGAAAAAAAAATTTGCGATTCTCCAACTCAGGAGATATTTCAAAAATTGATCTAAGCTAAAAAACTCGAAACTCGGGTAACCCTAAGGCGCAAAACGAAAAATAAAATAATGTCCTATGCAGGAAATCCCTATCAAGGAGGGATTTTTGGATATATCCCCCCCCTACGAAACTCTGCCCGTATAGTATACCCTCACACAGGGCCGTAACCAGACTTTTGTTTCGGGGGGGGGGGGGGGGGGGGGTTTGACTCAAATATTTTCTGAGGTACCTTCTTACGGGTACTTTTATATGTTAAGTTTTAGATGACAACACTGGATTGAAATTTTGATGCACTAAATTTAAAAATTGTATAAACAATATGAATTCGAAGTAAAAGGGGGGTCTGGGGGTCCTCCCCCAGAAAATTTTTGGAAATTTGCCCCTCAAAAGAGTGTTTTAGCTAATTTCCGAGACCCTTTAGAATTACACCCATAGAGCACCACTCATTGTAAGCTGCCGAATTTTCAAGGTAAAAAGAAGGTATATTGTAATAAATACCGAAATGTTAAGGGGGTTTTTAGGCTCCTACTCCAGAAAGTTTTTTGAATTTTTCCCCTAAAAGTGGCATTTTAACTCATTTTGAGACACTTTAGGTTACATTAAAGAGGACCACTCCTTGTAAATCACACAAGTTTGAAGGAAAAACCGTATATTTAATAGATTTCAAAATTTCGAGGGAGTTTGGGGGTCCTCCCCCAGAAAATTTTTGGAAATTTTACCCTTAAAAGTAAGGTTTTGACTCATTTTGAGACCCTTTGGGTTTTACCCGAAGAGGATATTGCTCCTTGTGAGACATAATTTTCAAGAAAAATAGCAGTATAAAAATTGATGTCAAAATTTCGGGGGGGGGGGGTTGAACCCCTGAAACCCCCCCTTGCATACGGCCCTGCCCTCACACAATATACCAATATCCTTCTCCATATTTTTTTTCTGGCTGCGATTCTATGTTGGGTGAAGCTCTACCAAGATACGTATGTATCAGCTGAATTTCTCACGCAATACACCTTTACGAAGAAAGGGTCGATGAATTGATGAATCTTCTACAAAAAGTCAATGTTTCACCCGTTTCAGCAAGATTAGATCAGTCATTCTGAACCGGTATCCTGTAAGAAAACAGAATTCAACGATAGATCAATGCCAATTTCACATGTGATATCGTTCTGCAAAACTTTTCCTATAAATTCAAAGAATTCCAAGATCGATAAGTTTCTTGTAGTACATGAACTGATTCAACAAGTATGGCTCTACCTTTCAGAATGTAATATTTCTTTTTTTCACACCTGTCTGACTTCCCCTCCGGGGAGGTTCGACGGGAACAAATGGTTTGATTCTCCCGTCTTTTTAAAAACTCGTTTGTGGAATATCCTGTGGGAGAAAGGCAGGTCCGTCCCAGTTTGAGTTGAAACAAAACCACGACGGATTTGAGCGGCGACACTTTTTTGAACTTTTATTTATTAAAGTGTGATTAATTTAAAAGGTGTGGTAACTTTCACTTTCTCCATCGCTTTCACTCTGTGGGACCATTTATAAATTACGTCCATGTGAAATTCTAAGTCCCTCTGGTGATTTCTCATTCAATGATACTGAAGTAGGAAATATAGACGATTTCTCCGAATTCCTTTTTTTTTAAAAGAAAATATACCTTTTACAGTTTCTGAAAAAATTAAATAGATTTACCAAATGTTTATAATTTTAATTAATTTATTAATTTTAATTTAATTAAGTTTTTATAATACTATCAATGGATTTAGATGGTTAATTTGTAGCTCTTTTTATTAAATAACTGATTTAAATGGTGTTGGCAAGTGCTTTGTGGTACATTAAAACACAAAATTTAAAAAATATATTGAAACCAGATAATTTTTTTTTTGAATGTTATTTATAAAGCTGTACATAATTATGATATTATTAGCTGTATAGAATAAATATAAAAGAAATCTCATTCTTCAAATCAAACAAATTTTTCCTTAATAACTAAGTTTCTCGCATTGGATATAATTTCAAATTTACTCTAACTTACTTTTACATTAGATTTTATTAAATTTAAGTTTTCTTTTTAGATGTATTCATTTCACTCCTACCTGGACTTCGGTTCAAATAAATTTAGGGACCGTGGATAATAATATTTTTAAGACAAAGTAAAGTGCCCCTTCGGTAATTATATATTTTAAGCAGTAAATGAGTAAAGTCAAAACGGTAAAAGTTCGTAGATTATATTATATTTTAGAAAATAAATCACTCAAATACATCAGATTATATTTTGATTTCGACGATAGCAGTTTGTAGTGTTAATAAAGAATACAGGTCTAAACTACATTGAACAAAAACTGGAAAGAGCAAATTTTAATTCTAGCCACTACGCTTTGAAATCTGATGGGATAGCGAGAGAAAAATACTCCCGCCTCCCCTTGATTGATTCTTATTGACCCCTAGGTTAACTCGCAATTTGGAGATGGTCCCTAGAGCTCCCCTGCACGAAATACTGTGCTCCACAAAGTGAGATGACAAGCTATTATTGAATTAATTAGACTGTGATGTATCGTAAATCAATCACGTCCCGCGCATAAATTCTCGCTCATTATTCACAGGTTTGTCGGGGTCGGCTCTGACTCATTAAGAATTCCGGTCCGATGTAGAATTCGTCCGATTTCTCCTTTTCTTCGTCCCGTCAAGCCAGGGCAGCACCCTGAGGACCAGATTTCTCAATGTGGGAGAGTTCGTCAAAGAATTACTCCACTTTCTCATAGTCGCCCACAGTGAAAAAACTTACCAATGGGAAGTTGGATTTGGAAATTTAAAATGGAAATTTTGTGCTGAAAAATATACTATTCTCTTCATTTGGGATTATATGGAATCCATGCAGATTTTCAGAGTGAGGTTGACTTCTTTTTGACCGTTCGCATCTTGCATGCCTGCTTTTAATTAGAAAAACAAGGTTAAATGAAGTAGAGTTTTATTAATTCAAAAAGTAATTAAAGTATTAAGTATAAGCATTAAGTCATTAAAGTATGGTTAAGAAAAAATTTTAATATAAAGAATTAAATTTGTGAAGAGGATGAAAGGGATGATCAACAACTAAGGGGAAAAAGAAGATGGAAAGGATGAAGGAGATGAGGTGGGATAAAGATGATGAAAGTGATTAAGATATAGGATACAGACGACTCCGCTTAATGTGATCACATTTATCCAAGATCAAAATGATAACAATATCCGTTTGATAATAAGAAGCGGTTCTATACTGAAAAGTGGCAAACACTGTAACCCGAGTGTTTGTACTATATTAAAATAACGAATGTGTTGTCTATATTGAAGTATTTAAAACGATTTTCAAGCATGTGTTATGCAAATTTAAACATTTGTAAAGAAAAATATAAGAGCGGATCATATAACACTACTAAATTAATAACTTATTAGTACATGTTTGTGCATTAAAATTGGCCTTCAAATGAGAAAAAGGAGGTTTGAAGGAGATTTCACCAAATTTTGAAAACATTAAACGATTGATAGCATTAATCGTTATTATATTAAATGGAGTCGACTGAGTTAAAAGGATTTGTAAAATTCCAAAGATGGATATCAAAAAGAAGTAAAAGTTAAAGAAAAAGTGATCAGAGTCAAGATGATCAAGAGGGATGGGGGAAAAGAAGGTAAGAGTACGCATAAAAATGATTTTGGGCTATATAATAAAATTGAAAACTTAAAAGCCCACACAAAAAAGAAAGTCTTAGCATTAATTAAAGTATCTAAAATAAAAAAAATAAAATGCATACCTTTACCCGAAGTTGCTGGTAAAAGACGTGAGGCCAAAAGAACGCGATCTGAAAGCTTGGCCAAAATTGCAATAACAAAATGCGGCAATGTCATCTTAATTGAAAGATTCCTCCTTAAAGTCACTTACCTCTCATTAAGTATAATCCATACAGGATTCAATGAAAAGTGTATAAAAATCACAATGTTATTTTCCAGGATTTTTCTTTAGCTAGTTTTCAGCTTCAGACGGATTTTAAAACGAGGGGCGACACTAACATTTTATTAACCCACGGAAAACCGGTTTTTATTTTCAGAAATAGTGTGGGGTTTTTCAAAATTAAGTGAGCTTAAACTAAAAGTAAGTATTTTTTTTTTAAATTTTCATGGGTTTTTTTTATGGAATAAGTGGGTTTTTTTTTCAAATTTTACTTGATTTTTTAAGGTTTAGGGAGGGTTTTTTTATGTCAAATGGGTTTTTTAAAAAATTATTTGTGTTTTTTCAAAGCTCTATGGGTTGTTAAAAACTAGTTGGGTTTTTTCAAAGCTTCATGGGCTTTTCAATAATTAAGAGGGTGTTTTCAAAGCTCCATGCGCTTTTCAAGAATTAAGTGGGTTTTTTAAAGCTCCTTGGGTTGTTCAAAAATTATTATTATTTTTTTTCAAATGTCCATGGGTTGTTTAAAAACAAGTTGGTTTTTCAAAGCTCTGTTGACTGATTAAATATTAAGTGAGCTTTTTCAAAGCTCTTTGGAATAGTTAAAATTTAAGTCTGTTTTTTCAAAGATCCATGGACTTTTTAAGAATCAAGTGGGTTTTTTTAAAGCTCAATGGTTATTTAAAAATTAGTTGAGTTCTTCAAAGCTTTGTAGACTGTTTAAATATAAGGTAGGGTTTTTTTTCAATGCTCTGTAGAATACTTAAATTTTTTTTTTTTTTGGGATTTTTAAAAATCAAGTGAGTTTTTTCAAATCTTCAGGGTTTTTTTAAAAACTAGTTGAGTTTTTTCAAAGCTGGGTGGACTACATTAGGGAGTCACCAAATGGCAACTCTACAATTTTAGAGAACTACAATTTAGAAACTACTACTTTTAGAACTACAATTTAGAACTACAATTTATTTAAAAAGTTATTAAAATAGAGTTCCAAGTACAAAAGGGGATCTGGGGGTCCTTCCCCAGAAACTTTTTGGAAATTTACCCCTAAAAACAGGGTTTTATCTTGTTTTTGGTACACTTAGCCCAAATTTTGGACCTATACTTTTTGTAAGGATTTGGATTTTGATGAACTTATAATAATAAAGTTCTTAATAAATAAAATTCCAAGTACAAAAGGGGGGTCTGGGGGTCCTCCCCCAGAAAATTTTTGGAAGTTTGACTAAAAAACCCAAGTTTTTAACTAGTTTTGGTACACTAAGGCCGAATTTTGGATGTACATTTTTATGAACTTAATATTTAAAAAGTTATTAAAATAGAGTTCCAAGTACAAAAGGGGATCTGGGGGTCCTTCCCCAGAAACTTTTTGGAACTTTACCCCTAAAAACAGGGTTTTATCTTGTTTTTGGTACACTTAGCCCGAATTTTGGACCTATACTTTTTGTAAGGATTTGGATTTTGATGAACTTATTATTATAAAGTTTTTAATAAATAAAATTCCAAGTACAAAAGGGGGGTCTGGGGGTCCTCCCCCCGAAATGTTTTTGAAATTCGACCCTAAAATACAGGGTTTTAACTTGTTTTGGTACACCTAGTCTGAATTTCGGGGGGGGGGGCAGGGCCCCCTCGCCCCCCCCTTTATATACGCCACTGCTGTGCATATCGATTTAATGCCGCCCCCTCTATTTCACTTCCTGTAAATACCCCCTTGTTTCTTTTAAAAGTCTAAAATGCTTGACACAAAATATCAAAATGTTGGTAGTATTTTTAAAAAAAGTATCACGTAAGATCCCCTTGTGGAACCGCTAGGGCGCTAGGGGGCCCTCCCCCAGAAAAAAATTATGAATTTTACCTGTAAAAGTAGGGATTTAAATCATTTTGAGAACCTTTTTGGGTCTATCACTTTTATCTTTTGACACAAAATTTCAAGGAATTTCTCAAGTGCTATAGAAGCTCCGACTTCAGAAATCCGAGATGGGCCGAAAAGTGTCAAAGTGAGTCCGTGAGGGGTCGTATCCATATTAGTGGCTACAGGGAAGGGGGTTTTATTTGGGGCCTCTTTGTAATTTTTGTAGAAACGATTATTTTGGAAGCGACCCCTTGTGGATAAAATGTAGGCAAAGAATAGCCTGTATTGCTGTCTCAAGTGTTTTATGACCCCTTAATTGTTCTATTTTTTTCTGTTTTTGACACCCCTTGGCTACGTGATAGTGGAGAAGGGGATGGCATTTTGTATTTGTAGAGGTCAGATAGTTTAATTTGTGTTGTGGCGCTGGTGCTATTGACCGTCGCTGTTGCTCCTGTCATACGAGTTGTTGGATTGGATTACATCAATATTTTTTTAGTTTCCCAAAAAGGTAAGAATCTTAAGAAATTTGGACAGCAACCTAGACGCCTTAAGTTTTTATTCAAAAAATTAACTAATAAAAATTTTTCTTAATATTTTTCTACGTATTTTCTTTTTTGCCGGGGGAGCGAAAGTGCACCCCCTTGCACCCCGCGCCCATTTACTTAGTTCTCTGGAGCCAGGGGGTGCAAGTGCACCCCCTTGCACCCCCCCTCCCGGCGCCCATGACTATTATCTACTTCATTAGTTAAGCTTAATAAATATTAAGTTTACTAATTTCTCAAAATGACAATTGTCGTCAATTTTAATATCTGGAACACATATTGAAACTAAATAAATTTTGGAGGACACTTTTCAAGGGAGGACAGAAATACAACCGTCCTTCCAAGCTAGACGGTTTAGTTACTACCTCTAGATATAATAGGGAGGGGCCAAAGAGAGTTCCACTAAATTATGTAATCTAATTTAATGTAGAATTTTTCCCCCAAACTTGATTTGTAAATTTTAAAAACATCCTGCTGTTGAAAATCTTTGCAGATTTAACGATAGGAATTCCTTCGTATCCCACTGCTTAGTCCTATAATTCTAATGTGAGTGATTAGTAAGGTCTTGTTTGAAAAAAATATTTTACTTGGGATATGAATAAAAAAATAGAAAGAATAGAAAAATGCCAGGGTGAGAATAATAAAAAGAGAGAAACACAAAAGAAAGAAAGAAAAAGAATGAATGAGATAAAATTAAATGAAATATTTAAAAGAATAAATTTTAAAATATTAAGAATTCTGAAGTTCTTTTAGTTTAAAAATTAATTATACTTTTTAAACAAAAATGAGTAACACAAACTAGAAACTACAAGTATTGTTATAATACTTTTCTTTAAATGAAGTCAAAGATTCTTTCTACATTTTATAAGTAGATGGCAGCACCACAATTTATGAAGAGGAACCACTTTCTATGAGGAGCTCTCCTTTTTTTTTAAATCAAGCTTCGACCTTTCTTTTAGAAATTATATTTTTGTTTTGTACAAAATTTTGGAAGAGATCAAATGGAACGGTTTGTGGTAGACACAAAGAACACTTTTCTTTATAGAAAAAATTACTAGTAAAAAAAGTTGAATTAACAACATTAAATAATTAGAATGACCGATTATTTTTTAAGTATAAGTAGAGACTGCATCCGAGAACTCGAATATTTAATTTTATATAGAGAACCCAACTCAAATTCATAGTTATTTTTGTACTTTCTTTTATAAATTCAAGTATTCAAGAGCATGGTAAAAAAAAAGATGGAATGATCTTTCTCGGGTGTCATCCCTCTTGATTGTGAAGGGAGCGCTACCATGATACCAAGTCGTTATGCGGCCCACGGTAATGGATAAAATATCAAGAAAATAGATATCAATAGATGGTGAAATATCAAAAAAACATAAAAGCCATGGGAGGGTTTAGGGGGTGCACCCTGGGGGGCAGACTGTCCCTGATGGCTTTGGAAACATGAATTTCCCTCGTAAGAACGGAATTTTCTCAAAAAGTTGGGGGAAGGGGCATTGCCCCACATGACCCACCCCTTAATATACTCGGGGTTGGAGGAGAACATCGTGTTTGAAAGTAATTTTTGGTAGCATATATTTTAGTGTATCTACTTTATTCAGGTAATTTAAGAAGCTTTTTCCAATATTTTAACTACAACTTTACTAATGTAATTGCAATTGGGGGTCGACCTAGTTCTAATCTTAGAATCTAGCCCGGTATGTTTCTAGAGATTTATATAAAGTGTATTAAATGGTTTTCTGCATTTCTTCAAAATTATAACAAATTAGATAACGCCTCGGATCAAAATTCCATTTCTAATATCAACTTCCTAATTAGAGCATTTCACCACAAGAAGTTTCCTTGTGCTCCTTGAAGGTATACTTGTAAACATGTGATGGTGTCGTGTTCATGAGGTGATGAGCTCTGGTGACAGTCCTTGCTAACTCTACAATGCTGCTTTAAAGCCTCTTCTGCACTCCAATACCATTTATTAGAGAAACAAGGATTTAAAGGTAATTTAGAATGCGGGATTTTGTCAGCTTGTTGTCAGTACAGACGAAGATATTTATCACTATTACGGCAGTATTCGTCACTAACCTAACCTAAGGTTAACCTGGAATCAAAACTTCTAATTGGTAGTTGAAAAAGGGAAACAATTTTTAAGCCAATCAGAGTTGTCGAAAAAGTTTTATTCCTGGTTACTTAGGTCAAGTTAGTGGTAAATATCAAGAAAACCAAAAAGCCCCATTGGCGGATTTAGGTGGTTGACCCTGGGGGGCAGACTGGAAACCTTGGTGTGGCAAGATGTCCTTGATGATTTTGGAAACATGAATTTCCCTCGTAAAAACGGAATTTTCTCAAAAAGCGGGGTGGGGCATTGCCCCCCATGACCCCCCTAAATCCACCCATGCAGAAAGTTCAAATATATTCCAAGAATTATTTCGACAATATACTATAATAAAAAAATATTTAAAATGAGACTACTTGAAGTTGGAATACCTAAATATCTTTCAGGAATGTGGTTTAGGACTCTAAAAGTTTGGGAACTGCTGATCTTTAAAAAAAATCAAATGGGTTTATGCTTGATGACTAGAAGATACCTCTACATATTACTAAATTATCAATTCGTGAAATTTTTTTAGCTTTCACACACATTTAATTAACAACATTTAAGTCACTGCAATCTCCAATCCCTGCAAATAACATCCCTACAAAAAAAAATCAAAACAAACCGCTCAAGAGAAAAAAACATAGGCGTAACATATCCATAAAAAACACACGTTAAACACACTCAACCACCCTCGGTACCGATCCGTACCACGCTTTCGTCGCAAAGCAAAGAGCCAACGCCTCTTTCTTCAGCCGCTCTCAACAATAGCTCGGCGTCTCAAACAAAAGGGCATTTAGCGAAAGGAGTCGGTCCGTTACCATGGCGACTGGTTGACAAGTTGCCAATTAGAGCGATATCTGTCACATATTTACGCCTGTCTTTGTGGAGGGCACCTAAGCTCCACCTTCTATTGTTGGTGTGGAGGTCGGTCGTTATATTAAGCCTGGACTTGGGCTATTGTGTCTGTCTGACTGTTCGTCTGCGCTGACACCCGCACCTTGGAAGTCGTAGGTGTGACAGTTGGGCTCGTGACAGGTTTCACTTTCTTCCTGATGTCAAATTATTGTAAACGATCGTTGGGCACTCTACTTGTAATACCGTTTGACTTACCTGTTTCTTACTGAATCTGAGTAAATTTTAAGATGCTGTTAGTGGGAGAGAGAAGGCAATGAGAAAAATGCGGTGTTGACTGTGGAGAATGAGTGGATTGGAAATACTTTTTCTTTCCTTATTGTGTCAAAGTCATAAATAGAAATTGCATTCCGTGAATTAAAAATACTCTAGAGCAGATCTTCCTAAACTGTGTTTCACTTAACATCCCCAAAATTTACTTAGAAAATAGATAAGATGTCCCTCAAAGTCCTTTCTTATGTCTTGAACTAATGCATGTCTTGTCTACAGGGGTCATAAAACAGCTGTCCAGGTTTATTAAGAAGCTATGAATTATTCGATAAGACACTCTCAGTATCCTAAAACATTTGTACGGAAGAACAACAATTAGGTATACTTAATGCTTTCTTTGGTGAACAACAATAACTGCATAAAAGAAAAGTAAAAAAATTAACACGTATTTGTCTGTCTTTATTCCAGTAATTAATCGGAAAAATATTCCAAAAATTATTTTTCGACCGCAATTTTGGATGACCACTAATATCCCGACACTGAGTCAAAATGTGTTTTAGAAAGTGATGCCCTTGTTTTTTGGGTGTCGAAAACGGTTGACTCATGCCTTGACGAAAAGAAAACGACATAGACTTTCGTAAATGTTTTATTTATACAACTAGCTGATATGCCCGCCGTTGCTCGGGGGATAAAAGGCTTATCAAACTGTGTGTTAAAATAAATAAGCATTATCGTTTACATGCAATAGAGTCAACAGTCTTCCCGCTAGGATTCTTTTTTAATGCCATACCACTTCGTTAAGATATAAAAAAACCCTTTAAAAATACCACCTGTTTAGATTTAATGTGTGAAATCCCCATCCCCGTTTTTAAAGAGTAATTTTTCAAAATAGGAAAAAAAAGGCAGGGGACCTTCTGAACCCCATTATTTTTTTCTCTTTTGTCCTTTTCTCCCTCCATCCATTTCTGCAATTGGTATAAATGTATATTTGAGGCAAATTTCTCCGCCTTCGCTTCACAATAAAGATATATTATTGAACAGCAATGTCTATAGATAAAACTTATTTCCTCCTCATCCCGCTAAATTTTTATAAAATACAAAACAATTAAATATACTACATACTTTTATAAGATGTTAAACAAAATCTTAAAAAACCGGTTTAGAATTAGTGTTTATAACCATTTTTTATTAATGATAATTTTTTTTTAAATCAGGGGGAGACCCCCTGAACCCCCCTTGCTGATTTATCACCAACTCTTTCATTGAAAGAAATTTCAAACATGAAATAAAAGTAAACATCATTTGCATCGACACTGAAAATGCCTGAGATAAAATATTGTTTAATTTGAACTTTGCTGGAAATACTTTACTTAAATGGAAAAAAGAATAAAATTTTTCAGTGGAACGGTTTTTGGTTATCATAAAAAAAATTATTTAATCATTAAAAATTGTTTCTTTATCATATTTTTTAAAAATTCACCTGTTATAAAACATTTCAAAATAAATATTTCCAACAATAGAGGTTTTGCGTGTCCTGGAAAGAGCAATAACCGCAATAAATTTAACATTGTAGGCTAAGCATAAGAATTTAGAAAAGGGACAAAAAAGGCTCCTTAGAATGCTTTGATTCAGAAAATTCTTTTTCGCAAACCTTCCTGGTTGTGTGAGGATCTACATGCTAAAATTTCATAACAATCACATTAACAATGTGGGTGCTAGGATCCAAAAACTAAAAACGGGAGTGAATATTCAAACCCCCGTGCACCCCCTCCAGAATGGAATATCGAAAAATCCAGAAATTACTTTCTTTGAAATTCTCTCAAGAAGGTATTAGCAAAAGTTCACTTCGTAATATCGATTTCTCGGTATTGTTTTCTTCGAAAATGTAAAACTTGGTTTATGCTCAG
The DNA here is from genome assembly GCA_963680715.1 of Tetragnatha montana. Lineage (NCBI taxonomy): Eukaryota > Metazoa > Arthropoda > Arachnida > Araneae > Tetragnathidae > Tetragnatha > Tetragnatha montana. Next base: position 22,101,226 of record OY796683.1, read on the forward strand.
TAAAAACGGGTTTTTGGAATTTTCAGACCTCTTAAAATTCGAATATCCAAAATCTGAAAAATGCCTTTCTAGATATTGTTGCTAGGTACCTTCCTGCGAAATAACAAAGATCTGGGGTCATTTGGGACGCCGCTGGGCTCAAAAACGTCGAAAACGCTCCTAAACCCCCTGTGGGTCAGAAAAAAGGAATTTCGAAAAATCCCTTCTTAGTGCGCGTATACACCGTAAGGTCTTTGACTCTACCAAGTTTCGAGTCTTTAGCCCCGGTAGATTTTGCTGTGCGTTGATGAGTGAGTGAGTGAGTGTGTGAGTGAGTGAGTGGTAAAGCTCTTTTATTATTATAGATAAAAAGTTACCTTAACTGGCTATTGCGGTTAGATTAACGTTTTTGCGTTTTTTAAGATAAGCGTTTTTGTTAAAACATAGCTTTGATGAGGAGGATGATTTCAAAAATGTTTCAAGCATCAGCTATCTGTAATAGTGTAATTTATTTTCATCGTCTCCTTTCCAGAACCCAATAAAAGAAATTCCTATTAAAAATATATATTTCAAAGGCTTTTTAGCTATTTAGTTATAAATTAGGAATTACATTGGAATATTTTTAAACCAATTTTTAGAAAAAATTTTCAACCACAAAAATGTTGAGTAAAAGTTAGTTTGGCTCCTGATTTGCCCTAAAATTGAAGTGCTTACAGCAACAACGAGCTAACTCCAGCTGCTTTACATTGGAGTTATAGGTCACTGTTGCTGCAAGCACCTCAATTTATTGTTAATAGCTCTTTTCAGCTTTATCGACCTCCCTTTAAGTTGGTGTAAGAAACAGCATATATTTAGCCCGAAATTCGTCACATTCAAATGCATAGAAGTCCCATCTTACCTTTACTATACACACCACAGAAAAGGTGTCCGCAATAACAAACAAATCCGCGATAAACAGAATATATCACCACCAGCGCGTGAAAAAGCCGCACAAAACCCTCGCCGATGTTTAAAATTACATTATGTAACTTTTTTATTCCACGGGTGTGGATCTGGAGCATAAATAATGAGATAAAAAGTCTGTGAACCGCTCGATAGTGTATCAAAAGGACAGTCGCGTGAGCTTCCAGTGAGTTCGTGCAGAGCTTGAGCGCCCGTTATGCAGTGTGATTCGGGACCTTTCCGTGACCTCCGCTTTACCTTAAAAAAGTCGCCGTCATGTCTCTTTTTATAAACTTGGGATTTTTATGAGCAGTTGGTTTTAGTGTGGTGGATTCTTTGTCCCGTTTATTTTGATGGGTCGTTAAGTGCGTTGGTGATTGATTGACATCCTGACCAAAATGTTGTGGTCATCTTTCAGTTTTATCAGATGAAGTTTTTGTCTTAAAATTTTTGTCCTGAATCTTCTATAGTATGCTAACCCTGTTTGCTCTCTGGTTTGTGCAATGTAGGATATTGGGAAAATATTTAGTTTGAAATTTTATTTTCCTGTTTACAAATTTCCGTTTAATACTAAACGTTATTAAAAAAATACAAGTATCATCTCGAATAGATCACAGCCTTTGTCTTGTTAATTCTTCCTAACGATACATTTCTAGCTGTTGTATGAGTTTAAAACATATTGAATATTCTAAAGAAAAATATTTCAAAAAATTCACCCCATTTCTAAAAGTCCATCAATGGCATTTCGCTGAGTTTGGATAGATTTAAAGATCATAATGTTTCATAGTCTCCATGCAACTCATGGTCACTCATTTTTCTTGAAACAGACACTTCACACTTTTTAAAGATCATTCACCAAGAATGTAGAAACCATTCAAGAATTTCGTTCCACATTTTTTAGAGTATTTATACCCCTCCCCATATGTCATATTATGTCTCTAATATCACATAGAATGTCAAACGTTTTTTTTTTTAAACTAATATTGAACCTAAACTTACCATATTTCAAATAGTATACTTTTGCTTTTGTTACATGATAATTTGTAACACTTTCATTACAATTAACCCTTTCAGTCCCAATTTCCCATATGATGTCCCAATTTTCCAATGATAATCTCCGGCTTAAGATTGAAAGGGTTAAATCGAATGTGCGCATTGGAAGAAATATTCATCTTCTACCTAGTGAAATTAGTAGAAAAAGTTTTAAAATGCAATGAAGCAAATGTTTGACCTCCCGCTTGTCTCATTATGTTTTGCTTACAGGACCCTTTCTTCCATTCCTAAATGTGTGATATAATTTTTTAAATTGCTCCATATCCTCAGTCATATTTCAAATAAACCATTTCTCCTTCAACTCATTTTTCAAGACACTCAAAAAAAATCTACATAAAAAACCCTCCTCTATAAAACTATCCGAGCTCAGTAGTTTGCGTGTGATTTACGCCATCACGTTATATTTTGGTCTAGTTGCCGAGCATTCACGGATCAACGCCCTACGCGATCATGTGGCCTGTCGATCATGTATTTAGAGACATAAGCACTTTTTATTGTCATCCTACTCAGTCATTACCGCCATTTGTGTGTATTTTTATACCGAAGCACGATATTCAAAAACTAGTTCTTGGTTGTGTAATGGATGATTTGTGGGAATGCAAAACCTTTTTTCTGTGAGAGAAAATTTAGATTGTTATTTATAGGAAAATGCTGTTAATGGTTTTTGTATTATTTGCAAAATTGGAATTTTCTAAATAAGTGTTCTCTATGCTTTATATTGTCCTTTCAAGCCATCTTTTATATTTCCTTGATTTTTATTGCATGCAATTGTTTACTGAATAAAGCCGAAAAGACAACCTGTTAAAGATCCAGGTTTAAAGAATAAAACTTTGGGAAAACTTAGTGGGAAGATTTCTAAGAATATAACTAGGACGTACCAAGTTTGTATGGGAGGTTGTTGTAGTTTTTTTTTACGTTTCAAAAATTTTAATTAGGTCTTTATGAACAAACTAAAAGTTTATAGTTGAAATTATCTAAAAAAAAAGTTGTGAGGAAGGTAGGTAAGCATAGTGATTTGGATAAGTTTGAAAATTTCTGTGCAGTTACAAGAAGGAATTGCAGCAACATACACACTTAGCCTTGAAAACATTAACGAGAAAATTGAAATTCCAGTAATTAAAACCGAAATTTTCAAGGTGAGGTAAAATGTCCAGTGTTTGACAATACTTATTACAGAGAATAAAATGTGGTATGATAATTGAGAAATAATAGGTATAGGTATATGGTGCAATGGTGTATATGTCACGGGCAATGTGATTAATCAGGCATTATTAATAATGCCCGATTAATCACCCGATTGCCCGTAACATATTTTCTATTATGTGTAGATTTTTAATTTCCTTTCTTTTGGTTTAAGTTCAAAAAAGTACCTAAGGTTTGGTTTAGGAATAAAATTTCTGACATTGAATTAAACACTGAAAGCTTTATTTTTCATCAGGCTTTAGCCAGTTTTAAATCTCAAACTTGTATTTAATTCTGTTTAACTATATACTATTTCCAGGAGGATATTCTACAAGACAACATCCGAACACAGTCTTTTACGCGGAATTTTAAAATCCCCCCTTCCATCCTGATGTAAATGCATCACGTCCGAACACATTCTTCAATCACCCTCAACTTCAACCCGTTCTTCCTCCTCCGGCTTTTGAATATGAATGGAACCCATGATACCCAGAACAAAAGCCTCCCCCAAAACACATTAAAGGCTTAATTCTTTTGTAATTAAATACCCCTCTCTGCCGCTAATGCATCTTTCCGCGAATGCTAATTTAATCCCAAAAAGGTAAGTTCATTTGCTCGCGAAGAAGACAATGGGCCCTATCTGCTAATGAGTTATTAAGATGTTGCCACCGACATATTCGCAATATTTGTGTGCGGCTATATGTCCATCCCATGCCGGACGATCCATCCCCCTGGCAGTGTAGGTGTAGAGCTGTTCCCGTTGCCACCACAGAGATGTAAATAAAGGGGAACAAAAGAGAGCCGCCACAATGGGGCAGTGCCCGAACAAAGAGGCTTTTGTGCGAACAATAGGGCGTCGCGGTGCCTGCCTTGGGGCTTAGCGACCGTGGGGCTTTCTGGGGCATTGTGCAGGGGCGCTCTGATGGAGGGGCTTCTCCTGGAGGTGTCTGCGGGGCTTGAAAGCCCCGGGATTAGGGCTGCTGGTCAGGATTGAGTGTCGGAATTAAGGGGGAAGGATTGCACCAGACGTTGTGTTCAGGGATGTTGTTTTAGGGTGGGTGTTTTTTAGAATTTGAAGGGTGACTCTTGAATTACAGGGGTCGTTTAAGAGGGGTTTATTCAGTCGGGTAAATGATGGGTGGTAAAAGTGTCATTTCCACAGTGCGTGTCTGTTGTTCATGTTTATTTGATAACTACTAATTTTTTTAAATGAAGAGTTCTTTTTTTTACGGAGAATTTGAAAATTTAACATCACAAAACATGGTAGTTGTGCCTGAATATTGAATTTTTCTCCACGTTTTCGGAACTGGAGGACTTTTAGTTTTTATTTTCTGGTACCATTGTAAGAACAGATAGAGTTGGCTGACTTTAGGGTTCACGTATAACACTATCATTTGGCTGTACTTCTACAATGAATGGTTATCAAGTTGGGGATTGAGGGTATGTTAATTCAACTCAAAAAGTAAGTAAAAAGTCAAAAGTAAGATACATTTTTGAAGGGTGAATAATGCAACTACGTAAAACCCTATACAAAGTTTAACTAAAAACTCGGTTTTTATACTTAGCAACCTTCAATATTAAACTGAAAAGAAATCGAAAATGTTTGATGAGACTGACTTATTAAAAATCTTACATACTACTTGTATCTAGTCTCAAAATGTTAAACTTGAATTTGTACTGAGGAGGCTGGGCTGCAATAAACATGTTTTTGTAAAAATCAAGGATTTTTGAAATCATACAAACAAAAAATTGTTCATATAATTATTTGTTCAATTTTTAAAAGTATATATATTTTTAACCGGTTGAAAATAATTATCCTAAAATAGGAATGTAAAAAAGGAACTCCCAACTCCATAATGCACTCCATAAAAATCGGAACAAACTGTCATTACAAAAAAAAATTGCTATTAAGGAAGATCTAATTAATGCTTATAAAGATGCTTTTAAAAATTTCTTGAAAGTATTTTCAAACCGAGTTGCTTAATCAGAGATTGTTACTTAAAACTTCAAAAATTAAATTTAACTGCCAAAAATGTGATGAAGTAAAATAGAAAGTTAAAAGCGATAAAATAATAAAAAGGATTGACCTCTTTTCCCTTTCATTAGAGAATAATAAAAGCAACTAGCTACTATTTTCTTCTATATTCTACAACTTTGTGTTTTATATTTTCTAAAATAAGTTCTTTAAAAGAACAGAAGCTTTCAAAGAAATAAAATAATTAAAAAAACCCCCCACAAATTACAGTTTTTATATTTTCCAAGCATGGAATTGTACAATTTTTTGACAGTCTTCATTTAATTTTCTTGCTATTACTTATTTAAAACTTTTATTAAATATCAGCTTTTAATTTCTGACATTCTCTTGGGTTTAGTTTGCAGTGTAAGTAAGTTAAATAACAATCTAAGAAATAAAACACCGGCGAATAATCATTGGAAGAAACTGAATAGCAAGATATCCCTACTCAGAAAGATTAAATAATCATCCCTCAATGAAATTTTAAAAGCATCATCAAAGAGACAAGCAGGAGAAAACGAAAATCTACTGCTCCATTCAGAATCCTACGATTCCAACGTGGCGCCCTCTGTTGAGCGAGCCTCTAACCGCTCCACTGATTCCGAAACCACGTGAGGAACCGCGTTCTGCCGCGGTCGAGTCAAAACTGATCGCGCCACATTCGACGGTGAGTCCGAATTTCGAAGATTTCGAAGCGCGCGGGTATTCGGCGTGCTTTTTGAGAGCTTTTGTTTACATCGCTTTGACAGCGCCCTGTGAACTGTCACCTGCATCGATTGTGACCTGTGGAGATTGGTGAAAAATGTGTGAATGATTTTGGAGCCTTTTTCGTGATTGTTATTCTATTTTATCCGAAAGACAGACGGTTTTTATCCGACATAAATTGGCTTCCGGAATCTGAGTGGATTATGGTTTGTGATTGATTACTTTTATTCGGTTGCAGTTAGTGTTTACAAAATATTTTTATTGTGATAAAAGGATTAAAACGCGTTGTTTACGTCAAAAATCATTGGAACAAAAATTATTGTGGATTGTTTTTTGTGCAACTCTGATGTTTTGTTGTGGAACTTGGAAAAAGTGGTTGTGAAAGAAGATTTTTTTTTATGAATTTATCATCTTTCTAAACTAAAAAGTTGTGTGAAACGCTTTAAACAGATTGTGTGCGAAAATTTTCAAAACTAGTGCTCCACATAGGATATTTGTCTGCTTCAGAGAAGTCATCTTTTAAAACTAGTGTCATCTCATCAAATTCAACAGGTATCCATGTTTCCTTAAATTCTTACTATTTGTTTTGATTATGAACCAAGTCAAGATTTGAAAACAAAGTACTATTTAGGCAGTATTGGTAATATTAATGTTTTTAATGCTATAATTTTAATGTTTGATCTTTTTGATGCTTTAAATATTTTTAAAAGTATAGGGAAAATCATATTTAAAAAAATTGATATCGATAGAATTTTTAAAAACTCACTGAAATCTTTACTCGGTTCACTTTCTTTTCATGTTTAGATAATCAAATTATTGCCTTTATATTGAAGATATATAAAAAACCCCATAAATTCTTGTAGTTTTAAAAGCAAACCAAAATTGCTCCCTATAAATGTAGCTCCATTTAAGTACATCCTATAATTAGTACATCCTATAATAACTATAATTAGTTAATTATGTTCCCTTCCAAAAGGAGAAGTGAAATTCAACAAACAAAACAAATTTCCCTCAGTCCAAACAAAAACAACAATAAAATGTAGTTACAGCAAATTTTGTTTTAATTTTTCTTTTTTTTTTTATTTTATTTTATTAATTTTTATTTTAGCCATGTCCCTTTATGTGATTTATCAATTCATATTTGACTGATAAAAAAAATAATTTCAGCTGCTAACCTCATATAACACTATGAGGAAAAAGGGAAGAAGTTGTTTTTCAAACTGGGTTTTAAAAATATGTATTATTCCTCAACGTACAAAAAATTAAAAAAACAGCATTACTATTATAGACTATAATTAAATGAGTTAAGATGTTGTACAGGAGGTTTACGGCTAAATTCTCACAAGGGTTCGATGCTTTAAATGTTTAAATATTATGGAAAACCTGAGCAGGTCATTACACTGAATCATCTGGAAAAACCGTGGAAATATAAAAACTGTTATGTTCCATTTAAAACCTCGCCCATTAAAACATCACCTATGTTCTTTTACACATGACCACTTGCGCACATATAAAGAGACGTTTCTGTTGGCCAATGACAGTAAGACATGCAATGCTATGATTAATAGACGGAGGAAGGTTAGAATCTGTGCGAAGATTCCGCCTTTTCCCTTAAATCTTTTATTTCGTGTCGGAAAAGGAGAGAAAAATTACTCCGTTTAATGTCTCCTATGGGATATAGGGTGATAATCATGATCCGGAAATCTCTGATATGGAAGGAAGCAGTAGAGCTATTGTTATATACTATTTTCGGTACTATCAAGAGACATTCAGATTGTTTATATTACGGCGCAATTCAAAGCTCAACGATGTCGTCACAGAAGTTGTGATATTATCTAGGACAGGGGTGTCCATCCTACAAATGCCCAAGGCCAAACCCAGGGAATTTTTTAAGGGTAAAGGGAGTAGCTAAATATGGAGGAATGGAGATGATTTACATTAAAAATTTTTTTGCGAAAAAATTAAGGGATTAACCTTAAACACTCTCTCTCTCCTGACCAACTTTCCATAAAATCAGTGGCGTAGCTAGGAAAAAAAAATTAGGAGTGGGATAAGGGAATTTTGGTGGTAATATGGGGTTAATTACTACACTTAGCATTGTCAAAAAAAAGATAAATTTCTGACTTTCATGGGGGAGATGTATCCCTAAATCCTCTAACCTAAACCTCTGCATGAAGTTAAACATATTAATTTTGCATGATTGTAAAGCTGCGATTCACTGTATTTTACTTAACTTTTTCTCCCAAAACTGTGTTTTATTTGTAGCCAAATTGCACGATTTTCATCTATGTTGATAAGGTGGAGCGTAGCCAAGAGATTTGGGGATATACCATGGCCACCTAAACTAATAAGGCCGTAGAAGCTTGAAATCTGATTGATGTCATGCCTTCTCTTCCACGTCATCGACGCGTTTAAGACAACAGCGCAACTCCAGTCTGGAATCTTGGACCTAAAACCAGCAAAATCTTTCTGTTGATGATAACATTGTAAAACTGATCGAAAAGAGGAAACATCAGTTAATATTTAACCCCCCTCCATTGTAATCGTAAATTTGAAGGCTTAAAATATGTCCGATCATGAGTTTTAAACCAGGCCCGATTTTTACAATTTTATTCAAAATTTAATCATTAAACCAGATTTTAGAAATCACTGATCAAATATGATCATTAAAATTAACTCTGCATAAAACCATTTTCAGGTCTTAAGGGAAACCTCTTTTTAGTTCTGCAAAACGAAACTACACAACATAAAATTGTTTATAATAGAGCACGGAATCAACTTGAGGTTCGCGATCTCTAATTCACTTTCTCACTTCTGAAATATTCGACACGTGTGTCGGTATGGCTAATTCAAGTGACGTTTTCACCGTAGTTGGGGAGACCAATCGGGCTGTAAAGGGTGGGGCGATCAAGATTCCAGACTGGAGTTGCGCTGTTGTCTTAAACGCGTCGATGACGTTTAAGAAAAGGCATGACATCACTCAGATTTCAAGCTTCTACGGCCTTATTAGTTTAGGTGGCCATGGATATACCCACTGAATCTCAGAATAATTACGTTTTTTAACCATAGAAATAAGATGGAACTCCCCCCCATATCCACCCAAAATACCAATATCCCAATGCCTGTTCGGTCTCTTGCCCTAACACCATCATAGCCCAATGATTTTAAGTTTCTCCTCCACGAGGTTCAGTTCTCTAAATGTTCCCCATGGACACAAACATAAGCCATACAAATTTTGGTGAAAATTTCTTATTCACTAGGAGTAAGTAAAGGAACCAGGAGTCACCAAATGTTTAATAAAAATAACTTCAAGATTGATAATGTTTGAATAACAAAATTTCATGATTGATGTTGAACTGTGAAAGAAAATAGGTATTACTTCATTTATCTGTGAACCAATATTTATAAAGGGAACAAGACATATATTATAAAAATAACGCTAACAAAATCATTCAAAAACCTATTTATATGAAAATCTATTAAAAATTCCCTTAGCCAATCAACCCTTGCTATCAACCCTTAATATGGTTCGAACATTATATATTCTTTTATAATCTCCCTTCATCAAACACCCCCTAGGATATTGATATCAACCATTTTGGAATCCTACCTAAACGTATCAAAGAACACATTAAAAATGAAAAAGGGAGGAATAAAGGGTAAAAACGGAAATGTGACGAATACAATGAATAATAGGAAATTAGATTCCCTCTTCATTAGTTCCGTCAAAGAAAAATGTTAGAGATTTAAAAATCAGTCTATAATTTCATGACTTTTCACTAAAAGAAATAAAAATAATTATAGAATATGTTTTTATGACTAACCATTTGCTTGATTCCCCAAATTCAAAAGTACCAGAGAAGTTTGTTAAAAAGGATTACTTCTTTGCCGCCACAAAAAAGTGACAAAAGAAGGATTCACATGATTTTATAAACTCCCACTTATTTCACGCGTTTACCTCATGTTTATTTATTCGCCTTAACCAGAACAACATTCACATATTACAACACCGGGTCAAGCTTAAAACGAACAATAGCTCACAGATTCAAACAACAACTAATTTCATCTCCATCTAGCGCGACTAACAAACTAGAAAAAAAAGAACTCTTTGGCTGTACAAAAAAAAAACCTTCGCCAAAAACAATGGCGAGCGACTAAACTTTCCTGACAATTAAAAGAGACGTAACTACTAAGTGCAGATTAAAAGAGGTAACTGATTAGTACAATGGAGTGATATAGCAATAAAGGCAATTGTTGAGGATGTAGAAACGCGAATTTGTTGTTTCCTTCAGATTACCTCTGCGGTGTTTTTTACCATCTCCAGAGAGAAAACGATGAGTTTGTTTGTAGAGTGAATTTCAAAACAATACGCAAACCGGAGTTTCAGAGCGGTTTTTTAGTTTTTTCGCGGGAGTTTTTTTTTGTTGTCGAATTAAAAGTTTACGGAGATGCACTTTTGAAGCCTGAAACTTTCGAGCTTTTGTTTTCCATCGACTCTGATTTGAAAAGAAAACGCGTCGTCGAGAGTTTTGTAGAAAAGCGTTATTGTTTTTGTTGGTGGAAAATAGAGTGGTTTGGAGATAATCGCTGAACTTAATTGCGGGAAACGGTAGTTTCAGCTCTTATTGATGGTGAACTTCACCTGGTTTACATAATACTTTTCAATTAGTCATGCGTGCGCATAGAAGTAAGATGATTTAGTGATTTAATGCTGTATAAGAAATATTGTCTTATTGACTTTCTTTTATAGAAACATCTATTTTTCTGACTATATTATAGAATTCTTCAAACGCATTCAAATGCTCCTAATTCTCTATTTGATTTGAAAATAAATTGTCAGACGTTTGAGACTAAAAATTGTAAGCTTACTTAAATGCTATGGACTTGACATTATAAATTTCTTACCTATTTCTGTATTTCATTAATTGGATATGCTATTAAAATGAGCACCTCTTTTTAAAAGACACTTTTCTCATTAAGAACACTTGTCATGATATAAATGTTTCTGAAATTAGCTATCCTTTTTTTTTCAGTACAAGTACTTTTAAAATATATGTACCGGTTTTATATAATTGTAAAAATAGCAACATTTATTACAGGGTTATAAAAACTTTAGTTATTCAGGCTCTCTCTACTGTGCTGTTCATAGAAACTAAATCGACATAAGGATGACAGTTAAACCTGTGATAGCGTTTTGAATGGTGTGGATATTTTTTGTAGTTTGTGATTCCCCACCAAGTTTTATAGTACTTGGTAATTAAGCTTGGTACACTTACAGTATTTAGCATAAAATCTTAAGTACAAATCGGTTACAACTCGTTTTAAGCTTCACATAAAAAGGAAACTTCCCCCTCTTAGCACATGTTACGAAAAGCTTTGAATTTTAGATTACTGTCATGCTTTTTTCAATGTTTCTTATTCCATCAAAAATAAAATATTATTTGTACTTATGCAACTGGTCAAAATCCCTTACCAAGAAATAAAATGCCGTTTCAATGCAAGAAAATGCTTAATATTCATCACAAATGATGTTCGTTCATCCTTTGCGAAAGTAGACATCCCATCTGTTTGTGTCGTCCTTTCAAATCGTGTCCCAAACAACCTTTGATCTGGAATTAAAAATTCACGAAACCTTCCAAACCACCCAAAATCCCACCATAATGCTTATTCTCCCTTGTTTACAAAAGATGTAATGGGTACTTCAATGACCATTTTCTCTTATCTGGGTCAGTCTTCGCATTAAGTCTCATTTCAATATGTCCTTCAGGAGGACTCCAGGTTGCAATTAGAGTGGTCGGTTTTCTGAGGTTCATCTTCAACAAATTGTTTGATTTCGTTTGAGACTGAGGTGAAACGGGACAGGTTAGAACAACAAGACTTGAGAAGGACGGGAAATAGGGGGTCGTTCTTAAAGTTCTGAATAGTGAAGTGACAATTGAATACTCATAACCAACTCAGCCTCAAGAACTGTTCTGTGCTATCAGTTATTTCACTATACTATTAAACTTAAATCATATAACTGAATTTTTTACTACCTCAGATGGTTTATATAACTTTTAATAACAATCTTAATTTCTTTTAATAATGTATTCAACTTCTAAACGTAAACAATTTTCAAGTTTTTCTTCCTAATAATTGTACTGTAGAGGTTATTTTTGGTTGAATAAAATGTAGTTTCTTCTTAAATCATTCGAATTTTTACATTCTTTAGTTGAACTCCTTATTAATATTTTTGATTTCTTTTTAGAACAAACATTATCATCAATTCTAAGAAAAGACTAAGTTTTAGTTGCATAAAAATAAACTATAGTAAACTTAATTCTTCTTTGTTTTTATTTGGTGAAGTCAACTAAGTTTCACCAAAATGGGAACCTAATAGTTTTTCAATGAGAAGAAAATATTAGGTGTTTGAAAATTTTATTGGAAATTTTCATACAAAATTCTTCATTGGTTTAAGTTTTTAAGATTACTTATTTAGAAATTTTAATCTAAAATTGATCCACGATGTAAACGGAAATTTATCACCCTAGTAACACATGATATAGTATTAACCGATATTGATCAATATTATAAAGATACGCATTAATACATTGACATAATATCGGTCGATATTAAAGCAATATCAGTTAAAATCGTGTGCTATTAGGATAATAACTAAATTTTCAAGTTGACGTCTAAATTTTGTCTACATAATAAGTACATTCAAATACGCAGTTTTTAAATTATCAGTAAACCGTATATTGTTTGAAAGTTCGATACTTTCAACTACGTTTAGATCATAACAATTTTGAGTACCTTCTTACCTTGAAGCTTTGTCAAAACGCTGAACTACTGCCCATCTGATTATTTATTGAATATAACAAAACTATACCGCTCAATTTTTTTTAAAACTTTTTAATATATGAATGGGCCCTCATGCACAGCGACTTTTGACCGGATCCGTAATGACTGCGGAAGCTTTTCAGTTTTCTTACGCAGCAAACTAATCTGTTTGTGCAAAATGAGACTGCATTGTCATTTTAATTTCCCCGAGTCTATGGATAAGATTGCGTGCTTAAAATTAAAATTAGCCCTGCGGAACCTATTTTCAGATCTTAATTTAAAGATGCGTGCTTGTGGTGAATGCTTTTTATGATAAAAAAAAATCATTGTGGGGGATTTTATTGTGGTTTTATGGTTTTTAAAGGCATTAAAATTGAAATGATTTTAATCTGTCGTGAGATGAACAAATCGTGTTTAAGCAGAATGAGCAAGTTATCGAAATTAAACCAGATTCATATATATGGTTTAGCTAGTAAATTAAAAATGGTTGTGGTTGACATATATGCTAGAAGAATTATTTTAAGAATGAAATCCTCTATTATGTCCTGTGATTCATTTAAAAAATCAATCTTAATAATTCAAATTTTGAAGGAGGATAACTATTTATGATTTGATTACAAATTTTGTTTGCCTTAATTTTTACGTCAAAGGTTTTATCCCAATTTCCAATTTAACTTCTGAGAGGAAAAGCTGTTCAAGTCATTTAAGATTTAGGGAAATTAAATTAAATGTCTTGAGTTTTAGTAAACTTTATAAAGTAATGGTTTGCATCTATTTAGTTTTGTATACTTCTGCATCCTCTCAAAGGAACGAAGATAACACTCAATCTAGAAGATTTCCTTGGCCTACTATACTCTCTACTATTGCTCTTCTGTATTAAAGGTGGTATAGGAAGAACTTAATCCTCTTGTTCTTCTGTATCCTTAGTTAAAGACCGTAGCAAGTACTTCGTCCTCTTGCTCTTCTGTATCCTTAGTTAAAGACCGTACAAGTACTTCATCCTCTTGCTCAGTGTTATTCGTAGGATTTTTTTGGAGGAGTAAAAATACTCCTTAGATTTTTTTAGGAGGAGTGAAATTCAATTATGAGGAGTGAAATACGGAAATAGCATAAACTACATTACAGAGACAAAATTTCTGTTAAAAACTCTTACTTTTTAATGGACAAAATTAAATAAAAAAAATGAGGATGCTATGTTGGGTTTCAATCTATCAAACTCCCTAATCATCAGAACAATAAATGAAAAAAAAAAATTACTATGGCTGTATGAAAATGCAATTAAAAAGTATGATAATTAGGATGCTGTGACTGAAGGTTAAGCTAAACCTTTGTGGAAAAATTCAAAAAGTGAAAATACTCCTGTCCAGTTTTTTAAAGAGCAATTCCGATTTCCAAGGAGTGAAATACTCTCTCAGAGGAGTTAAAAATATCTCTGCTCTTGCTCTTCTGTATCCTTAGTTAAAGACCGTAGCAAGTACTAATCCTCTTGCTCTTCTGTAACCTCTTGAGGATCGTATGAAGTGTTAAATCTAAAGATTTCCCTTTGCTCTTCTTCATCCTGTCTTACGGGCTGTAAGGTGCACTCCCTACTCTTTCTGATGCGTTCTCTCTTGTGCTCTTTTGCATCCTATCTTAAAGACTGTAATGAGCGATTTCATACTCTTCTCTCTTCTGCATCCTTTCATAAAGATAGTAGGGAGCACTTCATCCTCTTGCTCTTCTTCATGGTCTTGAAGAACGTGGGGAGCGCTAAATCTAGAGGCTTCCCTTTGTTCGTTATCCTTTCTTAAGGACTGTCAGGTGCACTCCATCCTCTTGCTCATCTGCATCCTCTCTTGTACTCTTCCGCATCTGTTAGGAACACTTTATCCTTTGGCTGTTCTAAATTCAGTCTAAGGACCATTTTTTTTATGGGGGGGGGCTTCTCTTGCTGCTCTGCATCCTCTCTAAGGAAAGTGGGGTCCTACTTTGCTATAATTAATGTAAAAAAAGCAAAGTAACTTCGCCGACCTCATTACTTAATCAAGCGACACAACTGATAATCCTCTTGTCAAGTCAAACCATTTTTGGACACTCTTTGATGACACGTGTTTTGTTGCCATATATCTATTAAAACTTTCCTGTTTCTGATACTTCGCTTTCCATCTTGCGAACCACAGATCTAACGGTCATTCTTTCTATTAAGCAACTGGTGTATAACGAATCTGGCCATCGCCAGTGAGTTGAGTCGTCTTTGTTGAAGATAAATGTGGCGTTTGAAAGCTCAACTGCCCAACTGTCACGGGTGTTTAGACTTGTTTTTTTTCCTCGCTTCGATTGTAACTGGATCCGCTCGAAATAGAAAATAGGAAACTTAGTTTGTTTAGAACTAGGGATTTGGTTTTTGTACAGTGGTGTCATTTTGAAGTTTTGATTTACCATCATTGGAATTCATGTTCAAAACTAGAGTTCTATACAAATTATTAAAAAAATTATTTGATGAATTATTTAAAATTTTAAGAAGAAAAATGAATCTAAAATAATTTAGAATTTTTATATGTTTTCTATAACTAAATAAATACTCAATTCCTTTTTTAATTTTGTTACATAAGCTTTGTACTATTAGTTTTTAATAAAATTGCAATAAAAGAAAGAAAAAATCTAATTTAAAAACTTGAAATAAAAAATTAAATTTTAATTATTATAAGAATAACTTTTTTAAGTAGTATGGGAGAAAAATTCAATATCATAGTTCTTTCTTCTAGGGTTCTTTATTATGCTGTAAATATTTTGGCCAAAATTGTAAATACTGAAAACTGAATACCACAACTAAACTATCTACTAAACTACAAATGAAAGATGAGACGAAGGAAACTTTTTTTATAAAGGACAAAAATTGAAAAAAAAAAAAAAACAAAAACGACCTATTTAAATTTTTTAACCTACTTCGTATGGATTTATCCCGCATTATGACTTGTAACCAGGTTGGTTTTACTCCGCTTATATCTATTTAACAACGTTTAAAAAAATATAGTCAGGTTTTGAAAAAAGCAGTAAAAACTATCAATTTGTGTCTAATTTCAACTTTGGAGGAAATTAAATGTTTGAAATGAAAGTAGAGTAATCATTACAACGGTTCTAAAGGGTAATTAACGACTCCTGCGATGAGATAAAGATAACAAGTAAGAGAACAACTTGTTAACTAATCAACTCTGCTTACAAGTGTAACAAGCAGAGCTCAGTTAAAACTCTAATCATTCAGGTGGGAAACCTAAACACAAGGAATCCTATTATGAACATATTTTTCTTATGTCACTTTCTCCTTTCCTAACGGAGAGTGAAATAAATTACAATATGTTAATTATTCAAAAAGTTAATCTGGATTGTCCTGAATTATGTTAAGAACAACCGTCTTTAAAGTGGAAAAAAGTATTGAAAGAGTTATGAGAATGGATTAAATTTTAAGAAGTTTCCGTACTTTTGGATTAGTTGTGCACGAATCTTACAAATTGGACTTTATTTGTGACGTTTTACAAATTACACATCAAAGAATAACATAAATTAAAAGAAACACTACTAATTGAAGATATTTAAATAGTTTTTATTTCAACACTTGATTATTTTTTTGAGATTGATCATAAAACTTGACACTAGCACCCGGCTAACTCGAAAGTACCAAACTTTTTAATAACGCTTATAAAAAAACATACACAAACCCCATTGTGGTAAACACATATTTCTGATATTCTTTATGGTATTCTTCATGAATAATATAAAACATGTGTGAGTGGGATTGTTTAAATTTTAAGCATCACTAGAATTCATATGCATAGCATATGTATTTATAAAAAGAAACTTGCATGGAATACTTGTTTATAAGTTATGGGGAGATATTTTGGTTTTAAGAAAAGTAAAACAAATAATTTAAAATTTTGTAGAAAATATTTCAAACTATTTCCCTCATTTCTTATTTTCTATTAAAACTTCATTTTTCATTTCAAATCATCGCTACAATCCTATTCCCAGTGACATAAATGAAGGATTTTCATTATATGAAAATAAAAGTCTAGAAAAAAATATAATATACTTAAACTTATAAAACTCTGCCTGATATTAACCAGTAACTGTTGTTATTGGAGGAAATTATTTAGCTCAAGAAAAACCTAGTTATTGATCTACAATGGAGATATTTTATTTTCCACCATCCAACAAAGTGATTGATATCAAATCAAACAAAAACACAAATTCCCTCTAAGCTTTTACAAAACATAAAACATTGATTGGTGATAGAAGTTCACATAAATCTTTTCCCAGGTAAATAAAACGAATCGAATTTTAAAATAATGCCAATCAAAAGTATGCTACCAAAAATCTAATTTGAAAAACCGGAATTTAATTCCTACCACCATCTTTCCACATTCAGCACCACACCATCGAAAACGACCATATTAATCAAAAATCCCCACATATCCATGAATCAATAGGATGTACGTATAATTTCCGTCTTTCCATCGGTACAACCGGTATTGCTCAGTTTTTGGGAGACTCATCACCCTAGAAAGTCTAATCAAACAAAACGGATCTGATTTATTGTCATGCTGCTCGGTGTGAAATTTTCAAACAGGTTGCTGCTGATCTCCATCTTCTAACATCAGGATGACGTGAGGTGTTTTCTCATGTAGTTCGCTCTGCTTGAGATGTTCGATTTGGATTTTTCACTTTTTTTTAGTGTTTTGATCCATTTTAGTTTTATCTCATCATTCAGTTTACATGAAGGCTCGGTTTTTAAGTTATTGAAGGAAATGAGATAAAGGTGTTTGCGATAAACGTGCTGTATGGCGGATAATATGCAAATTGGTCTCTGGTTTTCGCATTAAAAAGGAATCTGTAAATCTGTATTGATTACCAGGAAATTTAATTTCAGTGATTGTTATGAGTAAGTATGACCTAAAAACAATTAGTAAAACGAAGTGTTATTAACTGACTTGATGTGACCTAATAATTTTCGTGAATTGTAATTTTTCTTCCTTAAAACAAACGGGTTATAAAACTTATTTTTCCCCAAAGAAAGTTTAAATTTGGGAGTTATTTCTCTAATTTCATAAATTCATGTTTCTTATTACAAGCTGTAAATCAGATAAGTTATGTTATACCTAGTTAAAGCACTTTCAGTCTAAAGCAATTTTACAAACATTTTATGCGATTAACTACATAACTTTTATAAATGTCATGAAATTAACTAAAAAAAAGCAACAAACAGAAATATGCAATGGTTTGGTTAGTAACTGATGGTTAAAAACTTATACCACAACTAGCTTGAAACAAAGGTTCATAAAGGGTAAATCCTTTTTTAGATTATGAATCAAAAATTTTTTGCTTATTTATTGACGCTTGTGTAATTAAAATATGCAATTAAAACCGCAAACTTAAATATGTTTTTGGTACGAAATAAGAAGAAAATAGACTTCTTTTAGTTCTACTATACTTAAAAAAAGATTAAAATTGCAAAATAAACAAGAGTAATACTTTTAAGAGACCTCATTGATGAAACACTTGCTGCTAATCAACATCACTATTGCCAAAATAAAATGAGTAATTAACACAGTTGTATTGTTATTCTACTAGTAAACCGTTCCTTCCATCTAATTCAAAAACATTCTTTGCGCATTTTCCCAAACTGACTGTCATTTACGCGCACTCACGTGGCTTTACAAAAGGCCTCTCCAACCTCAAGCATCGGCGTAGGTGTTCGGCCAAAACGGAAACAATTAATTGCTATTGAAGAGAGGAATAACAATGACGTCTACAAAAGAAAAGAGGCTCAAGAGAACAATAGACCCAGAGAAATATTTGTTCCTACAACACTGTAATTTCATCGACTCAATTTATGTGAATTTATTTGTAAGTGAATTTTTCCCCTCGCTTTTCAATATAAGGTTACTTCCTCCTACAATTAATTACGAGAATTGCTTTTTATTTTTTGGCAAGCTTAAACCGGATTCTAAGAAATGTGTGGGGGTTATTTTCGGTCAGTTGAAGAAGTTCAATCTGTGGTGACCCAAGAATTTCACTCAGTTTTGTTCTTATTTCAAATACTTATTATAAATTTGTCAATGCTTTCGTTGCGTAACATTTCAAGAATGTTTTGTATTTTAAGTTAAAAAATTCTTCGAGAAGTAACTTCATTCATAATGTGTCCCGAAACGTTTTTGTTAATCCTTCCTAAAGTTTCCATTGAAGGTATTTTCCTCGTTTGTTTTTACTTTTCTAAAATCTACAAATAACAATTTCTTATATTGTGAAGTAGTCTTTTTTCCTTATATGGTAGAAAAACCTTACTTTTTCATATTGCTTAGAAGTGGCCCTTAAAAGTTGCTCTTAACAATCAATCAAGCTCAAAACTATATTTTTGCTTCGGGAGTGGGGTTAGCTCAAAATTATAATTGAGCCCCTCTAACGCATACATTACATGTTGAATGTAGCTGGCCTATTTTATGACAATTTCAGGTAGAATTGGAATCTCGGTATACTTAATGTTGTTAAAATTTTGTTGATTATACGGAATTCCAAGAAAAAATGGAGGAGGCAACTAGGTGTCATAACCCCAAACACTTTTTGAAATTTGGACTGTAAAAGTCGTGTATTAACAAATTTTTGGACGTATGGGTCCTTTTGGGTGGTACCCAAAGAGAACAGCTGTTTGTACACCGTACAATTAAAAAATAAATAGTCATTCAAATTTTGGGGGGAGAGGAGTTTTTAACCTCCAACCCTAGGGTCTTTCTCCCGACCCCTTCAGTCAATTTACATCTTATTTAATTTATGGTTTGAGTAGCATAACCTTCACACAGTAGGTATTGCGTACTTAATCCAAATTCAGATATTATGCAACTGATACAATTGAGAAGAGTCTTCACTCATAGAGTAATCAGAACTTACAAACGAAAAAACCTTGCCGCGGCCAACTTCTTCCATCCCTCACAACGTAATCCGGGGCAAAATCGAATCATCTCCGCACTTTCTTCCGCCTGCAATCTCGCCTCTCTCTCTCTCAAAACCGGAATCAGTCAGCTTGTTCCCCACACATCAATATATCCGAATGAAAGCACCCCCCCCGTTGTGAAATTGGCCGATACAGCCCTGACAAAGGCCGGCCGGCGCTTAAGTCCGGATAATGGATATTTGCATGTATTTATGCATTCGGGCCGGGAAGCGCAGATTAAGGCGCTTTGTGCGCCGGCCATTGTCCGGTTGCCGGATTTATGGCAGGACTTTTTATTTTTTCGGGTTCGAGGATTGGAATTTATGG
This sequence comes from Tetragnatha montana, assembly GCA_963680715.1. Classification (NCBI taxonomy): domain Eukaryota; kingdom Metazoa; phylum Arthropoda; class Arachnida; order Araneae; family Tetragnathidae; genus Tetragnatha; species Tetragnatha montana. The sequence continues at coordinate 22,121,211 of OY796683.1, forward strand.
ATACAATGGAATCGAAGAGTTCTGGAGTGTTTTGTTGGAAGACTCTTCGTCTTCTTGTTGTGGCCTTGTTGTTTGATTCTGATGGTGATTGAATTTCTGGATAAGTCACGGCATTGATTCTTAAGCAAAAGACCACCTATTCATTCTGTATTGTTCGATTTATTCATCATTTGGAAAGATATTTTAGTTATTCAGAACTATAGTGGCGTTAGCATTTGTATTTCTGTTTAGTTTTTTGTGTGGTTGATGATTAAATTCAAAATTTCAGTAAACGGTTTGTAAGAGCAGCTCAAGAAATGGCTTCTCTTCTCCATAGGAGCAACTTGTCTTTTTTTTCGAAGGCGTTAGTTTAACTAAAGCGTGCCTTCCACGATACAAAATTTTGCAAAACTCAGTCGACTTCGGAAAAAAGACAAACTTAGAGGTGCTTACAGAAACATTGAGTTAACTTCAACAGCTTTACATATGAGTTAGTTAGTTAAATTTTTCAAATCTAAATTTGGTTGACTTACACCATTTTCATTCGGAGCGCTCATTTGCTCTCAACAAGCCACTTGAAGTAAAGTTTTATCGCACACCTTTTAGTTACAGTATAGCATACAAATGGCCATTGTTAAATCTCATTATTATTTAACGTTGGTAATCTAATAATAACATTTATTTTAGTTTAAAAGCAAACGAACACATTCTGAGATAGAAATTGACGAAGCATTTTAAACTCAGGGCCTGTGGGCATCAAGACTGTTCATAATGGAATGAAATATGATTGAGCACGATAAAGTAGAACTAACTTCTTGAGATTTCTCAAGCTTCTGAAAAACAACAACAATCTTTGTACAAAGAGAAGTGCATTACGTTTGACACTAGTATTGTAAAACCTTGAGCTCTTTGGATCTTACTTCCTTTCTTCTGGTTAGCTTCTTGAAGAGTGCTTCTTGGTGATTGACAGATCAAGGTCCAGTTCCTTTGTAATGCATATCGCATTTAAATTTCAGTATTTCTCATCATTCATTTATATAAGACAGCAAACAAATTACTTCCATTCTACGGTTTAAACCTCCTCAATTATTTATGTTGAGAAATCGTATAGGTAGAATTTTAATTATTTGAACTCCGATCAACTGGAATTTTGACTGACCGTATCTAATTGTTAAATTTTTCTGGGGGGAATTACGATGGAATATTGAATCATGGAGATGAGTTTTAGTTGCCATCATGTCAATATTAATGCATTCTTCAGTAATATGATACTTATATTATTTTAGGAAAGTGTTTTTCAAAGCTATAAACTTCCCAGTAAATATCAAATTATATGGTTTTTGCATAAGCAAGGCAGTTGGTATCCTTGAAAACTGAAAACTAAAAATACTTCTTTTTGTTTTGACAAGAGTTTTTGAAATTATGGTTGTTTTTATTGAAAAGATAACTAATTAAGGTACCTTTGGGTAAGTTATTGTTTTGGTAAAAATTGTGGGTCCAAAAAGTATAGTAAAACTATCTCCATGTCAAAAATTTTCAGGGGCTCTATACTTGAAATTTTGGAAGTTTGCATCACCTTTAAGGGGAAAAAAAGAAAACAATACATGACCTTAGTTGCACTAGATAGTTAGAAAAAAAATTATGGGAGAATATTTCCATAAACCCAATTGTTTAGCAAAAATAAAAGTTTCCTTTTAACTTTCCTTAACTTAAAGTTTCCTTTCCATATCTAATTCACTAAGATTCCTTTTGTATAAGATTTATCATTTAAAAAATTTTGTAAATTTGAAATTTCTAAGAAACTTGTACTATGCTTGGGGTCATCCTAGGATATACTATGGTTTATCTATATGGGGTGGTGACTACATAACTAATATTCAAATAATAGAAAACCTTCAAAAAATTTTTTTTAAAAGTTATGTTAAATTCCACAAATCAAAGTATTACATTCTTTTCTTACAAATCCATTGATATACTTCCTCTTAAACATCTATTTTTCTACAAGAATTGTTATAATCAATTTTTAAATCCGAATATATGTATAAAAAGAACAACTGCTATCTTAGACGCCCTGGTATGATTTACTGTGTTCCTAAATCAAACAAAGAGATTTTTCACAAATGTGTTTTCTACTTAGCACCCAAACACTACAATAGTTTGCCAATTGATATTCAAAAACACCTAAATTACTTTATTAAAAAAAAAACCTAAGCATTTTTTATTTAATTCAGAAATTTTAGTTATTCTTTAAACTTATTGCTTTTCATATAGCTTAATACAAATGCTCTATTTATAATTCATTGGAATTCTTTAATATTGTCAATATGTTTTTTTTTTTATTTTCTACGACTTTGGGCCTATATTTATATTTATATTGTAATCGACACCTTTTCCAGTCCTTATAATTGTAATTATTTATTTTATATTTTATTTTCTTGTATTAATTATTTTGTATGTATCTTGTATTTTTTTCCCTTGTTTTTCTTGTTTATATGTATTAAGTTAACAGATTCAAAACGCACTTGTAAGGGATGAAAATCTCCGAAGTGTACAATTTTTGTTCTCTTCATTTTGTTGTTGATCTTATATATGTAAATGAATAAATAAAATAGCTCTTTACACCGTACGCATTTCATCAGACAAAAAGATCACCTGATCGAAAAATATTTTTCCTTCTTGCCAAAACCGAAAACCCATCAAATAATAAAGTCTTCAATTAACGGTTATCTCACTTACACGAATGAAATCATTCAGGTCAAATCACATTCCTGTATCACGGAACACTTCCTCTCCAAGTAAAAAACCAATTAGAAACAATACCCCGTAATCATCGGTAACACTGGAATACATAAAACAAAGCTCTTCCATCCATCCACTGAAGTGTCATAAGATCACCTCATTTGAATGATCCAAAAGGGGAGTTCGCCAAATGAGGGGATGTTCATAAATTACGTCATGTGAATTTCGCGGTCCCTTCCCCCTTCCGACGCAAATTAACACACCTCAGTAACTTATTTTAAGTGAAATATCAATTTAACTCGTTTATGGACTCAAGAAAAGTTATAAGTATTTATAATGATGTGTTTTACTGCTGATATTTTACAAAGAACTGAAATATTGTTTATTTGGATTTACATTCTTGTCCAAAAATAAAGGATAATTTGATTTTTTGGTAATAATGCCACAAATCTTAGTTCCTTATTAATAAAATTAATACTATTAAAAGTGGAAATAATGGAACTACCCTAACAATAGTTTAAGGGGTGTACAGAAGCCCTCCATTCATAATGGAGTTCCTACACATTCGAAACGGTAACAGTGGTGTTGTGATTCAAGTTGTGGCATCCTTGGCTGGCTTGTGACGTTACGTCTGGAGAAAACAATCATAATATAAGAAGTGACACTTTCTCTGCCTGCTCGCTCGTTTTACTTGTTACTTCCTTGATGTTTTACTTAATTGCGTCAGTTCATAAATTATTATTGTTTATATTGGTAGGTTTCATTTGCTTAAATTTTTTTACATTAAAAATATATTTTATGCATCACTATAAAAATCCCAACTCTACGGGAAAAAAAATTTGAAAGTCTAACTTCTTCTGATAAAACGATGAAGGGCTTACACGGCCGGCGTCTGTAATCAGCCCGGAAGACTCATCTTTAGTTCTAACTTCTTTTCTTCACTTATCGTTGATACCGTCGATGGTTGATACGGCTATAAGTCGAATAAGTCTTTTAAGGAATTTTTCCGACAGATATCTTTGAGAATATTAAAATAAATGGTATGTTAATCACTCCAAAAAGGGACTATTCCTTAACACCTGTACACAATGAATAATGTAAGGGGCCATTCATTAATTACGTAAGGGTCCCGAGGGGGAGGGGGGGTTGGAAAAATCTCTACATACCTTTACTTGAGGGGGTGGGGGTCAAACCCATTCTTACGTAAGATTTTCCAAGTTAATGTAAGCAAATTCCAATTATTTTAATAAAATTACCATTGAATAACCCCAGAAAACTTAAAAATGCTGACGATCTCGGTATATTATCGAAGCTTTAATTATTAAAAGAAAAACGAAGGTATATCAGATGTATCTTTTTTATTGAATTGATCATTTTCGAACATTTTATTATTTTGAAAAGCGAAATGGAATCTTACGTAAGAATAGGGGGGGGGAGGGATTTGACAAATCTTATGTACCCTTACATGGGGGTAGGGGGGGGGGTCAAAAATTTTCAAAATCATCCTTATGTAATTAATGAATGGCCCCTAAGGGAATAAAATTAGATAGGTATTAAGATATTCTACTCTTTTGTGTGCTTATACAACGAGTCCTTTGATAAACTGAAAAAATATTATTTAAAAGGGATAAATGCTTTGTCTACCGTCTTAGAAAAGTGCCTGGTAGGGACCATATCAGATTCGTACTTGGTGTGAGTATGAAAAATTATAACCAGTTTGAGTTTTCATTCTTAATTGGTCTCCAGAAATAAACATTGAAGAAAACATTTTTCTATAGACTCCCAATAAAAGCGTTCAAATTATTGTAATTAAATAAGAGTTCATTGGATTGTAACAGCCACGAAACGCAATTTAAGTACGAGCCCTGCTGAGAGAGAGGAGACGGGGCCGTCCCGAATGAAGATGTAACAAAAATCCGCGGAAAACACGATCCCGATTGAACTTGATTGCTCTCCATCTAATGGACGCGCCGATTCCCTGTTCTCTTTTAAATAATTCCTCACTCACATCAGGTTATTGCCTCTGACGCTAAACGTCTCATTCCTTCCTACAACGCTTCATTTTGTTCCAATTTCCATTGACGTGAATTATGGTAATGGTTATGAAGCATCGGCGGCCAGAGGTGACGTTCCTTTTGTCCATCAGATGGAAGGTCCTATTAGAAGCAGAGGGGGTTGAGGGTAATTAACTGATCTTTTTGAGGCCTGCGGGGGAGTAGGTGATGATGAGGTGTTCGGTCCTCTTATGCAAATGCGGAGGATTGTGTCGGTCACCCATTTTCTTCACAAGTTTGGCTTTTTTTGTTTGGCGTATGTTTTGAAATATTTTCTGGAGACGTGAGGGGTCATGTAGTTCTACTTTCCCGTTTATGTTTGGATATCAACGAAAACCCATTAATTACTATTATTATTTAAAATTTTAAATTCCTATTCAAAAGCCTATTCTGTACCTATTAGAAGGAAGCTTAGACAAATTAGGTCATTGGGATTGCGGGGAATTTCGAGAGGTCTTTCGCAGCAAAACAGTCATCCCGATCCACTATGAGACAGTCTTCTAATCTGAGGATTCACATATTCAAACTATAAACTACGGTCAACAAAAGAGCACGCTCTTAAGTCCTTCATCCCAAATATAGATGTGCAAACGCCTCAGTTGTTAAAATGAAGGGTTTATGAGATTAATTGAGTTTCTGTTTGTTCAGTAGAAAATGTTGTATATTTTTGGTAAATTAGTTATAAGCAGTTCTGTTGAATATTCATTTAATCTCATCACCCCTCCACCTGTTTTAAAAATCACATCTGGTAAATATTTTTAGTAACATTTATGTATTTTCCAAAACGTTTTAAATTGCAGAAATTTTTAAATGGTCTACTTGCTATAAATTAAAATGGTCTACTAGAGTCATTATTCTTCATCTTTAATACTCATTTTGATCTATTCTTTAATCTTAAGAACTAAATAAAATTAATTTAAATAATCTTAAGCGGAGTAAAAAGCAGTATAGAGTGTTTTCAGGTGACGTCACAACCGGTTATTTTCTTTTAACTGTGTACCTTCTGTAGGGCTTTTAACTGTTGCTAAGGGCGTTGTTTATCTGTTGCTAAGGCGGTTTTTAGGTATGGGATCACGTGATTGCAAATGCTCCAATAGAAGAATTTCACGGCTAGTCATTTTATGTAACTGTTAACCTCTGTAGGGCAAAAAACTGTAACATCTTCTGTTGCTAAGGCCGTTGTTAGGTCCGAGTCATGTGATTGAAAATGCTCTATTGGAGAAAGTAAATGTTATGATGTCTTTTGTTTCTTGTTTTGAATTTATTAAATATCTTCGCAATTTAAGCTGTTTTTATATAATTCTGTTTGCAATCTTGTTTGATATTGTTAAGTACGGTTTTTCTGGATGATAGTATGAGTATTTCTGGGTTACCTTTCTCATTCTCTCTTTCTCCTTTCCTTTCTCTTCATTCAAAAGTAAAGGCTCATTCACACTGTTTCACTTTCGATGTTCATTCTAAGTAATCCTTTCAGATGAATGACTCAATCGAGAAGGAAATCAAAGAAGTAAAGAGAGAAAATACATTGGTCATTTTATATAGATGATTCCTCCAAAAATGAATATTGGAAGCGAAACAGTGGAAAAAATGAGCCTTAAGGTGCAAAGCATTAATGAAAACTCCTAGTTCCGTTTCTTTCCAATGTAGTAGGTCAAGAGCGTGGAAAATCTGCAAGAAAACCTCTCCATATAGATTATAGAGCATTCGCACATGACGTCACACTTGACAACGTGGAGGACAAAAACAACGTTGCTAAGGCTGTTGTTAGGTACGGAAAATAGAAGCATCCAATAGAAGGATTCGCACATGACGTCACTGGAGGACAAAAACAATGTTGATAGGGCCGTTGTTAAGTCCGAGTCATGTGATTAAAAATGCTCTATGGTACATTTTGGAACTCGTTCACTAGGTCTCCAAACTGAGAAAATTTAATGGACGATAACTGCTAACTGAAACAAAGGAAACAAGTAACGGCAGTTCCTTGCCGATGACAGGCAATGCATCTCGATTTCTCAGAACTACCCCACATCGATTCACTCCCGGATTTCAATTCCTACGACAAACACGCATCCAGCAGAATAAGAGACCTCCCAAAGAGTTTTTTTCCCTTTCCTTTGTACCACTCATTACATCTCTCGCAACAAAAGCGGACGAAGCTAAACGCCTTTTGTCGCTCCTCACTTCGCCTCTCGAAGCGTTAAATATTTCCACGTAACAATCGCTGTAGTACTTTTGTTAATCTTCATTGTTTCCGAATTTCCTTTGTTGTGGGTGGAACAAAAGGGCTTCAAGGTCGGGCTCATATAGCCTCTCCTTGCTGTGCCGCTGTTGTTTTTTGTCGGTCCACTCGTCCTTGACTTATTAAGTAACGTTTTAATTGTCGATTTCGGTCTGCCTTGAAATGCCGATGGATATAAGGCACATTTTTTTTTTCTGTTCGGCGGGAGAATGAATGAATTAATACTACTTAACTTGCAAATTTGAAATGGGTGCAAGAGGTGGCTATTGTGTTTGTGGAGTAGCATTCCATGGGGAGTGTGTGAGGGTGGATTCTGTAATTTTGGAGCTCTAAAGTGACGATAAGAACGGCATATAGATAAGATAAATTAACAGTTTGCTACGCTTTGATCACGATTTTATAAATCTATCGTGGAAGATGGAACAATTTTTTTACCTTATTGTAAGCCCACTATTTTTTTACAAATGAAAATTTTGCCGTAGTACTTCTCAAGAAGTTTATTTGGGGTTTGAAGAATTTAAAATAAATGCATCCTTAATCTCTTTGAGTGTCCCCATTCTGGAAACAGTATTAGACCCTATTAAATCGTATACCATTAGAAAACCCTATTAAACTATGAATTTTTTTTTTATTTAACTGACTAGAAAACCCTGATTACGGGAAATAAAAGGGTAGTTTGGGGGCCCTTCCTCAGTAAGCTTTTTGAAATTTGACTCTTAAAAATAGGCTATGCGAAACTGTAGGAGACATCCGAGGTGGATGTCTCCTCCTTGCATCTCCACCTTGCAAAGCTATACAGAATTTTCAAGGGAAAAGTCAGAACAAAAAAACTCTCAGAAAAATTCTGAGGGGGGATTGCACTCTGCAATTCCTCTGAGCAGTGTTATTCCTAGGATTTTTTTGGAGGAGTAAAAATACTCCTTGACTATTTTAGGAAAAGGGAAATTCAATTATGAGGAGTGAAATACGGAAATAGCGTAAACTACATATACAGAGACAAAATTTCTATTATAAAACGCTTACTTTTTAATGCACAAAATGAAATTGAAAAAAAAAATTAAGATGCTATTTTGGGTTTCAATCAATCAAACTCCCTAATCGTCAGAACAATAAATGAAAAAAATACTATGGTTGTATGAGAACACAATTAAAAAGTATGATAATTAGGATGACGTGGCTGAAGGTTTAGCTACTAAACCTTTGTGAAAAATTCCAAGAGTGAAAATACTCCTGTCTAGTTTTTTAAAGAGTAGGTAATTCCGATTTTCAAGGAGTGAAATACTCTCTCAGAGGAGTTAAAATATCTCTGCCCCTGAGACACAGCTTTGAGAATTGTTTGAAAATTTCACTCTTTTTTGAGGGTTCCTTTTATTTTTGGACTGGAATTTTTTAAAAATAAAAAATCCACCCAGGCCAAAGTTCAAACTCGTCCCCATGAGAAGACCGTCGGATTTACTGACGACGACGCCAGAAAAATCACGCGTGAAAGAGAAGAGGAGCCTCAAATGAATTTCAAGTAGAGCTTGTCTAATGGAGGGGAGCGTGAGGAGCGAGCGAGCAGATCACGAGCGTGACGGCCGGCGCGTGACTCCCATTTTCGGGGGGATTAAGACGGCGAGGGTGCCGCCGATCTTAATTATGTGGGCCACTTGTTGATTGAGATGTTCTACTCCTTCTTTTCATATCGATTATTATAATACCGCATGATCCAGGTGAAAGGAGTTTATGCGCAATTAAGAGTTGTGTGGTTTTTCTGTTGTACTTAGGGGGGGATTGTTGGTTCTAATGGGATCACTTAACGTTGTAATGAGTGATCACCTAACGAGGGGGGAAAGGAAAGTTTTTAAAATGCTTAGTGCATCAGCTTTTTTGATATACTAATTTAATACAAATGTTTTTATTTCCTATTTTAAATGACATACACTTTAATACACAATAAAAAAATAGGGAAAATATTAAAGTGATATTGACTGCTCAGGTGTCAACGCAGTGACCCATATGAGCAACTATTGATGGATAAAAAATAAAACTATATTAAATAATAATAATAATAATAATAATAATTTAAAATACAATAATAAGAATTTAAAAAACAATACAAATGAAATACAAGTGAACCACTGCAAGGTGAGCTTCAGTTAATTAGGTTTAGATAAAAAAGAGCGTTTGTGAAAAAAATCAAAAGGAATCTTCAATATTATCTACTGTCATAACAAAGAGTTTTAGTTGTTTTTAAATTTTGAGACTTTTCTGATTTGAAGAATTCGGGTAGAGTATTAAAGAATTTTGGTGATAAATAAAAAAATTTTTATAAAAGATTTCTTTTTTTGATTTAGGCACGGAGTATAGGTTTTTTGATCGTAAATTATAACTAATGTTTCGTAATTCAGAGCTATTGTCAAATCTAACAAAGTAAATTATGGTTTTGTAATTATGCAAAGTAATTATTAAGAAAAGTATACTTAGTCTCCTTTATGGATCTAACTTTGTTATCTTAATCTGATATTTTCTATCTTAAGGAATGTATAATTATTCAAATGTAAAAAAATTAAATACAGTTTTTCCTACATTTCTTCACACATGGAGATATAACTCCATAATGGCCGTGCGACGGTTACAACTGGCCCTCCTTTAATATTAATAAATTGAGTTTGAAATACTACTAAATAATTTATTTGAACGATGGGAAAAATAAGGAAGGGGCTGCATTAAATACTACGATTAGAAAAATAACAACCACCCCAATGCACATAGAGAATGAAAGGTATTTTAAAATCTAAAACAGTTAACACCTATTCGACCTTTTAAATGTAATTTTTAGGGCCCTGGAAAACTTTTTGAGCAAGTGAGCATAGTCTGTATCCATTGCTAGGACACTAATATCTTCAGATTGCAAAGGAACTTCCATCATAGTTTGAATTTGTGGAGTTAAGCTCGACGTTCAAATATTTTTGGCGAGTTGGACAAAAAATCGGCTATATTTCTCCCATTATACCCTTGTGGATTATTTAAATGTTGAAATACTCGTACTTATGAACGAATTTTTTTATTCTTGGGAAAAACATCGAGAAGAGAGATAATTACTCATACTTAAATTGTCAACAATTATCTTCCTTTTTAAGATTTTGTGTACATTTCTAATCGTATTTATAAATTTCATTGTTTATTTATTGTTATATTTTATGTTATAGAATTTAAACACGATAAAAAGACTTTTTGAACTCAGAAGCTCATCAGAAGTACAAAATCCAAACACGAAAAAACTCGTTTTCTCTCTCTCACCATTCACCGGCAAATTAAAAAAAAAACCTCCTCCCCACATTCAATTACCAGCGTTTTTTCTAGAGGTGTTTACGGTTCCTGCCTCTGCGTAATCTGGATTTCCCTCTAATCCCCAACAGCTTCGAAAGCAAGGATAATCAGGCCTAACTTCCACACAAACGAGGACACTAGACTGAGGTATTCCTTATGAAGGGAAAAGACGATTCATTGGGTGTTTCCTCATCCGTTACCACTGAAAGAGAGTTTTAAAGACCTAATGGGTACCTCGAAAATCCAAAACACGTGCTTATTAGTTTTCGTATATATGCTATCGAATGCTGTCACAGTGGTACACATTGTTATTTGAAGCGTGTCACTTTTTGATAGAACGGTTCATTGGGACGATTTGTCGATGTAAATAGATTCTTTTCCTGTAATGAATGAAATTTTCGTTCCGTAAAAAAACAGTGTAACAAAAAGCTGTGAGGAACTATGGCTTGTTTTTTTTTCTAACGGTCCATTACAGAAGGGGTATTTTCATGTTCTGAATACTGTGTGAATTGTTGGGATAAGAAACTAATGGTGGTATAAAAGGTTTGTTGGGTACGAAACTTTTATTTAAATATCAACATGTTTTTCATTGAATGTAGCTTTTTAAAAAAATACTTTTAACTGTGCTGAAGTGTGATGGAAATGTCAATGTTTTAAATAGAAGGATACATCCCTCGAAAAATCGTAAATTGAGTAGGCATTTTTAAAAGATTAACTTCGTTGGAAAGTAAGGTGGATATTTTTTTCCAATTGAAGCCAAATGTTTGAATATTTGGACAGAGATTATGATTTTGGAGGAGTAAATAAGTTTGAAACTGGGGTTTATCATACACTTATCTATATTTAAAACATTCTTAAATAGAGTAGCCAACAATTTTGGAATAAATAAGATTCTTTTTTAGCAACTAACATTGTAGAAGTTCAAAGAGCAAATTATAAGGGCACGCACCCCAACTCTTTAAGAGTCTTGAATCTCATACCTCCTAACTTTCGGCCCATTTGTTTATTTGTTCCCTAAATTTTTATATGAAGGGGTTGATGATTGCTTGGAAAATACACACCAGAAGCCTCCATCTGGAAATATTTTTATTACTTCAGATATTAGAGAACCATACAAGAATTTTTCAAACGATTTTGTAGTCGGATTTTTTTGTAACAATAAATTAATTTTTTGAAAACATAATTTGGTATAAACGCATGTTATGAAGAAACTAGACTTAAAACATTAAAAAAAATATTAAATTATTTAATAAATAGAAAAAAAGAATACTTAATAATTTTCTGTAAAGTCACGTTGTGAAGACGTAGGAGTCTATTTGTCTATTTTGTTTGTCCATCCCGCAGTACCTATTGCTTGTAGGTAGACCCCCGTCTGAGCTGAAGCACGAGCAGCCTATTTTTAACCCTAATTTATCATTACAAAATAGGAAGTAACACTAAATGAAAAACAAAATACGCTTCCCACCATAATGATTATTGAGGCTTTTTAAAAAAAAATCCATCCATTGTTCGCACAAACTGCAACATTCCGCTGATTAAAAACTCGGAAGATTTCGAAGGTCGGATTGAATCGTGATTCGAGAAACGAGCAATTTGCCCAACATTCGAAATATTGAGCAACAATCTGTCTTCGACCCCGACAGCATCGTCAATCACCAGGAGAATACGGCTGGTCAGGGGTTCAAGACGGACATCAACTGGCTTCGATGGAAGGATATCTCAGATAAAAGCTCGTTGGGGGTACTCGCGGGTTTGTTAATTGTAAAAACAGCGTTCAGACTGAAGGACGTTATATAATTACATCACGGTTTAGGTTAATCTGTTTCGCTATAGTTATCGATCAAATGTAGCAATCGCATATATTTTGTTTGTTGCTTTTGCGAAAGAGAATGAAAAGGCCTTTTGTTGTGTTGAGAGCGTTGTTATTTCAATTTCATCCCTGTTTAAGACCTTTTATACTGCAATGCATTTCTCATCTTCGGTTGAGTTCACGGTTGCTCTTTTCGTAATGGTTAGGGTTAGAGGATAAATGGAGATGGAGGTAATGAGGGTGTATTGTTAAAAATCTGGTTCGATTTGAGGTGTGTTGGTGTGGGTGCACGACTATATTAGAATTCGAAATTGGAACGACACAATTGAATTAAGGCTGTATAGAAAATTGCGGCTTGAGGTCAAACTTTCAATGCTTCGTATTTAGATTTTGATGTTTGAATGTTTATAAAACTAATAAAGACTGAAAGCTAAAGCTAATTTACAATAATCTAATTTACATAAGATTGCATTTTGAACTGCACAGCTTGAGGTGAAACTTTCATTACAATATATTTATTGTAAACGTTTCTGTCTATTAAATTAAATATAAATATAAATAACATTGATATTTATGTTCTTTCTGCATCTTTTGTACACATCAAGTTGGTAATGTCTTATTTCAAATTGTTTTTACGTTTTCTATATTTTTTTTCCAAAAATGGTCTCCAAAGTTACCAAAAATTTAATTACACGGGACGAGGCATTTCCCAACCATCCCAATTAAAGAAGGAATTTATTTAATTTGCCTAAAAACTTTATTCGGTGGTAAACATTAAGAATTAATAATAAGGAATTAATAAGCCTTATTCAAAAATTTTTTATTGAAATGACCATACCTACGTTGACTGACCCACAAAAAAGATGAATTGTTATTTGCCACTGATTACTTAATGGTGCATGGACCATTGATCTTAGTATTTATGTTATTTGAAATAAATGCTTGGATGCTATCGTTTTTTTATGATATAGTTTTACCTATAATCCATTGGGTCACTTATAAATAACCTTTCAGAGCTATTGGTTTCAGGTGGGTATTTTGGATAGGCTTGAGAGCTTTGATTCTTTTCCGCCTACTCACGCACTTTTTATGCACTGTTGAGAAAAGCAACATTTTTCGCGTTTGATATATCGGTCGGTAAAGGAGAAATCACAGTTTAGTTGAACAAAGGAGAAACAGAGGAGATTTTCTCTCAGCCTTTCTCATAGAACACAAGTTGAAATAGAATACTTCAAAGATTTCAACAATGAAAATGTATTCTTAGTAGATTAAATTGTTAATGCAAAAACAAGGATAATCATATAATGGAAACTAGTGTAAAAGACCATTGGATGAGATGAATAGTAGTTATAGACATTAGAAAACCTCTTTTTCCCCGTTTCTTACGTTACAAATTTTTAATTTATGATTGTGATTCAGGTGATTCGGTCACCCTCTGATGCCCATTTTACTCTTGATTATGTTTTTACCTCTTATTTTAATAAAATGAGTGATTTTTGTCTGTTCACTCTTTAGAATTTTTAAGTAAATACATTTATTTTACAGTTTTCAGTTTTTTCATAAAAACATTTAGAGTAAAAGTTTGGCTCTTTCCTTTAATTGTTTCCTAAAAAAAATTTGAAGCTTTCTTTTCAAATTCCCTTGAGTTATGTTTTATGAAGCATTGAGAATACGAAAACAACGAAGGCGGAAAAAAGTTGAGTGTTTCGAAACCTCTTCATTGTTTACCACAATTTTCAGAAAGTGTCAGTTTAGGAGTAATTAAAAAAAGTTTACATACAGATTAAGTCCACATAACTGTTGTACCACATTTGATAACAATTTCTAACGAAATTAGAAAGTGTTAAAAAGGTATTTAACATCAAAACCAGCCGACGTACTGGCCTAGTGGTTAGAGCATCTGACTGCGAAGCCGTACGTCTGGGGTTCGAATCCCCGTTTGGCATGGATGTTAGTTTCTGTCCTTGTGTGTGTGTGATGAATGAATGTGGCCCCCCTGTAAAAAGGGGTTGTGCCTGCGAATGTGTGTGTGTGGCGTGGGCAACAGTACTTCACCTCCGTGGCTTCGGTCCACAGGTGCCCACTGGGTAACGAGAAGTAAGTACTGATTTCGGCATGTCTGGAGCGATGACCCCGGTCATAGTGTGTGTGTGTGTTGTGCTCTGCCATTGGAAATAAAAAAAAAAAAAAAAAAAAAAAACATCAAAACCACCACTTAACCCCCCCCATCCATATAACCTTACAAAACCTCACATTACAGACCATTCCCTAATCCCCTTTATCGGTCTTCATCAGATGTGACAACCAGATCCACTATCTCGCGGCGTGTTCTCACAGCTGCAAATCCGTTGCCATTCGCAGCGAACAAAATAATGTGATCGCATGATGATTTCTCCGCTTCCGAGGGGGGGGGAGGGAAGCGGCTTCGTCCGTCTCGCTCCAGATGCGCAACTACCTGTTGATGCGGTGAAGAGAGACTAAGCGGGGAGGCTTTGTGGTTATGTAAAAGGGTTGGAAAGTAAGAAGCGTGTAGAATGGCAGCGTTTCATTTTTTTTAAATGAAGTTTTAAGCCAGATAGAGTAATTTCACACTGTAAACCTCTTAATTAAATAAAACAGAAGAAATAAGAGTGTAAGTGTCGTTTTTAAATGAAAAACAAGTTGAATCATTGCGTATTTTTTGTTTTTTATTGCAAAGGAGATCTTTATTATCAAAGGAAGGAGATCAAAGGAAGTGTATTATCTTAGAAGAGCTAGAAAGGGTTTTTTAAACTTTACTAAAATATTTATAATAGAAGAATTAGGTATTTGTTTTAAATGCCAGTTTTCTATAATAAATGGAGTGAAATAAAATCAATAAGGATTTGAAAATAAAATACATTTGTAAAACATTATTGGTATATATGCACATTTTAATTAGAAATGTACTCATTGAAAGATGAAAAAATAATTCCTTTGTGAAAGGATCAGGATAGATAAAGTTAAGAGGGGATCTTGACCGTAGTCACAATTTCTAGCATAAAACAAAATAAAAATATTTTACCCAAATTATAAATGTTAACTGGTAATTCCCAACCAAATGTTTGTTGTAATATTATGATATTACAATAGCTCTTAATCTCAATATAAGTATTCTATCTATATCTTTTGTAGTGTATCTTTTTACATGGGAAATTAAATAAGTAAATGCATAATACAAAAAATATGCAATATCCTCTTCTTTTCAACTTCTTCTGGATCCTCTTCTCATTTAATTTTTTCTATAAATGATCTCTACTAATTCCCCATCACTCTTACTTCGGATTCATAATGCCCGAGAAGCAAAAATATTCACCTCATTAATCTCTCTTTTTATTCTTAACTATTGCTTTATGTTCTACTCAACAACCTTCACATAATCGCCTTCCTCGTATTTTCGCCATAAAACGAAATTATCCTCAATTATTGACAGAAAACTACAGGCACAACATATTCCGAAAAACAATCCCTCACGAAAAAAGCGAATTCAACCACTAACCCGACGGATTCCTCCTCATTTATCGTCTGCGAGCGGGACCTCTCCACTTCCTCTCAACCCTCTCACCTCGCCGTGTTTTTCTTGTAATTCCATAAATCCGGGGAACAAAAGGCCCAGAGCACCCTTCCCATGCAAATGAGCGGGCAACAAAAGTGCCTCCTCGCCCACGGGCCGAAGAGCAGAGGCCAAACGATCAAGAGAAAGCCTTGGGAACGGAGGATTGGATTTTTGACCCTGGAGGTTGGCTTTCTTGCAGTGGCGGCGCTTCAGGAGGAGAAACGGATTTGCAGTGTTTGGTGGGAAAGCCAACGAGAAGTAGTACTATAAGGTTTTTTGGACAGAGGATGTTAGTGGAAGAATTATACTGAAGGAACTTTATAAGGGAGGATGACTATTGGTTTTACTACCGGAAAATTTTATTTCCGATGAATCTACATTCCCGCTATTTGTGTTTGATTGAAGTTGAGATTGATTTCTTGAATTTAACAGCACGGATGGAGATTTTTAGAAAAAATGTTAAGATTTTAAGCATATATTCTTTTAATGAATTGGATAGTTGGAATTTCATGAAAGATAAAGACATCATTCCCTGGGTTGAACAACACCCTAGCATTCTAATTGCTAAATAATTTTCTTTCGATATAGGATTCAAGAGGTTTGATCGAAATTATAAGATAATTTCATAAAAATCGTTCAAAACTGGTTTTGGGGGGTAAATAGGCTAGTTATTAATTGGGTTGGCCAATGTGGTAGGAACTAAATTTTAATTTGAGATTCTTCATTATTTGCAATACTAGTATTATATCGCATATGCATTTAAGAGCAGTGATTCTCATTATATAATCCCAATGAAGTATCTTTTACAATGATAGGATTCTTATTTGCATTTTATTCAACTAATGCTAATAACTTCGTAAAAGTAATGTTATTTTCACATAATCATTTAATTAATTAAGATAATCAAGATTAAGAATTAAGAGGTTAATAATTTTTCATTTAATTAAGATCCTTTTATTTTACGCACAGTTTATTTTTGATAGAATCGAAACTGCACTTGACATTTAAGTATTCTTTTAACTGATAGAAAATGAAAAATGCAAGCTAAAAACAACTGAAAATCCCTAAGAAGAATTTAGTTGACTTACTAAGGACGTATAGATTTTTATAACAAAGTATTATAATTGTTTTTGTTTCTACTAGCTAGACCTAGAACCCGGATATCAGTCAATTTTAAACCTGCTCTCTAAAACTCTGAGAAATGTGCAGAAATTTCTTAAGTTTCCTCTTCAATCCTGTTAGCATGGTCAAGCGATGTTCTTTCGCCTTCGACTTTTCGTTCAATCTTTCATCCCTTGTCTGCAAGAGCGTGTCCCGATAGCTCATTGACTGCAGACAGATTTATGGACATCTCTCTCCAGAATTCCTTAAGCAAACAGTCCATTTATCCTTCATCCTCCATCCGATATTTAAACCGCTTCCAAACCAAACAACCCTCCAAAGACGGATGATGAAAAAGCGTCTCAACAACCGGCACGAGTTGTCCAGGGGTCAGTTCCAACACCCTTCACATCCTTTCTACAATAATTTTCATTTCTCAAAAAGAAAACGCAACGAAAAAAAAATCCGAATCTTTTATTTCCTGCGTGAATCCAACAGTAATCAATTAAGATCCCGCAGCTATAGAAACTACGTGATCCGGCCAGGGTTGCCAGGTTTGCGCTTCAGCCGAAGAATAGGGAGAGATTGGCCTTAACCTCTGTTGGAAGTCTTCGGCAGTGCCGACAATAGCTATCACTGGCTGTTTACTTATCGGATAATGTACCATAATAATTCCTATTGTTTTATTGTACACCATTTTGCTGTTAAATTTAGGCAAAAAAAGAATAGAAAAATATCTTAGAATCCAAATTCCGATTCAATGCTAAGAAGAAAACTATAAGGAGGTATTAATGTCTTGTCTTCACTTTTAAGTACAATAAGTTTTTTTCTAAAATTTTAAATTAAATGTTCTTATTTAAATCTAAGGGTTTTTTTTGTCAGCTTTAGAGTAATTTAAGATGCCTATTGATACCTATATGAACTTTGAGATGGCAATTTAAGAATCCTCTAAGAAAAGGAAAAATTATTATCTCCAAACACTAGCCAAATAAAAGGGTGGAAATCCCAAGGGAAATTTTCCAGATTAGACAAATTTATACATGATACAAAAATTTCATAGATTTACTTGACTTAGATTAGAAATTTCTTTTCATTTCCTCCCTATCTTGTTGAGAATAACTTTTCCTTTAATTCACTATTTATCTTTCATAAACCGTTTTATTCAAGTTCTGTATCTTAAAGGAAAACAAACACCTGTATAGCTTAAGGTAAACAGCTAAAAACACAGTAACAAGATTAGTGGGTACTAATGAGAAGCGTTAATTTTAACCAATCTCATCTGAAATCTTCTACACTATACACCTTACTGTCATCTCCCCTCTAGGAAAATGTTTTTGAAATGCTTTGTTTTCAAATATGTCAAAAAATTTTAAATGTTTGAAAAAGTTAAAAGATACCTTAGTTATAATAAGATATAAAAGTTACCTTAAACTATTTAAAACATCCCTTCTTAAATTACTTAAAATATCCCTTAAACTATTTAAAATATCCCTTAAGTTATTTAAAATATCCCTTTAATTATTTAAAAAAAAATTAACTTAATTTATTTAAAATGTGCCGTAAATATCAGTGACTGCCTCAAAATTTCTCCAGAAAAATCCGCCAATTGGGCTATCTCCAGCCAACCTGGCAACTCGGCGCTCTGTCGCAGGCCAAAACGCCAATTTTCATAATTAAGTCTCCCCCTCACAGGGGTCCGAAAGGATGTCAGACGATAATAATCAAGGGGACCTCTCTCGCAAAATGGAGGTCAGCACCCCGATCTGGGGACGTGAGCGCCCTCCGCAAACACACAGGTAAGAAAAAGCCGCGGTTCGTGATTTATGGGGTCCCGCAGCTGCGCAGGGGGGTCAGCTCGACCCTTTCCCGGGGTCCCGACCCCCGCACAATGCCCGAAAGACAATGCCCGCACGACCGACAGACGTGAGGATGGGGAAACGTGCGAAGGAGGATGCTTTTGCGGAGAAGCTTTTTTGGAGGAATTCGTCTCGTTTGGGGCTGTGTGGTTGTTCTTTTTGCATTGTTTTGGGTTGTTGTAGATGAAAAGTTTTTTTTGTTGTTGGGGGTCTTTATAGCCGGATGTTGAGTGAGAAGGGTTCTTTGTATTTGTAGTGTATGTTCCGCCTTTGGAGGGTTGTGTTTGAAAATTAAATGGGAGATTATTTTTCTTTCTTCTGTTCAGCGACCAGTGATAAAAAAAAAATATTTTGTGTAATGAAAAGTGAGATCAAATAATTTCTACTCATATGTTCTTTATCTATGTCGTAATTTCTGTCATCTAAATTTTCCTCACACTTTTAATACACCTTCATCTCTTTCCTTTCCATTTCTCTTATCCTCTTCATACCTCAATTTCTCTTTAGTATCTTCTTCCTGCCCATCCTCCTCATCTTTATAATCCTCTTTAATCTTCATCTCTCTCTCATCCACTTTATCCACATCTTCTTTCTCCATCTCACCCTCTTCATCTCTCACCTGTTTATACCTATCAACATCTCTATCCTTTTCATCCTTTCCATTTCTCTTATTCTCTTTATCCCTCAATTTCTCTTTAGTCACTCCATCCTACTCATTCTCTTCATCTTTATTATCCCTTTTAATCTTCATCTCTCTCTCATCCACTTCATCCTCATCTTCTTTCTCCATCTCATCCTCCTCATCTTTTACCTGTTTATCCTTCTCAACATCTCTATCCCCTTCTCATCCTTTCCATTTCTCTTATCCTCTTCGTACCTCGATTCCTCTTAATCCTCTCCGTCCTTCTCATCATCTTTCCTCTTCATCTTCTTATCTTCTTCATCCCTTTCTTCTGCATCTCTCTCACGTCAACTACATCTAATTTTTCTTCGTTATCCATTTCACTTCCTCTTTCTCATCCTTGGCTTTAAAGTAGGTGTGGTCTTAACAAAGAGTGGCTCGGACTATTTTAAGCTTTTACCTTTCCTTCAAAAACTACATTCTTCAAAATAAGATTATTGTTAAAATGCCCCAGTATTTTTCCATACAATTTCAGTTTTAATTCTAGATGACGATCTCTTTAATATATCATAAAATATGAGTGAACATTTTACATTACCGAAACTAAAACCTTACTAAAAGTATACATTTATCCCATACCTAATATTTATTTCCGTAAGTGGAACTACAGGGGAAACACACACATACAGGGGTCATCATCCACTTACTTTTAACAATATAGAGCATTCGCACATGACGTCACTTGGAGGACAGAAACAACGTTGCTAAGGTTGTTGTCAGGGGCGGGAAATAGAAGCATCCAATAGAAGCATTCGCACATGACATCACTGGAGGATAAAAACAACGTTGCTAAGGCCGTTGTTAGGTAAAGTCATGTGATTGAAAATGCTCTATTATTTTATTTATAATTTTAAAAGATGTTCTTTAATAACAATCAGGAACGTTATGCCTCTTACACTCTCATTTGCAAATCCTCCTTTGCCAATTCATCAGAATGGAGAGAATGATATTAAAATAATCGTTAAAAAAAAGGGATGTTCGTTTACTACAACATGGAAAAAGAGCTACATCTAAGGAAACCATCGAGCTTCTGTGCATTATTAACTACACAATGCATCACTTTCAATCAACCAAATGAATCTTATTATTCCCTTAATTCCAACCGCCTTTTCAAAATAACCCAGAGAGAAACCCATACTACGTCTCCCCATGCTCTATTTGCTCAAATAAATCACAGCCGTTGCCGAATCGGAAAACTCAATTACCGCCTGTAATTATTTCGTCTCGTAAAAACTGGCAACAATGAGTCATTAGAGCCCTCAATAACGTGGCGACGAGGGCCTCAATTACAACTTGCCTTTTCCCTAATTAAAAACAACAAGACGAAAGTGTTTCGAGTACGGTTCTGCGTGTCACTTTCCATCCATTGTCCGGGTTTAATGATTTTTTAAGGTCGTTTATTAGAGGGGAATAGAAAGAACAACAATTATTGACCTAAAATGGCCATTGTGTTTTTAGTGTCCTTGCCTGAGCGTTTTGTAATCTTTTGTGTGTACGTCGATTCTCTCTTTTGATCGGACTTATTAGCATCGGTGGGTTATAGTGCGTTGTTGGGGATGAGGATTTAGGGTTTTCAATTGTGTTGTGTGTATTTAGTGGAAGATTAATTGCTCTTCGTCCGCTACATTGATTTTTCTTTACTCTTTGGAGAAAGGCTTGTACCTGTCGGATCTTATTTAATATGGAGGTACAAAACTTAAAGATTTAACACTGTATTATACTGGAATAATTCAGTTCTAGCTTTGAAATTCGTTAATAGCCTATAATTTTCACCTGCCGACGTAATGAAAATGAGATGGTAATTAAAGTGAATTCAGCAATAACTTTGGAGAAAACCTGAAAACTTTTTACCAAACATTGACATTAAACAAAAACATTTTATTTAACATTTTACTTAAAATCGTATGAAAAGCGTATTTATTTAATAAGGGAGTTAAAAAAATTGTGGGATGCAGAAAAATTTTCTCTCAACAAAATTACAATGTGACGAACTGTCAAATTTAGGTATGCATAAAAACCTACTTTACATAAACATTTACTTTTAGGAATCTTCGATACCTGTTAAAAATTAATAATTTTCTTTGCAGTAGTTAAATGTATCGAATACATGCTAATGGTTTAAAGGTTTTTGATTTTAAAACATTATTACATACATAAAAATACTTATTATTATTTAAGATTAACACTCCTAATGAATAGGTTTTATTAATCATATTATTACAACTATGAGGTGACTTTGTAGATTTGGGAAAATCAAGGAAGAAAATGTTTCAAAATTAAGTTTAGATGATCTGATGCATCATACTGAAAATATAAAAAGAAGATAATTGCACCAATTCAGGGAATATCATAAATATGACTCTTGCGGTATTGAAAACTCACGCGATGTTCACTGCTCTGGAGACCGTTTTAAAGACCACGTGATAAATTACATTCCTAACCGACTTATCTCCCCAAAATCCATCACAGGCACTTACCTCACAATCCCCCATAAGTAACCAACTCCGAGGGTGACAAAAGGTTTAAGCCCCACCGCCCATCCCTTCAATTTGTCCCTGTCACATCACCCCGAAACCAACAACAACAGCAGCGACTTGAAACAAAGCCCCATCACTAGGCAAAACAAAGTCCCCTGTCACAAGTCCCTTCGAGAAACGATGATCTGACACTGATGCGAAGAATGTTGATGGCCCGCGGGAAAGGTTAGAGTCATGCTCTCACGTTCTGGTGGAAGACGTGCGGGACTACGAAAGGGCTTCGGAGGTGCCGGTAGGGGAGGGACTTACCTGTTGATTGAGGCAATACCTGAAGGGGAACGATGCGATTTGGTGTCTATCGGAATGTTTGGTATGGAGGGGACAGTCTTTTGAGAAGTTGAAGTTTCTTCTTCAATCTTAAGAAAGAGCTCAGAATCAGGGCCGTATGCAAGGGGAGGGTTAGGGATTCAACCCCCCCAAAAAATACATATTTTTATGTGTGGTGTTTTTTCCCCTTGAAAATTATGTGACTTACAAGGAGCGGTCCTCTTCGGGTTTAACTGAAAGGATCTCAAAATGAATCAGAACCCTACTTTTAAGCAAACTTTTCTGGGGGAGGAAACAGTTTTTATTCGAAATTTTTGTGACTTATAAGGAGTGGTCCTCTTTGATGTTACCTAAAAGTCTGAAACAGAGTTAAAAGATCATTTTTAGAGGGAAATTCCATAATTTTTATGGAGTAGGAACCCCTAACCCCCCTCGAAAATTTCCGTTTATTGTACTACATATACCTACTGTTTTTCTTTCAAAACTCTGCCTTCTGCCGCTCACAATGAGCAGTACTCTTAGCGTATAATCTGAATTTTTTTAATTATCTAAAACACTATTTTGAGGGGGAAAATTTCAAATAAGATTCTATAACTTGTGTCTGGCACACGTTGCCATTTGTTGTGGACCTTGTGCCATAAAAACCAAACCAACCATCCAATTTACTTTGAAATGCAAGTTATTTTATAACTTTATACCTTCTTTTGGATATAAATTTCATTTATAGCTGGGGTTTCTCACCCTCAAGATCCCTTGAACATTTTTCTCATTGAAGAACCTAAATTTTAAGTTATTCCAATTTACTGGTCAAAACAGACTATATATTAAAAAATGGATGATGTTAAGATGGATAGTTTGAATCGCAGAGTAAGGATTAATATTAACACAAATTTACTTGAGTTTATATTCTGAACATTTAATTTTGAAGGTTATTTATTTATTTTTGAATTTTGTTATTTTTCTAATGGAATTTCTGAAAATATAGCTTTACAAATACAGGAAGTCACAAAGTTTATAACATTTCTCATAGCTTTAGTACTTGAAATTGCATTATTTTTACATATATATGAAAATTCATTACAATTTAGCCTGGCATTCTTGCAGAACCCCTGATATCTCTTCACATTATTTACCCCAGGGTGGCACATCACCCACTTTGGGGAAACGCTTTTCCAAAGTGTTTATTTAACAGTATTTTATAAAGAACTAATTTGGTAATCTAAAAGTGCAGTGATTCCATCATCACGAATCTCTTGGATGTAAAACTACTGTTGAGACCGCCATGACGCGGCAATTTGCTAGGTAGCAATTTAAGCTTGTTTCCCCATTCAAGCCTTGCTAGAGAATCATCCATTCCTCGTTACTACATTAATTTCAATTGCAATGGACGAAATCATCACATCACGACTCAAACTCTCGACCCAGTTATCCATGGCATCCGAAATTGCGTTTTCTGGCCATTACTGTTGTCCAAAAACAATTGAATAATTCATTTTAAAACATACGAACTTCAACTAGCGCCGTTAAACTTGTCAATTACATTGATAGGTGAATTGCTGAGTATTTTCTGAGCGTTTTGGGTCCACGCCCTTATGCTTATTCTTTTAAAAGGTACTTTATATCCTTCTCGTTTAATGCACTTTCTAAACGGATCCTTAAGACCATAAATTATGCAGATAAGATCGTTATCCTTTCATAAAGTAACGTTTTACGTGATGGTTGCAGTCGCAATGTAATTTACGTATATTTTATTATGAGTTTATATGAAAGGATTTACTAGCTTTATTCCCTCCCTATTATTACTTGCCTCAACATTGTATGTTTTTTCCCAATGAACTTTGAAAGTTTAAGTTACTTTGCAAGCCGTGATTTTGGATTGTGAATTTTTATCAGAAATGACTCTTGTTGTCACTGTTCAGGTCTCTAAAGAATGCAACTTATACATTGTACATTCTTTTTAAAAAATATTTAATCAAATTGCTGTATCTTAAATATTTAATCAAATTACTCTATCTTAAATATTTAATCAAATTACTGTATCTTAAATATTTAATCAAATTACTCTATCTTAAATATTTAATCAAATTACTCTATCTTAAATATTTAATCAAATTACTCTATCTTAAATATTTAATCAAATTACTGTATCTTAAATATTTAATCAAATTACTGTATCTTAAATATTTAATCAAATTACTCTATCTTAAATATTTAATCAAATTACTGTATCTTAAATATTTAATCAAATTACTCTATCTTAAATATTTAATCAAATTACTGTATCTTAAATATTTAATCAAATTACTCTATCTTAAATATTTAATCAAATTACTCTATCTTAAATATTTAATCAAATTACTGTATCTTAAATATTTAATCAAATTACTGTATCTTAAATATTTAATCAAATTACTGTATCTTAAATATTTAATCAAATTACTCTATCTTAAATATTTAATCAAATTACTGTATCTTAAATATTTAATCAAATTACTCTATCTTAAATATTTAATCAAATTACTGTATCTTAAATTTTTTATCTTACTCTCATCCTAGATCAAGCATACTACTATGCACTTCACAAAGTAAATATATTTAGAATTAGCTATCTTAGGAATATTAGCAAAATTTTGAAACAAGTATTGAAAATCTGAGAATACCTACTGAATTCCAAAACAGAAATATTTATTGGAAATTGACGCAGTTAATTACATTGAAAGAGATTCAAATTCATTTTTAAATTTAATCATATATTATTCTCTAATCTAAACTATATTTTTTACTCCGCCATGTTACATCTACTTTTGTTTTAATAACAGATTTTCCCAAAGTAATAATTGTACATTTCGTTGCAACACCAAAAACAATTCACAATTATTTATAACAGAATTATTGTTTATCTTGTGACTATTATATTATTACATTTTCGTAGATAAAATTATTTTCATAGACTATTAACCTCTCATAAATATTACTTCGGTGTCTCCAAAATAAAAGTAGTACTTACTGTTCTCCGAAACAGAACGTGTCATTTAAAGTACTTATAAATTTGCATAATTTTTCTCGTATCAAATGTTATCTTTTTTTTAATAGTTTTGTTTCTAAAAGATGGCTATTGCGATTAAGATTATAAACCATATTTAGTGTGAACGCCATGTAGAACACAGGATTCTCATATCGTCCTAAGTATGCAAGTTTTCTGAGTTTCAGACAATTGCGGTTTATGATTATTGTGGTTTTATTAGATAACTTTCACCATGCAAACGTTTGTTTCTCCGCAAAGCATGATCAATTATGTGATTTTGTATGTGTGTTTTAACAGTAGTAAAGATAGTTATATGCGTAAGATCCAATATTCATATTAAAAGGTCGATTGTTTTAGCATATTTTTAATAAATGTGAAATAAAATTTCTCAAACAACGCTCATTTTCCCCGCCAATTTACATTCCGCTCTATTCTTATTGTGTTTAAAATTTAAATTAAAATATACCGTCTGCTGAAAAGGGCCATTATAATTAATGAAAGCAGGAAAATTTTTAATAAACATTAAGTGTGAATTTCATAAAATTATTGTTAACGCGAAATGGATTGTTAATTATATTTATTTTTCCTAATCCTAAAGTACAGAAACTTGTTATGCACTTTGCAATTTTTTTATGATAGCAGAATTTATTTTTAAGAATTGAAATTTCTAGCTTCGAAAAGCTTATTAAATAAAACAGTTACTCTCAAAGTTATATTTTCGACAATTTTGAACCTTAGAAATATCAATATACTTTTAGCTTAGCAAACCTTGACACTAATAACAATTGATAGGAATAAGAGTCACAACACCCAAATCAACTTCAATCTTTTCTCAAACGCAACCGTCAAAGCAATGCTATTTCTGGGTCCATTTCCCATACAGTCACGTTTTCCAAACCAACATAGAGGGGGTAGAGGCGACCTCTATACCAATATTTCTAACTTCCCCATTACCCGTCAGAGAAAAACAACCAAAAGACACACGTTCTTTACAATAATTACCGCTCCTTAAGAATGCCAGCCAATCACAAAGGTATTGTTTGGCGCTGGTTCACGATTTCCATATTATTTTGGCGAGTATGAATACTTAAAGAAGTCTTTGCTAGAGAAGGACTTATTCTTGGAAAGGGGGAGTAATCAACTTAAGCCTTGGGCCGCCGTGATAGACTTAGTTAAATTCTACTAACGGTTGTTATTTATTATAGAGATTATCGCAATGAAACTGAACAATTTTAATTCCTATAATAAACATGCAAATTTATTTTCTATGAGTTTTATAACCCTAAAGAAAAAATTAAGCTAATTTCTATTTCACTAATTTTAAATTTAAGGGATATTAAATAAAAATTTTAATTACCAAAGGAAAAATATTTTTTCTTAAAAAAACTTATTACTAAAAGCGCCACATTACGTTTTTCTGTAAAATAAAAACTTTAAAATGTATTTAAGAGCTCAAAAATTTTTGTTTACCTAAATGTCAGTTACGATCCAAAAAGTTAATTAACATTTTGGAATTATTTATTCGCAATTTGCATAGATTAATTTTCTGATTATTTTATCAGATTGATGACCCTATGGACAGTTAAGCTAGATTTCATAATCGAATGGGATTTATCATATGATTATGAAATCTAGCTTAACTATCCATACAGTCTGCCTTTGCAACCTGGCCCTTTTGCAAAATTTGGTCCTCTTGTTAAAATCCGGCTTTTCTCTGGATTTGGACACGGCTATTGTTTCCGGAAATTGGGAAAGGCTTTTGTGGATTCATCTCCCAGAGTCAATGGATTCCTATTGTGGTATAGAGATTTGAGCAGTTATTACTATTAACTGAAAGTGGGTGGAAGTTATGACAAACAACTGGTTGCTTTCTGGATAACTATTTGAAAGTTTAATTAGGAATTGAAGTAGTACTGCTAATTTTTTTTAAAACTGTAATTGAATTTGGTGCATCCCTTTCTTGGGCACTTTTCCATTATTTATCCCGCTAAAAATCACCCATCATTGAACTTTAAAATTAAAAATAATGCAAGAAATGCATACCAACCGATTAAAATATACAATGATATAGTCCGACCTCCACTAGAAAAACTTTTGACCCCATGCAATATTGTGACGATTGTCATGGGAACTGGTTATTCCCCTCAATTTGGGAGGTAATGATAATTCATAAACACTGAAGAAGCTTTTTGTGCCAAATCTGTGTGACTATTAATTAGATTTGAACTTTTTTTTGAAAGTCCTGTTTTTCGGTCAAAGTTTTTCTCGGTCGGGCTGTATTGTTGACAACAATAAAAATTTAGTAATATTTGAATATTTGGTGTCCTAACAGCTTGGAAAACGGAATAGATAACGGAATTGCATCCTTTCTTTTATTGAATCTTTTTAATGCTGTTACATGTAAAAAAATCTTTAAATAAATGCATCATTTCCATTGTCAGAAGAACAGTAGGCTTAATTACTAGAGCAAGTAACACAAATAAACTCATGCACTTTTCCCTCACGTTTCAAAACAACCAATGAGTTTTCTTCCAGCAACATCAAACGGTTAACTAATTCCTTTCCTTAACATCGCGTTTCACAACAACACAAATCAATTACTGTCAACCCTCAAACGACTCTTTCTAGCCCAATCAGCCTCCACAATCACACAAAAGGAATACTCGAAACAAGGTTAAAATCGATTTCGAAATCGCTGTATAATTACTACTATAAAGGACACGAAATAATAATCGGGCGGAGACCCGAAATCCGTCAGATCCACAAACGAGGCCCATCTCTGCCGTTATTCCCAGCCTCATCACTCCAAAAAACTATTAAACCGGCGATTTCCGTAAAAAGGATCCTCCTTTGTGGATTGTCACGCTTGTCACTCTCTGGGAGCGATGCGAGAACCGTTTAGTCGCCCATCTCAGGAGGATCGGATGGTGGTTGAGTCGGTATACAAAGGTGGATCCTGTGTTGTGTAGTGGGTGGGAGATGATGATACATCATGGCGATTCGTCTTAAGGTTGACGTTGAAAAGGCGGCCCGGACATTGGAGAGTTTTGTCATGGAGGATCTTGTCCTTTCTTTTGTCGGCCTTGATTTGGATTTTAATAGAAAAGTTACTTTGTGCGGAAATTCTCTCATGAATATTAATTTCACTTTTTGGGAGAAAGAGTAATGAAAATCATTTCCTCGTCTTTTTTATGGGAGTTTGTTTGATTGTTAGCAATCTTGGTGAAATAGCATTTATGAATTTTTATTGTGAAGAGGTAAGGACTTGTAAGAGCAATTTTAAATTTATTTTGGGAATGCAGTTATCTTACAAGTACAAGTCTCCTCATAAAATAGGTAAATTTGTCGTTATTAGTTAACAGTCCCTTTTAATGTATATGATGTCAGAAAACTTATAATTTTGGGGGGATTACTTTGATCTTCCCAATTTGGCACTATTATTGCCTTATTTGTGCTAGTTTGAGTGCTTATACTTTAAATTGGGACAATCTTTTCTTTAATAGGTCATTTAAGTGTTCTCAACATTTATAAAGGTAACTATTTAATGTTTCAAAACTGTGGAAAAATCATTCCCAAACATTATTCACACAATAATATCTTAAGATATTTGTAAAAATAATGAATTATATAAAACATATGTAGAAATATTTTAAAATAGGGTGATCAAATTTCCAATTTTCCAAAATTTGCGAAATACTTTTCTCGTGTTCTTTTTATATGTGTCACTAAACCAGCACATGAATCTTCCCTTTTCACTATTACCTTTCAAGTGAAATAAATATTTACACAATTCAATCGAAATGTAGAATTTTGTCTGCATATTTTAGTCAATGTATAATATTTTGATGAAATAAATATTTTTATGATTTTGATGATGAATATAAACACAAACAAGTATGAGATAGTAAATAAACGTTGAAAGTAGATTCCAGGAAGCGAAATAATCTATTAAAATCTATTTGTTAGGTTATAAAAGACATTCAAAAATTGATAAAGTTCTTCAACATTAACTCCAACGATCTTTTAGCACACATTCTTCCATTCTAAAATTTCTCACGTAAAACACCTTTCCAACCGTAAACAAATGAAGCTAATAATTTACTCTTGAGAAAAATTATCCCCATGTGAAAGTTTTTATTTTACTTTAAAGCTATTATTTCCACGGTTAGGTCTAGTCGTCTCACCCAGATTTTGAAACCTCCTAAAAGTCCTGTTAAGTTAATTGTACTGTTTTTTTATTTTTTCAAAAGGTTTTGAAAAGAAAGTTTCATGTTGGTTTTTCGAAGGGAAGCAGTACAAATCATTCCTTTTAATTTTGTCGATTGTTGAATTCCTGCTTAGTTCATTGGTCATGTTTGACTGATATTGTGTTGACTGAAATCCGTGTTTATGGGAAAATAAGGGGGAAAATAAACGGTATTGGGAAAAAGGCTTCTTACAATGTAATTACACCTTATGGAAATAGATTACATTTTACCTTAGGAGTGCGTTTTAAAAATATGAAATTAAAAAGAATTATATTTTGATAGTATTTGTTTCATTCTATTTAGAATAATTGCAGATAAAGGTAGTAAAGAAAATAAAATTAGGAAAAAAAAAGTAAATAACATTAATCACATTCATATAAAATATTTTTAAAGAGAACATTTTTATTTTTAATTATGATACACTAGTTTTACATTTAAAGGAATCAATAACTCTACGTTTTTCAAAGGGGCTAATTTTTATGTTTTTACCAGGGCTGAATTAATTGATAATTTAAAAAATGAATAAAGACAAAAAATGCCAAAATTAATTTTTGAGCGAAGGGAAAACAACTTTCCCTGTGTGGAGGTATTATAGACGCTTAAAGTGAGCTTAAGTCTAAATAAAGAAGCACTAAAATCTTTACACCTTTTTATTCCTTACTATACAATATTTTTTTCATGAGTTTAGGGTTATTTGAGGCGAAAACGTATGTGCTATAAAAACTCGGCAAGAATGTAATCCAGTTTTTAATTTATATCCAGTGGATGATTGACTCCATTTACCTTACCTAACTAAACTGTTTTAATGACTCAATTTCATGTTTTTCTTATTTGATTTGTTTTGCTACTTTTATTTGTCACACGCGTTGACTAAGTGAAAAGGTAATTTAGTAGTGTTCGGCAACTAGTGGTAAAAAAATAGTTAACTACCAACTACTAACTAGTCTGGGAAAATCTAGTTGTAACTAGTAGTTAACTATTTTTTCCTGGGACTAGTTGCAACTAGTAGTTAACTATTTCCCAAAGTAGTTAACTACTAGTTAACTAGTCTATTTAATTTCATAACCTATTTTTTGGCAAAATTCTAATACATCTTTCTTATCTATATCACAAAAAAAAAAACGTTTATACTTTGCGCAAAAAAGGCCTTTATTTCTGGTTATGGTACTTGAGTACTCTATCATCTTAATTAAATTTGTTAAGAGTTGCCACATTTGAAAATTTAGCACATAAAATGACATCAAAAATTTTTTTAAAGTAGTTAAAAATTTGAAAGTAGTTTTAACTAGTAGTTATTAAAAAAAGTAGTTCAACTAGTAGTTGAACTACTTTAAACTAAAAGTAGTTAAACTACTAGTTAACTACTAGTTGATCGGTAGTTAACTACTAGTTGCAACTAGTTCTAGTTAACTAGTGCCGAACACTATAATTTAGTAAAGTGAAAACCACATCAACTTATTTTCTGTTACGGAAACGTTTTTTGTCGACTGGACTATTCCGCTACATTTCACTAACTTACAATAATTTGTAATATTTCTTTTTCCACAGACACATTTTTTTTTTGTGTATCTGGTGGCGCAAATAACTCTCACATTCCCTCTATAATGCAAAAAGCAATACACAAATACTTCCACAAATCGATAACGGTGTATTTCCAGCTGTCATATACGCCACTGCCCAATCTGATCTGAAAATAATGACTTCCATACCAACTTGAATAAGTAGTAGCGAAAAACAATTCAAACAACTATTAGCACTCAAACCACCCACAGAAACTTCCACAGAACTGCGAGAAAGGGTATCAGGAGGTCAGTTCGAAGAGATTGAGAAGGTGATGAGAAATCGATAATTGTCCGAAAGTTGTCATGTCGATAGTTGTTGAGCCAACTTTTTGTTCCGTCTGCGGGGAGGCAGCTGATTAATAAGGGGTGTCGGAGTGGTGTGATACTTTCGTATCTGCTTAAATAATTCACGCTAAGCTGAATATAATGAGACTAGGGTGTTTTTCCTGTTTTGTTATGTCACATTTCCCCGTCTGTGATTTTCCTGTGGTGATTAGCAGGCACGAAACAAAGCCATTATTATTTTTTTTCCGATTTGGGAAACCGTAATGTGATATACGATGGTGTTAAACACAGGTTCGGTGATAGATTTGTGTCTGATGGAGAGAAGTTTTATTGAAAATGGTATCATGATACTCACTTATAAGGCTGCTTACAATATTGTAAGTGGGATTCTCTAAATTTTTCCACTGTTGATGGTTGAGCTATTATACAGTGAATTGATATTTTAGTATGAAGTCGTTGGAAAATATCTGTTATTTATCTTTTTGCATCAACAAAACATAAATAGTTGGTAACTAAGTCAGTCAACCACTATATAGAAATTTTTCTGAACTTTAACTCTCTCTATATTAATGCCAACAATTAATTAATTTATTTCTAACCGCAAGTACTAGATACTTCATTTAAAATAATTTTTGTGCCCGGAGGTGAACATCGAAGTAGTGTAAATATCAATACTTAGTTGCCATCCTTCGATATATTAACTATTATAATATTAATGTTATCCCCTTGTCAATTTTATCATCAATATCAGAAAAATTTTTTTGGTCATCTAAATGGGTTTTAACCCCCAGATGGCTCATATGTTTTGTTCCTTTCAAATTTTTCCCATATGTACTGTCCAAATTGAAATTGAAATAAAATTATTATTATTATTATTATTATTATTATTATTATTATTAACAATTTTTATGCTGGAATCTCAATCCCGGTTTAATAATAAAATATTTCTTTAAATTCTAATTAAATTCTTCTTATTCCTTTCACTATCACTACCCCTAAAGTATTTTAATTGACTCGATATTTTACCCAACAGTGATGCGTAAAGATAACGATACATAGCACCGAAACGTAAAGAAAATATCGATATTCTACCATCGATAGATTTACCATTGTTCTTTCGAACACGCTCTAAATCTCCATCCGACAAAACTGTGCGCACCGGAGCCAACAAACAACAGAAAAACCTCCTTAATTCAATCCAATCTTTTTCACCCCTTTCAATTCCCATCACCTCCGAACAGCAGATAAAGATACATCCGACATCACCTCATCCCCCCTTTCAATCTGACGTCACCTGGCCATTAGCATTTCCATCACGAATCTCGAGGGTGTCGTGCCCCCTCTGATCCCGGGGTTAAGTGCAACATTGTCGAACGTCGTCACGCGCCCAGCCGTATTGTTGCGTGGGAGGCTCGGCTCCATTGTTGTGGGGGCCCCCTTTTGGGGGTGGAAAGGGATCTGGGATGGTTTTTTTTTCGGGGGGGGGGAAGCAACAAGTGGATGGTGGTTGTAATGAAGTTCTGGGATTAAAGGATCGTGGCGTTGTTGGGTGTGTTCGTGTTTGTTGTTGAATGTTTTGTGTTGGAGCTTTATTAGAGTCGTGTGTAGACCGTGTGTGAAATCAATTAAGTTTTTAGTGCATTGTTCTTTATGTTTTGAAAGTGAATGATTGGAATTACAATTATTATTAGAAACGACGATAGTTGTTCGAAATGATTTGATTGGGGAGAGTGTAACAGATGAATGGAAGATCAATCTTTCAGTTGAAAATTGAACTTGCTAGATAAAAAATATCTCTAAAGTAATTTATTTAATAATACCTATCTTATTTAGGATTTCGATGTATTTTAAAAGTTATTCTTAACTACTTTTTTCTACATTCGAAATGTTACTCAAACCACATATAATGTACCTGGAAGTACAGCTGTTGAGAGCCCTTAAATGTGGCCTACAACTTATTAGTTTAATTACACTATGAAACTTTAAATTATGAATACTTTGCAATAGAAATGCCATCTATATCACGGCTTGAAACCAAAATTTAGCTTAATTTAATTACACAAATCAAAAGTTGTGAACGAAATGAAACGAAAAATTCATAAATATATTCGTAAAATGAGCTAGTAGGGTTTTGACCCTTCGTTCTTAAAGGAATACCCCAACGTAGCCCTTAGGATCCATGATTTATCCAATTCTACACATAGCAAATATATTATTCAATTTTGCTCGAGTGAAGTTTTAGAAACTCTACCTTACCAGTCTAATATAGGTATTAAAATACAACTTTAAGCTCATTTACCATTTGAAAACTTCGAGAATCTCCCTAAAAAACAATTAAATTCCCTTATTTTTATATTTTTTGGCAACATTTCTCAGTCTCTCCGTTTCCTTAATACCACTTAAACACAATCTGTTGCATTTACCATTACCTCATCGTTACGCGAAGAAACTCTTCTCACCCAACATGATTTGCGGCCGCGTCGCGTCCTGTGGACACCTGACAGGGTGGGATGCCACCACCTCTGCACCCGACCCCACCCCGGAGGTCCAGCTTGAGTTATTGCCCCTGCATTAATGCAGCAGAGCCCAGAATTATGGAATTTAGAGAAGACTATTGGTTTTAAGCGTATTCATTCACGGGGCATTGTTGTAGTAGAGAGTGCATGTGTGATAGGGATGCTAATAAGGGTTGTTTAGTGCTGCGTTTATGAGGTCTTTCATAACTTTGGTGTGATTTATAATGGGTATTGAGATTTGGGGATTAGTGTGGGAGGGTTGTTGTGGATTTTGAGTAGGATTAGTTTCGAGTGCAATGAACTTGAGTAAAAACGTTAAAAAAAAAAGATATTTGATTCTTTTGTTACTTTCCATTCCATGGACCTTAGCATTTCCATATACTTTATAAAGTTTTTGTATTTTTAAGATGCGTAGGTTAAATAAGGGACCACCAAAGAAAGAATATAGGTATATAGTTTAGAAATATAAAAAAGAAGAAACATTTCTCAATATGTTCAAATGTTTTCGGGGATATATAATACCTTTTTAATTTAAAAAGTATTTAAATATATTTTATTATTATGGAAATACTCTTGAGATTTTGAGGAAATTATGTTTAGTAGATACTTATTTCCTTGAAAACACTGCTGCAATGATCGTATTTACAACATACCTAATCACCTATAGGTTAACCTGGAATCAAAACTTCTAATTGATTGTTGAAAAAAGGTAAACAAGTTTTAAGTCAATTAGAGTTGCCAAAAAGCTTGATTCCAGGTTAACCTTAGGTCAAGGTAATAGGGAAGACAGTCTTACTGTATAAGTGAAAATATCAAATGTTTTGTAATCTAGTTGAATTATTTTGACAGGTTTTTATATATCATTTTACACAAAACATTAATTTGACTGAGTAATAATATTTTCTAAAATTATGAAAAAGAAACAAGTACTATAAATGTGCGATTGTTCCTCAATTTTAAAACTTTTAATAATTAAAAATATCATTGGATTTATACATCAAAATATACCTACGTTCTATATTTCTTATTCCCTCTTTGGTTAGAAGCTTAAACTATTTAAACCTCAATAGAAATAAATGCAACATGAATACGAAATCCTAAAACTTCTTGTATTGAATAAAATTATTGACTGAAAGCTAAATAAAACAATTGACCGAGTGTTAAAATTTTTTCAAAAGTAATAAGCATATTAATAAATTTTAAAAATCGTGAGACGTATCCTGAATTTCAATGCGACAAAAACACAACCGACGATTTAACGAAATAATACAAATTCTAACAAAGATAATACCAAATGGAATAATGGCTACGATGATTCCCCCAACTCTGACGTTGATATATCTTCCCATTAGCAAGAAACCCTATCTATTTCCATAATTCACCCGGATCATCGCCTTGACACTCGCGAAGGAAATTTTCAATAGATCCAGCTGGCAAAAAGAAAGCGCGTATATATCTGCCCAAATGAAAATTCCCAGTTAGATTCCCAGGGGTCAATGCTGCTCCCCACTCGTGGCACGCGCGGGTCAAACGATGATAATTGTGTTCGAATACGTGTCACGTTGCTTTCCTAACAATGGCCGTGTTGTTGGATGCATAATTATACGAGGAGAGAGGATCCGTGGTCAAGGTCTTTGGTCAATACCGGAGTCTTTTCTTGTGGACGCCTGTTTCAGGATGTGGGTTCACAATGGATGCGGGGCGCACCCACGAGGGCACAATGGGGCTGATGCTGCGACGCCCAGAGGTGTCTTTGAGGATGACGGACGCGGGTTGTCTCTTGGTGGGTGGTGGAAGAGGTGTTCTTTGCGTGTGTGACCCCTGATGGGACTGCTTTGGGTTGGAATCGGTTTCTGGTTGGGATTATGTAAATGTTTTCCTAAAACTATTGTTAAGGCGGTTACTATATTTCTTCTAGTGTTTGGGTCTCATACATATCCATACTTTAAAAAACATGAAGCAATTTTTGAAACTCGACAGCAACGTTTCCTGGTCCTATGACGTAACTAAGTGGAAGCAGAAACTGAGTAGATAGAAAGCCTGTTGGGTTGCTTGGAGGAGTTTCTGTACGCAAATCGTGATAAAAAGACTATATATACATGGGTTTAACAAAATAATCAGATTTTTAAATTGACGTTCTTATTTCACTCATAATTCAGACACCGCGCTGAGGACTACTTTGTTTGTTAGTGACGTCATAGGGTCAGGAAACGTTGCTGTCGAGTATACCGACAAACAAGTGTTGCTGATGTCAATAACTATGAAGTAAATCAGGGTACGTTTACTACATTTGATAACATTTTAAATATTTGCTTCTAAAATGACTTGATGATTTTAATGGTACTGATAAAGAAAAAGTAAAGACTATATAGTATGAGTATATTTTTACTACTTAAATAAATGTAGTATTTAAATTCATTTCCGTTCAACAAAGTTCAACAAAGTTCCGTTCTTTGTTAGTAACAAAGTATCGAAAAGATCTGTATAATGGTATCTTATTTTAAATTGTTCTCGTGGAAACTAAAATGAGAGTTTATGAAGATTATCTTCAGAATACGTGTTGTTTTGCAAAATTGTTAAAAAAATATTGAAACATTGTTTTTCTTTTAGTAAGGATAATTAAGAATTTTACAGTCCACGTTAGTGTGTCCATTACAAATCCATCGTTAATCACGTACTTTTTGGATATAATAAAAATATAAACACATATAACATCTAAAATCCCACTTTATTTAAGTGTTAAGGAAGACAATAAATTCTCCAGTTTTTTTTTGTCTGAGTATCTTCTAAATAACTAGCTTTAATACCTGGAAAGAGCAGATTTCCAAACCACAACCAAACAAACAAAACAAAAACACGACTAAAGACCTCCACGAATCTGCCGACAAACCTTCCAACTATTTAATCTCCTCTTCCGTATTGTCAGCCACGTAAATTCGTCAGTCGGAGATCCTCGACAGTGATACGACAACCGACCGACAAGATCGGTGATACTCGGGCCACCCGAACAGAAGACCCCCTGAAAAGCCCCTCACGGAAATGCCCCACGTTTTCATCACTGAATGTTTCAAAATAATATCCCTGCCGTCGTGACAGAAAATTCTAGAGTCCGGAAGAGGTCATGGACTCTCTTAAAATCTCTTTTTTTAAAAAGAGATTCAGAGAAGAAAACTGATCGATCTTGTACTGGACAGTGATTGTTCTTGTGGGGTGTTGTTTTGCACATACGCTTTAATTGAAGGTATCTTGGTGATTGATTGGGATTGTTATGCATCTATACAAACTCTGATGGAGTAGGAGTCTCTAAAAAATAATGTTTCTCACCATGGTGCACATTTGATGAAACTTCAAGAATATTTCATCATGCAAAAACAGCAGGATTAGACAACTCCGCACAAAAAGAAAGGGTCATTAAAAATCTATCATATCGAGGATGCCTGTTATAAAATTAGACTCCTTTTTAGGGAAGAATACGGGAAGATGTAAAAACGTTTTTTTTATGACGCAAAGTTTTATTTTATTTATTTTTACATAGGGTGTGCTTTTTTGTATCCAGTATTTTATATCTTACCATTTGTATTACCATGTGATCATATTCTGAGCATTATACATTATAGGTTTGTTAATCCTTGTTCCTTAGCATCCATACACACCGCAACACTTTCTTCAATTGTTTTATGATACTGCGTTTTATCCTAAAACTAATCCTGACAAATCAACTTAAAAATTCCTTACATCTTTATGACTAGTTTTTTAATCAAAACGAATTTCTACCTAAGTAATATTCTTCTCTAAACTCTCAAACATAAACTACGTAATGCATGAACCAAATAACAATTTAATAACACTCTTACAACAAATTTCATTCCAAAGTTTGGCAATAATGAAGTAATTACCTGTCGCCCCACTTACACGCAGCTTTACTTCCTTCAATAAGTTACTCGGCCATCCTAATTTTGCGGAGAAAACATCTCATTCTGAAGATGGTCCAATGTCACCCTTCCCCATTATATTTTCCCCATTGTCCACGGCTTTGGGTGGTGAAAGACAACCCTTTTGTTTACGATCTCCGCCAAAGGTGGCGCTGATTAGTGGCGTCTTAACCCCATAATCCACCCCTTGTGCGTCTTAATCTTCAGGATTAAGTAATTCGTCATTATCATTATTATTATCATCATCATGTTTTCTTACCTCTCCGGTATCCGGAGGGTTCTGGAAAAATGGCTGTTTTCCTCGGTAAGCGTGTGTGGAAGGGTTAAGGTGGGTTAATCTCCTAGGTCAGTTTACTTCGGAATTGAAGACGAGGGGCTTGCTTGAAAGGATGGAGAACAATGAAAGGTCGTGTTAGTTTGACGTAGTTTGAATTTTCTTCCTTTTTTAGTTTAACCAGGAAGCTTTAGCACACATTAAAGCCTTTTCGAATCATTAATTCTTGAATTAATAGTTTAGTCCCGCCCAGAAAGCCTAATTTAAAACAATAAATTTTAATAGGAATTTATGCTCAAGTTCTCCAATTTAAGTAATGTAAATAAATAGCCATTGGTGTTAACTATCACTTAGTAGGTAGTCTCACTGATCGATAAGTAACACTTATTTATACATTATAACTGTATAACTGGAAAATTCTCTTATTCACTGGAAAACCGTATTAAGAATGCACATAATTCGTGTTTTTCTTGCATACATTAATTTTTACTCTATACAGAACAAAAAATATGATTGCATGTTCTGTCCTTATTATAAAAGTAAAGCAAAAGAATCATCAATATAATCAAGACAAATTTCCTGAGCTCTAAATATTTCCTAAATTTATAAAAATTGAGTGTAAAAATTTATGAAATTTTGTACATAAATTTAATCCATATGTAGTTAATCACAACCCTACCCGAAGGGGTTTTGCAAATATCATTCAAATTTCAAATGAGGTTGATGAGGAGAAAAAGCGGTAAAAACTGCGCCTAGAGAATGTATTGGTACACAGTTTCTAAAGTTGTTTTCACTGGCATAAATGTATAATGAAGGAAAAGCAACATCTACAGAAACCAAAAATGTCACTTACCAAGAGTTTCAAACAGAATACAGAACATGTAAGTTTACGTTTTATGAACTGAAATGGGATTATGACATATTATAAATAATGAAAGATTTAATAATCATATTAAATTTTTAATATAAAGATTTCTCAGTATTCTTTTGTGTAACTATAAAGATGAAAAAATGTTTCTAAAGATCGGGTTAATGTTAAGTTTCTTTTAAGGGTTGTAGGATTGAATAGAGCACCAT
Source organism: Tetragnatha montana (assembly GCA_963680715.1). Taxonomy (NCBI): domain Eukaryota; kingdom Metazoa; phylum Arthropoda; class Arachnida; order Araneae; family Tetragnathidae; genus Tetragnatha; species Tetragnatha montana. Next base: position 22,160,279 of record OY796683.1, read on the forward strand.
GGAATGAGTATAATGAACCTACTGCAGGCAAACTTCACTTTTTACTCCTGGAGTAATGTTCCTCGGGGAAAAATCGCTTTAAAATGGCCCTTTCTCGCGTTATTATTCAGTCCAAGTGCGGCAACCACAGATCAGCCTATTACTCGGGTCGGAAGGTTAGAATCTAATGAATATTAATCCACAGAAAACTTCGTGAATGGCAAAATGGCCATGACGGGATAATTTAAGTATGTTAACTGAAGCTAGATTTGAAGTATGTGAGGGTTCAAGTCTAATTTCGGTATATCGGCGTTTGTTGCCTTTTTTAATTGTTTCACAATGCGTGAAAATTAGCATTCTGGGGAGAGAATAGTAACAGCTTCATCAATTAGTTATCGCACTAGTTTAGGGTAATGGACAATGAATGCTAATTTGTCCTGAGGTGATAATGTGAAAGTTATTTCGCCCAATCTAATTACACTAAATACTACCTTGTTCTTTATAAAGTACGTTTAATAGCATTGTATTATTTTTAATAACTTATTTTGCGTTAGGAAAAGTCAATGGTCTAGTTTTTTTGCTGTGCCCACATGATGATCTTGTATTTTGATGTTAATATTCGAGTATTGGTTAACCTTATTATCATAATAATAGGTTGTCGTGTTTTAACGCCTTTAGTTGATAGTCAATATGGTAAAATGAAGTCGTAAAAGGAACTCTTTTGAATTACAAATTCAAAAGAGCTTTCAAGTGGAAAGATAATTCTTTTGGCTTATTCTCAGGAAACAGGAATTTAGAATATATTGTTTGTGCTATTGTATTGTTATATTCAACCAGTTAGTTTTCTTCATTTTAAATCTTGCTTATCATCTATTAGTAATTAATAGAAAGAAAACTTTTTCAAATCTTTTAGCTTAATGTGAAGTATTTAAAATTTGTCACATTTGATTTGGCTAATGTTTTCCATAAGGTATTTTACTAAAAATATTTGTTCTTTTTCCGGAAAGTTAAATCAAACTCTTACATCAGTATGGTATTATTAGCATTTTTAGGCATAATAAGTTTAATAAAATGTCAAGTGAGATTTAAAGTGTTACTAGTAAAAGCTAATAAAAAATAAGAAACATATAAACGAATAGCTGCCTATTCGAAATAGGCGGAAGATTTCAACTTGCTATTAGCAAATAGTTCACCACTTGTTTCTTATTCATATTTTCCGATTATTGTCCGAGTTTCAAATTTCAGATTTTTTAATCCAGTGACTCATTGGAAAATTCCTTTAAAAAGGAAAATCCTCCGGCTAAAACACAATACACATACTTTTCTAAAATTGAGTCATAATATTTTTAGAACAAGATGTTTTATGAAAAAAAACTTTTTGAACTTAATTGTTATAAGATTAGTATTATAATATTTTATTTGGTTCTATCATCCTTTCGTAACATTGCAATCCTGAAAATCAGGATAATTTTCCAACAAAACACACACTTCACACTGACAATCGAACGTCCACATTCGCCAGTTTTCGCAGTTATGATCCTCTTGACAACCCAACAGTGACAACGACAACTACAATAACAGTGGGTCCGAACACCAAAATCACACAAAAGGGCTCCAAACACTGATATCACACCAAACTCGCCAATGGATATAGGTATCACGCGACTTTTTACCCTTCCAACACCCCCGATCCCCAGATAGAAACAAACCCAGAGCAGCGTCCTTTTCAGCATCAAAACTGTCGTCGACTGTCCATTCTGCGTCCCCGTGGCTTTGTTTCTGCCATTCTCCGACAGTCAGCATTGTCGTTGTGGCCAACAATGGAGGGACAAAAGGGGCCGATCTCTTTTCTCTGGGTCCCGGAATAAAAGCCAGGATGCCACTCGTTCAAAACTCAAATATAAACTCCGGGACAAAGGCCCGGATTCGGGTCCATTTGGGGGCCACCTTCGCGGGTCCTTTTGTTTCGGCCCCTTTTGTTGGCCGTTGGCTTTTTCCACGCTTTTGTCCCGTTGCTAATTCCCAGCCTTTAATGGGTTGCACTCACGGCATCTCTTTCTTGCTGGGAGAAATAGATACAGTTGTTTGGATTTCGTTTGTTAAAACACTAATAAATGCTTATCTCATGGGTTGCGTTTAGAATGAAACTATCTTAAATTTCTATCTTGCCACTTGAGTGTGGGAAAACCTTTTAACCAATGTCACAAGCAAATAATTTTTCTTAAGATGAAATTAGTAAAAAATCTTTACTACACTTTTTTGTTTGTTTTTTTAGCTATAAACTGTTATTCAAATCAAGGTACTTATAACTTATTTTAGTTCTATTTTCTGAACAATAAAAAAAAATTGAATAAAATCCTATAATTAATCTTTAATACCGAAACATCTTTTAACGAGAATTACTTACTTCACTCGTCTTAGAGAATCCACTATCCATCTTATCAATAATGATTTATCCGATATAGTTTGATTATAGGCTTTAAAAAAGCTATCGGATTCATCACATAATGCAATGAGTTCCATATTCCTTGCACTGTATTTTTAATTTTTGAGAATGAAAATATCTGTTTATATAAAAAAGGCAATCTGTTTTGTTAGGTATTAACCACACAACACAAATGAAACAAATTTTTCTTCCTTCATCCTATCTCTCTAAGTACCTTAAACGTCTTCAATTTTCACATATTTGGTTTACAATCAATTTCTCAATTTTATAAATTTATCCAACTTCTTTTTGGTCCTTTCTTGTTGCCATTTCACTATCCTTAATTCTTTTCACAAATTACCATTGTTTTCTCCACTGCCCCTTACTTGCATTATCCATAATACAGTTTCTTTTTAAATTTTTATTTTCCCCACTTCTCTTCTAGACGTCATTTTATTGCGTTATGAAAATTTGGATGATGTCGTATGTATTTATGTATTACAATTTTTCAATCTCATTTTTTTATAAATTACTTTAATGCTATCATATTTGCGGTTCTAGATGAATGAATAGGGAGTGAGCAAAACAAATTGTTGGGGAACCAGAATCAGTACTAGATTGAACCGTAAAATAAACTTTAGAGTGGTAGTAGATAGTAGACAGAATAGCATAGTTGGGTAGAGTATTACAATTTGCCATCAGTTTGTAGTTAATACTCTTTTTACCACATTTAAAGAAAAAGGACAACTTTTTTATGTGTGCATAGGGAGTATTTTCAGGTGCATGTTATTTTCCATTTCAAGTCACATATGACAATAACCTAAACGCTATTCCTGCTTACAAAATGCACAAATTTTCCATCCACGCTAGCTCATCCAAACTCCCCATATTCCCTATCGCAGGGAATTTCCTCTCCATCCATCCCCAGGGAATTCCCTCCCTTTGTGGCCTTTTCTGGAAGGTGGTCCTTCCCTGCGAATCAAAGAACCGCCACTGTGGAAAGTAGTTGCTTCGACAATGGCAGTGTTGTCGCCGACCCATTGTCCGGCACCCATTGTGCTCTTGCCGGATAGTAATGGTGGATTTCGTGTTCCTTTCTATTTATTTACTTCCCTTTCTTGTCTTTATCCCGGCTTTTGTCATTTGCAGTTTGGGACTTTTTACTCATTCATGGCGTCCGTTGCCTGAATTTCTTATCGGGGAATGTACTAATGGAAACGTCCCCCCCCTTTGTGTGACGCATTTGGAAGGTTTTTTTTTTGTTTTGGGAAATGGGTTTCTCTGGAGATCTCTGGTTTGAGGTTAATTTTTCACTGGGGTTTAGAGTAAGGTATCCTTAAAACTTTTGCAGCTGTTTTTTTGGACTCAAAAGTATTGTTCAAAGGATTATATGTGTTGTATTTAAATTGACAGTTTCAAAAACAAGTTTCAAAGTTTCTTTAAAACTCTCTATTCTTATTGCTAAGTAGTTTGAAGCTTTTAAACGTTTAAACCTGTGTGCTAACTTTTTCTTCTTATAGGTTTCAAATCTTCATTTTTTCAATCTTTAATTGTCTTCATACTAAAACAACCAGTCGACCTCCTAGTAAACAGTAAATGTAATATAGTTATAACTCCCATTCTTTTTGTTTTACTGCTTGCTGTCTGTTTAGTGGGGTTCGATGAAAAAAACTATATGTTATATCCAAAGGTTCTTTATAGTGGGATTCATACAATTCCCAATACAATTTTCTAAAAATAGTCCCTTATCTTCGTTAATAATATTTAAAATACATTCAAAGTTGAAAATTTCCAATTTCAAATTTTCCAAGTGAACAGTGATAATTGAATTAAACTAATTAAATTAAACGATTAAACGTTTAATCGTTTAATTTAATTAGTTTAATTCAATTATCACTGTTCACTTGGAAAATTTGAAGACCACAATGAACATAAGAGATTAATCCCTCCTCCCGGCTCTCTAGGAATACCCTCGACCACCTCCCATCACATGCCACTTTATTTTCTTGAGCCTTTTGATGACGTCACCGTCCATCGGCATTGTGCGGGGCGGCATTATTCTTCCGGAAGGGCTGCTTTGTCTCCCTGCAACCGTAGCTGCGGGCGACAAAAGGCGAGATAATAGAAAGGGAGACCCCGTTTAGTTTTGTGGCACTTTTGCAGATTCTGCTCCGTGGCCCTAATTGGTCCGGCAGAGACAATGACTGGTTTGGTTGGACCCCCTCATCGATCTTTGTAGGTTGTCTGGGATGCTATTTTTTCGATGGGGGAGTGGGGTTTTATTTTGGTGAGCTATCACAATCAAAATTCATTAAGTGGAGAAGCTACGCAGTGACTTTAAACTTTTAAACTAAGTGTGTGAGCTTCCAATCCTTTTTGAGAGATTTTGATGTACTCGTTCCACAAGGAAAAAGAAAACAATCAGTCTATTGAATTAAGGATAAGAAAATATTGTAATAAAACACATTGTAAAAAACTGTATTGTATGAAAACACGTCTGATTAATAAAAGAATTTTATGGTGGTGAAGTTACTAAAAAGAATAAGTTTATATTCTTTTACCCTCAGTAATTTCCCTTCTTCTTTCTTAAGATTATTCTCCTCCTCATCTTCTTTCTTTAGTCAACCTTTTTGTTCATTTTTCAGTCCCAATTTTTCTGATGTTCCCTTTATATTTTCTAATTAATTATTTTTTTTCGTCTCGTATCTTTACTTTCTCGAATTTTCTCCCTTACTACCTCATTCTTTTGTCCACTTACGAGTATATGAATTTCCAAAAATCATTTTTTGTGTTCTCTACTTCCGAGAACTTCCTTATTCCCTCTGTTTTCGTGTTCTCTCCCACTTTCTTCAAGTCATATATCTTTTTTCATATGTCTTCTTATTCTTATTTTTTTAATCTCTCTCCTCCTCTTTGCATCTCAATCTTCATCAATATTCACTTCTCATCTTAATCATCGTTCATCATAACTATCTTTATGAATTTTTATGCCTTCTCTCTCCCCTTATTTTACGATATATTTCCTTTTATTCCTTCTCTCGTTCTTCATCTCATCAGTGTATTTCATTTCTTTATCGCTCTTCTTAATTTTATTCCCCTCTTTCAACTTTTCATTCATCTTTTTCATCACATTAATCTCACTCATTCTCTTTTCCTTTTATCCCATTTTTACACTCTCTTTTTTAATATTTTTCTCTTTTGTCCATCATTTCGACACTCCTTCTCATTCCCTCATCCTATACCTATTTTCTCTCATTTTATCCATTTTTCTCTTCACGGCCCTTTTCCCTTTTAAAATCATACTTTTCATTACATGATATTCATACCTTTGCAGCAACGGCTAGTTAACTCCAATGTAAAGCTATTGCAACCAACTTGTTACTTCTGCAAGTGCCCTCAATTTCACTTATAATGAACTTGGTCTTTCCTTGTTCTTTTTAAATTAAACCCCTGAAATGCCACAAAACAGCCCTTTTCATTCCAGTTATATAGTAATATTAAAACCTTTAATATATAAAAAAAGATAAAAATTCTTTATTAACTCGTAAAAATCCTCTAATTTCAGTACTTTAATACTTCGGTCATTTCCCCAGGTTAAAATTTATGCAAGCAAAGAAAATATGCTAGTTTTTGCTAGCTAGCATGAGATGCTAGTATACTAGCTTAGGTTTCAATAACATGCCATGCTATGTAACAAGCATCTTATGCTTTTTAGCACTTCATGCTAGTTTTATAGTATGGTAAGCTAGGTACCAGGGCCGTAACCAGACTTTTGTTTCGGGGGGGGTTTTGACTCAAATATTTTCTGAGGTACCTCCTTACGGGTACTTTTATATGTTAAGTTTTAGATGACAACACTGGATTGAAATTTTGCTGCACTAAATTTCAAAATTGTATAAACAATATGAATTCGAAGTAAAAGGGGGGTCTGGGGGTCCTCCCCCAGAAAATTTTTGGAAATTTGCCCCTCAAAAGAGTGTTTTAGCTAATTTCTGAGACCCTTTAGAATTACACCCATAGAGCACCACTCATTGTAAGCTGCCGAATTTTCAAGGTAAAAAGAAGGTATATTGTAATAAATGGCGAAATGTTAAGGGGGTGTTTAGGCTCCTACTCCAGAAAATTTTTTGAATTTTCCCCCTAAAGTGTCATTTTAACTCATTTTGAGACACTTTAGGTTACATTAAAGAGGACCACTCCTTGTAAATCACACAAGTTTGAAGGAAAAACCGTATACTTAATAGATTTCAAAATTTCGAGGGGGTTTGGGGGTCCTCCCCCAGAAAAATTTTGGAAATTTTACCCTTAAAAGTAGGGTTTTGACTCATTTTGAGACTCTTTGGGTTATACCCGAAGAGGATATCGCTCCTTGTGAGACATAATTTTCAAGAAAAATAGCAGTATAAAAATTTATGTCAAAATTTCGGGGGGGGGGGGGTTTGAACCCCTAAAACCCCCCCCTTGGATACGGCCCTGCTAGGTACCTTGATTTGCTAGTTTATGTCTCCATGTTCATTCCAGAACCACAACTGCCATTAGGAGGGGTTCCTCAGGCATATTTCCCAAATTGAAATTCTCTCGGACAACAGTTATAACCGCACTCACTTCCATTCCCACCACGTCTGCAACGCAAACGACGACCACTTTACGCGACAAAAAAAAGGGACAGAGACACACCACACACACAAAAAAGTCATCCAGATAAGTTCCATCAGAAAAACGGAAAGTTTCCGGCATAATGACCGAACAACCTTTTTCTGCTGCCGGACCTTTTTCTTTCCCGGCTTATGGCTCCGAAAAACCATCACTGCACAAAAAAAAAGAGGAGCCACATATATATCTACACTGCACCTTTGTGGAATGGTATGAATTCGTAGACAAACTTAATGGCTCTGCAACACAGGAATGAACATCTCCTAGCTGGCGAACAATGAGGAACGTCCGTTTCAACAAAAGCGAAGTGGGGGTGGACGAAATGGCAAAAAACGAACAAAAGGCGTCGGAACGGATCAACAAAAGGCCCGAAGGGGGGTGGGGGAGTAACAAAAATTTCAATCCCTGCACGAAGCTCGAATTGTGAAAGGCCTAAAATCTTGTTTCGCTGGCCATTGTTGAGGTGTACTATTTTCCAGCGCTGTAGGATTGAAGTGAGAATTCCAGGGCTACTAAAAAAGAGCCATCGAGTTTGTTTTCCTTTTTTTAGAAAGGGGGGTTCTTCTTTTCAGTCTTAAACACTAGCCGCTGTTTGTGTGGTTCTTTTTTCGGTGCCCGATATTTAAGGCCTAAAAGGCTTTCAGTTGTCCGCAAAAAACCGCAATCCGTGATGCCTTTGTAAACATTAAAGGGCACATAGGTCTTTTTTTTATTTCCATCTCGGTTTTTGTTTGCGGACTTATTATTCTCCACACCCCCTTCAGGTGTGTGGAGAAGAAAAGAGAGTTCCGTGTTCCTTTGTTGAAGGTGGGTGTTTTATTCCTTTTCTGGAATTCGAAAGTAGTGACGGATAGGAAGTTTTGAAAGAATCGAAGTGTGGACGAAAAAATAGCATGTAGCTAGCATGACTAAACGGAATACTTTTAAAAGTTCATTTCTTTCCAAAAGTTTCCGACAGAGAAAAACACTCTTGTAAAAAGGATCATTCAAGAGTTTCAGGGGATTTAAGCCACTCTTTTTCCACCATGTCACTCGTTGTTTTAATTGTATGTCCTCTCTCCTTTATTATAATATAATTTCACATTTTAATCCAATAAATTATTCATCGTAATTTGTTTTTTTTCCCCAATTTAGGGTCGTCCTTATGTCGATTATTCTATAATAGAGTGAAAGTTATTATTTTCATATTAACACATTTTAATTATGAAGTTGTACAGCAACGCAAGAGGATGTACTTTATTTGATTATGTTATTAAGATGAAAACTAATAAAAATATAAAACAGTAACTGTCATATCTCTAAAATATAGATATCAAAAAAGTTGCAGGAGGCAAAGCATTGTGGTAAGGGGGATGTGGCAGACGAATCGGAATTAGTCTCTGGAGGGGATGGTTGTTGGCCAAAGTTAGATTACTTTTCTCAGTTAAGACAGTTCAAAGTCATTAGATTCTTCTAGCCAGAAATGCCGTTATATATTCCTCAACAAAAAAATTTCTCTCGTAAACAAAGAATCCAGTGGAGAAAGACAATCTAGTTTAATTTATCTCAGCATTATAATGAAAATCTAGTGTAACGCTTTGACTTCTGCATGCACTGCACATTTTGATCCACTGAGCATTGATATTCATAAAAAATTGCATTAATACCACCACAAAAAAAGATTAACTCCTCTGGCAAAAAGAATAATCTAAGCAACACCAAAACAGCCTCAACAGATTTGAATTCTGCAATTTGCAATTTGAACATTTAATCACGATAAAATTTTCTAAATTTTTTAAAATCCTATAATTTATAAAATGAGACTGAGTAAGAATTGGCGCAACAGCCCTAGTGGGCCAAGGCCTACGATGCCCATCTTCGTTGAGAAAGAAAATACACAAGTTTGCTGTTAGTAATTGTTCAATATTCAATTGTCTATTAAACTCAAAACTTAAATAATTTAAATTGGTAAATTTTGGTCAAATTTTGAGTTGAAAATTATAGGAATTGCTTTACCTAAACTGATTTTTTTAAATGCGTAATGCCAGAAAATTTCAATTTCTGACTCCTGAAATAATTTTGTGTTCCCTTCCTTTAAAATATGTGACGTAATTTTGAAATGGCCCCTAGTCGAAAGTTGGAAGTACTTAAAAAAAGAAAACACATTTTGTGCATAAACAATTCCATATTTTGTAATCTGTGAAGAAGCTATTGTTAAAGCGATTCTATTACCAGAAATGGTTTTGAAAATAACAAACCATATCGAAACATGACCAGATCAAAAGGTTAAACAATTTTCCAATAGCAAAAGTTTACTCACAGTTTGATGTTTTTGATAAATGTTCAATTTAGATTTCTGATAAATGCTTTTATTTAAGTATTGTTTTCGTTTAAAATATTTGCTAAATTTGTTTGTTTTTTTCTTTCAGGTATGTAAATTATTGTCATCTTCAATTTAGCTGACGATTTCAACTGTAAACATAAAATCCATGAACTGGTAATATCAGTTTCAAACATTTCTAGATTGAAATTTGCATGTTTTTATACCTATTGTTGTAAAAATACTCCATTAGAACATATCCTTATAAATTGCGAATTTTAAATACTTCTGATCGAGTTGTACCTAAAAGAGTTTTAAAGATAAAAAGACTAGTATTATTTTTAGAATAATGTATTTAATCGTTATAGCAATGGAGTTATTGAAAGAACAAACTTCCTGGTAGGTAAATGTAAATTGTTGAACTTATTTAGAATCAATCCCACTTATAGTAAATTAAATGATAACTTTTAATTTAATTTCCCATAGAAGAAAACATAATAAACATAAGAGAAATTTCTCTAAATTTAATAAACTTGCTTAAAATTATTTTAAACTTCAGATTGATTAATAACGTTTTTATTTAGATCAGAGGTTCTCAACCTTTTAGGCACTGCCACCCCTTTTTCAGGTTGAGTATTTTGACGACTCCCTTTTACTTTGAATTATACATTTTAAAATATTTTCAATCCACAGTAGTTGAAGTTTTTTACTATAAATGAGACAAGTAATAAATACAGAGATTTCATCCAATCACAATAGTTTTTTAAAATATTCCGGTTTATTTTTAATTTCCTCGAATTTTGTTTTGGGAAAATTAACAAAATAAAAAAATTGAAGAAAAAATCTACAATGTTACTTGAGGAAATAAAATGGTAAAATTACAATCACCAATAGAACAGAGAACGCAAATACGATAAAAACTGTTATACACTTTTACATCTTTTCTACATCGAATAATAAAAGGTATTTTGCACTACTCAAGACCTTTCTCGGTATTTTAAGCTTCACATATACTTATCAAGAGGAATAATTTTAAAAACCACAAAAACCTTCGGTTGGCAGTAGACAAGAAAATACATGAAACTTTATTGTAATGGGCAGAGCCCGTTTACAAGATGACAAAAAGTAGCATTAGGAAACTATATGAAATAACAAAAACATTTTTACAAATAACAAATTTAACACAGATAAATACTTTTGTAACATACACACACAAATTTTATTGAATTTTTTCTTTTTTTCTTAACCAAATTATTTGAAGTGACCATTAAGTTGAATCATATAATATGTTACGGCGAAGTTTTAATACAGATATAGTAAAATGGAAAATTAAATTGTAGTTTATGTTTTTCTGCTTCAGAATATGAGGAAAAGGTTTTAAGTTTATTTGTAAATGATGTAGTCTAAGGTGGTTAAACAAAGGACAAGAGTTAAATATGTAAATGATGTTTTTATGTAGTATGTTATTTCTTTTGTAAGCCTGCATGAATCGGTTGACCACCTCTGGTCGGGAGAAGTAATAATGCTAAACTCACAAACTCTTTCCATTCTATCGAAATGGAATCAAGTAAAAGAAATTTCTCTTCTCTCACACAAGTACCCATGAATTGAGTGGCGAACTGCAAAACCATTTTTCACATTCGTTCCGTTTAACACCCTCTCACCAGTCTCCATCTGAATCTCTCCAATAGTAACCATTTTTCATCCCGGAATGCAGTTGTCTCGTTAGAACCGTGATAACTTAATACTTTGTAGCAGCGACTCGCCTAGTGTATAGCATACCATTTTTCAAGAGTCGTTTTATGTATTGCTTATCAAGCCTGTATTTTTCCCATTGTAAGAAATCATCAGCTGGTTGACTACGATAGAAATGAGATGTAAGTTCCGTGGATAGCAATTACGTTAACGTTACCCGTTTCACATATTAATAACGTCTTTTGACCTTTTTAAGTGACAGTGATATGTTTTTTTGAGCAGTTTTTTTTTCAATGTTGGTGAGTACAAAGGGAAGAATAATTAATTCTGCGGGATGTGTTAACGGGCATCAGTTTGGAAGAAAGAATATTGTATTATAATAAAAAAATATTGTATTTTCCTCATTCGCATTTGAAATAGCTGTGAGTGATGGATAGATTTCTGTGGTCATCTTTTGAGAAATGAAAAAGGTAAATGGATTTAATAGCTGTTTATAATTTCCACTTCAAAATGCCGTATGTTTTAATGGTCTTCACTTGAACAAAAGGTTAAAATACTTAATACATTAGAAATTCAATTCGGGATTTCAATTTTATGCTTATATCAAATGAAATATTCTAAAACTAATACAGAGGAAGTAGATATGATCTTGTTACCGAAAATCAGTTATTTCTGCTATTCATGGATCAATTTTTACAAAAACTAATTTGTTGTAAATGTCATGTGAACAAAACGGTTCATAACATATTTCTTAATCCCAAAGAAATTCTAATGAATAAATTTTTCATTTTTATAAGACTTTATCTCGTACAATTATTCAAATCTACAATGGTTCAAAACAATGATCTTTCTGAAAAAAGCAAAACGTATTCTCGCAATGATCATTCAGTACTATCCACATCCAGTTAAAAATTTCCAACTTATTTTGGAAGCCATATCACCAAAATAGCTAACTCGTAACAAAATTATGCAGTTTAAATTGATGAAAGCAAAAAAAAAAAAAAAAAAAAATTGGCGATATTTTTTGATTACTTGAGCGTCCTAAAATATTTTAAATATTTTTAACGGTACAGACACGACCATTCAGTACCAGCAAACTTTGATCATTTGGTTCGCTCGATCGCTTTTCTCGAAACAGCTAACCATCCCAAAGAATTTTACAATAGAACTAAAACACCATCTCCCCTCTAGAAAACGCACCGAAGGAGGTGGACACAGAGAGAGAGAGAGAGAGAGAGAGAAAAAAACGGGACTCGAATAGAAAACCGAAAGCGAAAAGGGACGAAAAAAAATTTTACCTTAAAAATTTTTCAACGCTCAAAAAAACACGCATTATGCTCGAAAAATAGCGAAGAGATAGACAGACAGGAAAAATAGAGATATATCCAGATAGAATGAAAAGGAAGAAGACGAAAGGGTACGCTCTTTTTGTGACGACCACGGACGTCAGTCCAAGCAGTCTAGTGCTGTTAGGAGTCACACCAAACAATGGTCTGCCTTGGGAAATGATCGTCAGAGTCCCTGGACAATGGGGGGCAAGAGCACAATGGGTCCACCCCCTACATTCCACAGACCACCCCCGCTTCGAAATGGAATTGGGGTGGGAAGGGAGAGAGTTCGAATGAAAAATACCGCCTTTTCCCTCGTCAAAATCTTTTGATGCCGGCGTTTTTTTTATTATTATCATCATTCCGATTTTTTATTCCATTCACTGGACAAAACCATTGCTTTTGTTGATTTGGTATGTTTTGTCCCTTTTCAACTAAATAAGCTTATTTCGCGCGAGATTTTTTTTCCAGTGGAGTTTTTCTACCGGAATTGCTTTTTATTCCCGGGCGAGTTGAGAGGTGGGGGTCCTGCGGCTTTTATCGTTTGCGTTGTGTGTTGAGAGGTTTTTACGGCCGTTATTTTTATTACTTATCCGGTATTGATTACCGCAGGTGGGGTTGAAACAGTGGATTTGCATTGTTTCTGACGTGAGCCCCGCGAATTCTATTGAAAGGTACTTGTGCGGGGGGAAAGCCGGAGTTTCTTGCTCTAAAAAGTGTTCTTTAAAGTCGCTTGAAAAAGAACGCTGATAAAAAAAAAGAATTTCTTTTGATTTCCATCTGGAAATTGTTTCGCTTTTGGGGAACTACTTTGCTTTTCGAACTCTTGAACAACCCTTCAACGTGAAGTAGGTAAACTGTGAAGAATGTTCTTTGTTCGAAAAAACGAACTCGGGAGAAAGGGGTAAGAAGAGGCTTGACTGAGAAAAAAACTGTTTTTATTTTATGAATAAAGCTTTGTTTCAGCATCAGCCTTGGCATAGAATCGAGACTTGGGATCTTCCATTTAAATATCCGATTTGGTTTTGTTTTTTATTGAAAAAATATCCAAAAAGATGAAATTTTTTGAAGTAGGATTTTTAAGTAGATTTCCTCTGTGTGGAGACGGGATTCGATATAGTTTTGCACAATAGATTTAAAGAAATCTCTTTTAAATGAGAGTTCAGTTTTTATGCAAGGTCTTCTATTTGTAAGATAATATCAAAGGAATATTAAAACTGTCTGGGGAATGGTGGGTACTTAGGATTGCTTTTGTATATTAACTTTTTAAGTTGAACTTACAATAATCAATGACTTTTTTTTAATAAAAAATATCAAGGTTTGTGCGTTTGAACTTTTTCTCTGAAAGGTTTTTTTTTTAGAAAAACTAAAGATTCATGAAAAAATACTATCAACAAAAATATTATAAGAATCGCAGTCAGAAGTTTAGAGTTGTACAATTAGTGATTTGCTTTTAAGTGCTTTTGAAAGTTCTAAAAACATGAAAAACCTTTTTTTCATGTTACTAAAATCGTTTTAAGCAATTAGAAAACAAAGAAATAACATTCCGAAGAAAACCGCTTTGGATAATGTATTCCCATTTCGATCGACAATTTTATAAGGAAAAGACCGGGGATTATTATGTTTATCATTAGAATGTGTATTTGGTACATAGTTTATCATCTATATCTATAAAAGCCAAATACCACTGACTGACTGGTAAGTGACAAACACTCAACACGGAATCTCCGAAACTACTGGACCCAGAGGCTTGAAATTTGACAGAGACGTTCCTCTCAGCGATGCGACGCGCACTAAGAAACGATTTTAAAATCCAACGACTCCTTCCCTGTTTTTCGGCGCTTTTTTTACTCCGTTTTTCCCATTGAAATAGCATTATGCATTGTTGAAATGCGTAAATTGCAGTAGGTTTATTTCTCTCTTGAGGTTTCGTCTGGCCTCATGTGATAAAATATAATTTCAAAAATTTCATAATTTATAACAAATTAAGACGAAAAACACAGTGTATATTTCTTTTTCAAAATTATAACAATTTTCAGGAAACATATAAATTCAAATAATTAATTTTGAAACAACATTTTCCTTTATTTGTAATTTTAATTTTTTTCTAAAATAAATATAGACCTCTTTTTAAAGTAAATAAACAAAACCGGAAGGGTGGGCTGCGAGCTTCCGGTTGTGTATGGGCGCCAAAAATCGTGTGTTTTCGCTCTTTTGGCGACATAACTAAGTATGGTTTCGAAATTATTTCCCATAAAAACAAAAGTAAACAAACCCCGATCGGACTATTATTCTTAAATAAAACGTTTAATGTGTGAATCTTTTTTTAACTTTAGAGACTGCAAAAGCTTATTTAATCCCAAAGTTGACTAAATTAATTTCAAAGTAAAAAAAGAAGAATGAAAAAAAAAACGGCCTAAAGCCAACGGAAACGGAACAGTAGGTGAAAGAAAAACAAGGTAAGCTTTTTTTTCTTAATAATTTGTAAAAATTAACTATTTTTGATTTTAATCAAGTCTTACTATATGATTACTTATTCCATAAGGAGTTTTAAATTGTCCAAACTCACAATGTCTCGATCAATCTAACCATGATTTATTGAAATGTAACTCGAGAAAAATATTACGATTCTACTTTGTTATTTTGGTAGATACCTTAACAATTCTTCCCCCAACTCTGGTTATCGTAATATATATACAGTTTATAAAATAAATTGCTGAAATAAAACTGTGAACAACTTCCAGAGAACAATTTCTAACTAGTCAAAAGTTATTGAAATTTTTGAAAATTGGTAACTTTTAAGCATATTGTATGCTCTTAAAAGAGTGTTTTGAATTATAAATATTACATCCCATAAGCTAAAAAGTAGATTTTCTACATGACAAATCAGTTAAACTCTTTACTTATTATTTGAGATAATAGAATTAATTGATTTATGAAATGAACTATTTTGTTTTCAAAAAAAATTATCTGGAAGTAAATGCGTTTGTTCCATTCTAGGTTCTATGTAGTTGTTAACACAGCCTTTCTTGATGTGTTTGGACCTCAGACCTAATAAAACTGCTGCAGAAGTGACAAAATATTTTTTGAAAGGTAAAATGACATTTTATTGATATGTAGAGTGTGAATAAGTAGAATGCTTTTAATATAGTAATGTACTAATATAACTATACAAGCTACTATTATAATACTACTAATGAATCTTCAGATAAATTAAATTAGAGCTCTTTAACTTGGTTCCCCTCTTTCTGTATGTTGCTTAAGTTTCTACAAACTATGTTTTTCAATTTGATGCTTGCTTGCCTTGTACTCAATACTATTTACAAATATCATTTTCCCATTATTTCCTTTAAATTGATTAAAAGCAGTAAATATTTTAGCTTTATAAGACTAACACAACATATTGTATTTAAAGCTTGGAAGACTTTTACTCTGTAGATTGAGCTATATTCTGAGATAAATTTGATTTAAAATGCAACATTTTTTGAGATAGTTACATGCCACATAAACAAATATTTTGAAGAAAAAAACATAACTCTAGCTAACCATAACCTGTCAGATTCAGAAGACTTGTGGCAGTAAGAATAGAAATGGTAAAAGTAGCACGATACTCCTATTTCATCTCGCTGAAATCCAATTCACGGACAAATTGTTACACCGAAAGACTATTTCCCCACCAAATTATTTCTCTAAATAGACCATTACACTAACAGAATGTTTTCCAAACAAGATGCTTCACCATATTACAGTACACTGTAAAGAAGTTTCACAGAATTCCACAACACCGTCAGATCGTTTCAACGAATTGATCATTACACCTGTCTTTACGGTCAATGGTGAATTATTAAGTCCTGTTGGTGTTATGGAATTCAGTGAAACATTTTGTCAGTGTAATGGAATTGGGGGAAAGGTCTATCGGTGTAATAAGGTAATTTAATAAAACGAAGAAATTTGTCTGGTGCAAGTTTCTCGATAATGTGGCTTTTGATGAGATAAGTGTGATTACTATAGTAAAACTAATGTTTAATTCTTCAAGATAGACTTATGTACAACAGCCTGAATATGGATTTTGGAGTAATTGTTTAATTGCATTAAAGTTTTGGTCAAAATTTAGCTTCACTCCCTGAAATGGCAAAAAAGTGGAATGAAGAATACTTATAAATTAAGTAAAATCTTAACCATTTTCTAAGAAGGGGGAAATATCAAGAATGAAAATGACATGGGAAATGTATTAAGTTATTATGAACAACTTTTATAACATTCTTTGTTTTTTTTTATACAGGCAACATCTACTATCCGAGAAACCCATGACTGGGGAATCCCAATTACAACAACGACAAAGGATACAGTTAACAATTCATCTTTAGAATGCACATGGATCTTCATATCAAGATCATTTTAAAACTGAAAGGACTTATGTTCTGACTCTGGCACATCTTGGAATGTGATGCTATTGTGTGTAATTGATGTAAATAAAATCTAAAAATATTGATGGTTCTCAAATAACTTCTTTGAATAAATTATGTTATTTTAATAAAATATTTTATTTTAGAATAACTTTGTGTTCATTTCTTGTAGCTAATAAAAATATTTAAAGCAGCACTGCTTGTTAAGATATTTTAGTTATTTATTTTCATATTTGCATATATATATGTTGATTTGTCAAAAAAAAAACATATTTGGAAGTTGCTTGCGCCCCAACTTATCCAGGGTTCATACTCTATCTAGCGTAGTAAAATTCAGGAGTTATTCAGGAGTAAATTACAAAAAAATTAGGAGGTAACGTGAATATTTATTAACCTTAATCTACTTTACATGTTGCAAGCAGAATGAAGTATGAACAGAGTAGAACCGAGAACTGCAAAAGAGGTAATAATTTCACATTTCAACGGAATTTTACTGATTTAAAAAACAATTACTACCACCAAATCGATAATAAAACTTCTTTTTGCTGTTGGATAATGTTTTTTAGGAGTTAGAAAGAAAATTCAGGAGAAAAAATATAATTTTCAGGAGCTTTAAGGGCCCTTAGAAAAATAAATAGAATTTCAGGAGTTTTTCAGGAGGCGTACGAACCCTGCTTATCCTAGAGTACCAAGAAATTTTTTCAAAATATTTGATATTATCTGATAATCAAATTGAATTTTCATAGCATACTGCCACATGTGGGCTTAAATCTTCTACTTAAGTAGGAATTAGCCCAGTCAAAATAGACGAAAAAAAGGCGAAAGTTCGGAAAAATTCGCATAGAGCTGAAAATTGGTACAGACGTAGA
Organism: Tetragnatha montana; assembly: GCA_963680715.1. NCBI lineage: Eukaryota > Metazoa > Arthropoda > Arachnida > Araneae > Tetragnathidae > Tetragnatha > Tetragnatha montana. Next base: position 22,177,933 of record OY796683.1, read on the forward strand.
TGACATCATTATAAGTGATGTGCCAAAAGTCCTCATCGATCCGATGCCGGCTAATTATTTTATAGAGGTTTTAATTGCGCTTCGCATTCGCCTTGTCATACTACGGGAAAACCGGCCGCGACAGTGGCGCCGCTCGCTCGTTCAACCGCAGGATGTCAAAGCGATGAAGATACGGAGATGGTGAAAGCAGCCTCTTTGTGATAATATTCGCCTCTGAATCGGTTGTAAAACGAAATCCTTTTGTGAATATGATCGCAAAGAGGCTGGTGAACATCAATGCGAAGAGCAAAATTCTATTTATACGAGATCATATAGGGGGAAAATATCTTCCCGTTTTCTTTTCCTTGCAAATCTCAATAAAATATGGAAATATTTCGTAGTAACTTCATTGGTAATGGAATTCTCAAGAAAAATGCAAGTAATTATCGTAATTACTTTTTAAAATTAATTCGAGGTTCCAAGGTTTAAAGAATTGGAGATTTGGGGAAAATAACTAGGCGCATTTTTTACGTGGTATTCCCTGTATGGCTAATTTTTTTAGTTACAAATTTAATAGAACCATTTTTTACTGATAAAAAAATAGTATTCAGGAGTTTTTCTGGAGCAAGTGCAAGATGACATTAACATTTTTCAATAATATTCTTGGCTTAAGAACAGCTGAATTATAAAAATGGTTTCAAAAATAACAAACAAACGCGGGACACTTAAAAAGAATACTCTGACCAGTAAAAACAGAGCCCCTCTGGGTCCATCTAAGAGTTGATTGACAGCTAGGTCAACACGTAAGTGCCGCCAAAAGTAATTGGAATTGCCCCACGACTTGGGGGCCGAACAGACAGGAAAACTTATCTACCACTTTTGTGGTCATGGCACCTGTAACAAATTATTGGAAATTTCCTTTGGAACCGTAAAGCTATAGCAAAACACCTGCAGTTAATAACATTGGCTGTTTCCACGCTGTCTCCAAAAATGTCTCAAGTTTGCTTCATTTGTGGAGGACATTTAACTGAAAATGCAACCGTTACCTTAAAAATCGGGAATTATCAGGGGAATTTAAAAACCTGAAATAATCAGGGAATTTTAGAAAATCTGATAATAATCAGGGAAATTTTGATAATTGCCTGGTTTCAAAAAAATTAATTTAACATTTTTCTAATTTTCAAGTCTTTAAATGCGTATCTCCGTTCTCCTTCCTAAATTAAATCTCGAATGCACATAAATTAGCATGGTTGCAAATGTTTAGAAAAGTCATCTGAGGTTTACTTTGTTATAATATGTGGACTGGATATAATCTCTTAAGAATAATATAATATAAGATTAATATAAGAAACTGGGAATCTCTTCTTATTTTACCAGTGTTTTAAAATCCTCCTGATTCAGGCTTCAGATTTAAGATTTTCCTACTTTCTCCCGCTTTCCAATTTTTACAGTCATTCTCCTAGAAGATTAAATTTAATATGTTTATAAAATAGCAGGGAAAATCATACCAGATTATTAGGGAAAACTTGGAATTATCAGGGAATTTTGAAATAAGTTTTCTGTGGCCATTCCAATTAATTAATTTAATAAAATGATGGGAACGAGGAATTACTAAGATAATTTCATCCGTTGTATACTCCCCAAATCTCCAATTCTTTAAACCCTGAAACCTCAAATTAATTTTAAAAAGTAAAGACCATAAGTACTTGCATTTTTCTTGAGAATTCCATTACCAATGAAATTACTACGAAATATTTCCCTTAATTTATTGAGATTTGCAAGGAAAAGAAAACGGGAAGATATTTTCCCCCTATTTGATCGTATAAATAGAATTTCGCTCTTCGCATTGATGGTCACCAGCCTCTTTGCGATCATATTCACAAAAGGATTTCGTTTTACAACCGATTCAGAGGCGAATATTATCACAAAGTGGCTGCTTTCACCATCTCCGTATCTTCATCACTTTGACATCCTGCGGTTGAACGAGCGAGCGGCGCCACTGTCGCGGCCGGTTTTCCCGTAGTATGATGAGGCGAATGGGAAGCGCAATTAAAACCTCTATAAAATAATTAGCCGGCATCGGATCGATGAGGACTTTTGGTACATCACTTATAATGATGTCATCTTCGTCTGTACCAATTTTCAGCTCTATGCGAATTTTTCCGATGTTGAATGTCTATTTTGACTGGGCTAAATAAGGATTGAAACAAAGTATCATTGAAAATTGACAACCTTTGCTTTTGCTCGAGTTGACTATCATTTAAATGCAAATTTCGATTTTTAAAAGCAAGCTTATGGTTTTGTCTTGGAGAAATCACCATAATAGGACATCCATAAATCATGAGAGCTCAAAAAGAGGGAAGGGGTCTATTTAAAATCTCATGTCAACTTTTAGTTTGGAGATAAGCTTTTTTATCATTTTTACCACAAGTTTAGGGAAAATATCCATATTAGTCAAAACAGCAAATCATTATCCAGTCAATCATGATAATTACAAACATAAGAAAGACCATTTTTTAAAATTTAAGTTATAGAGTAAACTCCAATGAGAATTTGAGGGGGGGAGGGAGGGCTCCAAAATCTCGCCTCACATAATTTATGGGTATCCTCAAATGTGTTAGAAATTGTCAGTTTTGTGTGATTTGGGTTCAGTGTTAATTATGAGAAATTAGGTTTAACCAGTGGCGAAGCATGAGTTGCAAACAGGAAAAGCGCTATGTAAACATGACATACACATTTACAAAAATTATACTTGAAACATCCGAGAAGTTACAAATTTCAAAATAAAACTATAAACACTAATATTACAATCAACCTAACATATGGCAAGATAACAATCAACTTCCAGTGCTTCTCCTCTTTGCAATTCATGCTTCGCCACTGGGTTTAACTTGCATTTCAAGAAAAGTTATATTTTAAACTAAATATATTTGCAATGCAAATTTCTTAAATGAAAAAATAGGACCTTACCAGAGGGATTGAGGTTGTTCTCACAAGCTACTACGATTAGTTAAGTGAGTAGCAAGGATCGACTTCCACTAGTTTATCTGCAACATTTTACGAAGTGAAACCACTCCATATGACTCACACCCAATAAACCAATCCAAAACACAAGGAGAAGGCAATGACCTTCAAGCGAAATTCGAAACAAACTTTCTGCCTCTCCCTGGGAGGGAATGAGTAAATGGATGATGCAATACCATGAGGGGATCAACATTTATACTACATTTTAGCGAATTCCAATACACTGAAAAGCCATTCACAGAATCGACCATTACACTTGACCAGTCATCCAATGATTGGTAATGAAGTCATGTCTGTTTAATGGTCGATCCAGGAAAATACAAAGATGTAAAAAAATCCTAATCAAAGTAATAATTTGAAAACTGCATGCCCTTTCCCTCCAACTTTATATTTTTTTTGACACTGAGAAGCATATTGTTTTAATTTATGTCTCTCTAGTGTCATCATGTAAAAAAATAGGAAGAAAACAATTTGATCATCCTCCAATTTTAAGAAATTTAGAATATAAAAAAGAAAGTGCAGATCTAATATAAAGTTTCTTTTGAGGAGTCTTAAAATTATTCCATCACTTTCAGATTACTATTGTGAAATAAAAACCTTTTGCAAAAAATAAAGTCTAGAAACAGTCTCTTAAAATTGGAAGATGATTGACATGCTTAATTCAGCATCCTGAAATCTGAAAAAAAAAACCTCAATGTGTCAAGATTAGAAAATTTGAAAGACAGAAAAATGAATCTTAATACAATCACACTTAAATAATGTTATTTAGAATGAAACACAGACAGTGGATTTAATTTGTTTTTTAATCAATCCTAAATGGACATAAATGCCCACACACACACACACATATGAAATACAGACTTAAAGAAACTTCAATACCTATATAATACCAACAGATATGCTACATTAATAATGGAATTGGAGAATTAAAAAATTAGGGAAATTAAAAACCTGATTTCACAGTTCACAGGGCAATGGAAATAAACCCTGATGGTCAACAATTAGAAATCGTAATCTATTGCATTGGCTTCTAATAGCCCAGCAATAAGTAGTTGACACTCCTCCACGCCATCGGAGTGTATTTTGACACAGAGGTGGACCTACATCAGTTCAATGTACAAGAAATATTCATCCGGAAAAGTCATTAATGCCCATGGCCACTTACCCATGGCATAGTATTATTACTACCAGAAATACTATAATACAAAATATCTATAGCTGGGATTTTGTTTACGATCAAACGGGTAAATAAAGCGCCGCTACTCCGGAGTGGGAAATAAAGTAAAAGTAGTCTTTCCAGATTTCGGTTTTGATTAATTTAAAGAAAATAATATGAATAAATTAATAAGTATTAGCGATATGCTCGTTAAATCCAAGAATAATAAAAACAACACACGACGGAATACAAACAAACAGAAGAGCGATCGCCAATAATAGCCAAATCAAAGAATAGCCAAATACAACGCCAACAGAAGTAACCCGGAAGTAATCCAAGCGCCCGGATCGTAGCGCCACCAAGTTCCGGTTGAAGAGGTCTATATTTATGGAAAGGCTAAAATAAATGGTTTCCATGGAAACAGCTGAAATTATTTCATTGTTTCATGGGGCATGGTTTACTAGACTTATACATTCACTAAATTTTTATTGTTAAGTACTAGAAAACCGTTTTTACTAAGAAGTTGGGCTATCATGATAAAAAGAAAATGAGATTTATGAAGCATTTTATTATTTTGATAAAAATGTTTTTATTTTTGGAGATGTAGGAACATACAAATAAAAAATGGATTCTTAATAATTTTTGAATATTGATTAAATTAGGTGTAGTTAAATATTTTGCTTAGCGGCGGGAGTTGTTGACTGAATTACACATCGGGATTATTTTTTGATTAAATTAATATCATTTTTAGAAAACGATAGAAATTTCATAAAATACGGTTTGTAACATCCTGTAGGAAATTATTCCCAAGGGGCTCAAAGAGGGTTGTGATTTTTACTTCCTAAAGTGATTTATAAAAAGGTATATAAAAGATTTATAAAAGTGATTGTTCTTTTATAGCCGTAGTTAAATGCGGGACGGGGTGAGTTAGGGTATATTTTCACAGTAAGGAACCGGGATGAAAAAGACGACGGGGGTGACGGGATGATAAGTGACTGCTAATCCAGAAAAAGAAAAGACATATAACTTGATAAACCTGATGATTTCAATTTGATTGTTCTTTACAGCGAAGGTAACAGCCAAATTTAAATGCGAGACGGGATGAGTTAGGGTGTATTTTCACAGTTAGGAACTGGGATGAAAAAGACGACGGGATGATAAGTGACTGCTAATCCAGAAAAAGAAAAGACAAAACTTGAAAAACTTTTTAAAATATTAAAATATTTATGAATTAACTCAACCCGTGCAAGGCCGGGTAAGTCAGCTAGTATTAATATAAATTTTAAAAAAATTTCATATGCTTTCTTAACTACATCTTACTTATATCAAAATGTTCTAATTTTGATTTGATCTTGATGACAAAATGGATTTAAAATAAGAAGGAAATCCCTATAAGTAATAACTTTCATGTTCACTTACCTTAAGGTCTTTTACCCTATATACGTAGTGAATGGAGTATTTTTAAAGTTTTCAATGATGTTTTTTGCTCCAACAGTGGAGATGTTATGCCATCTCCTCTGTAGGAGAATCTGTTCTTCCAAAATGTAACCATGGAGATTCTGAAATCTTCATTGGCTACATTTAAATAACATAATATTATATTTAAATCATCCTTAATATGTTTAATTATGTAATAATATTTTTCTTGCGTTATTTCAAGGCAAGAAAGCAACTAAGGAGTGTAAAATGGAGAGGACCATGGGGGCCCTCTTGAAAATATTTAATTTTTTATAGCACTGTAGGTAGTGTTCGGCACTAGTTAACTAGAACTAGTTGCAACTAGTAGTTAACTACCGATCAACTAGTAGTTAACTAGTAGTTTAACTACTTTTGGTTTAAACTAGTTTAACTAGTAGTTGAACTACTTTTTTTAATAACTACTAGTTGAAACTACTTTCAAATTTTCAACTACTTTAAAAAAATTTTTTTGTTTAAAATTTCAAAAATATTTAAAATTTTTATCAAAATATACAAAAATTACACTGCTATTTATAACTACAATGTCATGGTAGAGTACTCAAATACCATAACCAGAAATAAAGTACCGTTTTGAGCGAAGCATAAAGTTTTTTGTGATATAGATAAGAAAGATGTATTAGAATTTGGGAAAAAAATAGGTTATGAAATTAAATAGACTAGTTAACTACTTTGGGAAATAGTTAACTACTAGTTGCAACTAGTCCCAGGAAAAAATAATTAACTACTAGTTGCAACTAGATTTTCCCAGACTAGTTAGTAGTTGGTAGTTAACTACTTTTTGACCACTAGTTGCCGAACACTAACTGTAGGAGATTTATTTTACTCTCACATCCTTATTCAAAGTGTAGAGTTTAAAAAACTTTTTCAGACTAGATTACTAAAAGCACAAGAATTTTTCTTTAATCATAAGCTCAAGGAATTCTTAATTTTGAATTTTAAAGAATACAAATTTAATTCCTCATTGTTCCGAATCCATGTTCCGAATAATTTGATGATATACGTTAAAAATTACAATATGAATGATTCTTGGATTTAAAATTTTTTTATCGCCTTGACATATGTAATAATTTTATTACTGTGAATGAAGTTTTATAAATTTATCATCATAATTAAATTTATATTTTATTAAAAAGAAGAAGAAGGACGTGCTTGAGACAAACGTGTGTAAAGTTTTTCGAGACGCAGACAAAAGGGATTTTAGGATAATACGGCGTAACTCGGAAATTTTCCATATTTTGATATTGTAAGCAAATCATAAAGGGTTTGAGATTATAAGATATCCCTTCTGAAAGCTTTTCTGGCTAAACCCCCAAATTCTCCATATTCCACATAACAATGAATAAGATGAAATAAATACCTCTAGAATATTAATGTTTCTGGAAAAAGTTAATGACGGCTGACCTCCATTGATCTGAAAGATATTCTCAAATTGTATGAAAATTTTAATAAAATGAATAAATAGCTTCTTAATGCATTTCTTACCATCTGTTTCTTTGCCTTTAATGATGAGGCTCCTCTCAATCATAGTTTCGTAGCTCCATCTACTAGATCCGAACGCAATTACTAATGAACCCCATAACGTCCTTTATGCTCCATAGTGAAAAAGAGGTTTTTAGAATAAAACGACTTGTAAAGCTTGGCTAAATAAAATTGAGTACTGATATTGTCTGCTTGTTTTTGTTGCCTTTAAATAAATGGTGATTTATGCAAAGTTTAGAATTTCTCTTTAAATTTATTTCCACATCTTAGTTGCACTTTTAAAAAACTAAATTAGAATTTTCCTAAAATTTCAAAAATAGTATTTTACTGTATATATACACATAATTTAAGTTATTAAAATTTCAGTCTTGTTTTCAAGAGGATAAATATCTCAAAACAAATTTCTTGTTAAACGACACAGATCCTTTTTGGTAATGAGTGTGCGGTCATTTTAGCTTGAAGTTTTATTACATTTTAAAAATATAATTAACTCAATACTAAGGAGTATTTTGGAATTAAAAAATGTATATAAAAAAATAACATTTTTTTTATTTTATCTGTAAAGTCTTCTCTGAAGTATGGATTTTACCATCAGAACATTATACAATAAAGAAGTTATAATACAACATAACGCTTTTAAAGTTATAGTTTTTAATATCATTAAAAACTATCACATGGAATTAATAAATTCAGATTATGTTTTGTCATTATTCTGGAATCATTTTCTTTTTGGTTGCATGAAAAGCACACTGTAAATTTTTAAATTTTAATTTTTACAATTTTCTCCTATGTTCTCTTTATTTTCCCCATTAAAATTTCACAAGTTGGAATTAAAAGAGTCATTAGAGTAACACTCCGAACTTTACAAGATTTTACATTATTTTAATATTGAATGTGTGAGTGTGATGTTTGAAGGGCAATCAGGGATAGAATGCCTCCTAAATCTCGAGCTTTACCCCAAAAGTATTCCTTTCAAATTCGCCCATGAAATTTTAACAGAAAATATCTCATTCATTTTATGTCATTGGTATGATGGGGTGGGGATTTTTATTGATTGCATATTCATACCCTACATTATTATAATGGAAAAAAACGTAATCACTTGAAAAACTCACAATGAAACTCAAAACTATAAAGCATACCTCAATTTAAGTAATACTTGAAAATTTTTCATCAGAACACAAAGCATTTATAACCAGGAAAAAATTCACCCTTTCTCTCCACCCCCCCCCCCAAAAAAAAAAAATCCCTCTTCACTTCCTCTTACTAAAAATAGCACCATTCTCTCGAACCTATAAAAAAATATTTAAAAAAGAACTAATTCCACATTCACACAGAAAGAACGGAAAAAGTCCTTCCCATCACCATTCAAAGCACAGTATGGAAACATAAAAAGCACCTGTTTTTCGCCAGCAGCGGAAAAAATCGCCTCGGTAAAAGATAAAACCCCTAATGATAGGGTTTTGCGGGGTCATAATGCGCTTTCAACTAACCTTTTCACCGCCGCTGCAGACGATCGTGAGTGTCGGAACGTTTTCGCGGGTGGATGACTCCCCCCAGATGGATTGTTTCCTCGTTCCAAAGTGGCCTTTTACTCTTGTATTAATTAAGGGACTCCCCCTAATGATATTCGGAGAGGGTATCGCTTGCGGGTGTTCTCGGACACGAAGTTCTAATGCCCGCGTCGCGTCTTTCTTGATGTGGTCTGATATCCTTCTTCTTTCTTTCTTTTCCGTTCTTCCTGATTTGCTATGGAGGTGATTTATATTTCAGGTTCGTTAAAGTTCGATATTAACTTGGAGGAAGGGGTTTATTTAAGCCGGAAATTTTGAAGAAAACTTTTCGTAAGTCTGTACTTGGGAACAAGGCTTTTATACAAAGGGTGTTTTTTTTTTGTTTTTTTTTTTAAATACTTGATTAAATATGACTTTAGCGATTATATAACCACTAAGAAATATGGGAGAAAAAATCACTTTGTGTGCATATAAAAGAACAAGTCAGACTTTGGTTACATTTTCTACTTTCCATAGGTGCACTAAAAAGTATTAATATTTTTTTGATTTACAAAGAGTGAAGCTAATGCAATTTTTTAAGAGCGTTACGTAAATGTCAAGTTTTATTTACACTTTTGAATGGATACTTTTAGATACTTAGGTGTAAAAGAGCTTTTAACATTAGATAAATAAATGTAGAATTTTTTACTTATGTAACTGTAGCAGAAACTTTGATTACTTATCTCCTTAAAGTACTCGATATCCTTGATCTTTTTTATATAAAAAAGATCAATAACAAGTACTTTACAAGTTTATATCAAAAAGTAACGATTTGCTGAACTTTTAATTTTTTATGGTAAAAATTGCTAGAGAAGGAAAAGTCGGAATTCAGAAAATTTTCAGGTTCAGCTATTCTACTGTTTTAATATAGTCCCTTGTATTGGAGCTAGCGGATTCAGTTCTGAAGACACACGAGGCTATTTAATTTTTGTCTATATGGACACGATAAAAAAAAAATATAGTCTCTTTTTGATACTTAGTATCAATATGTTCATGTATCAATCTTTAAATCTAGAGTTCACAAGTTAAATAGCTCACCCTAATAATCTAAATCCGCCTTCGCATTTTTCAATTTATTAATGACACTACCCGGAAAAAAACGTGGTTATAATAATGACTGTTGTTAAACAGCAGGAGTGGAACCCCTCAGCCCCGAACCATAAATAACTCATTCGCATAAATAACGATTTTCAGCGAGTATCACGAATCGTCGTTTGGCAACGGTGATTTATCAAATCAGGAGGCTTGTTTATCGAAATCACGTTTCCATGACGATTGGTGGAGAAGTATGGGTTAACGATGACGTAACTGGCATTGTCTGGAATTCCAAGTTTGTTTATGGAAAGAAAACATCCGAGGTGGTGTTCGAAAATTTGGAAATTGGTTTTTCTAATTGATTGGTCTGTGTTTCTGGTGGTGGATAGTAAGGCACGATCAGGTTGTCTGTTCTTGAAGAATTCAGTTTCAGTATCACGATTATAATAGAATACTTTGACGTGAAGCGCAGAATAATGAATTTGTTTTGGCAGAATCCATAAAGACCTGTGTTAGACAATGATTTGTAGGTTTTTAAAGTAAAAGTAATAAAAGGAAATTTTCAAAGCAATTTTCTTTGTTTGGATTTATTGACTGTATGGGAACTCTCTGCAAAATCATATTAATGGGATGAATTCTTGGTTAAGGTCAGACATGGGGTGTGTAAAAATTTGAAGATAAAGGGGAAAGATAATCCGTAAGGGATCTGCCGGAAGGGACCAAATAAACAGAGGTACCTTTTATTACGTCCCGATGGTCCAATGTCACATTCATAGTCAAGAATTTATAAAAACTAATCTAATAACTTTAACTAACTAAACTAATAACTGTATTGAGCTTATACGTTCCTTAAAAAATATAAATACATTTTGCCTTTATCAGATAAGTCTAATAACTTTTCTACCAGCATCTTTTGTACAACTACTCAACAGCTGTATTTTATTTCTGAGTAATAATTATTTTATTTTATAAAGTGTGAATAAAAATATACACTTTAAATAAATTTAACTATTAAGTACTTATTTATGTTCATATGAATAAAAGGCAGAAAAAGGCATGAAAGAGGGAAAAAGTTTTACTTTAAAAGTTCAGCATGGTAGATTCTCTTTGTTTAACAATATATTTTGCGTATGTCTTACCCTTTAGAATGTTTCTAAACACAAACCACTTCCTGTGGTGTGGAATTACAAACTCTTGAAAAATAAAAATACAAACAAACAATCCCGTTACAAATGAGGTTTGTGGTTGACGTTCCTCAAAGTTGCATTTTTTAGAAAGGAAATGCTTTGCTAAGTTGCTAAAAAGCGACGCTTGGATACAAATGAGTTGAGAAGATTCTTATCCGAGAGACCACTTCCTTTGAGAAATAAAAGAAACAGCAGAAAATTTGTTTTAAAACGGCAGACAAGGTTTTTCTCAATGAGGATTACATAAACAATGTTGAAGCACTTACCTATAGTGTAGACTTGAATCAGTCAACCAAGTCCCATTGTTGTTGTGACATGCTGCTGTTACTTTCTTCACGTTCGTTCTTTCTCTTTATTAATTAACTATGAGTTATGTGAATATAAAAAAATGGCAAAAGTCCTGATGGATTAAGATTGTTTTAAACTGTGTACATTGTCGTCTTCAGCAATTAAAGATTTTAGGAAAACACACAATTCAGAGGTTTCAAGGCCCCTTGAAAGCTGCATATCTCTTGGTAGATGGCAAAAACTAAGGGTTTTTTTTTTGAAATCTCAAATAGTACAAAGAATAAAGGATGTGTTCACCATTGCATCGATTCCTGTTGCTAAATAAGTAAGCTGTCCACTAGATAAATCGTGCCTTTGGTGTCTTTTTCTATGTAAACTTTTCCGGAAATTTTTATTGTTTGGTTTTAATGTGCTAAACGATGAAAGATCCCCTTAACCTTTGAAGTGACATTTGTTTACAGTATATCCAAGAGTTTCTAACTACCCCTTTGTTTCAGAAGTCGGTAGAAAAATTTTTAATTTTAAAAACGTTCAACTTTAAATCGTCGGCTTATAAGAGAAAGGAACTAAGTCATTTCTGGCTCAAGTACTTGGTAGAAGGTTACGCCAAATTTGGCCACACCCGATCTTTTTCTTGTGCCCCAAGCAGTCTCATTAACCAACATATCCCATCTTAGCTTGGCGAGATTTGGAATCAGCTGCTATCCATGGTGCCGATTTACAGCTTTCTAATGATACACCAAAAGTGACTTAATATGCCTTTCTCCTGTAAGCCGACGAATGTCGATATGGCAATTGCCTGCTATCCTTATCAGATTCTGTACTCTCTAGTATGTAGTTGAAGCTCTTTTCATTAATTCCCCCCTCCCACACACAACCCAGTCATCGAAATTTCACAGAAAAAACCCAGAATAATCACCATCAGATTATCATCTTTCTACCAGCTCTTGATTACGAATCATCCTCTCACTTTCCAACTATTGCCATTCCCTTCAGACAAAACTCTCCCCATGACGCATCGTTTGCCGAAAAAGTCTCCATCCATCCAAGCCACCACCCTGTTTCGCGTGCAGCAGGGCCCTGTGTGGTCGATCCCAAACAAAACAAAAATAATAATAATATCTGGCAACAACGACAAAAGAACCCGGCAGGAAAGAACAAAACAATCCCGCGTTTTGTTCTACGACAATTCCCTTCTCTGCGACACACCCTATATGATGCAACAGGGCCCATTGTGTCCGTTACCTTTTGTCTCTCTCGCTCTTTATTCCTTTAATAATGGCCGCAGAGGGGGGCCGGAGCTGTGTCGTCCCCCGCTCTTATTTATCTTTTCCAGTGGGCATCGCCAAGGTAAAGGCCTTTTGTTTTTGCTGACAGCAGATCCTAACCTTGGACACTTTTTTGAGGGGGGTCGGCATGCCGCCGGATTAGCATTCGCAGAACGATCTCGCCCGTTCTCTGCGACAGGTGGTCGTCTATTGTTTTGCTCTGGAGAGAGTCTGTGGCGTATTTTTTTTTTTTTTTTTGCATTGAGTAGGTTTCATTGTCTGGTTCACAATTGGAGCCGTTCGTTGGTTTGAGAAAAAGGTTTTGGGTTTGGAAAGCTTCCGATCCATAGATACAAACAATTGTGGTTGATATTGATTGGTAGCTGGTAGGATTTTTTTTTAAGTTAATCTATTGCTGATGTTTAAATAAAATATACTAAATAATTCGATAATTAAATTTTAAACCACTTCATCTCTCAATTTCTGTGGTTATTAAACTTAAATTATTTTTAAGGGATCAACAGCTTTGGGAGGACCATGACCTTCCCAAACATTTTCTCTCACGTTATATACATTATTGGGGCAAATTTTTTGTAGTTTTTGCATTCTGATACAAGAAAAGAAGTTTTTATCAACTCTTGTACACATATACTTCGAGTAATCAGAGGAAGGGAATATGCTTTTAATATTGAATAAGAATTAAATTATATATTTAACATTCGTGATAAATCATTAATTTATTTTGTTTTTTAAGCGTTTTGCCAGTATGACAGTTTTAAATTCAAAAGAAGGGAGTATATATATATATACTATACTCAAAGTTAAATAAGCATCTATATTATTGAACCCATCAATCTAAATCTAAAAGCTAGGGTAATAATATTGTTATAGAATTGCTTCACTTGAGTTGCTACTTTGGTTTAATTCACTTTGCTTAGGTTAGTTAACTTCATTGTTTGGTTCCTTAACCTAAGTAAATGCTGCTACTTTTTTTTTGGTTTGGGAGTATAAAGAGTTCTCAGAGAATACACGCACATTAAACTGAAATTTAAAAAAAAAGCTATGAAGTTAAAATATTCTATTGTTAAGGAATTAATTATTTTAATAGATGCATTGATATTGATACAGAACCGCTATTCTGAAATATTCTATCACAGTTTGATAGTAGTACTAGTACTTTTGACTAAATCACTTCATCCAATCCATAAGTAGGGTTTCTTCGATCAATAGATGTACGATAGACTGTCAAACAACTCTCTATTCGATGCATAGAGAGACACACGACAGAAACAACCTTCTCCTTTATCCCTCCTTTACAACATGCTATTCACCTCACCACACTGTTTGTTAACGCTCCGCAACCTCCCATCCACGGCTTCTGCAGAGATTCAACCAACCAACAACAACAAAAAGCAACCCGGGTACACGCGCTCAGTGCACGGGCATTATGTAAAACGCGCGTTGCCCAACACGCGCACGCTTCGTCGCCCCCTTCGAAATGTGCCCTTTTCTGCATGGGAAGCCTTTGTGCCGTCGGTGTGCCCCGAAGTCCTACTAGTGTGTCCCTTTTCAATCCCCCTAAAAAGGAGATGTGTGCAGTTAGTTTGCAGAAGAGGAGTTTGTGGGGTACTGGAGATGTTTAGGTGTTTGTCTTGAGTAAATAAACCCCCTTGAATCTTGTATTCTATGAAATTATAATATTTGTTGAAGGAAAACGCATTCTGATTATTAAAACTTAATCTTGAATGTGTAGATTATTGACCGGAGATAATTATTAAGTCCCAGGTACAATCAAACCTTTATTAATATTCAAAAACTGAAAACTGCTATACCAGCGTTTCCCAACCTTTTTACTCCCACGGAACCCTTTTGACAATGCCCAAGTTCCGCGGAACCCTAGCGTCCATGTAACAATATTTTTCTTACTATTTTTTGAATTGTTAAATAAAACGGAAAATAAGTAACAAAGAAATCAGTGGCGTATATATAGGAATTTATTTCGGGAGGGGCCCAAAATTACTCCCCACATATTTAATAGGTCCGATGTCGCTTTTTAGGTGATAATTTAGGTCCTAAAAACTTAATATAGAAAAAGTTGTTAGTAATAAAATACAAGTACCAAAGGGGGGTTTGGGGGTCCTCCCCCAGAAAATTTTTGGAAGTTTGACTAAAAAAAAACAGGTTTTTAACTAGTTTTGGTACACTAAGTCCGAATTTTGGATGTACATTTATATGAACTTAATATTTAAAAAGTTATTGAAATAGAGTTCCCATGTACAAAGGGGATCTGGGGGTCCTTCCTCAGAAAATTTTTGGAACTTTACCCCTAAAAACAGGGTTTTATCTTGTTTTTGGTACACTTAGTCCGAATTTTGGGCATATATTTTTTGGTAGGATATGGATTTTGATGAACTTATTATAATAAAGTTGTTAATAAAAAAATTCCAAGTATAAAAGAGGGGTTTGGGGGTCCTCCTCCAGCAAATATTTTGAAATTTGACCCTAAAATACAGGGTTTTAACTTGTTTTGGTACACTAGTCCGAATTTCGGGCTCCGAATTTCGATATGGGCTTGGAATTTTGTGAGAAAAGTTCGTTTTCGGGAATCGGAAACAGAGGTTTTCAAGGTTCCGCGAGAAATTCGAAGGAAAAAATTTTTGTTTTAGATTCTAGAACTACAACAAAAAATTGTTTCAGATTTCTCGCGGAACCCTTGAGGAGGCCTCGCGGAACCCCAGGGTTCCGCGGAACCCCGGTTGAGAAACGCTGTGCTATACTATCCTATTTTATTTTCTGAAAAAATTAACAAGTTTTATTTTATTTTACTGAATGAACTAATAAGAAAAATATCATCCTAAACTCTTTTAGTTCCAAGGCATTAACACACTATACGTATTGTCTTTACTATGTATTGTCTTCACTGTTATGTCACTATGTATTTCTCTTTGCGTTGATTTACTTACTATTAACTAACTATTAACGTTATTATAGTAATAACTTACTATTTTTTAAATGCTCTCCTGCTTGTTTCCTTGAAACTTTCTACCTTGTTACAAGAAAGGGAAGAGAAGATGAGACAGAAGAAGGGAGTTCAGTGAGGGAAAAGTTACGGAGAAGAGAGAGTGAGAATAAGAGGTGTTAGAAAATGGAAGAAAATAGACTAAGAGAATGACAAACAAATGAGAAAATGTGAGGGAGCATACGAAGAGAAGAGACTACAGTTGAATTAAGAGAGAGAAAAAGAAGGAAAGGGAAATAATGATTAATACGGCAACAACAGATTGAATGCGAGGTATTGAATATTTGATGGGAAATTAGAGAGATTTTAGGTATGACGGAAATGTTTTGTAAAGAGAAACTGAGGAATGTGTGAGATAGAAAAATAAAATGAAAATATTGTGAGGAGGAAGTGAAGAGAAGACAATGCGAAAAAAAAAAGAAGAAAGAGAGAAAAGGGGGTGTTTGATAAGGCGCTTCAGTGTTAAAAAATTAAATTGCAATCAGCTATTATATGTTAGACTTTATTTTTTATTATTGTGATTGCTTTTTTTATTTATAATATAAGGATTCCAAGAAATAAAATAGAAAATTTTACATTAAGTATTTTAACTAAACCCATAAAGTTTCAGAAAATGTCCCGACTTGGTTAAAGGTATACAAAACATTCGTTTTTGAAATCCAGACATAAAAAAACAACATTGTTATATATTGTGCAGCGTTGACAAAAGCTTTGGCATGAAAAGAAACCTCATTTCTAACTTTCAAAAAAATATCTCCCCAGATAAATTTAAACGGTTTTCCAGTGTCACTGTCTCATCCAGTCACACATTTAGTCACACTTCTCCTCGCATGAAAAAGACACCAAACCCGATTTGCATGACAATAGCGGCAAAGCCATGCAAATACGCAAACGCCTCATTCCTCTTAAACGCTACATTGTTATTCTGGTTATTCTTTCCTCTTAGAAAAAAAAAACAACACAGAGAAATCCTCAAAGAAAGGCCGATCCAACTCTTTCAAGCTCTGTGCGCTTATCTCAGCATTTAAGAGTCACTAGAACCCCTTGCTGCCACATGGGCCATTAAAACTTTACTACAGCTCGTGGGATGTAAACAAGGATACAAAGGCTCAATTTGAAGTCGAGGATTTTAACGCCTTCGGTTTATGTCTGGAGCTGGAGATCTTTAATTGTTCATAACCCCGGAGAGTGTTTGTGCCCCAACCCTTTTTCTAAATATGCCCTTTTTATGAGTGAAGGGGACAAAGAGTGGGTTCATTCGGAGATGGTTTTTTTTGTTCTGAGTGGAGTTCCGAGTTCTTTGGGTGCGTCTGCGTTGGAATTGTTTTGGTTTGGATGGAATTCGTGGAGTGACGAACTTCAGCGAAATGTGTGACTAAACGATTTTTCGGAAATATACTAGGTAAAGAAAAGTTGAATGATTGTCTCTGTAAATCCCCTATCCGGGTTGGAATCCTTTAGGATCATTTCCACTTTTGCGTTTGGTGGCGGTACGGCAATCCGGCTTTACGAAATGACGAATCCTTAGGCAGACAATTATGACGTCATTTCATTCAGTCAAGAACCAAAACCGAATGTACAAGTGGGCGTGCAGGTATTAAGTCGCCTTAGTTAGGTACTTTTGAATACTCACCGGATTGCCGGATCGCAACCAAACGCTTAAGTGGAAACGCTCCCTTACAATGTACATTTTTAAAAGGCATTAAGGGCCGTATTCAGAAACTTTTAACACGATTGAAACGAGTCGTTAACGAGTCGAAAACGAGTCGAGACCGAGAACGACATCGAAATTGATCGAAAACGATCATTCGCGTCATCGCTGGGAGGTCCAGCGATGACGCGAATTTCTTTTCAACCAATCAGAGTCCGCTATATTACTTGTTTTTGAGGAAACGAGAGAGCTGAAGTACTCGTTTCGAAAATGATCGATTTCGATCAATTTCGGTCTCGAATCGTTATCGACTCGTTAACGACTCGTTTTCGACTCGTGTTAAAAGTTTCTGAATACGGCCCTAAGACTAAAATTTTGGTTTAAATCATAACAGGAGTAGAATGCATAATTTAGGAGATTCTGCATCTCAAATTTGCTATGAGATAAGAAGGAAGATCGGGTAAAAGAACTTACCTGAATCTTTAATCGACTGCTTTTCAATCTTTTAGAAGCAAACTTTACCAATTACGAGAGGAGTAGTAGGTATATATAAAGTGTTACCGAGAGGTTCTAAAAGCATTTGAGTTAAAGAGTGCACGCGTTTACTTAAAGTATTAACATAAATATGTTTTTATTATTAAAAATATAGTTTAGAGGAATTGCCAAAAATAATTACTTGACAGTTGACACTGTAGGGAGCATGATACGCCCCCTTGATTTACCAAAGTGCAAAGCACAAAACTAGGTGCTCTTTAGACAAAATTTTTAAGCCGAATGTTGGAAAAACTTTTTTCTCTCTGAATGACCGTAAGTTTTTCCTGACAATATCTATATTAGTTGTGCTACTCTCCTAAGGATGAGAAATTTGAGTGGAATACTAACTTGAATGTTAGCTTAAATTTTTTTGACTTTAAATAAAGGTGGCTCAGGATATTGAAATTTCTTTTTTAGAAAACGGAAAAGTCCTTAAATGAAACGTGTTCTAACAACTCACTTAGGTTAGTTAGCACTACGAAAGTATTGATATGTACTATATCAAAATAATTACAGTTCATTCCAACATTTTTGTCAAATAATTGCAAAGTCACCAGAATTCCTCCTCCTCCTCTCTCTCTCCAATCAGCTTTTCCAATCAATTCTAGAGTAAACACTAAATGCCTTGAATGAGTGGAAAACGTTACAATCATTCATGGCTTGCGATTAGGTTTGCTGATTCATTAAACAAAAGGGTAAACCGCGTAATTCAATATGGAGTATAGATTTCAAAGTTGCATGGCTTCGAACTGTATTCTAAGGCTACGAAGGTCGTTGATTGGAGTGACACGCACCTGAATATTGTATTTCTGAGCGATAAAAGTTTGTTTTAATTCATGGAATAACAACTCAGCTTGTGGACTATCTGATTTTCTAACTTGTTTTAGAAGAATATTGATTGGAAATCAGATATTTTACTGCTCTTTAAACTTTTTAAGTGCAGATCTAACTTTCTCTTTGTAAAAATGCATCCTTTCAGCATAATTCTTTCTTGTTCTTACGGCGTGAAATTTGACTCAAACTACTTTAAATTTTATCGAACTAGACAATTTATAACTGGTGATTAGTTTAAAGCACTTAATACAATAAGCTCTTAACAAAATTTCTTGGATCGCCCTCTGTATTCCCTATAAATAATTTCGTGCGTCACATTCATTATAACATTTCCTACTTAAATATTTGTTTTTGAGAGAGATTTAAAGATATTTTCGATTCCTTTTGTGTATTCCATGTGAGCTAAAAATTTACAAAACTCAAATGAAAAGGTCTTAACTTATTCAGTACCAATTTTTATGTATATAAAGCTCTCAAAATGATTGGAATGCAACTTGAAAAGAAGAAAATAAATAACAGATATTGACTGCTAATTTTTTTTAAAATTTTTTCTGTAAAGACTTGACTGGGTCCTATCTTATCTTTGAAAATTCGTAAGTGAGATGTGTAGGTATAGCTTTCATTATAAACTTATTAAATTATCAAATTACGAAATGTTTTAAGGAATAATTTGTATTCGTAAGTTCCTACAGGTTGTAAATAATGCGATGAAGTTAAATTTAACAAAAATGACTATTAGACTGCTGTTCAAGTAATGTTATTTATTAACATTTTTATGGAATTTAAACAAAGTTTAAGCGCAAGCATATTTATTCCAACAATCAGCTATATGCAGCAGTGTAGTAAAAAGATGAAAAGCAGTTTTAATAATAAAATCCGCCTTTCACACAAGGAATATCCGGCAAAATTCCGGCACATTGTCCACCCAAAAGATTCCCTTCGCACCCCTATGTCTATTCAAAACCTATTGACCATTGCCAGAATCCGGCTGTAATCCAGAAACTGAAAAGCCGGGACGGAAAACGTGGAAAAAAATATTCCCGTTTGTTGGGGCAATCGGCTCGCTTTAAGAGGCGACTTGAATGCAAACGGACAGTTATTCTCCCCTTCTTTTGAATGTCCGGCTTTTTCCCGGAATGATTCAGCTTTCAGCTCCCGGATTTGGGAAACGGGAGACGCGGACCTGGGTGTTCTTCCCCTTAACTTGCGAAACTACCTCAGGAAGATTTGGCGGGGGTTCTTTTATCTTGAGTTCGAAGTTTTGAAATTCAATCGTTTCCGTAGTTAAATCGCTGTGTGGATGAGAGGGTTTATAAAAAAAAAATTCCGAGTCTTTTTGTAGGTTTTGATGCGTTGAGTTGGAGCTATTATGTGGATGCGCCGTAGTGATAGAAAAATAGCATTGTGTGTGTGTTAGGGTAAGCTGCTTGGTGGATAAGCGTCTATATGTTGTGTCTCCGTTTAGGAAAAGTTTGAGCTGAAGTTTTAACAAAGATGAATATAAAACTTCTTTTTAGTTCAATTGTATGGTGTGGATTATAGTAGTGTGAGGAAAATACTTTACAAGAAAAATTAGTGCTATACCTTTCTAATCTTCATTTTGATAGCATTCTTGACAATTTAACGTTTTTCTCCTATTGGAAAAACGCTTACTAAAAACTAAACTACGAAACGCAACTGAAACTAAATACCCAGTAAACTCTTTAGAAGATATTGATCTAACAAATGTCCCACATGAACGTCGGACATTCTTAAATATAACTGAAGTTATTCCAAGTAGTATACCGTAGGTATTAGGTATAGGAATTTGTAATTTGTGTGTGTGCGTGATTTAAAAAATACAGCCTAATTTAGTAAACTTAAACACACTAGAGAACAACTCATACATATCAGTATGAATTTTCGTGAGTAAACTAATGAGTATGCAACAAAGACATAAAAAAATCTTCTCAGAATAAAAGGCAATACATTCCTCACAAATACATTTTTTCCGCCACGGCGATGATAACACACTCTCTATCCACTAACTTTCTATGCACAACTAAGAACAGAACAGTAGAGTTCTACTACTAAAACAAAAGTCTTTCCCTTCCTAACAACCCATTAAAGCAGCCCATTGATTATCCCCTAACCCCGTCCTCCCTAATCCTGAGAGACACAAGCCGGCTAAAGTCCTCCGTCAACACAGCATGCGGACAATTATTTAATAAGTGGCCTCAGGGCTGCTGCTCGAGAGGTGACAATGCTGGGGTAAAAAGGGGTGCTCCCTCCCCTTAACCCTTCTGTGGGGATCAAGGTATCGATTGGGGGTAGAGAGGACCACTTGGGGAAGGGATGGTTTAGCGATTATGGCCCCTGGGCTAAGGGATGGTGTTTGGGTTGTGCATCTGGGGTGTTTTGGTGAAAGGTCAGGGAAGTAAGTGTGTGAGTTGGTGAGGATGACTGGTATAAGTCGACTAAACTTGGTTTTGTGCATTGACGGTTTTTCGTAACTAGTTCTGGGTTGTTCTAATGGTGAAGGAATTTTTAGCGTTGAACTAAGAGGCAAATTACTGAATTTTGTAATTTTGGACTTATGCATCTGCCATTCTGACAAGCTTGTGTATTGTTTCTGGTGGATATAATGTAAGTTCTTATTAATGGAGTTGTGGGACAAAGGGATTCTCTACTTGCTCTTATTTAATCACTATCGAAGTGAATAACTGGAATCTATTGATTAAAAATATCATATTTATATTTAGCGTAGACATAGCCGGAGGTTTCAACAGATTCAGGAGGTAGGAATTGGTTTTTTCCCCTTAAAAAAAAGAAAAAACCTATAAAAAACGCATCTACCGCTAAATATTCGTTCCCCTGAATGGATTAATAATGGAATATTTCGAATACCTTACTGTACGATTTGCAAAAGTAAAAAGTAAATATGTTATGACTAATTTTGATTAGAAGAATGATTTGTAGGAAACTTTTATTTTCATGGATTAAACTGCTTTAAGATTAAGAAAATACGAATTGTTTTGAAAAATAAAATTTATCTTTTTTCTCATAGGGTTTTTCGGTAAAATAGAGATACTTTTCTTTTTCTGATGAAAAAAAAATAACTAAAACACAATTAAAATACACGGAAGAATCAAAATCTTCTATGCATATTCAGGAATCTTTTTTCCATACTCTTTTTATTTCCGTTTCCTTTTTTTTGATGAAATAGCGTTATACCTTTACAAATTTTTATTCTTTCATGGCCACAGTTGTGGAAAACCTTTGGTATCTTTATCTTTATCACGTAGATGATTTTTAAAAAAGTACACAACACGAAACAAAGTTGCCGAGTTATAAAGCAAAGAGAAAGCAACATTCATATATTACATTCTCCTGTAAATCCAATTTTAAAAAGGCAACAAAATAACACAATAAACATCGGAATATGCGTATCAATCATTCCAAAAACCCTTAGAAATGTCGCTACAGGTGGAAAGCACCCCAAACTACACTGCAACCACCCCCTGTTGTTACCCAACACTTGCTTACACCCTCCTCAAAAATACAAAAAGCACCAAGGAAAAGTTCTTTTGTGCCCTTACGCTGCACTCGGAATGAAACCGTATATGCATTTTCTTTAGCATGGATATCTGCATACTACGTCTTTCCCTTTCTAGGGGTCTTTTGTGCCATTTCAAACCCGGGTACGGCATAATCGAAACGAGAGAGGATATAGATATATGCCCGGGTAGGGTTTTCTCCAAAGTAGAGAGAGAGAGAGGGATGCGGGAAAGCAAAAACGGCGGTTCCCTAATTTGGTCCTGCCAGACTCCAACTCGTAATGTGGACTACGACAATGGGGGACCCTCCTTGTTAGCAGAGCCATTGAAAAGAATGCCTTTTGAAGCGAGGACTAATGGAAAACTTCACAAAGAGTATTCTCTGTAGCCGTCGTCGTTGTATCGAGAAAGGCACTCTCTGTTGCTGCTGTCTCTGACACGAAATATTCAATTTCTTGCGTATATTTCCCGATCGGGTGATATTAAAATGTTGTTGTGTCGGTTCAGGGGAGGGAATAATAGCCTCTTTTCTGCCGATCAGTTACAGTTACAGATATATTACCTTGTTTGGTGCGCTACTGGGAGGTTTTTATTTATTTGTTCGCTAGTGTTTGTTGTTTATTTATTTAGTTTTATCCTCGCTGCTGTAGTTGTGTGTATTGGGGAATTTTTTTTTATCGGATTCGAAAACCTCCTTTTCAATTTGGAAATCCACAAAAGGAGGATATGCTGGAGTTGTATTGAAATGGGGCTAATAATAATAGGCACGTGCCAAACTCGGTGCCAGGCGCCATTTTGGTTTTGTATTACACCAACGTCTCATAGATTTATCTCAAGATAAAGCATAGATCCTTTTTCCAGTCAGTTGTAGAAAGAAATTACCTAGCGTAGCTGTAAGTTTTACCTCTAAATATAAATAAGCATAGCCAATTTCCCTTTTTAAAGCTTTCCACTTTCTCTTGTATAAAATCAGGGGTTTAAGTAATCTAACTAAGTATGGTATCGACATAACTAAGTATGGTTTCGAAATTATTTCCCATAAAAACAAAAGTAAACAAACCCCGATCGGACTATTATTCTTAAATAAAACGTTTAATGTGTGAATCTTTTTTTAACTTTAGAGACTGCAAAAGCTTATTTAATCCCAAAGTTGACTAAATTAATTTCAAAGTAAAAAAAGAAGAATGAAAAAAAAACGGCCTAAAGCCAACGGAAACGGAACAGTAGGTGAAAGAAAAACAAGGTAAGCTTTTTTTTCTTAATAATTTGTAAAAATTAACTATTTTTGATTTTAATCAAGTCTTACTATATGATTACTTATTCCATAAGGAGTTTTAAATTGTCCAAACTCACAATGTCTCGATCAATCTAACCATGATTTATTGAAATGTAACTCGAGAAAAATATTACGATTCTACTTTGTTATTTTGGTAGATACCTTAACAATTCTTCCCCCAACTCTGGTTATCGTAATATATATACAGTTTATAAAATAAATTGCTGAAATAAAACTGTGAACAACTTCCAGAGAACAATTTCTAACTAGTCAAAAGTTATTGAAATTTTTGAAAATTGGTAACTTTTAAGCATATTGTATGCTCTTAAAAGAGTGTTTTGAATTATAAATATTACATCCCATAAGCTAAAAAGTAGATTTTCTACATGACAAATCAGTTAAACTCTTTACTTATTATTTGAGATAATAGAATTAATTGATTTATGAAATGAACTATTTTGTTTTCAAAAAAAATTATCTGGAAGTAAATGCGTTTGTTCCATTCTAGGTTCTATGTAGTTGTTAACACAGCCTTTCTTGATGTGTTTGGACCTCAGACCTAATAAAACTGCTGCAGAAGTGACAAAATATTTTTTGAAAGGTAAAATGACATTTTATTGATATGTAGAGTGTGAATAAGTAGAATGCTTTTAATATAGTAATGTACTAATATAACTATACAAGCTACTATTATAATACTACTAATGAATCTTCAGATAAATTAAATTAGAGCTCTTTAACTTGGTTCCCCTCTTTCTGTATGTTGCTTAAGTTTCTACAAACTATGTTTTTCAATTTGATGCTTGCTTGCCTTGTACTCAATACTATTTACAAATATCATTTTCCCATTATTTCCTTTAAATTGATTAAAAGCAGTAAATATTTTAGCTTTATAAGACTAACACAACATATTGTATTTAAAGCTTGGAAGACTTTTACTCTGTAGATTGAGCTATATTCTGAGATAAATTTGATTTAAAATGCAACATTTTTTGAGATAGTTACATGCCACATAAACAAATATTTTGAAGAAAAAAACATAACTCTAGCTAACCATAACCTGTCAGATTCAGAAGACTTGTGGCAGTAAGAATAGAAATGGTAAAAGTAGCACGATACTCCTATTTCATCTCGCTGAAATCCAATTCACGGACAAATTGTTACACCGAAAGACTATTTCCCCACCAAATTATTTCTCTAAATAGACCATTACACTAACAGAATGTTTTCCAAACAAGATGCTTCACCATATTACAGTACACTGTAAAGAAGTTTCACAGAATTCCACAACACCGTCAGATCGTTTCAACGAATTGATCATTACACCTGTCTTTACGGTCAATGGTGAATTATTAAGTCCTGTTGGTGTTATGGAATTCAGTGAAACATTTTGTCAGTGTAATGGAATTGGGGGAAAGGTCTATCGGTGTAATAAGGTAATTTAATAAAACGAAGAAATTTGTCTGGTGCAAGTTTCTCGATAATGTGGCTTTTGATGAGATAAGTGTGATTACTATAGTAAAACTAATGTTTAATTCTTCAAGATAGACTTATGTACAACAGCCTGAATATGGATTTTGGAGTAATTGTTTAATTGCATTAAAGTTTTGGTCAAAATTTAGCTTCACTCCCTGAAATGGCAAAAAAGTGGAATGAAGAATACTTATAAATTAAGTAAAATCTTAACCATTTTCTAAGAAGGGGGAAATATCAAGAATGAAAATGACATGGGAAATGTATTAAGTTATTATGAACAACTTTTATAACATTCTTTGTTTTTTTTTATACAGGCAACATCTACTATCCGAGAAACCCATGACTGGGGAATCCCAATTACAACAACGACAAAGGATACAGTTAACAATTCATCTTTAGAATGCACATGGATCTTCATATCAAGATCATTTTAAAACTGAAAGGACTTATGTTCTGACTCTGGCACATCTTGGAATGTGATGCTATTGTGTGTAATTGATGTAAATAAAATCTAAAAATATTGATGGTTCTCAAATAACTTCTTTGAATAAATTATGTTATTTTAATAAAATATTTTATTTTAGAATAACTTTGTGTTCATTTCTTGTAGCTAATAAAAATATTTAAAGCAGCACTGCTTGTTAAGATATTTTAGTTATTTATTTTCATATTTGCATATATATATGTTGATTTGTCAAAAAAAAAACATATTTGGAAGTTGCTTGCGCCCCAACTTATCCAGGGTTCATACTCTATCTAGCGTAGTAAAATTCAGGAGTTATTCAGGAGTAAATTACAAAAAAATTAGGAGGTAACGTGAATATTTATTAACCTTAATCTACTTTACATGTTGCAAGCAGAATGAAGTATGAACAGAGTAGAACCGAGAACTGCAAAAGAGGTAATAATTTCACATTTCAACGGAATTTTACTGATTTAAAAAACAATTACTACCACCAAATCGATAATAAAACTTCTTTTTGCTGTTGGATAATGTTTTTTAGGAGTTAGAAAGAAAATTCAGGAGAAAAAATATAATTTTCAGGAGCTTTAAGGGCCCTTAGAAAAATAAATAGAATTTCAGGAGTTTTTCAGGAGGCGTACGAACCCTGCTTATCCTAGAGTACCAAGAAATTTTTTCAAAATATTTGATATTATCTGATAATCAAATTGAATTTTCATAGCATACTGCCACATGTGGGCTTAAATCTTCTACTTAAGTAGGAATTAGCCCAGTCAAAATAGACGAAAAAAAGGCGAAAGTTCGGAAAAATTCGCATAGAGCTGAAAATTGGTACAGACGTAGATGACATCATTATAAGTGATGTGCCAAAAGTCCTCATCGATCCGATGCCGGCTAATTATTTTATAGAGGTTTTAATTGCGCTTCGCATTCGCCTTGTCATACTACGGGAAAACCGGCCGCGACAGTGGCGCCGCTCGCTCGTTCAACCGCAGGATGTCAAAGCGATGAAGATACGGAGATGGTGAAAGCAGCCTCTTTGTGATAATATTCGCCTCTGAATCGGTTGTAAAACGAAATCCTTTTGTGAATATGATCGCAAAGAGGCTGGTGAACATCAATGCGAAGAGCAAAATTCTATTTATACGAGATCATATAGGGGGAAAATATCTTCCCGTTTTCTTTTCCTTGCAAATCTCAATAAAATATGGAAATATTTCGTAGTAACTTCATTGGTAATGGAATTCTCAAGAAAAATGCAAGTAATTATCGTAATTACTTTTTAAAATTAATTCGAGGTTCCAAGGTTTAAAGAATTGGAGATTTGGGGAAAATAACTAGGCGCATTTTTTACGTGGTATTCCCTGTATGGCTAATTTTTTTAGTTACAAATTTAATAGAACCATTTTTTACTGATAAAAAAATAGTATTCAGGAGTTTTTCTGGAGCAAGTGCAAGATGACATTAACATTTTTCAATAATATTCTTGGCTTAAGAACAGCTGAATTATAAAAATGGTTTCAAAAATAACAAACAAACGCGGGACACTTAAAAAGAATACTCTGACCAGTAAAAACAGAGCCCCTCTGGGTCCATCTAAGAGTTGATTGACAGCTAGGTCAACACGTAAGTGCCGCCAAAAGTAATTGGAATTGCCCCACGACTTGGGGGCCGAACAGACAGGAAAACTTATCTACCACTTTTGTGGTCATGGCACCTGTAACAAATTATTGGAAATTTCCTTTGGAACCGTAAAGCTATAGCAAAACACCTGCAGTTAATAACATTGGCTGTTTCCACGCTGTCTCCAAAAATGTCTCAAGTTTGCTTCATTTGTGGAGGACATTTAACTGAAAATGCAACCGTTACCTTAAAAATCGGGAATTATCAGGGGAATTTAAAAACCTGAAATAATCAGGGAATTTTAGAAAATCTGATAATAATCAGGGAAATTTTGATAATTGCCTGGTTTCAAAAAAATTAATTTAACATTTTTCTAATTTTCAAGTCTTTAAATGCGTATCTCCGTTCTCCTTCCTAAATTAAATCTCGAATGCACATAAATTAGCATGGTTGCAAATGTTTAGAAAAGTCATCTGAGGTTTACTTTGTTATAATATGTGGACTGGATATAATCTCTTAAGAATAATATAATATAAGATTAATATAAGAAACTGGGAATCTCTTCTTATTTTACCAGTGTTTTAAAATCCTCCTGATTCAGGCTTCAGATTTAAGATTTTCCTACTTTCTCCCGCTTTCCAATTTTTACAGTCATTCTCCTAGAAGATTAAATTTAATATGTTTATAAAATAGCAGGGAAAATCATACCAGATTATTAGGGAAAACTTGGAATTATCAGGGAATTTTGAAATAAGTTTTCTGTGGCCATTCCAATTAATTAATTTAATAAAATGATGGGAACGAGGAATTACTAAGATAATTTCATCCGTTGTATACTCCCCAAATCTCCAATTCTTTAAACCCTGAAACCTCAAATTAATTTTAAAAAGTAAAGACCATAAGTACTTGCATTTTTCTTGAGAATTCCATTACCAATGAAATTACTACGAAATATTTCCCTTAATTTATTGAGATTTGCAAGGAAAAGAAAACGGGAAGATATTTTCCCCCTATTTGATCGTATAAATAGAATTTCGCTCTTCGCATTGATGGTCACCAGCCTCTTTGCGATCATATTCACAAAAGGATTTCGTTTTACAACCGATTCAGAGGCGAATATTATCACAAAGTGGCTGCTTTCACCATCTCCGTATCTTCATCACTTTGACATCCTGCGGTTGAACGAGCGAGCGGCGCCACTGTCGCGGCCGGTTTTCCCGTAGTATGATGAGGCGAATGGGAAGCGCAATTAAAACCTCTATAAAATAATTAGCCGGCATCGGATCGATGAGGACTTTTGGTACATCACTTATAATGATGTCATCTTCGTCTGTACCAATTTTCAGCTCTATGCGAATTTTTCCGATGTTGAATGTCTATTTTGACTGGGCTAAATAAGGATTGAAACAAAGTATCATTGAAAATTGACAACCTTTGCTTTTGCTCGAGTTGACTATCATTTAAATGCAAATTTCGATTTTTAAAAGCAAGCTTATGGTTTTGTCTTGGAGAAATCACCATAATAGGACATCCATAAATCATGAGAGCTCAAAAAGAGGGAAGGGGTCTATTTAAAATCTCATGTCAACTTTTAGTTTGGAGATAAGCTTTTTTATCATTTTTACCACAAGTTTAGGGAAAATATCCATATTAGTCAAAACAGCAAATCATTATCCAGTCAATCATGATAATTACAAACATAAGAAAGACCATTTTTTAAAATTTAAGTTATAGAGTAAACTCCAATGAGAATTTGAGGGGGGGAGGGAGGGCTCCAAAATCTCGCCTCACATAATTTATGGGTATCCTCAAATGTGTTAGAAATTGTCAGTTTTGTGTGATTTGGGTTCAGTGTTAATTATGAGAAATTAGGTTTAACCAGTGGCGAAGCATGAGTTGCAAACAGGAAAAGCGCTATGTAAACATGACATACACATTTACAAAAATTATACTTGAAACATCCGAGAAGTTACAAATTTCAAAATAAAACTATAAACACTAATATTACAATCAACCTAACATATGGCAAGATAACAATCAACTTCCAGTGCTTCTCCTCTTTGCAATTCATGCTTCGCCACTGGGTTTAACTTGCATTTCAAGAAAAGTTATATTTTAAACTAAATATATTTGCAATGCAAATTTCTTAAATGAAAAAATAGGACCTTACCAGAGGGATTGAGGTTGTTCTCACAAGCTACTACGATTAGTTAAGTGAGTAGCAAGGATCGACTTCCACTAGTTTATCTGCAACATTTTACGAAGTGAAACCACTCCATATGACTCACACCCAATAAACCAATCCAAAACACAAGGAGAAGGCAATGACCTTCAAGCGAAATTCGAAACAAACTTTCTGCCTCTCCCTGGGAGGGAATGAGTAAATGGATGATGCAATACCATGAGGGGATCAACATTTATACTACATTTTAGCGAATTCCAATACACTGAAAAGCCATTCACAGAATCGACCATTACACTTGACCAGTCATCCAATGATTGGTAATGAAGTCATGTCTGTTTAATGGTCGATCCAGGAAAATACAAAGATGTAAAAAAATCCTAATCAAAGTAATAATTTGAAAACTGCATGCCCTTTCCCTCCAACTTTATATTTTTTTTGACACTGAGAAGCATATTGTTTTAATTTATGTCTCTCTAGTGTCATCATGTAAAAAAATAGGAAGAAAACAATTTGATCATCCTCCAATTTTAAGAAATTTAGAATATAAAAAAGAAAGTGCAGATCTAATATAAAGTTTCTTTTGAGGAGTCTTAAAATTATTCCATCACTTTCAGATTACTATTGTGAAATAAAAACCTTTTGCAAAAAATAAAGTCTAGAAACAGTCTCTTAAAATTGGAAGATGATTGACATGCTTAATTCAGCATCCTGAAATCTGAAAAAAAAAACCTCAATGTGTCAAGATTAGAAAATTTGAAAGACAGAAAAATGAATCTTAATACAATCACACTTAAATAATGTTATTTAGAATGAAACACAGACAGTGGATTTAATTTGTTTTTTAATCAATCCTAAATGGACATAAATGCCCACACACACACACACATATGAAATACAGACTTAAAGAAACTTCAATACCTATATAATACCAACAGATATGCTACATTAATAATGGAATTGGAGAATTAAAAAATTAGGGAAATTAAAAACCTGATTTCACAGTTCACAGGGCAATGGAAATAAACCCTGATGGTCAACAATTAGAAATCGTAATCTATTGCATTGGCTTCTAATAGCCCAGCAATAAGTAGTTGACACTCCTCCACGCCATCGGAGTGTATTTTGACACAGAGGTGGACCTACATCAGTTCAATGTACAAGAAATATTCATCCGGAAAAGTCATTAATGCCCATGGCCACTTACCCATGGCATAGTATTATTACTACCAGAAATACTATAATACAAAATATCTATAGCTGGGATTTTGTTTACGATCAAACGGGTAAATAAAGCGCCGCTACTCCGGAGTGGGAAATAAAGTAAAAGTAGTCTTTCCAGATTTCGGTTTTGATTAATTTAAAGAAAATAATATGAATAAATTAATAAGTATTAGCGATATGCTCGTTAAATCCAAGAATAATAAAAACAACACACGACGGAATACAAACAAACAGAAGAGCGATCGCCAATAATAGCCAAATCAAAGAATAGCCAAATACAACGCCAACAGAAGTAACCCGGAAGTAATCCAAGCGCCCGGATCGTAGCGCCACCAAGTTCCGGTTGAAGAGGTCTATATTTATGGAAAGGCTAAAATAAATGGTTTCCATGGAAACAGCTGAAATTATTTCATTGTTTCATGGGGCATGGTTTACTAGACTTATACATTCACTAAATTTTTATTGTTAAGTACTAGAAAACCGTTTTTACTAAGAAGTTGGGCTATCATGATAAAAAGAAAATGAGATTTATGAAGCATTTTATTATTTTGATAAAAATGTTTTTATTTTTGGAGATGTAGGAACATACAAATAAAAAATGGATTCTTAATAATTTTTGAATATTGATTAAATTAGGTGTAGTTAAATATTTTGCTTAGCGGCGGGAGTTGTTGACTGAATTACACATCGGGATTATTTTTTGATTAAATTAATATCATTTTTAGAAAACGATAGAAATTTCATAAAATACGGTTTGTAACATCCTGTAGGAAATTATTCCCAAGGGGCTCAAAGAGGGTTGTGATTTTTACTTCCTAAAGTGATTTATAAAAAGGTATATAAAAGATTTATAAAAGTGATTGTTCTTTTATAGCCGTAGTTAAATGCGGGACGGGGTGAGTTAGGGTATATTTTCACAGTAAGGAACCGGGATGAAAAAGACGACGGGGGTGACGGGATGATAAGTGACTGCTAATCCAGAAAAAGAAAAGACATATAACTTGATAAACCTGATGATTTCAATTTGATTGTTCTTTACAGCGAAGGTAACAGCCAAATTTAAATGCGAGACGGGATGAGTTAGGGTGTATTTTCACAGTTAGGAACTGGGATGAAAAAGACGACGGGATGATAAGTGACTGCTAATCCAGAAAAAGAAAAGACAAAACTTGAAAAACTTTTTAAAATATTAAAATATTTATGAATTAACTCAACCCGTGCAAGGCCGGGTAAGTCAGCTAGTATTAATATAAATTTTAAAAAAATTTCATATGCTTTCTTAACTACATCTTACTTATATCAAAATGTTCTAATTTTGATTTGATCTTGATGACAAAATGGATTTAAAATAAGAAGGAAATCCCTATAAGTAATAACTTTCATGTTCACTTACCTTACGGTCTTTTACCCTATATACGTAGTGAATGGAGTATTTTTAAAGTTTTCAATGATGTTTTTTGCTCCAACAGTGGAGATGTTATGCCATCTCCTCTGTAGGAGAATCTGTTCTTCCAAAATGTAACCATGGAGATTCTGAAATCTTCATTGGCTACATTTAAATAACATAATATTATATTTAAATCATCCTTAATATGTTTAATTATGTAATAATATTTTTCTTGCGTTATTTCAAGGCAAGAAAGCAACTAAGGAGTGTAAAATGGAGAGGACCATGGGGGCCCTCTTGAAAATATTTAATTTTTTATAGCACTGTAGGTAGTGTTCGGCACTAGTTAACTAGAACTAGTTGCAACTAGTAGTTAACTACCGATCAACTAGTAGTTAACTAGTAGTTTAACTACTTTTGGTTTAAACTAGTTTAACTAGTAGTTGAACTACTTTTTTTAATAACTACTAGTTGAAACTACTTTCAAATTTTCAACTACTTTAAAAAAATTTTTTTGTTTAAAATTTCAAAAATATTTAAAATTTTTATCAAAATATACAAAAATTACACTGCTATTTATAACTACAATGTCATGGTAGAGTACTCAAATACCATAACCAGAAATAAAGTACCGTTTTGAGCGAAGCATAAAGTTTTTTGTGATATAGATAAGAAAGATGTATTAGAATTTGGGAAAAAAATAGGTTATGAAATTAAATAGACTAGTTAACTACTTTGGGAAATAGTTAACTACTAGTTGCAACTAGTCCCAGGAAAAAATAATTAACTACTAGTTGCAACTAGATTTTCCCAGACTAGTTAGTAGTTGGTAGTTAACTACTTTTTGACCACTAGTTGCCGAACACTAACTGTAGGAGATTTATTTTACTCTCACATCCTTATTCAAAGTGTAGAGTTTAAAAAACTTTTTCAGACTAGATTACTAAAAGCACAAGAATTTTTCTTTAATCATAAGCTCAAGGAATTCTTAATTTTGAATTTTAAAGAATACAAATTTAATTCCTCATTGTTCCGAATCCATGTTCCGAATAATTTGATGATATACGTTAAAAATTACAATATGAATGATTCTTGGATTTAAAATTTTTTTATCGCCTTGACATATGTAATAATTTTATTACTGTGAATGAAGTTTTATAAATTTATCATCATAATTAAATTTATATTTTATTAAAAAGAAGAAGAAGGACGTGCTTGAGACAAACGTGTGTAAAGTTTTTCGAGACGCAGACAAAAGGGATTTTAGGATAATACGGCGTAACTCGGAAATTTTCCATATTTTGATATTGTAAGCAAATCATAAAGGGTTTGAGATTATAAGATATCCCTTCTGAAAGCTTTTCTGGCTAAACCCCCAAATTCTCCATATTCCACATAACAATGAATAAGATGAAATAAATACCTCTAGAATATTAATGTTTCTGGAAAAAGTTAATGACGGCTGACCTCCATTGATCTGAAAGATATTCTCAAATTGTATGAAAATTTTAATAAAATGAATAAATAGCTTCTTAATGCATTTCTTACCATCTGTTTCTTTGCCTTTAATGATGAGGCTCCTCTCAATCATAGTTTCGTAGCTCCATCTACTAGATCCGAACGCAATTACTAATGAACCCCATAACGTCCTTTATGCTCCATAGTGAAAAAGAGGTTTTTAGAATAAAACGACTTGTAAAGCTTGGCTAAATAAAATTGAGTACTGATATTGTCTGCTTGTTTTTGTTGCCTTTAAATAAATGGTGATTTATGCAAAGTTTAGAATTTCTCTTTAAATTTATTTCCACATCTTAGTTGCACTTTTAAAAAACTAAATTAGAATTTTCCTAAAATTTCAAAAATAGTATTTTACTGTATATATACACATAATTTAAGTTATTAAAATTTCAGTCTTGTTTTCAAGAGGATAAATATCTCAAAACAAATTTCTTGTTAAACGACACAGATCCTTTTTGGTAATGAGTGTGCGGTCATTTTAGCTTGAAGTTTTATTACATTTTAAAAATATAATTAACTCAATACTAAGGAGTATTTTGGAATTAAAAAATGTATATAAAAAAATAACATTTTTTTTATTTTATCTGTAAAGTCTTCTCTGAAGTATGGATTTTACCATCAGAACATTATACAATAAAGAAGTTATAATACAACATAACGCTTTTAAAGTTATAGTTTTTAATATCATTAAAAACTATCACATGGAATTAATAAATTCAGATTATGTTTTGTCATTATTCTGGAATCATTTTCTTTTTGGTTGCATGAAAAGCACACTGTAAATTTTTAAATTTTAATTTTTACAATTTTCTCCTATGTTCTCTTTATTTTCCCCATTAAAATTTCACAAGTTGGAATTAAAAGAGTCATTAGAGTAACACTCCGAACTTTACAAGATTTTACATTATTTTAATATTGAATGTGTGAGTGTGATGTTTGAAGGGCAATCAGGGATAGAATGCCTCCTAAATCTCGAGCTTTACCCCAAAAGTATTCCTTTCAAATTCGCCCATGAAATTTTAACAGAAAATATCTCATTCATTTTATGTCATTGGTATGATGGGGTGGGGATTTTTATTGATTGCATATTCATACTCTACATTATTATAATGGAAAAAAACGTAATCACTTGAAAAACTCGCAATGAAACTCAAAACTATAAAGCATACCTCAATTTAAGTAATACTTGAAAATTTTTCATCAGAACACAAAGCATTTATAACCAGGAAAAAATTCACCCTTTCTCTCCACCCCCCCCCCAAAAAAAAAAAATCCCTCTTCACTTCCTCTTACTAAAAATAGCACCATTCTCTCGAACCTATAAAAAAATATTTAAAAAAGAACTAATTCCACATTCACACAGAAAGAACGGAAAAAGTCCTTCCCATCACCATTCAAAGCACAGTATGGAAACATAAAAAGCACCTGTTTTTCGCCAGCAGCGGAAAAAATCGCCTCGGTAAAAGATAAAACCCCTAATGATAGGGTTTTGCGGGGTCATAATGCGCTTTCAACTAACCTTTTCACCGCCGCTGCAGACGATCGTGAGTGTCGGAACGTTTTCGCGGGTGGATGACTCCCCCCAGATGGATTGTTTCCTCGTTCCAAAGTGGCCTTTTACTCTTGTATTAATTAAGGGACTCCCCCTAATGATATTCGGAGAGGGTATCGCTTGCGGGTGTTCTCGGACACGAAGTTCTAATGCCCGCGTCGCGTCTTTCTTGATGTGGTCTGATATCCTTCTTCTTTCTTTCTTTTCCGTTCTTCCTGATTTGCTATGGAGGTGATTTATATTTCAGGTTCGTTAAAGTTCGATATTAACTTGGAGGAAGGGGTTTATTTAAGCCGGAAATTTTGAAGAAAACTTTTCGTAAGTCTGTACTTGGGAACAAGGCTTTTATACAAAGGGTGTTTTTTTTTTGTTTTTTTTTTTAAATACTTGATTAAATATGACTTTAGCGATTATATAACCACTAAGAAATATGGGAGAAAAAATCACTTTGTGTGCATATAAAAGAACAAGTCAGACTTTGGTTACATTTTCTACTTTCCATAGGTGCACTAAAAAGTATTAATATTTTTTTGATTTACAAAGAGTGAAGCTAATGCAATTTTTTAAGAGCGTTACGTAAATGTCAAGTTTTATTTACACTTTTGAATGGATACTTTTAGATACTTAGGTGTAAAAGAGCTTTTAACATTAGATAAATAAATGTAGAATTTTTTACTTATGTAACTGTAGCAGAAACTTTGATTACTTATCTCCTTAAAGTACTCGATATCCTTGATCTTTTTTATATAAAAAAGATCAATAACAAGTACTTTACAAGTTTATATCAAAAAGTAACGATTTGCTGAACTTTTAA
The DNA here is from genome assembly GCA_963680715.1 of Tetragnatha montana. NCBI lineage: Eukaryota > Metazoa > Arthropoda > Arachnida > Araneae > Tetragnathidae > Tetragnatha > Tetragnatha montana. Next base: position 22,213,470 of record OY796683.1, read on the forward strand.
TTTTTTATGGTAAAAATTGCTAGAGAAGGAAAAGTCGGAATTCAGAAAATTTTCAGGTTCAGCTATTCTACTGTTTTAATATAGTCCCTTGTATTGGAGCTAGCGGATTCAGTTCTGAAGACACACGAGGCTATTTAATTTTTGTCTATATGGACACGATAAAAAAAAAATATAGTCTCTTTTTGATACTTAGTATCAATATGTTCATGTATCAATCTTTAAATCTAGAGTTCACAAGTTAAATAGCTCACCCTAATAATCTAAATCCGCCTTCGCATTTTTCAATTTATTAATGACACTACCCGGAAAAAAACGTGGTTATAATAATGACTGTTGTTAAACAGCAGGAGTGGAACCCCTCAGCCCCGAACCATAAATAACTCATTCGCATAAATAACGATTTTCAGCGAGTATCACGAATCGTCGTTTGGCAACGGTGATTTATCAAATCAGGAGGCTTGTTTATCGAAATCACGTTTCCATGACGATTGGTGGAGAAGTATGGGTTAACGATGACGTAACTGGCATTGTCTGGAATTCCAAGTTTGTTTATGGAAAGAAAACATCCGAGGTGGTGTTCGAAAATTTGGAAATTGGTTTTTCTAATTGATTGGTCTGTGTTTCTGGTGGTGGATAGTAAGGCACGATCAGGTTGTCTGTTCTTGAAGAATTCAGTTTCAGTATCACGATTATAATAGAATACTTTGACGTGAAGCGCAGAATAATGAATTTGTTTTGGCAGAATCCATAAAGACCTGTGTTAGACAATGATTTGTAGGTTTTTAAAGTAAAAGTAATAAAAGGAAATTTTCAAAGCAATTTTCTTTGTTTGGATTTATTGACTGTATGGGAACTCTCTGCAAAATCATATTAATGGGATGAATTCTTGGTTAAGGTCAGACATGGGGTGTGTAAAAATTTGAAGATAAAGGGGAAAGATAATCCGTAAGGGATCTGCCGGAAGGGACCAAATAAACAGAGGTACCTTTTATTACGTCCCGATGGTCCAATGTCACATTCATAGTCAAGAATTTATAAAAACTAATCTAATAACTTTAACTAACTAAACTAATAACTGTATTGAGCTTATACGTTCCTTAAAAAATATAAATACATTTTGCCTTTATCAGATAAGTCTAATAACTTTTCTACCAGCATCTTTTGTACAACTACTCAACAGCTGTATTTTATTTCTGAGTAATAATTATTTTATTTTATAAAGTGTGAATAAAAATATACACTTTAAATAAATTTAACTATTAAGTACTTATTTATGTTCATATGAATAAAAGGCAGAAAAAGGCATGAAAGAGGGAAAAAGTTTTACTTTAAAAGTTCAGCATGGTAGATTCTCTTTGTTTAACAATATATTTTGCGTATGTCTTACCCTTTAGAATGTTTCTAAACACAAACCACTTCCTGTGGTGTGGAATTACAAACTCTTGAAAAATAAAAATACAAACAAACAATCCCGTTACAAATGAGGTTTGTGGTTGACGTTCCTCAAAGTTGCATTTTTTAGAAAGGAAATGCTTTGCTAAGTTGCTAAAAAGCGACGCTTGGATACAAATGAGTTGAGAAGATTCTTATCCGAGAGACCACTTCCTTTGAGAAATAAAAGAAACAGCAGAAAATTTGTTTTAAAACGGCAGACAAGGTTTTTCTCAATGAGGATTACATAAACAATGTTGAAGCACTTACCTATAGTGTAGACTTGAATCAGTCAACCAAGTCCCATTGTTGTTGTGACATGCTGCTGTTACTTTCTTCACGTTCGTTCTTTCTCTTTATTAATTAACTATGAGTTATGTGAATATAAAAAAATGGCAAAAGTCCTGATGGATTAAGATTGTTTTAAACTGTGTACATTGTCGTCTTCAGCAATTAAAGATTTTAGGAAAACACACAATTCAGAGGTTTCAAGGCCCCTTGAAAGCTGCATATCTCTTGGTAGATGGCAAAAACTAAGGGTTTTTTTTTTGAAATCTCAAATAGTACAAAGAATAAAGGATGTGTTCACCATTGCATCGATTCCTGTTGCTAAATAAGTAAGCTGTCCACTAGATAAATCGTGCCTTTGGTGTCTTTTTCTATGTAAACTTTTCCGGAAATTTTTATTGTTTGGTTTTAATGTGCTAAACGATGAAAGATCCCCTTAACCTTTGAAGTGACATTTGTTTACAGTATATCCAAGAGTTTCTAACTACCCCTTTGTTTCAGAAGTCGGTAGAAAAATTTTTAATTTTAAAAACGTTCAACTTTAAATCGTCGGCTTATAAGAGAAAGGAACTAAGTCATTTCTGGCTCAAGTACTTGGTAGAAGGTTACGCCAAATTTGGCCACACCCGATCTTTTTCTTGTGCCCCAAGCAGTCTCATTAACCAACATATCCCATCTTAGCTTGGCGAGATTTGGAATCAGCTGCTATCCATGGTGCCGATTTACAGCTTTCTAATGATACACCAAAAGTGACTTAATATGCCTTTCTCCTGTAAGCCGACGAATGTCGATATGGCAATTGCCTGCTATCCTTATCAGATTCTGTACTCTCTAGTATGTAGTTGAAGCTCTTTTCATTAATTCCCCCCTCCCACACACAACCCAGTCATCGAAATTTCACAGAAAAAACCCAGAATAATCACCATCAGATTATCATCTTTCTACCAGCTCTTGATTACGAATCATCCTCTCACTTTCCAACTATTGCCATTCCCTTCAGACAAAACTCTCCCCATGACGCATCGTTTGCCGAAAAAGTCTCCATCCATCCAAGCCACCACCCTGTTTCGCGTGCAGCAGGGCCCTGTGTGGTCGATCCCAAACAAAACAAAAATAATAATAATATCTGGCAACAACGACAAAAGAACCCGGCAGGAAAGAACAAAACAATCCCGCGTTTTGTTCTACGACAATTCCCTTCTCTGCGACACACCCTATATGATGCAACAGGGCCCATTGTGTCCGTTACCTTTTGTCTCTCTCGCTCTTTATTCCTTTAATAATGGCCGCAGAGGGGGGCCGGAGCTGTGTCGTCCCCCGCTCTTATTTATCTTTTCCAGTGGGCATCGCCAAGGTAAAGGCCTTTTGTTTTTGCTGACAGCAGATCCTAACCTTGGACACTTTTTTGAGGGGGGTCGGCATGCCGCCGGATTAGCATTCGCAGAACGATCTCGCCCGTTCTCTGCGACAGGTGGTCGTCTATTGTTTTGCTCTGGAGAGAGTCTGTGGCGTATTTTTTTTTTTTTTTTTGCATTGAGTAGGTTTCATTGTCTGGTTCACAATTGGAGCCGTTCGTTGGTTTGAGAAAAAGGTTTTGGGTTTGGAAAGCTTCCGATCCATAGATACAAACAATTGTGGTTGATATTGATTGGTAGCTGGTAGGATTTTTTTTTAAGTTAATCTATTGCTGATGTTTAAATAAAATATACTAAATAATTCGATAATTAAATTTTAAACCACTTCATCTCTCAATTTCTGTGGTTATTAAACTTAAATTATTTTTAAGGGATCAACAGCTTTGGGAGGACCATGACCTTCCCAAACATTTTCTCTCACGTTATATACATTATTGGGGCAAATTTTTTGTAGTTTTTGCATTCTGATACAAGAAAAGAAGTTTTTATCAACTCTTGTACACATATACTTCGAGTAATCAGAGGAAGGGAATATGCTTTTAATATTGAATAAGAATTAAATTATATATTTAACATTCGTGATAAATCATTAATTTATTTTGTTTTTTAAGCGTTTTGCCAGTATGACAGTTTTAAATTCAAAAGAAGGGAGTATATATATATATACTATACTCAAAGTTAAATAAGCATCTATATTATTGAACCCATCAATCTAAATCTAAAAGCTAGGGTAATAATATTGTTATAGAATTGCTTCACTTGAGTTGCTACTTTGGTTTAATTCACTTTGCTTAGGTTAGTTAACTTCATTGTTTGGTTCCTTAACCTAAGTAAATGCTGCTACTTTTTTTTTGGTTTGGGAGTATAAAGAGTTCTCAGAGAATACACGCACATTAAACTGAAATTTAAAAAAAAAGCTATGAAGTTAAAATATTCTATTGTTAAGGAATTAATTATTTTAATAGATGCATTGATATTGATACAGAACCGCTATTCTGAAATATTCTATCACAGTTTGATAGTAGTACTAGTACTTTTGACTAAATCACTTCATCCAATCCATAAGTAGGGTTTCTTCGATCAATAGATGTACGATAGACTGTCAAACAACTCTCTATTCGATGCATAGAGAGACACACGACAGAAACAACCTTCTCCTTTATCCCTCCTTTACAACATGCTATTCACCTCACCACACTGTTTGTTAACGCTCCGCAACCTCCCATCCACGGCTTCTGCAGAGATTCAACCAACCAACAACAACAAAAAGCAACCCGGGTACACGCGCTCAGTGCACGGGCATTATGTAAAACGCGCGTTGCCCAACACGCGCACGCTTCGTCGCCCCCTTCGAAATGTGCCCTTTTCTGCATGGGAAGCCTTTGTGCCGTCGGTGTGCCCCGAAGTCCTACTAGTGTGTCCCTTTTCAATCCCCCTAAAAAGGAGATGTGTGCAGTTAGTTTGCAGAAGAGGAGTTTGTGGGGTACTGGAGATGTTTAGGTGTTTGTCTTGAGTAAATAAACCCCCTTGAATCTTGTATTCTATGAAATTATAATATTTGTTGAAGGAAAACGCATTCTGATTATTAAAACTTAATCTTGAATGTGTAGATTATTGACCGGAGATAATTATTAAGTCCCAGGTACAATCAAACCTTTATTAATATTCAAAAACTGAAAACTGCTATACCAGCGTTTCCCAACCTTTTTACTCCCACGGAACCCTTTTGACAATGCCCAAGTTCCGCGGAACCCTAGCGTCCATGTAACAATATTTTTCTTACTATTTTTTGAATTGTTAAATAAAACGGAAAATAAGTAACAAAGAAATCAGTGGCGTATATATAGGAATTTATTTCGGGAGGGGCCCAAAATTACTCCCCACATATTTAATAGGTCCGATGTCGCTTTTTAGGTGATAATTTAGGTCCTAAAAACTTAATATAGAAAAAGTTGTTAGTAATAAAATACAAGTACCAAAGGGGGGTTTGGGGGTCCTCCCCCAGAAAATTTTTGGAAGTTTGACTAAAAAAAAACAGGTTTTTAACTAGTTTTGGTACACTAAGTCCGAATTTTGGATGTACATTTATATGAACTTAATATTTAAAAAGTTATTGAAATAGAGTTCCCATGTACAAAGGGGATCTGGGGGTCCTTCCTCAGAAAATTTTTGGAACTTTACCCCTAAAAACAGGGTTTTATCTTGTTTTTGGTACACTTAGTCCGAATTTTGGGCATATATTTTTTGGTAGGATATGGATTTTGATGAACTTATTATAATAAAGTTGTTAATAAAAAAATTCCAAGTATAAAAGAGGGGTTTGGGGGTCCTCCTCCAGCAAATATTTTGAAATTTGACCCTAAAATACAGGGTTTTAACTTGTTTTGGTACACTAGTCCGAATTTCGGGCTCCGAATTTCGATATGGGCTTGGAATTTTGTGAGAAAAGTTCGTTTTCGGGAATCGGAAACAGAGGTTTTCAAGGTTCCGCGAGAAATTCGAAGGAAAAAATTTTTGTTTTAGATTCTAGAACTACAACAAAAAATTGTTTCAGATTTCTCGCGGAACCCTTGAGGAGGCCTCGCGGAACCCCAGGGTTCCGCGGAACCCCGGTTGAGAAACGCTGTGCTATACTATCCTATTTTATTTTCTGAAAAAATTAACAAGTTTTATTTTATTTTACTGAATGAACTAATAAGAAAAATATCATCCTAAACTCTTTTAGTTCCAAGGCATTAACACACTATACGTATTGTCTTTACTATGTATTGTCTTCACTGTTATGTCACTATGTATTTCTCTTTGCGTTGATTTACTTACTATTAACTAACTATTAACGTTATTATAGTAATAACTTACTATTTTTTAAATGCTCTCCTGCTTGTTTCCTTGAAACTTTCTACCTTGTTACAAGAAAGGGAAGAGAAGATGAGACAGAAGAAGGGAGTTCAGTGAGGGAAAAGTTACGGAGAAGAGAGAGTGAGAATAAGAGGTGTTAGAAAATGGAAGAAAATAGACTAAGAGAATGACAAACAAATGAGAAAATGTGAGGGAGCATACGAAGAGAAGAGACTACAGTTGAATTAAGAGAGAGAAAAAGAAGGAAAGGGAAATAATGATTAATACGGCAACAACAGATTGAATGCGAGGTATTGAATATTTGATGGGAAATTAGAGAGATTTTAGGTATGACGGAAATGTTTTGTAAAGAGAAACTGAGGAATGTGTGAGATAGAAAAATAAAATGAAAATATTGTGAGGAGGAAGTGAAGAGAAGACAATGCGAAAAAAAAAAGAAGAAAGAGAGAAAAGGGGGTGTTTGATAAGGCGCTTCAGTGTTAAAAAATTAAATTGCAATCAGCTATTATATGTTAGACTTTATTTTTTATTATTGTGATTGCTTTTTTTATTTATAATATAAGGATTCCAAGAAATAAAATAGAAAATTTTACATTAAGTATTTTAACTAAACCCATAAAGTTTCAGAAAATGTCCCGACTTGGTTAAAGGTATACAAAACATTCGTTTTTGAAATCCAGACATAAAAAAACAACATTGTTATATATTGTGCAGCGTTGACAAAAGCTTTGGCATGAAAAGAAACCTCATTTCTAACTTTCAAAAAAATATCTCCCCAGATAAATTTAAACGGTTTTCCAGTGTCACTGTCTCATCCAGTCACACATTTAGTCACACTTCTCCTCGCATGAAAAAGACACCAAACCCGATTTGCATGACAATAGCGGCAAAGCCATGCAAATACGCAAACGCCTCATTCCTCTTAAACGCTACATTGTTATTCTGGTTATTCTTTCCTCTTAGAAAAAAAAAACAACACAGAGAAATCCTCAAAGAAAGGCCGATCCAACTCTTTCAAGCTCTGTGCGCTTATCTCAGCATTTAAGAGTCACTAGAACCCCTTGCTGCCACATGGGCCATTAAAACTTTACTACAGCTCGTGGGATGTAAACAAGGATACAAAGGCTCAATTTGAAGTCGAGGATTTTAACGCCTTCGGTTTATGTCTGGAGCTGGAGATCTTTAATTGTTCATAACCCCGGAGAGTGTTTGTGCCCCAACCCTTTTTCTAAATATGCCCTTTTTATGAGTGAAGGGGACAAAGAGTGGGTTCATTCGGAGATGGTTTTTTTTGTTCTGAGTGGAGTTCCGAGTTCTTTGGGTGCGTCTGCGTTGGAATTGTTTTGGTTTGGATGGAATTCGTGGAGTGACGAACTTCAGCGAAATGTGTGACTAAACGATTTTTCGGAAATATACTAGGTAAAGAAAAGTTGAATGATTGTCTCTGTAAATCCCCTATCCGGGTTGGAATCCTTTAGGATCATTTCCACTTTTGCGTTTGGTGGCGGTACGGCAATCCGGCTTTACGAAATGACGAATCCTTAGGCAGACAATTATGACGTCATTTCATTCAGTCAAGAACCAAAACCGAATGTACAAGTGGGCGTGCAGGTATTAAGTCGCCTTAGTTAGGTACTTTTGAATACTCACCGGATTGCCGGATCGCAACCAAACGCTTAAGTGGAAACGCTCCCTTACAATGTACATTTTTAAAAGGCATTAAGGGCCGTATTCAGAAACTTTTAACACGATTGAAACGAGTCGTTAACGAGTCGAAAACGAGTCGAGACCGAGAACGACATCGAAATTGATCGAAAACGATCATTCGCGTCATCGCTGGGAGGTCCAGCGATGACGCGAATTTCTTTTCAACCAATCAGAGTCCGCTATATTACTTGTTTTTGAGGAAACGAGAGAGCTGAAGTACTCGTTTCGAAAATGATCGATTTCGATCAATTTCGGTCTCGAATCGTTATCGACTCGTTAACGACTCGTTTTCGACTCGTGTTAAAAGTTTCTGAATACGGCCCTAAGACTAAAATTTTGGTTTAAATCATAACAGGAGTAGAATGCATAATTTAGGAGATTCTGCATCTCAAATTTGCTATGAGATAAGAAGGAAGATCGGGTAAAAGAACTTACCTGAATCTTTAATCGACTGCTTTTCAATCTTTTAGAAGCAAACTTTACCAATTACGAGAGGAGTAGTAGGTATATATAAAGTGTTACCGAGAGGTTCTAAAAGCATTTGAGTTAAAGAGTGCACGCGTTTACTTAAAGTATTAACATAAATATGTTTTTATTATTAAAAATATAGTTTAGAGGAATTGCCAAAAATAATTACTTGACAGTTGACACTGTAGGGAGCATGATACGCCCCCTTGATTTACCAAAGTGCAAAGCACAAAACTAGGTGCTCTTTAGACAAAATTTTTAAGCCGAATGTTGGAAAAACTTTTTTCTCTCTGAATGACCGTAAGTTTTTCCTGACAATATCTATATTAGTTGTGCTACTCTCCTAAGGATGAGAAATTTGAGTGGAATACTAACTTGAATGTTAGCTTAAATTTTTTTGACTTTAAATAAAGGTGGCTCAGGATATTGAAATTTCTTTTTTAGAAAACGGAAAAGTCCTTAAATGAAACGTGTTCTAACAACTCACTTAGGTTAGTTAGCACTACGAAAGTATTGATATGTACTATATCAAAATAATTACAGTTCATTCCAACATTTTTGTCAAATAATTGCAAAGTCACCAGAATTCCTCCTCCTCCTCTCTCTCTCCAATCAGCTTTTCCAATCAATTCTAGAGTAAACACTAAATGCCTTGAATGAGTGGAAAACGTTACAATCATTCATGGCTTGCGATTAGGTTTGCTGATTCATTAAACAAAAGGGTAAACCGCGTAATTCAATATGGAGTATAGATTTCAAAGTTGCATGGCTTCGAACTGTATTCTAAGGCTACGAAGGTCGTTGATTGGAGTGACACGCACCTGAATATTGTATTTCTGAGCGATAAAAGTTTGTTTTAATTCATGGAATAACAACTCAGCTTGTGGACTATCTGATTTTCTAACTTGTTTTAGAAGAATATTGATTGGAAATCAGATATTTTACTGCTCTTTAAACTTTTTAAGTGCAGATCTAACTTTCTCTTTGTAAAAATGCATCCTTTCAGCATAATTCTTTCTTGTTCTTACGGCGTGAAATTTGACTCAAACTACTTTAAATTTTATCGAACTAGACAATTTATAACTGGTGATTAGTTTAAAGCACTTAATACAATAAGCTCTTAACAAAATTTCTTGGATCGCCCTCTGTATTCCCTATAAATAATTTCGTGCGTCACATTCATTATAACATTTCCTACTTAAATATTTGTTTTTGAGAGAGATTTAAAGATATTTTCGATTCCTTTTGTGTATTCCATGTGAGCTAAAAATTTACAAAACTCAAATGAAAAGGTCTTAACTTATTCAGTACCAATTTTTATGTATATAAAGCTCTCAAAATGATTGGAATGCAACTTGAAAAGAAGAAAATAAATAACAGATATTGACTGCTAATTTTTTTTAAAATTTTTTCTGTAAAGACTTGACTGGGTCCTATCTTATCTTTGAAAATTCGTAAGTGAGATGTGTAGGTATAGCTTTCATTATAAACTTATTAAATTATCAAATTACGAAATGTTTTAAGGAATAATTTGTATTCGTAAGTTCCTACAGGTTGTAAATAATGCGATGAAGTTAAATTTAACAAAAATGACTATTAGACTGCTGTTCAAGTAATGTTATTTATTAACATTTTTATGGAATTTAAACAAAGTTTAAGCGCAAGCATATTTATTCCAACAATCAGCTATATGCAGCAGTGTAGTAAAAAGATGAAAAGCAGTTTTAATAATAAAATCCGCCTTTCACACAAGGAATATCCGGCAAAATTCCGGCACATTGTCCACCCAAAAGATTCCCTTCGCACCCCTATGTCTATTCAAAACCTATTGACCATTGCCAGAATCCGGCTGTAATCCAGAAACTGAAAAGCCGGGACGGAAAACGTGGAAAAAAATATTCCCGTTTGTTGGGGCAATCGGCTCGCTTTAAGAGGCGACTTGAATGCAAACGGACAGTTATTCTCCCCTTCTTTTGAATGTCCGGCTTTTTCCCGGAATGATTCAGCTTTCAGCTCCCGGATTTGGGAAACGGGAGACGCGGACCTGGGTGTTCTTCCCCTTAACTTGCGAAACTACCTCAGGAAGATTTGGCGGGGGTTCTTTTATCTTGAGTTCGAAGTTTTGAAATTCAATCGTTTCCGTAGTTAAATCGCTGTGTGGATGAGAGGGTTTATAAAAAAAAAATTCCGAGTCTTTTTGTAGGTTTTGATGCGTTGAGTTGGAGCTATTATGTGGATGCGCCGTAGTGATAGAAAAATAGCATTGTGTGTGTGTTAGGGTAAGCTGCTTGGTGGATAAGCGTCTATATGTTGTGTCTCCGTTTAGGAAAAGTTTGAGCTGAAGTTTTAACAAAGATGAATATAAAACTTCTTTTTAGTTCAATTGTATGGTGTGGATTATAGTAGTGTGAGGAAAATACTTTACAAGAAAAATTAGTGCTATACCTTTCTAATCTTCATTTTGATAGCATTCTTGACAATTTAACGTTTTTCTCCTATTGGAAAAACGCTTACTAAAAACTAAACTACGAAACGCAACTGAAACTAAATACCCAGTAAACTCTTTAGAAGATATTGATCTAACAAATGTCCCACATGAACGTCGGACATTCTTAAATATAACTGAAGTTATTCCAAGTAGTATACCGTAGGTATTAGGTATAGGAATTTGTAATTTGTGTGTGTGCGTGATTTAAAAAATACAGCCTAATTTAGTAAACTTAAACACACTAGAGAACAACTCATACATATCAGTATGAATTTTCGTGAGTAAACTAATGAGTATGCAACAAAGACATAAAAAAATCTTCTCAGAATAAAAGGCAATACATTCCTCACAAATACATTTTTTCCGCCACGGCGATGATAACACACTCTCTATCCACTAACTTTCTATGCACAACTAAGAACAGAACAGTAGAGTTCTACTACTAAAACAAAAGTCTTTCCCTTCCTAACAACCCATTAAAGCAGCCCATTGATTATCCCCTAACCCCGTCCTCCCTAATCCTGAGAGACACAAGCCGGCTAAAGTCCTCCGTCAACACAGCATGCGGACAATTATTTAATAAGTGGCCTCAGGGCTGCTGCTCGAGAGGTGACAATGCTGGGGTAAAAAGGGGTGCTCCCTCCCCTTAACCCTTCTGTGGGGATCAAGGTATCGATTGGGGGTAGAGAGGACCACTTGGGGAAGGGATGGTTTAGCGATTATGGCCCCTGGGCTAAGGGATGGTGTTTGGGTTGTGCATCTGGGGTGTTTTGGTGAAAGGTCAGGGAAGTAAGTGTGTGAGTTGGTGAGGATGACTGGTATAAGTCGACTAAACTTGGTTTTGTGCATTGACGGTTTTTCGTAACTAGTTCTGGGTTGTTCTAATGGTGAAGGAATTTTTAGCGTTGAACTAAGAGGCAAATTACTGAATTTTGTAATTTTGGACTTATGCATCTGCCATTCTGACAAGCTTGTGTATTGTTTCTGGTGGATATAATGTAAGTTCTTATTAATGGAGTTGTGGGACAAAGGGATTCTCTACTTGCTCTTATTTAATCACTATCGAAGTGAATAACTGGAATCTATTGATTAAAAATATCATATTTATATTTAGCGTAGACATAGCCGGAGGTTTCAACAGATTCAGGAGGTAGGAATTGGTTTTTTCCCCTTAAAAAAAAGAAAAAACCTATAAAAAACGCATCTACCGCTAAATATTCGTTCCCCTGAATGGATTAATAATGGAATATTTCGAATACCTTACTGTACGATTTGCAAAAGTAAAAAGTAAATATGTTATGACTAATTTTGATTAGAAGAATGATTTGTAGGAAACTTTTATTTTCATGGATTAAACTGCTTTAAGATTAAGAAAATACGAATTGTTTTGAAAAATAAAATTTATCTTTTTTCTCATAGGGTTTTTCGGTAAAATAGAGATACTTTTCTTTTTCTGATGAAAAAAAAATAACTAAAACACAATTAAAATACACGGAAGAATCAAAATCTTCTATGCATATTCAGGAATCTTTTTTCCATACTCTTTTTATTTCCGTTTCCTTTTTTTTGATGAAATAGCGTTATACCTTTACAAATTTTTATTCTTTCATGGCCACAGTTGTGGAAAACCTTTGGTATCTTTATCTTTATCACGTAGATGATTTTTAAAAAAGTACACAACACGAAACAAAGTTGCCGAGTTATAAAGCAAAGAGAAAGCAACATTCATATATTACATTCTCCTGTAAATCCAATTTTAAAAAGGCAACAAAATAACACAATAAACATCGGAATATGCGTATCAATCATTCCAAAAACCCTTAGAAATGTCGCTACAGGTGGAAAGCACCCCAAACTACACTGCAACCACCCCCTGTTGTTACCCAACACTTGCTTACACCCTCCTCAAAAATACAAAAAGCACCAAGGAAAAGTTCTTTTGTGCCCTTACGCTGCACTCGGAATGAAACCGTATATGCATTTTCTTTAGCATGGATATCTGCATACTACGTCTTTCCCTTTCTAGGGGTCTTTTGTGCCATTTCAAACCCGGGTACGGCATAATCGAAACGAGAGAGGATATAGATATATGCCCGGGTAGGGTTTTCTCCAAAGTAGAGAGAGAGAGAGGGATGCGGGAAAGCAAAAACGGCGGTTCCCTAATTTGGTCCTGCCAGACTCCAACTCGTAATGTGGACTACGACAATGGGGGACCCTCCTTGTTAGCAGAGCCATTGAAAAGAATGCCTTTTGAAGCGAGGACTAATGGAAAACTTCACAAAGAGTATTCTCTGTAGCCGTCGTCGTTGTATCGAGAAAGGCACTCTCTGTTGCTGCTGTCTCTGACACGAAATATTCAATTTCTTGCGTATATTTCCCGATCGGGTGATATTAAAATGTTGTTGTGTCGGTTCAGGGGAGGGAATAATAGCCTCTTTTCTGCCGATCAGTTACAGTTACAGATATATTACCTTGTTTGGTGCGCTACTGGGAGGTTTTTATTTATTTGTTCGCTAGTGTTTGTTGTTTATTTATTTAGTTTTATCCTCGCTGCTGTAGTTGTGTGTATTGGGGAATTTTTTTTTATCGGATTCGAAAACCTCCTTTTCAATTTGGAAATCCACAAAAGGAGGATATGCTGGAGTTGTATTGAAATGGGGCTAATAATAATAGGCACGTGCCAAACTCGGTGCCAGGCGCCATTTTGGTTTTGTATTACACCAACGTCTCATAGATTTATCTCAAGATAAAGCATAGATCCTTTTTCCAGTCAGTTGTAGAAAGAAATTACCTAGCGTAGCTGTAAGTTTTACCTCTAAATATAAATAAGCATAGCCAATTTCCCTTTTTAAAGCTTTCCACTTTCTCTTGTATAAAATCAGGGGTTTAAGTAATCTACATGTACCCAATGGGTTATTGCGAGTGTACTAGTACATTTTTCATTACTTTAATAGCACTTGTGGACTTGAGGATGATATTGCATTGACTGTATCATTATCACTCCCTCAGTCTTAATTATGCCAATTGAGAAAAGAATCACTTATGGAGTTTTTTCCTTCTTCCCCAGAATTTTTACTATTTCAGAATGGACACATTTATAATAAACTTACTACTTACAATGCCCCCTTTTAAATATATGTATATATATATATATATATATATATATATATATATATATATATATATCAGTTAACCAAAGGAAAATCACTTCCCTTTCTCTATAGTACGGTATGTAGAAAAACTAAGGAAACTGTAGAACTGCTAAAAATAATTTGTCTTTTCTATCTTTAAGTTAAATTGTCGATGTATTGAAGATATATTTACCACCCCAACATCGCCGAAAACGTCATTTTTAAACATATTTCGAGCAAAAGTGACTACAATTGACTTTTTTTTACCGTAACGCGAAACAACCTTTCTGTATGGGGCAGTACAGCAATTGCAGAACAACCCCATCTGCACCCAAGGTCACCCGGAAAACTATAGCAAAGGTTTAAAACATTAAATACCAAAAAAACCAGAAAAACACACAACCATCTCGCCGCAGACGCTGTGAAGTACTCCAAGTGACATCAGCCTCACTCAAAGAAGCGTGTAGTTGTTTCAAACATTGGTTGCATGTTTTTTCATAGTTTTTCATAGTTTTCATGTCTTTCTTCTAAAATTTACGTATAGTATTCTATCTTTGTGTCAAGTAGCTTTAAGCGCTGATACAGCATGGAATTGAATTAAATACAATTAGAAATTTATGATACTAACTTAAAAAATAACTCCTGTTCTCTTTATCTGAAATACAATTAAAATATACTGATTAATATACCTAATTTCCAATAATACGGCACATCATGACCAAAAATGTCTCCCAAACGGCCGATCCAGCCATTTCCCTCCTCGCTAATAGCGCACAATGTGCGCCTCAAAAGCCCGGGAAAAACGCGCTCCTCTTTATTATAATGCCTTTTTCATGCAGCGATAATGGGCGGAAGCCGTCGCCCCCTTTGTCCCCTCCATTGTCTCCCCGTAAGAGGTTCCGAGGATCCTAAATATTTGTTCCGCCCGATCCCCTTTATTCGGGAGTCGCGGATCCGCCTAATTAAGTCGCGTTTTGTGGGCCCATCGTGCAAAGAAGGCTTTTGTCTCTTGCGTCATAATGGGACGAGTCAATCGGGATCCCGCAGGGGTGTTGGCTGTTGATTAGAGGGGGAAGTGGCCTTTGCAATTAGCGAGGGAGGGATGTGAGGTTTTTTAATTGAGTGATTTGAGTTTTTTTTCTTATTAATGGACGGACAAGTGATCGGGGTTTTTTTAGTGGATGGAGAATTAAGCAATTAGAAAGGTTGAAAGTGTTTATTAAATTTCAAGTTTTTCAACCTTTATTGGTCGTACTTACGGTGGATTCATTTATTGAAATCTTAAGATTATTTTTTGTTTTTATTTGAAGATGCTCAATTAGCAAATTGCAATTTTTACTTTGTAACATCAAAGCCTACTTTGCGTTTTTATACTTCAATATTTTTTCTGTTTAAAATTTTTCACGTTTAAGTATTTACTTTTAGAAAATGATCAAATTTATTTTTCCGTATTATATCAAAATTAAATTAAACAATCATATTCAATTGAATGTAACTTAAATGTAACTCTTCATTCCATATGCTAAAATTGCCACTAATTATAATTATTTCGTAGGAGATGGTGAAACCACTGTTACCTCGATAAAGTCCTTATTTTACAGCATAACTTCATAACTATATTTTTTTACTCACGAAATTTGAATATTTTTAAAGTTCCGTACTAATATGAGAGACAAAAAAAATAGTTTTTGCTTCCCGAAAATTAACTCAACGCAGTTACGGAAAGCGCCTGTAAAACAGTTTTTACCACTAGCGGAGTCTATGTGCAGGAAAGCGGCAAACTGAACAGGCGCTTCTTCCGTCATGTTCGATCCAAAGCTAGTAACTATGTGTTTCGTAGGTTATCGTTATATTTACATGGATTTGTTTTTTCAATTTACAACTTTATAATTATCGAAATTTTAAACTATGGTTACATTTTATAACCTTTAAAACTTTTTAAAAATATTTTTAAAACTTAATAATGAAAATTTAAACTGTAGTTTAAATTTAGCACATTTTTAAGGTCAAAAGATAATAAAAGGAATGATATTTAAAATTAAGGTATTCTATTTTTAAAGTTACTTTTGGGAGAAGAGTGGTGTAAGTTTGTTATGTTATAGGAATAGGTATTTTTCATAAAAAAACTATCTCTCAAGGAAGTTTTTATGTTAGAAAAGTTTACTTTGTTTCTTTTATAGATATTATAAAGGATTTCTAAATTATTTATTTAGAAATCGGATACTAATACTTTCGAAATATTTGAACTCAGTTCCTTTTAAAAAAAAATACAAGTTCGTATAATTGAGAAGAGAATCTTTATTTCTGAAAAATTTTACTTGAAGGGGTAAGATTAGAAAAGATTAGTGTTATATCAGATTAGAATTCGATGAAATTTTTGAAGGAAAAATTTTTGTTTGATAAAATTAATGGTTTTTACGATCAAAATTATTGAAAATATTTTATAAAATGGCAGGGGAGAAAAATAAAGTTATTTATCGATTATTTATTTTGGTCTTGTCAGGTTTCCAATTTTTTACAAACTTAGTATTTTTAATGATCAGCTGTTAACATCAATAACTAATTCTTTTTCCTAACCAATTACTAGTTATACATTAGTTATACTTAAGTTATACTTAATACTAATACTTAATACTAGTTATACTTTAAAAAAAATTCCTTCAATTCTAATTCCAACCTAAATGTCTTACTTCTATTTATATGGCGTGTAAAGTAACAGTTACAAAGACGATAACATAATTCCCCTTTTTATGCAACTCCTCGAAAAGAATCATCACAAAGTCAGAACGCACCGTGCCGATTATTTTACGCATAATGGGCTAAAGTCAAACGTAGTTCGTCTTAATCCCCTCTAAATGAAACCCTAACAAAAATCCACCTTTCAAAATCCCCCGTCATCTCATCAACAATGATCAACTCCCTTCTTCCCTCATAACAGAATCAATCTTTGCAATCACAAAACGCGTTCCCTTCTGAACAATCGGAAAGCATTTCATATCGGAAGCTTTTTTTCCCCCAATCGTCCCTTTCATCTTCATTCATCCCTTTTGTGCGCTATGCTTTCGGGGCGATTATATTTTCATTTCGATTAATTAGCGACTTTTAAGGGCGGCGATGATACTCGTGAGAAAGTAAACTAATTAAAGGGCTCATCTTTTGTGGAGACCTCCGCTTTCGCCTGATGAGACGAAAAACGCACATTTACTTTCGGCGTTAATCCGTTTTCACAATGGAAATAGGGACTTAGCGTTTCATTATAGGTCTGTCTTTAATTACGTTTGTCAGTGCACAATCGCTCGTAGAAGAAAACGATGATTGCTGGAAAAATTGAGAGATGAGCTTGATTTGCGAAAGATGGAAGTAGTGTTTTTTTTTTTATCTATTTCGAGAGGGGAAATTGTGATTAGTTTGTATGGAACAAAATCGAGGGAAACAGAATGGTTTTACTCAGTGATGAAGTTGTCTGATAAATCTCGCTTCTTCACTGAGAGTTCATAATGCAAGGGATTAAGTGAGTTAATTATACGGAATGTGCCGTATTTCTATCTTGGAAAGGTCATATCTACGAATATGTTGGATCTTGATGTATTTATTCTTTCAGTTTGATTGAGGGAGTTGTTTTGTGCTTAGAAGCTTTATTTTTAACAATATTGCTCCTGGAAACATGATTAGATTATATGAATGCTTACTTGAGAAGGTTGGTGAGAATATAATTAAAGGGTGCAAGTGTAACGGTGTTACAAAATACCTAATTCAATTATGTAAGTAATGTTCTGAAAATTCATTAAAATATATCGAACAGCATAGAATGTAATTTTTCTAGCAGTAATATTTTGTTTACAAACTTTATGATATTTCAATAACTAAAATAGCCTATTTAAAAAAAAATGTTTAAACATAATTATTAAATAATTTCGAAACGAAGATATTGATATGACATATAAGAAGAGTTCCTTTGGATTAAAATCTATACATTAACCATAACTCCGCAAGAGTTTTAACAAAATGTTTATAACAGTTATTTAGTTATAACATAACAGCTTAAGAAAGTGTGATAATCAATAATTTTTAATTAATAAATCCAAAAGAAGACGTTCTTTCTTCACATAAAATAAATATCAATCTCATCTATTGAACTTCTGAAGTTCCCCCTCTTTTTCCCAAACATTTGTTCTTTAATCTGCAGAAAGCCACACAAACGGTTCCAAGATGATCCCACCTTTTAAAAGCTTAAGGGATAGGCAGTAGATTATGATAGACAAACGGTTGGATAGTACATTAAGACCTGAAGTGTTAAACACTGTTGTAAGATGTAAGGAGGATCATTTTTCATAGTAGAGTCCTTTACTGTGTGTAATGCTGGGCTTCGCTCAATATTATTTGGGGTTATACCCTGTGAGGATGGAAATTATTTAGTTACCCAGATAGCACAGAAAGATTGAAAAAAGATTGAATCAAACTTAAGCGCTCAAGCTTGATAAACCTGAATCAAACTTGAAAATTACGGTAGTTTAGCAGTATTTAATGTGTATAGTTGTACCACGGCGATCTTGAATCATGTATAAAGAAGGATTGAATTTTCATGCTAAAAGTAAGCATTTTTCAAGATAGAAATTTCAATTATTTTTCAAGTTTGAAATATAGATGGAAAAAAGAATACTTTAAAGCTTGAGATTTCAATCATTTTTCATGTTGTAACTTTCAATCTTTTTTCATGTTCGAAATTTCAGTCATTATTCAGGTTTGAAATTTCAATTATTATTCAGGTTTGAAATTTCAACTATTATTCAGGTTTGAAATTTCAATTATTATTCAGGTTTGAAATTTCAACTATTATTCAGGTTTGAAATTTCAACTATTATTCAGGTTTGAAATTTCAACTATTATTCAGGTTTGAATTTCAATTATTCTCCATGTTTGAAATTTCAATAATTTATAAGTTTGAAATTTCAAACTTTTTTTTTAAATTTTTTATGCATATATTTGTACCAGTGATTGCTTGTTTCAGCCTTAAATTAATATTTAATAGCTAATTTTAAGCTTGAATATTACACCGTTTTAAGGTTGAAATAATAGCAGCTTTGAATTATGGTAACGTTAAAGATTAATAAATTAACCGTTCTTAAAGTTGAAATCATAATTATTAATCCAGTTTAAATGCTCAACAACTTATCTGTTAAATTAATTGCTTTAGATTTAATTGAATCATTAGTATTGAAAGTTCACTTTCACAAACACCATTGTTAAAAATAAATTATTAACTAAAATATTCAAAATAATGCTTTATTCACAAAAAAATTTAAACATAAAAAGACCAGATCATAGATCATTTCCATCATTTATTATTTCTTCTTCTCTTTTCCTGTGAAAAAGGTAAAAAATATTATAATATGTATAACTTATAAGTATCACATAGTAAAAGATTAGTGCAACTGGTTTTGTGCCAAACTAAAAATTAAATTTATTTTTCCACCATTGCTGTTACTCTATAGACCTGTCACATGGTCTTAAATGTTTACCCCTATGGTCACTGAGTCATAAACAAAGAGTTATTATTTAAGATGAGATTATAAATACATATTTCTTTAATGTGGATGATACAATTACAATATTTATTAGGCATTGGGTACTATCTGAAATCCAAAACTAAAGATGTATTAGGATAAATATTAGATTACTACCATTTATAAGCAAAATTTAAGATATAAAAAAAAAATATTTGTACCTCATTGTTATTTGCATTGTATATTCTCTTTCAAGACAAAGGTTTAGATTTTAGTTGTAAGAAATTAACTTATTTCAAACAATTTTTTGAGGGTAGTGCAGTTTAATTCACCTGAAAATTTGACACGATAATCCCTGGACTTCTTAAAGTAATAAAATGAAAATAATAATAATTGAGTAAAGCTATGGGACCCTTTTAGAAAAGTGTTTTTCCATGGGACCTTCTTGAAAGAAACCCCTATATTTTAGTGACATTTTTTTAAACCCCTTAAACACTGCTTACTGTCCTCAAATTCTGATAAATAAGTTTGCAACTATCCGGAAATTAAACAGTGAATTGCAATTTGCTTAACATCTAAAGACTGTCTATTCTAAATTGCTAAATTCCTTTTATTTAATGTGATTGTTAATATGCTCTTTGAAATATATAAATTTCATTGGAATACAAAACCAGATATCAATTGCAAAAATTCAAACAAACATTTGTATTTTAAGAATATTTTAATCTTATTTAAGGACACTTTTATATTCTACAAATATTGGAAAATAAGAAATATTACTGAAAAATTGCACATTTAAAGAACTATTTCTAGGATTGTAAATTCCTCATCATGGGGGCTAATGTTACATGTGTTGTGGGGGCTAATGGGACAACTTAATATGGCTGAATATTTCTTAAAAGAACATTGTAGTGTTTATTTGACTTTGCATATTTAATTAGGTAGTATGGAAACAGAATTAGACAGTCATTACCAACATATAAAATTTAAAAAAAAAGTTAATAATAGAATAAGATAATAAGAACTAAATAGTTTTTTAAGTGGACAAATTTTAACATTTTAGGCAAACAAATTAGTAATTTTAAATAGGATCCTTCAAAAAAAATTTCCTATATATGTATTAAGCAGGGTTGAAAAAATAAACAGGTTTTTTCAGGTTTGGTTTAAACTGTTTTTTTTTTTTTTAAATTTCCCTTTAACACATAAATATAAATATTTCTGATTGATTTAAATTATGAATGCATTGAATAAATAGTTCAAGTGACTTAAATAAAATTAATTTTAATTAATAAATTAGTTAAGTTTTAAAAAGTAAAAATTATATATAAACCATCAGATTTTTTAGCTGCATTAAAAAGTTTCTATAGCATGGAAAAGACAGTGGTTATATGTACATTTTTATAATAAGAAAGGTTTTTTTATTGATAAATAAAAACCAACTGTTTTTTATCCTAGATTCAAATATCTTGTCTTTTTTATGGATTAAAAACAAATTTGGTGTTCATATATTTAAAAAAAAATAAAGAGTTTCTTTTTAAAGCATTAAAAAATCAATTGTGTGGTTTTTATGATGCATTCAAGTATCTAGTTCTAAATGAATTTAAAAAAAAATTCATAAAAACAAAACAAGGGACTTTTATTATATTTTGTTCCAAAGTCAATATTTTTACCAAAGTCAATATTTTAATAAATAAATAAATTACTTTAAACCCATAAGTTTTACTAAATCTAGAATTATCCATACCCTATTATGATAATTCCAATTAGTGAAGAAATAAGTAGGATTAGTGAAACTAAACACTGCAGAAGACATTGTGGTATTAAAATGTTCAATGCTGAAATTTCATCCACAACAATTTTTGCATATTCAATATATAGAGTAGCATATGTAAATAAAAAAGGCATTTCAAGGAATATTTTTATAAACAAAACTTAAATGTAAATGGTTTAAATCATAAACATTATAAAAATAACTGCTTTTATGCTTTTTTTACTAGCATTTATTTTTAAAAAATGTCCCATTATCTCCCACTTTCCCCTACTTATTAAGAAGTGGTTTATCTTTCATGAAGCTCATTGCTACAGGCAGGTCTTTTAATTAAGCCCATATGGTCCTATTTGTTACACTAACTCTTGTGGTCAAGCAGATGACAATTTACCATAGTATTTTTTCTTAAAATTTTTATAATTTCTACGTCCAAGAATATCGGATTTTTTACTCTTGGTGGTACTTACGTATTATCCCGTCGACCGTGTCGCTTAATCCGAAAACATTTTCAGATCCCATTGATTTACTATTGCTGTGCCGCTGAATTAGACAGCCGCTGAATGGTCGATGGGATAATACGTAAGTACCCTCTTGGCTAGTGAGAAATTTCATGCCCATGCTAGCTACCCGAATTTCCCACCCCCTACCTGAATTTGCATTTTCTCATTCCTAGCCACTTAGCGCAAAAAGATATAGACTAAAATAATTGATTATCAATTCTACTAGAATGTTGATTTTATATAAGCCCAGTATCCAAAAATTTTATAACAGTTTTAATGTTCTTAATTTTATTGGTTTCTGTAATTAAAATACAATGACTTACTTAATTTATTCCTCTCGCACTCCATTAACTGGAGCATAGGGCCTCCATCATGTTTACACCTGACAGTTGGTGGCAAGATGCTTTGCTTCTGTTACATTCCAATCTTTTTGTAGCCTTTCCCTGTTTCAATGGCCCTGGGGGTTCCAGTCAAAAACCTGTTAAACAAAATAGAATGTACACAATGATAATTCTTAAATAATTTAGCAAATTTATGTTACAGTAATTGTGATTAATCCGAAAATTATGCATAATACCTAACAATATCACATTTTACCAGTGAATTTTTTTACATGATCCCTACTCGGAGTAGTATGTAGCTTTTCTGTTGTGATTTCATCGAAAACTAAACATTGTAGAGTTATAGTTCAGTAGGCATTTTTAATGCACTACATACAAGGAATCTGGGTGTGTAGAGTTTGAGCATACCTGTTATAATTGTTATTGAGCAATTATAATATTAGGGTATAATTGTTATTGAGCATACCTGTTATAAGTATAAGCATACCCAGTATAAGCAGAAGTGGATCTTGGAATTCATGATGTCCCACAGACAACCCGTCAAAAGCGGTACTTATGGTCAACCTAATATTAACTTCCCTTTAAAACTATGCAAGAAAAACTCTAATTTTCAGTTATTTTTTGCACCAAACTTTCAGTAATGACATTATTTTAAATATAGTACTAAATATCAATGAACAACTTACATGGCTTAAAAGAAAAAATGTCTTATCTCTTCAAAAACATTGAAAATCAAGGACTTAAGGACCTCAACAAAATTTTTCAAGGACCTTTTTTTGCAGACATTTAAAAATTATAATCTTTCTAGAGCAATTGGAGGTGTTTTTAAACTGCCTACTGACTCCAACTTAATTTTCTAACTAGTTTGTTCACTTGTGGAACCGATGTAGAGGGTGTTACTATCACAGTTATATGGTTTCAAACATTGCCGTTAAATGTGGAAAGGAAATTTAGATAATAATTTAGATAACCTTGGTTAATCATCTTAAGTTAAGTTATTAAGTTAGTTATCACAGTTTTATGGTTTCAAACATTGCCGTTAAATGTGGAAAGGAAATTTAGATAAATCAGCGAAAGACGGCTGGAGTATATAAAAATTCAAGGACTTTTAAGGACCGTGGGAACCCTGTTTTATACGCAAGAAGATATTTTTGAAAATAGTACACTTTTAATGCCTTACATAAATATTAGGGTCATTCCATGAAAAAGTGGACATAAGGGCTAAATTGATGCAAATTGGTTTATAAATTATACTATAAATTATTTATTATTAAAGGTAGAGGTAGAGATATGAACAAGATGGATTTAAAGAGAGCTAAGCTTTAACAATATTATTATTTGATAATTTTTTGGGGGCTCAAAGTTACTTGAAAACTTTTCAAGTATGTAAAATAGGGTATTTTCATATTGACCAAAAAAATACTAAATGCAGCAGAATTTTCATTGTATGAGCATAATGTCACTATTTTTGACCTTGATTATCCAATAAAACACTCAATTTTTGAAAAAACATTTAAAGAAAAAACATTTTTTGATGCATTTAAATTTAGATCCTCCTTCTGTCACACTCGTCACAAAAAAAGATGGTTATTACACAAGATTCAATTTTTTCACTTGAATACTTGAAGGTTTCAGTAGTTCTGATTGTTGCAGTTCTTAACACATGTAAAATGTTAAAAGGTTTTAAAATTATCATTTTGTATGACTTTTTATGTGACGGGCGAGACAAATCAGCATGACGGGTATCACGAAATCCCTGGTATCGGTGTGACAACATTTAAAAATATCTGAATGAATACAGGGGCCATTCAGAAAGCGAGTTTTGCAAGGCCCGTAAATAAAAACAAAAATTCATTTTGTAAGATTGGGTACTTATGTATTATTCCGTCGACCGTTCAGCGGCCGTCTAATTCAGTGGCACAGTAGTAGTTAAGTCAATGGGATTTGATAACGTTTTCGGATTAAGCGTCACGGTTGACGGGATAATACGTAAGTACCGATACATGAATCGGAAGAAAGGGAGCACCCACCTGCTGCTGTGTAGCGTTCTATCCAAGAGTGGCGTAGGGGATCTTCGGGGAGGGGGGGGCACATAATGAGGAGGACATCCAAGTCGCTGTCAGGTGAAGAGATGCAGCTCGCCGGGATGCCATCGAGAACAGGAAGTCAGTAGTGGCCAATCTCAGTCTATGTCAACGCAGACTCCACCCTCCAACTAAGATTACTCTTATACAGCAATCTAAAATGTGGAATGCCCACTTAAATCTCACACATTTACAGATCATAAAAAATAATTTGGTACAATTTCATTGAATATCCTGTTTAATATTACCAAGCTATTTTAGACATCAAAAATTAGAAATATTCTGTAAAATTGCAAACTCTAATCAATAAAATATACAATTCCTTAAAATAACAAGAATAAAAATTTAGTGATATTAGGCAGTATTTAATGGGACAGTTAAAGGAATTAAACCATTACTTTTTTGAAGGTACAGTCGACTCCGCTTAATGTTATCAAAATTGTCTAGTCCTGATCACTCCCATTTAAATTAACGCAAAATTAATTCAATTGTTTTATGTGATCAGAATATCGTTTAATGTTATCAAAATTTGGTGAAATCCCTTAAAAATCTCCTTTTTCTTGTTGGAAGGCCAATTTTATTAGTACATAAACATACAAAATGAGTCATTAATGTGAAGTATAATATGATCCACTTTTTCATATTTTTCTTTAACAATGTTTAAGTTGCAAAATACACCCTAGAAATTCACTCCAATTAGGACTAGTCTTGATTTTAATGCAAACACTGGAATTATACTGTTTGTCACTTTTTTATAGACTGCTTATTATCATCAATTAGATATTGTTATTGTGATCTTGTACAAATGTGATCACATAGGACTCGACTGTATTGTTACAACAGAACTTGGCGAAAAAGGCCTTGGCATATAAAGTTTAACCTTCATGTTAGGGGGGGGGCAAGGATACTTACCTTCGCTCTTGATGTTGCAAATACTAGTGACTAGACTAGGGGTTGACTCAACATTATTTCCCTGGTCCCCCCTTACCCCATGGAGAGTATTTTTACACACTAAATTTAATGGTACTTATACAAAGGATTTGAACTTTTGCACACCTAATGGGACATCCATAAATTACGTGAGGTGTTTTTTCCAAAATCTGGACCCCCCACCCCCCTTGGTGAGATTTTTCCAAACCCCTCCCCCCTTTTGACCTCACGTAATTTATGGATGTCCCCTAACGTAAAAGTATGGTTAATGAATATGAGCTTAAAAATGGGAGTCTGTTAAACTAAAGCAGTTGAATCTTTAAAATCAGGCTTTACTATATAGGCTGCTTGTTATATGGTGCACAGGTCTGGAAATTTTATCAAATTTCTTACCCAAAAAATCTTGGGAAGATTTCGGAAGTTTTTTTGGATTAGCTGACGCAGCATAGAATATGCTGAATTGCCGAAACTTATCAAATAATGAAATGTAACACCAGGGCCGTATCCAAGGGGGGGTTTTAGGGGTTCAACCCCCCCCCCCCCCCCCGAAATTCTGACATCAATTTTTATACTGCTATTTTTCATGAAAATTATGTCTCACAAGGAGCGATCCTCTTCGGGTATAACCCAAAGGGTCTCAAAATGAGTCAAAACCCTACTTATTTCCAAAAATTTTCTGGGGGAGGACCCCCAAACCCCCTCGAAATTTTGAAATCTACTAAGTATGGTTTTTCCTTCAAATTTGTGTGATTTACAGGGAGTGGTCCTCTTTGATGCAACTTAAAGTGTCTCAAAATGAGTTAAAATGCCACTTTTAGGGGCAAAATTCAAAAAATTTTCTGGAGTAGGAACCCAAACCCCCCCTCAACATTTTGCCATTTATGACAATATACCTACCTTGAAAATTCGGCCGCTTATAATGAGTGGTTCTCTTTGGGAGTTATCTATAGGGTCTCAAAATGAGCTAAAACACTCTTTTGAGGGGCAAATTTCCAAAATTTTCCCCAGACCCCCCTTTTGCTTGGAATTCATATTGTCCATACAATTTGAAATTTAGTGCATCAAAATTTCAATCCAGTGTTGTCATCCAAAAATTAACATATAAAAGTACTTGTAAGGAGGTACCTCAGAAAATATTTGAGTCAAAACCCCCCCCCGAAACAAAAGTCTGGTTACGGCCCTGTGTAACACCCTCAAAATATCTCAACTAGCACTATTTATCTATCACTATCTTAATTTTTGTTACATTCTAATGTGCAAACATAAAAACCCTTGCTTTTAAAGAGAAAATATATTTTAAAAGCATTTAAAAGGGCATCAACAATATAAGCAAATATTTGTACTTACTTGAATTACGCTAGTCACGCTGACGCTACGCTAGTGGCTAACCCTAACTAACGCCCGCCAAAACAATATTTCTTGCTTCATTTCACTTGGTTTGTGTGTGGGGTGAAATTAAACACAAAAAAAACCGACAATTAGTATTTTTTATCATTATTTCCAATTATTTCAAGCAAACTGTCCATGTTATTGAAATTTTTATTTTCTTTTTTCATTTAGGATGTTAGTTCGTTGAGTAAATAGGTAATTTTTATGAACTGAATAAGAATCAAACCAATCAAAACAACCAAGATTCAGTAATAAATCACTTAAATAGTTATTAAATATCAAAGAAAAAATTTTTTTTTAAATTTTAGTTTAACAAACTTGTTAAATAATGAATTTTCCTTTTTAAATGACAACTGTTTACTCTCTGGCATGCCCATGCCTCATGTATCATGGAGCTGTTAAGCCTAAGCCCTGCATGTGACAACTGTGGGAATAAATAAATTTCACACGCCACATTAGTGAGATACGCTGTACGAAGCGTCTCTTCGAGTTCCACAACATACTAAAATTTCATCGAAATCGGTAGGCAGGTTTTTGAACTGGAATTTTTTCCAAGTATTAAAATACACCGGATGTGCAAGTAATTAAGCTAATTAAGGGACTTCCCATAAAGCTAGGACCATGAAATTTTAATATGTTGTTCATGGTGTGAATTCAAACAATCTATTAAATTTTCAGGGTCCAATTTCAATTAGGGGGCCGTATACATAATAAATACAGTAATAAACTTGAATAATTTATAAATCCAGAACTAATTCATCAACCCCTTATTGCGATACATATTTTTGTTCGTCTAAAGGTCTACTACAACATGTTAAAATCTTAAATATTTATCTCCATATTTGGAAAAAATTTCAAGTAAAACGAAAATTCTTTGAACCTAAATTACAAGCGCAATATGTATATATTCCCCTCAAAATTTCCAATTCCTAAAATCATTTTTTATAAGCTTTCTAAATATGTAAAGCATTAAAATCTAACTTTAAAAGTAAACAAACCGAGAACTCAAATCTGGGAAATATTCCAGAGTCATTCGCGTCAAAGACCAGTAAGCTCCATTCTGCTTTCGAAAATTCTCAATTACGTCATAATCACCATGAAAACCCGTAATTCTGGAAAAACTTTGCCATAACGGTCCTTTACTCATAAGTAAAATAAAATAAAAAAATTAAATAATATTTATCGATTTATTAAGCAAAAATTGGACTTGTGTTTTTTAACGATCCTATATATTTTTTAATAAGTCTAATAACTTACTAAGTTATAAAGATTTTTTCATGAAAATCGGATATGACATGAATCTCGATGTATATTTTAAGAATCAATCACCTTTTGAACCATTATTAAAAAAATAAACCGATTTATATAAGAATTATCGGCGATTTTCGGTAAAACACCGGACATAATAGAATCCGTTTAATTAGAATTCTCGTAAGGAAAATATGTTCTAGAATACCAAAATTAAATATTTGTTGCAATAAATATCCTCTTCGTCTCAATCAACCACCATGATATTGATGTAATCAATGCTATTAATCTTCTATCCTACTGAAACCTGTTGGGGTTTTTTTAGCTTTTTTCTTCTAGTAATTAACATGCGTGTTGTTAAATGCTTTTAATTATTACTAACTGTTTTTATGTCAACAGAAAATTAATATTACTCATTAAAAATAAAGTATCATATTTCATCGTTATCTCATTAGTATTTCAACTTTCAATGACCAGAGATAGTTCTAAACAACACAAACTTTGGGGAAACATTTAATGGAATTTTCAGGGATGTTTTTATGCACTTTTCTCCAAATCTTTAATTATATTGTTTTACGTAGTTAACGATAGTTTATAATAAAATTTCATAAGTCTTTATCTTTATAGGATGAAAATTTATTTGTATATTTAATATTCTTGGTTTACACTGAACCAACAATTATTTATTGAACAATTAAAAAGGCACACTTATTTTCCCATTTTTGTATTGAAATCCTTTAAACAATATATTAACTAGAACAAAAACTTTTAATGAACTTTCAAAATAATTTTAATCATTGAAAAACTTTTACTACCCAAGCAAAAAATCCCTTGCTGGAAAAATGATCGAACTAAGTTTGATCAACTAAAGCTTGTGATTCGCTTGAATTTTCAAGCAGTTGAAATGATTGGAATATATTTTATTACACAAGCAAGAAATCCCTTGCTGGAAAAATGATCGAAGTAAATTTGATAAACTCAAGCTTGTGATTTGCTTGTATTTTCAACCAGCTTTAATGTTTGAAAAATATTTTATTAACCAAGCTAGAATGTCCTTGCTGGAAAAATGATCGAAGTATGTTTGATAAACTCAAGCTTGTGATTTGCTTAAATTTTCAACCAATTTTAATGATTGGAAAATATTTTATTACCCAAGCAAGAAATTCCTTGCTGGAAAAATGATCGAAGTAAGTTTGATTAACTCAAGCTTGTGATTCGCTTAAATTTTCAACCAATTTTAATGATTGGAAAATATTTTATTACACAAGCGAGAAATTCCTTGCTGGAAAAATGATCGAAGTAAGTTTGATAAAATCAAGCTTGTGATTTGCTTGTATTTTCAACCATTTTTAATGAATGAAAAATATTTTATTAACCAAGCGAGAAATTCCTTGCTGGAAAAATGATCGAAGTAAATTTGATAAACTCAAGCTTTTGATTTGCTTGTATTTTCAACCAGCTTTAATGTTTGAAAAATATTTTATTAACCAAGCTAGAATGTCCTTGCTGGAAAAATGATCGAAGTAAGTTTGATAAACTCAAGCTTGTGATTTGCTTGTATTTTCAACCAACTTTAATGATTGAAAAATATTTTATTAACCAAGCTAGAATTTCCTTGCTGGAAAAATGATCGAAGTAAATTTGATAAACTCAAGCTTGTGATTTGCTTGTTTTTTCAACCAACTTTAATTATTGAAAAATATTTTATTAACCAAGCTAGAATTTCCTTGCTTGAAAAATGATCGAAGTAAGTTTGATAAAGTCAAGCTTGTGATTTGCTTGTATTTTCAACCAACTTTAATGATTGAAACCTATTTTATTAACCAAGCTAGAATTTCCTTGCTGGAAAAATGATCGAAGTAAATTTGATAAACTCAAGCTTGTGATTTGCTTGTTTTTTCAACCAACTTTAATGATTGAAAAATATTTTATTAACCAAGCTAGAATTTCCTTGCTGGAAAAATGATCGAAGTAAGTTTGATAAAGTCAAGCTTGTGATTTGCTTGTATTTTCAACCAACTTTAATGATTGAAAAATATTGTATTAACCAAGCTAGAATTTCCTTGCTTGAAAAATGATCGAAGTAAGTTTGATAAAGTCAAGCTTGTTTTTCGTTTGAACTCTCAAGTTTGAAAATAGTTGGATTTTTTTCCATCTTGAAACATCCAGCTTGAAAATTAATTGAAGTAAGGTTTTTTTTGCAAGTTTGACATGTCAACTTAAATTACAGGAAATCTCAAACTTGAAGCAAGCATACGTGCTATCTGGGTAAGGGAGATCAAATAAGAAAGTTTTGGGATGTATCTTTTATTATTAGTATTTTTTTTTTGCAGTACAGAAATCTCAATTTTTCTACGATCTTATTGATTTAGTTTTTTTATGGTTGAGTTATATTTCGGAATATTTTGGATAATAAAATATATTCATAATTAATGCGTTTCTTTTTTTAAAAAATTCTGTAGTTTCGTTTTTATCAAATACAGTTTAAGAATCTCTAAGTAATAATTAGTGCGTAACTTTTTTGTAAACAAATGGTTGAGGAGATAATTTCTCTAGCCATTGCTTAATAAGTAATTTAACAATTGTCGATAAAAATATTCCTTGATATATATCGAAAGTTAACATAAAATTTACTTTCAAATGTTTTTACTAACTTACCTAATTTTGTTGCCAGCAAAAGGGTACCTGCAAGAGTCTTCATATGACCATCATTGTCTTTTATGATCTACAAAAACTTTCTAGTGAGCTACTAAACTTTTTTCTTCCCTCAATGTATTTATTTTAACCCGTTTTATCCCAACTTTTTTCTTCGCTCAATGTATTTATTTCAAAATAAATTAACTTTAAAACAATGAATAACAAATGTATTGGCATGTTTAAAATTTTCTTTAAAAAGTATATTTAATTTTAAAATTGTTTTCAAAATCATTGCGAAAAAATTTCATTGATATTCCGCTTTTAATTTTTTGGGCTCGTTCACTTCGGAAGACACTTCATTTAAATTTTAAATTTTGATATAACGTAAGAATATACCTACTCCTACATCCGTATAAAGCATTTTATTATATAAAAAGAAGCAAAGAGCTTGAACTACAACACAGGTGGTCCACTTAAAATATACACAAAAAAATACTTTTGTCGCAACCGTCCAGACAAATCCTCCTCAGACGTCAGGTGTTACGACGCATTGTTAATCCCGCTGATCTTAACAATCGCGGTCAGATTCTCACAAAACCATACAAAGCGAAAAAAAATCCTATCATTTGACTTTTTCCGCGTCAAACCACACGAAGAGTCCACATTTAATTGCTCTTCTCTTTCTTAATTACCCAAAGTGACGAAACGACCCGGCTCCATTCATAAAACAAACCCATCAGAGATCATTAATACGATCGCATCAAAAAAATCACTCCGACTTTGATCTGATTGATTTCCCCACAAACAAAAAATCCCACATTGCTACAATCTGCATTGTTGCGAATTTCCCACGGTCTTCGGAGTGATTTATAACGACCGTAAGCCTGCGAGGCGTTCGCAACAATGCATTAGGTCTTAATTGCTTCCTAATTCCCCAGACAATGTCCGTCCTAATGGGGCGGCCGTTGGGGTTTTTATATGGTATGGTATGGGTTCTAATGAAATAAATGGGGTCCGTTAATGGGGTGGCTATTGTTTCGCCCGTCTATAGCGTGATGGCCGGGTGGTTTGCAGGAAAGAACCAGAGGTCATGTAAAGATGATTGGGAATGACAAGGAGGTCGAATTTTTATGTTGTATGGGTGGTTTGGTTGTATTTGGATCCCACATAATGGATGTTGTAAAAAATGTGATCTTGAGGGTGTCCGAAATTTATAAACTAGATACAAATATAATATAAAAGGCTGCATATTATAGACATTATAAGGGATTATGGTTTTATCAGCATGACATCTATTTCGAGAATTAAATTTCCTTCAATAAAACAATCGCTTTATAAGGGAGCGTTCCAAATTTAAGAGTGTGAGACAGGATTTTCGGGACACCCTGTTTAAGTTCCTCTGATATCTTAAAATTTAACAAGGGAAAAACTTTATAACTAAAAATAGTTCTTATTTAAGATGTTTTACTTCTTTATCCTCTGCATTATTCTTTATATCCTCATTTTTTATGCATTATGTTGTACCACTATTTTTTCTATGGAAAAACATACTATGTGTGAAGACTTTTGTCTATAACTAAACCTTTCAATAACAATATACTTTCATCTCTTGAAAGTTTTCTAAAAGAAAAATCTTAGAAATAAAAGCACGGAGATAGTGTTTTACCTTTAAATCATTATCTAGTTTTGGTACTTTGTTTGGGGGTGTAATCTGGGATTGAAGCATCTGGCATTTAGGTTTGGGAAACCTTTTTGATGGTTATTTTCATTTGTATAAAAATAAATTGCCAAATGGGAACTGTACTGTATTGGTGCCTGTCCCGTTTGTATCCTTTTATAAGGTCTAACTTCAACTAAAATCAAGTCCTAAGTATCATTAATGACAAGTTTTATTATAATTGGATACGAATGATGTTTGTAAGGAAAGTTTTATTAGATGCTAATAATTTTAATAAAAACTTAATCTTAACAGCTTAGCTATAAAAATTATGGTTATTTTTAATACATTTTTAGGAAAAGTCGAAGTATTGTAAATTTTATTGAAGTATTACTTAGTTTATTCTTTTACTTTTCGTGTACTTTGACAAACTTTTGTTTAAAATGTAAAGGTATGATATACATTTTATATGCCTACTTTTAGTTTTAAAGTTGCTAAATGAATCCCTGTATCGATTTTTAAATTATTAAACTCAAGGAGGATTTTATGAATGAAGTACATAATTACATCATTAATGCGAAAGTAAAGATAAAATTACTACTAAAACTTTTTCGATTCAGCACGTGTGTAGTTTTTTTTATCTTTATATACAAAACATGAACTTTATTAAAAGCAAACGAAAACTTTTTCTGTTTCAGGAAATTAACCATAACCAGTCATATAAAAAACATTTTGCATTTTAAAAAATTTCATCTACAAACCCCGGTTTTACCCAATCCTTTTCTCCAAACTCGTGTACTTGGTTCCTTTGTAGTAAACCAATCTATCGGTAAATAACGTTCCTATTGTGCAAATGTCCCACTGCGGAAACTATAGGTTTTGTTTTTCCACTGGACAAGGTCGCCTTTCTTTTTTCCATTTCCATTGTGCGAACCATGTCCTTTCCCAGTTACTTTTTCATTGCCAATTAGATTTCGATAAACTCACCCAACGGCCATTGCTGCAATTGATCAATAGATCCCGTGGAATCACGGTACACGATCAGAGCATTGTTTATTCTTTCTTTGGCTAATTTTTCTAAATGAGTATGAGTAAATAGGTGTTTGGATTTGCTAAGACAGGAATATTTAGTAGTAACCATATTTCAAACAATGATACATTGTTTTGAGAAATATTAAATGATTGAAACTGTTTTGTAGTTTTAATTACTATGTTCTTGAATTATATTTGATATTGTATTACTCTATGTAGATATTTTTATGGTAAAATGGTTTAATGTTTTACTTTTGGTTCTGAGGGTGGATATTAAGGGAGAAAAACAAACGTTTTGCATAAATGGAACATAAAAATTCAGTTAAATTTTCAAATATGGTCTCAGTTTCAAGGACGTGATGTAAGTAATAAATAGTTGTTTTTTTTTTAAAAGAATCTTTAAACTTTTATAATTCTAAACTATTTATAAATATTTGTTTTAAAAAGTTTAAATAAATAGTCTAATGAATTAGTAGTTATCCATATTGGAATTAGTGTGTAATAGAGTGTGTTATCAACTTTAACTTAAATATTCAGAATGGGGATAGTTTGAATTTTTCATTGTGAATTATTTTTAAATAATAATTATCTATGTGTTTTAAATTAATGCAGATTAATAAAAATTTTAATAACGTGACAACTATTCCTCATATTTATTTTTTAATTTTATGAAATTTTCTTTTTTATTTGTTCATTTTTACTCTTGCATGAGTAAACGTTGACAGCCCTTAAATATTAATAAAACTTTAAATACCATACCGATTTAATGAAATTACTATGTAATTTATAACTTACATAAAACATAACTAATTTACAAAACTTTTTACCTTTAATTATTATAATTAAAAGCTAATTTAAAATATTAAATTTTTTTTAATTTACAATATGATAAAATAATCAAGAGAAATATCTTTGTTAAGTGGTATTTCAATTGTAACTCTCCATAAATTTTGTTCATTCCATTTTAAGCAGTTTTTCCGGTATAGCACCTAAAAACAAACTTGTCGAGTTATTTATTTATGCACAAGATGGCAGCACAAGGACTGTTTGATTGAAACCTTCACAAGGTTCGCGCGTTTTCAAAAATGAAAAATACGCCACGGAACAAATAAACTATTTTAGAAGTGTTTTAATAAAGATACTTCACGTAAATTCCCATACTTATTCAAAAATATGTTTTAAAAATATTTTTTTGCACTAAAGAAAGAATAGAAATAAAATCATTTGACATTAATACTCTAAAATTGCGTTATAGCATAGTACTTAAATATGAGATATTTAAATATGAGATTCTCAATGCTTTAAAAGTTTCCACTTATAAAATTTACCAAATAATATATTTTTTAATGTAAGGAAGTTAATATAAATAATATATATTGAAATCGTAGAGTAGAATAACTACGAGAATCTTAATTTTTATCATTGTCATGTAGTCAGAATCAGGGCCGGATTAACCACGTCGGGGCCCCTAGGCAATGCACTCTCGGGGGCCCCTTTTCTCTTACTCTTTCCTTTCTAAAATATGTTTTAAAACCACATCGCAATATTATTTATAATTATGCTTTTACTACAGTGAGAAGCAGCGGCGGATCCAGGATGTTTTTTTTTGGGGGGGGGGCCTAAGGCTAATTTTCATAATCCAATTGTATCTTCTTGATTATCTAAATGTGGAAAAGGTAGTGAATTATCCTGGGGGGGGGGGGGGTTGGCGGTCCTCCCCCAGAATTTTTTTTTTAAATTAAAGTAAAAAAAACCCACTTTTCATTTTGTTTTGCTACGCCTCATCCGATTTCGGATATCGATTTTATGGTAGAATTTTTGTGTTTTGACAAACTTAATATAAAACAGTTGTAATAATAGAGTTTCTAGTACTAAGGGGCTCTAGGGGTGCTCCCCTAGAAAAATTTAAGTAAAAAAACACTCTTTTTCAACTCGTTTTGGTATGTCTCATCCGAATTTCGGATATAGATTTTCTGGTTGAATTTTTGCGTTTTGACAAACTTATTATAAAATACAATTGTAATAAAAGTACAAGGGGGTCTACACAAGTACCAAGGGGGTCTGGGGGTCCTCCCCCAGAAAAATTTTGAAAATTTGACCTTAAAATAACAGGGTTTTAACTCATTGTGGTGCATAAAATTCCATATTTTTAGTGTAAATAAAACTTCTAATTTTTTCTTGGGAGGGGGGCTCAAGCCCCCTAGCCCCCCCTGGATCCGCTAGTGGGGAGAAGGCTTGTTATTCAATAACAAAGCTCATAAGCTTCATAATAAGAAGGCTCATATTCAATAATTTTTTGTTAAAAACGTTATCTAAACCAAACCATATTCAATAAAAAAATAAAACAAATCAAAATGAACTTATTTTTATTATAGCATTTATTTAAAGTACAAAAAAATTAAAAATTTACTCTTCTAACAATATGTATAGGGATAGTATGCAGTCCACAGCCATGAACAACGTCCGATACCGGATTTACTCGCAGCAGTTCAAGGAGATTGACAGGGAACTGAAGAAAAAACATCACCACTGTTCGCGCTGTGCGGACTACAATTAAATTATGAAATTTCTTATTTTAATGAAATTTTTTTTACCGTGAACCACCGGGGTTCTGTATGAACCACCAGTGCTTTAAACTATGGAAAAGTGGGGAACCGGAAGAAAGAACATTAAAAAGTTAGGAATCCTAAGTATATTAAAGAATAATTTTTTTTCAAAACATTAGTTTTTGTTTTTTGCATTTCTAGCATGGAAAAGATAATTTTTAAGCTAATTTATAAGGAATCTGAGAGGTCCGTTTGTGGAACCATTTTAGACGATTTTTTCATGGTCCCCTTGCTTAGATCTGGACTTGCATAAAAATATTTTTTATTTTAACTCAAAGAAATATTTCAAGAAAAATTCTCTGTGGAATGGGTGCCCATACAAAAGGGCAAAGGGGGCCTATGTGCAGGCCCCCCCGCGATCCATTTTAGAAGTCACCCAAATGAGTTAAAACATTTCTCTTAAGAATAAAATTTCAGAACTTTTTCTGGGGAGGACTCTTAGACACCCACTTTTTGCTTGAAATTCCAGTATTTTATGCAAGAATTTTTGCATTATTAAGTACTCGTGAGGGCCCCTTTGAAATAGTTATGAACCAACCCCTCATAAAAATAGTCTAGTTACTGCTTGAAAAAAATATAAAATAGTTACTTAGTACTTGCAAACATTTTTCTTGGACCCCTTCCTGAATTCAAACATATGGGCACCCACCCTCTGGGGACGGGGCCCCTAGCTGACGATGGGCCCCTAGGCAGTTGCCTACTTTGCCTATTGGATAATCCGGCCCTGGTCAGAATGTCAGAATATTCCAAGCATGCAATTTATGAAATTTAAAATCTAAAATAAAATAAATAATAAATTTAAAATGCGTATTAAATTGAAATTAAAAAACTCCAATTTTTTTTAAATTTAATTATTTCATTTTTTAACCATGAATTATTTTTCAGATTACATAAGGTACAAGAACTTTGGCTTCTGTTCTGGAAATTGCATCAAGACCTTCAAAGTTTACAATGGCATCCATACAGGTAGGTCCTTTATATTCTTAAAACAACATAGCTGTATTTTTAAGAAAATTCTACGAAATGAAATATGGACAAAATAAAGGAGAATCAGGTTGTCTCATAATTTAAGAATTCCTGTATTGATGAGTACTTAGAAAACTTTTACTTTCAAGCAGTTGAACTTTTTTTATTCAAACGCTAAAATATATTAACCCAAATGAAACTCTAAAGTAAACTACAACTACTAAGTAAAACTATAACGAGTAATATGATAAAGAATTACCATAGTAAGTAGCAAAGCTTTGCTTACACCAAATGCTGAGAATACTTTTTTCGATTTTATTTCTTCCTACAAAATTCAGTTCTTCTCAATCTAATAAGATAGTTATATTTATTCATAGTTATATCTATTCAGTTATATTTATCTCATAGTTATATTTGTATAAATTGGTTAATTGATTAACCAGAAATGAATTCCTAAAAGAAAACTCTCCAAAAGTTTTAAAAAAAACACCCTTTCTCTCTTCAAATCTGCCAACCAAACTCACTTTGCAAAAACGAGATAATAAAAAAGAGCACCGCTGTACAGTTCAAGCCCCGATAAGCAAAAGCGTTTCACATTGTAACGCTATGTTACCGTTTTTCCGGACAATGGCGCAAACAAATGGGACATAAATAAATTGTGAGGAAACAACGGTCTTGAGAGATCACTTTTCAACAATGGATCGTAAATGAAAGTGATTTAGGGGAGAAACGCGGTTAGGGGAATGCTTTTATCAGGCTGCACATGCGCCTTAAAAGTGAACAGATTAGTGGGAAAATATGATGGTTTATTTGATTAATTTTGAAGATCTAAGTGTTTGATTAACACCTACTGGGCTGTTACCTGGTCAAACAATGGGCTGTTATTAATTTCTTTGCTTATTTATCCAAACATATAACCTAGTGATCCCCTAGTTTCATGTATTAATTTTGTTAACGTTCTATAATTATTTAAAAAAACAAAGATAAATTAGTTTCACGGAAACTGATGGAAGGTATGCTTGTTCGTTGCATTTTGGTGAGGATTGTTACTAACGTCAACAAGGAATCACTCAGAAAAACGTAACCTAATATTTTCATTCAGTAGATATGTTACGGGCAATGTGATAAATCTGGGCATTATTAATAATGCCCGATTATCCCTTTGCCCGTAACAGATAATATTAAGTTGGGTTTTATCATTATGCAGTGCAGATCAATCTTGCAATAAGGGAAGGTTACCATATTTAGTGATGGATTGCTGCCCAAAATATTTTTGTAGGCCGTTGGATACTATTCTAAAGATTGTAATTACTGTTGTCACATTTATAGCTAAATGAGTTTCCTAGTATTACCTACACAGTTATTTAAATATATTTTGAATTTTCAGTGCAAAAGGGGTCTGAAGAGTAAATGTATAAAATTCCAATTTCTTTAATACATTTAATTAAAAATTATGTGATGCCAATTGTTTAATATTATTATTTCTTATGTAGTTCATCTGTTTATTGACCACATACCTTGGTTTCGAAAAATGTATAATAGTTCGAATACTCTAAGTTTTCTAAAAAATTGTAATACTATTTAAAATTTAAAATATTTTGCGTAATCAGTCATATGTATTAATATTAAAATCTTGATTTTAAATTATATTTAAAGGGCAGGTATTTTATATTTTACAGAATACCCTTTGAAGATACTTACAAATAATAGTGATATTGCATTGTAAAAGTGAAGCAATTCTGATTTGTCTTGAGATAGGCCAATCCGAAAGTCAAGTATAATCCGTAATTATAAGAGTTTTAGTTGGCCTTTATACTGCATTTTTATTAATTGAACATTATATTGGTGAGTGTGGTTGCCCCAAAAGTTTACATCTGTTTACCTTCTCACATTCTCCTATACAATAAATCCTGGATATAGTTAATGATATAAGACAAATGGTTTAACATTATGTATTAAGATTAAATGCCTTTACGATGATAAAATTCACCAGTTAAATAGTCAGCAATAACATTTTTTCGCTCACAAGCTGACTAAATTTGATTACAACTTAAAGTCTATAGTTATATCTACTTCCATTTTTTAAAAATTGTATACATTTAAGAATGTATTGACTATTTTTAAAAACAACTTATGGTAAACGTACCAGCAGTTGACACTTTAACAGAAAATATTAAAAAATAACAAAGACCACCCAAGAGAAATTCATCGAAATTAAGCAGTTTTTATAAAGTGTTACTATCTAGATTCGAAGTAGCAAATTATAACTTCTTGAGTCAAAGCTATATCCCAGATAGCACGTAACCTTGCGGTTAGCCCTTTTTTTTCACTGTCATTGGGCTGCCTAAAAAGGGTTTGCCGAAAAGCCTTTAAGCAGTGCAAGAAAAGGGCTGTTCCGTGGCTGACCAAACAAGGTCTACCGAAAAGCCCTACAGCAGCGCTTGACGCAGGGCTATGAAAGGGCTGTCCCCCCAACCCTGTTGAAGGGCTTTCAGGAAAGGGCTGTGACAGCCAAGCCAATTTAAGCCCACGTGACATACCACGTGACCCCGATAAGTCCATCCAAACTCCACATCAACATCCGCCATTTAATTACCATTCCTGAGAGCAAGTATAAATTTTGTGTGTGAAGATATTTTCATTTCAAGAGCAAAAGCAAGGTAAGTTTTAAATGTTTTTTTAGAGTTATGAAACATCTTCTTTTCATTTTGCATTAAATTGTGTAACTTGTTAAGTTTAACGTATATATTATTCAAAGTCGTGGATAAGTGGAAGGTTTTCTGAATGAATGTTGCCTCTTCGAATTCAAAATTTTTTAGATTGTTTTATCGGTTTAAATTGTCCAAGCTTCACTAATAAGTAAAGCTCATTAAAGTAAATTGGATCATAAATTATTTATTTAAAATTCGCGAAAAGAACTGTAGATCTAAATAACTTTGCATTAATTTTCTCAATTCTTAAACTTCCATCAGATGTAAAAAATCCATTAGAATAGCAATTATGAGAATTCTTAACTATCCAAATTGGCCATTATCCAAATCGCTTTGAGAAAAATATCGAGGCTTATTTTACATTTCATGAAAAATGCATTTAAATAATATACAACTTTGATATGTGTAACCGAAATTATTTTACAAAATTTTATTTGTTTCTATAGTCATTGAAACTAATATATTGTATGCCTACTTCTTCTCATGTCTTCTGTTTAATATATTTTTGTGTTTTCTTGTTAACTTGGTCTTTAATCTGTTATGATTCAATGTTCCAATTATTTCAAATATTAGTAGTTTGATTTTATTTCAAAAATAATATTAATAAAATTAGATTATAATTTGCTTGTAGTACTAAAGATAGTATTTTTCATCAGAACATGTGAGAGAAAAAAAAAGAATTCACACTGAAATCGGAATAGGAAAATTATTTTGTTTAAATTTAATCAATTGGGAAAATTATTTTTGTTTTATATTCTTTTAAACAAAACAACTTCTTGTACATCAGCTTATTATATATGAAACTATATTTATTAAACTTTCTATTAATTTATTTTTTTTTTCATATGGAAGTAAACCTATTTGGATAAGAAAAAAAATACATTAAAATTTTACTTTTGCAGAACGGCGTTATGTTTTCATGTGTGATGGTAAACATAAAAAATATCTAAAGAATAAAACATTGTAATGTAATATGATTAATTTCTGTAAACATTTTTAGTTAAGAACTTTCATTTTTTCTGAGTGGAATCAAACTTCTTTGGGGGGAATGTTTATTGTACATTTTTAAATGACTTTTAAAACTTTATTTTTAAGAACATCAAATACAAAATTTCTAATCTTTCTTAAAATTCTGAAATCAGTATTTTTAAATAAATTTTTCAATTTTTCCGGAAAGATATAAACCCGGATAAAAAACGGTTTTCCATTTCTAGGTTTTATTTTGAGCAAAATATTTTTCTTTTCAGAAGTATGTTTAAAGACCTAGAAAGAAAGTAAGGAAAATATAGTAAGGGATGCCATAAGTGATTGGTTCATACAATCCAAATTTAGGATTGCACGCAGGTAATTTTATGTATGACTTCATTAAAAAATGTTCCACATTCTTAAATTTTGGATTTATGAAACACGCTGCATAAATAAAATGAATATCAGTTAATCTATAATCATCTCCTGTATCAGCTGTTTTCTATTATTAGGCCAAAAGTTCTATAATTTAGGGACCACTTAAAAACGTCCAACAGGTTGAGAATCATTAATGTAATACACAAATGTGGCTTGTTTTGAAGTCAGCTAGAATGGGTTAATAGAACTGGTGACTGGATATCTGAGAAAGAATTTTTTTTTCTCCAAAATGTTAATTTCTGGCACACAAGCAAGATATTTTTACCGAATATTTATTTATACACTGCTGAAATAGTCTCATACTGAATGATTTTCATTATATGTTTCCTCTTTTTTTCAGAGACAAGAGAATTTTGGAAAAAGATGGAAACCATAAATTTTAAACTAATTTTAATTTTTTGTGTGTTAAAATAAAATTCTTGATAAATTCTGCGTATTTTTAATTAAAAATTTTCTTATGTTTATGTCTATGGGGATTCTGAGTATATTTTGTTTATTTAAGGGAGTTTTATAATTAATATTTACTTCTTCCTTAGAACATGTTATCCCAAATAGCAGTACAATATTGTTTTCTTGTATTTTGTTTTAAAGAATTGCTAACAAAAATTACCTCGCTATCTTTTTCAATAGTTACAAAGAAGTTTTTATATTGCAATCGACACATTTGCCAGTCCTGATAATTGTAATTATCTATTTTATATTTTATTTTCTTGTATTAATTATTTTGTATGATGTATCTTGTAATTTTTTTCCTTGTGTTTCTTCTTCTTTATATGTATTATTTAAATAGATTCAAAAGGCACTTGTAAGGAATGAAAATCTCCGAAGTGTATAATTTTAATTTTTTTCTTACTCTTTAAATACTGGAAATACTCTTTAAAAAACTGGCCAGGAGTATTTTCACTCTTTGAATTTTTCGCAAAGGTTTATGTTAAATCTTTAGCCAAGGCATCCTAATTATCATACTTTTTAATTGTGTTTCATATAGCAATAGTATTTTTTTTCATTAATGAAAAAAAAATATTAAAAATATAATAAAACAAATATTTGCTAAGTTAAAAGTTGATGGGGGATAATTTTCCCTCTCTTTTTAATGTCATTTTATTTATAAATGTGCAAATGAACTTCCATGTAGTTCAATATTTCCCTTCATTTCATGAGTATCCTTAGTATGATTTGAGTCTATGAGTAGAACCAGTATGCTTTGATGGCTCCTTATGTAGGATATTCTTAATTATAAAATTTACTCATGTGGTATTTTAAGCAAGAACAATCTCTTGTCAATTTTAACTTTTAAAATATACTTCTACTGAAAATGTTTCTCTAACCCAGTTTTTTATGGAATAGCAAATACTGTTCTATAACTTTAGTTGGCAAAGTTCCTGCATGGTATGCAGTCTTAACATTCTAATTCAGTAAAAATTACTTTTTATGTGGCCATAATTTGAATTCTAAGAATGAGAACCTTGAGTGTATTTCTAATTTAAATTTACCTGACCTCTGTCCTGGACCTCTGTCCGGATCCTGTTATTATTATATTTTGTATATTTAACGGATTTTTTATGCTTATTTCTCTCTGTACTCTATGTTAATCCAGAAGCTATATTAGTCTAGTTTGTGTTATTGTCAGTGTAATACTTTTTCTAGCATTGTGTGTTAAAATAAAATTCTTGATAATATTCTGCGTATTTTTAATTAAAAATTTTCTTATGTTTATGTCTTTCTCTGATCTATGGGGATTCTGAGTATATTTTGTTTATTTAAGGGAGTTTTATAATTAATTTTTACTTCTTCCTCAGAACCATGTTATCCCAAATAGCAGTACAGCAGTATTGTTTTCTTGCATTTTGTTTTAAAGAATTGCTAACAGAAATTCCCTCGGTATCTCCTTCAATGGTTGTTTGGAAAACTTCTTAACTTTTACAAAGAAGTTTAAAAATGTAGAATATTTAAAGTTTTTTTATACCATAAAATGTATCAATTAAATATTCAAAAAGAAGTTATTTAATGAGAGCAAAGTACTTCATATTAGATTAGTAAATTGTATAGGTAAATTATTACCAGAGTTAAAGGTTAAGAATTGCATTTTGTATTTTTTATTTTCTTTGTTGAATTATGTGATACAAAATTATTCCTGAAAATATGTACCACTGTATATATATAGTGCAATATTTCGGGGAAAATTTTGTGTCATCACAAAATTCAAAAAACTCAGGAAAAATATGAAATGCAATATTAAACCTAGAACTATGGAGAAAATTCGGAATACCCTCCAACAAACCTAATTTATAACACTATATTAAGTTTTAAATAAAGTTTAATAGCCAATTTAAAAGACCTAGACGTGACGACGTTGTCGCAGGGCTTTCATTCCAGCCCTGTCGCAGGGCTTTCGTTTCAGCCCTTCGCAGGGCTTTCATTCCAGCCCTGCCAAAGCCCTACAAAGCGTCAACTAGCAGAGGTCGGTTTTACCCTGTCACAGGGTAAACAGGGCTGTCGTGACAACCCTGCGACAGCCTTACACGGGATTACGCCGCAGGGCTACGGCAGGGCTGTAACAGCCCTACATTGCTATCTGGGATAGTGTCATAGTGACCAATTTAAAATAGACTTTGGTAAATTTTTACCATTTTCCATTGTTGCCTTACCCTAAGTACTAAACAACGTGTTGAATTGTGAGTACTATACTGTAAATTCTAATTAATTAATAATTTTGGGTGAAAACATGATTTTGTGGTTTTTAAAAGTCAAACTAAAACCAAAAAACAACCAAAAAATAATTTTACACCATTATTTTTCCGTGATGTAAACTCAGCATGGAAACAAAAGCAAAAAAAAATCCTTAAAATGTAAACTACTGGTACGGGAACCTACTGTCCAACCTTACTTGTACAACGGAATTAAATTTCACTAACATGCCACCTGCGATTCTTTAAATAAATGTTTATTAGTAGATTCGAAGTGAAAAACTGTGGACCTCAATAGAGGTGACAAAACATCTATCCTATTTCCACATTTTAAAACTTTTTGCAAATTCTAAAAAAATTCCTGTAGAGGTGAACAATACCATTGTGTGCGGTAATTTAAAGCCCTGTTTATTACCACAGCCATTAACACTAGAAAGACGGCACTATGCTGTATACCTAGAAAGACTGAGTGGGCCTTTTTGGCCCATCTCTGATTTTTTGCATACGGAGCTAATTATACATCTAAAATGTAATAATATCATATAAATAACTGTTAGAGTATAAGATAGGGACTCAATCTTCAGATTTCTAATAGGATTTTATAATTTTAATTATTAAAATAAATTGTAATTATAGGCATGAAAAGTGCTTTGGCTATATTTTTATCCATAGATCTGATGAATGAGTTGCTACTCTAGATAAATGACACTGGTAGGAATAATTAATAAAACCCATTCAATAAATAAAGCAAAGTTTTTAAAACTGACCTGTTTATTCGTTTTTTGCACATTTGGAGCAATGGATACAAAGCATTTCTCTAAATGCGCATTTTCCACAAACCAATTTTTTACTGTCGAAACATGTCTTTAATGTATGGTTTCCTTTAGAGGATACTATAATTCTACAAATAACCCTTTTTCTCACTGCTGTCTTCTCTTTTTATGCTTTTTTCCCTTTTTTATGGTAGAAATGGTTGTTTCTTTGGCAGACACATAAAGGGGCACGGAGCTCTTCACATAATCTCAAGATGAAATTTCTACGACTTAATTTCTTTTTTCCGGCTACTACCTTGTATAAGATACATGCATTTACAGCAGAGATATCTAATATGTTTTAGAAAACATGCATAGGCCAACCTTCCAACAGCTAGAGCCTGATTTGGTGCTATACAGTCGTATCACTTGATCCACAATGATGTCAATTCCATACTTAGTTTCGTTGTAGTAAGCTATAGTATCCGGCTTTTTCTTTTCCTTTTCTAGTTGTCTATAATACGGTGTTGTGCAGTTAAGGTTATGTCTTTATTTTTTAAAATAAACAATTGTTGAATAAAGATTTTGTTTTCCTAATTTTGCAGTTGGCGGAACCTCTCTACGGTTTCTTCTAAGTGTTCCAACCAGGCTAGTTTTACTTGGGATTTTAGTTTTTCACACAGTTTTTATATTGTAAAATAGCTGTGAGTTGGGTTAAGTTTCTTTCTTTTCCCCAGTATGGCTGGGGTACACTTCACAACGCATCATTTTCAATGCATCAACAGGGAATGAAGGTTAGCAAT
Source organism: Tetragnatha montana (assembly GCA_963680715.1). Lineage (NCBI taxonomy): Eukaryota > Metazoa > Arthropoda > Arachnida > Araneae > Tetragnathidae > Tetragnatha > Tetragnatha montana. The sequence continues at coordinate 22,258,276 of OY796683.1, forward strand.
TTCCCCATTCAAAGAAAACAGCTGGTGCAGTTCAAATTGTAAAATGTCTTTCTTTTGTGAGAAACAAACCTTATTGGTCACCTTGTTGACCGAAATTTAATGGTGAGGACCTTTATCTTTATGGTGGGCACCATAAATTCTTCCTTTGAAACGTCCTCCCCTCGACCACAACCCCAACTGAGAAAGGGGCGTTCTAAACCGAATCGAATTGAATGGAACTTGAAAGAGATAACACTTGTAAGAGATAACAAACAAAGAAGATCCCCCTCCCCTTTCTAGGAAAATTTCATGGAAATACGAGCGGAACGAAGCAAGGAAAACACAGCAGAGGTGGTACGGTCCAAAAAAGCCCGCTCCGTCTTTCTAGGTATACGGTTCGCTATCTTTGCTCCTATGAGACTAAAATGAAAACGGTTTGGTATGCACTTTAATTGAACCAAATAAGGAAAAGTCAGAAAATTTCAAGCCATTCGGTTGATTAGAGTTGAAATGATTAAGCCGCAAACAGCGCGATGGGCCAAAAAAGCCCATCCCGTCGTTCTAGTGTTAAACGCAATAATTGTAAACCAAAATTGCCTTCCAGATAAAGAAAGGGCATGACAATGCACGGAAGCATATAAAAATTTCTTTATTTTCGGTTTTGAGCCTCACATCACCGGCGACAAAGGCTGTTACTGATAAGGAGTTATGAGCAAACACTTTTAAGAAAGATAATGGGTTCTAATCGATTTTGAAATTTAGAGCGGCTAAGACAGGGAAAGAGTTTTTAGGAGGGAAGGGATAGGTTCTCCCATTGTTTGAATCGTATGAGAAAAAGAAAATTTTGCATTGTTTGTAGGTTTTATCTGAAGGTCAATTTTTAAGATGGACTTATTATTATTCAGTTATTTGAGAAGTCCTTACTCAACATTATGTAAATGTAGAATGATTCTCGTGTTTTTCTACTTCTATACGCGTGAGGGTTTTGCTAGGTGTGTTTGTTTATGAATTCTTGAGTTATTTCGAATCATTTGCAAGTGCACTCATATTTGCGATATTCTTAGAAGTAATCAGTATTTTTATAATTGAAAGAGGACTATTGCTTTTCATCATACTCCTAGTATAATAAGATCTATCTCGTCAACAAGAAAAAATTCATTAGAACACTGTAAAAAAAAGTTTGTTAAATTTACAGAAAAAAAATCTGTTAGCCAGGACTCCAGTTTATTTCTATTTATTTCACAGGTATCTTCTGTGATTTCTCACAGACTTTCTATGTTTAATAACGTATTTCTATCAATGTTTCAGAATTTTAACAGCTTAATTTCAGAAATGAATAGATAAAACCTGTTCGTGTAACGAATAAACCTACTAACATTATAACATTGATTTTTAAAAATAATAAAATGCTGTTACGCTATTTACATCCAGCGGTACGGACGAAAAGAGTTAGCATTACTGCTATGGTGATATGTCAGTGTAGGAAAAACCGATTAAGAGGCATATCAGTTGCTTTATTATACAGCACTGGTGAGTGTAGTCAATAAGTTCGTTTCGCCTTCTTTATGGACAAAACCGCCTGAATCCCCCCCCCCCCCAAAAAAAAAGGGAAAACAAAATTTTTCTTTTAAATACAAGACGTATTTGGGTAAAATTATTAGTTCTCAATCGTCGGTGTTGGGTTAAATTGGCAGTTTAAAATCTGAAAATCTTGGTAATTTTTAACACAATTTCCCCATGAATTTACATCGTTAAAAATAAAGGTTGAACTAACTTTTTCTTTACTCTATTATACAGAAATATATGTCCTTTTACAAAATAGAAGTTACATAAAATCGCAGAAAACTAATAAGATATCATAAAACACAAACACTCACTGTTTTAAGGTAAATTATTTTCTTTTTCAATGAATTTTGGATCATGGATCATTTCTTAAGCAGTGTTTTAAGTTGATAGGTTCGTAAAATACCGATTTATTTCATGTATAATATGTTGGGGGCGCATTGAAGTTTAGTTTGAGTAGAATAGAAGGGTAATATTTTTAATATATTGTAAGAAAAATTAAATAGGTTCATCCCAAAATTTTGAATTTAGCATATCGTAACATTTAAAAAAGAAATTAATTGGCAATGCAAGAGAAATTAAGAGAATTTAAACAAGGGCACTTATCTTTCCAGAACATAAACTTTTATTGAAGTATTCGGCTATCTTAGTTTCGGAGTGATGGAGTTATCTCCTTCTATTGTCTTTTGCCAAGACTCTCTCTTAATATCTCGGGCCGATAGAGACCCATGACTCAAATCTGAATCTTTGATAAGTTCTGTGTTTGTCAAGCTGTGTTTTCCCGCTCTTTCGTTTAGATTGTTTAGAGGAATCAAAACGAAGTACTTTTGTGAACAATAGACTTCTTGAAATCTGAGTTCAGAAATAGTTTCTTTTATTACTTACTTCACTTAAAAATCCACGCAAGAAATCCGCTTGTTATCTTATTGCCTGTTAAAATGAAGACGAGAATGGATATGAGGACCTTTAAGGTAGGATTGTTTTTTTATTAATTTTATTGAACCTTAATAATTTAGTGGAGATTATTACTTAATTTAAGTTTTTCTTTTTTGATTGAAGTGTCGTTTATTATCATTGAAAGAAATTCAAAATCACACAATACATGTTAATAATTGGTAAATTAATAATGTCGTCCTGTTCCAATACACGTTTAAATGCTTTTTTTTTGTTTTGAGAGAATCGGCCAATAACGTTTTTCAAGTCTAAAAGGGGCAAATAATTTTATAGCACACTCTTCGAAGTGATTTTTCCCAGATTTTTACTCTTATACTCTTTCAATCGGTTGAGTATTTCATGTTTTATTGATGTCGGTCCTGGCGCAATATGATCATATTTGATTCTTGAGCCCATAAAACAATAACCAAACCAATCGGTTTATCAGACGAAAAACCTATTAAGTGCTTCCAATAACTTTTTTTTCAATTTTCTGGCAGGTTTTAGAACTTATTGACTCATTTGGAACTTATAATTCTTCTTTAAAGTTATGTTACACTACTAATTGACGACTGTTTTTCTACACTACCAACAATAAGTATAGTATAATTATAATATTTTAATTAAACAAGGATCTGCATCATTTTTAATGTTCATCATCATAATGTATTAGTAAATTTGTAATTTAATATTTCAAAATTTAAACATGTTGTGTTAAAAATTTATTGCATAAAATTTAATGCGTCAAAAGTTCCAAGTAATGCTTAAACAACATTATAATTTCCATGGGCGTCCTATATTTTTATTAGGTGACTATTTAGCACTGGTATCAAACTTATCTTTCAGCATTATATTAAATTTGTATATTAAAAAATAAATTATAAGGATTTCCTAGTATACCACTACCAAAGATGCATAAAAGAATTCGTTAGCTTATTGAAATATGTATTTAAAAGAAACTGCTAAGACTTTTAAATCAATACCTTGCACTTCCTTTTTCCCGTCACTAAATCATCCTAATGTCTGTACCACCCAACATTTTTCAAACTTCATTGTGTCTCACGTCCCGTTATGGGACAACACACCCTTCTCATACCTGAAGGGCCGCCAGTAAAATAGAAAACAACTGTCACCACAATACGATCTCCCCAGTCATACTTCACTTTCTGATTCATCTTTTTTTTTTGTGCTCAGGTAGCCGAAACCTGTCACTTACCTGAGACTCCAATAGAAGGTTCTGTAAGAAAAAATATCCCCTTTTTTGTTCTGAAAAACCCCACGCAGATTCGGGATTGTAACGGACACCAAAAACAATATCTGTCCGATGAAGCACCGAATGCCGATTTATGGTAGAAGGGATTTTGCTTTCTCTATCCAGTTCTGTTCCCATAAATCAGCTTTCCTGCTGAGATCTTGGTCATGATATCGGGTGCCCGAAGCGCTGATCCTGATTTAAAGCTTCAAGCGGTTTGCTATCGCTTTTCTTTGGAGATTATTTCCATTTCTCTTGAATCTGCCTTTCCAGATTTCCATTCTTCTTCGAAGAGATAGTAGATATTCAGGTCCATTATTAGAACTTCAACCGTCATGTGCTAGAATTCCCCCCCCCCCATTTTCCTTGCTACTTTTCCCTCTTCTTGCATTAATTTTTATACAGTATAACCTCTATGTTTCGAAATCGAGGGGACCCGAAAATAAATTCGAGATATTGAGTTTTCAAGATAACAAGGTTACTTCGAATGTAAAATTAATAAGTACTTTATTTAAAGGGGGAAATATTTTTACGAGATGTAAAGGTTTTCGAGTTATCAATAGTTAGAGATAACAAGGTTATACTGTACTGTCACCACAAGGTCTTGTAAAAGGGATTGAGTGATTTGTATTCAACTACAATGTAAAAATTACAAACACAACTAGAGAAAATACGTGAATAAAATTTTTGAATACCTTGAATTTGCTAACCCGAGCGAATACACATAGGAATCAGCAAGTCAGAACTTTTGTGCTAATCAGTGGGAAATTAATCAAATTTATATTATCTTCAGCAGGGGTTAAAAGAAAGCACAGGTGTTGTGCTGTGAAAATAGTTATCATATGCAGACATTCATTTATATTCTTCCTCATATTATCATTATGCTTTGATTTGATGTTTTTAGTATCGCATTTTTATCTGTTAAAAAACTATCTATTTAAAAAGGCATCTGGAATGTGAAACATTCGCAGATAAATTACACATTACAGCAGGTAGAACATACATATGTTCTGTGTTTGAAAAAATACAAAACTTCCTAATACAATATTTTCTTGATTAAAGTGTTAGAAAATTGGAACAGATATCCTGAACATAATTGGGTTAAGCAGATGAAAATGGTTTGATTTATAAGTATTGTTTATGTTCCTTCTAAAATACGATCTTTTTTATAAGAAAAAATATACACTGGAAAGTTAGAAAATAAAAAATGTAGGGAAAGGGGGCACATTTTTGACTATTTCTCCAGATATTTATAAGATATTAAAACAAAAAGAAATTATTTATTCATAAAATTAACAGTTTTCTTGAAATTTTGGTACCATTTTTAGATGGTTAGTTTTATCAAAACATAGAGATATTTTTAGTTGTTTTAATGTGCTTTGAACTTTGAGTCCTGCTTATCGTGAACCATTACGAACTTTTATTACTGATCCTTTCTTAAACGTTTCCAACGTCGGCTCTCCTTTCTCTGACACAAAGCCCAAAAATCAGTCTCCCAACATAGAAAGCAATACGACTCCAGATGACTCAGTCCCTAAAAACGCCGCATTCCGACATTGTCGAAAGAGACCAGCCATTTAAATCAACACGTCGTCCCCTTTTATGAACTCTGGCGACTGAGACAAACGCCTATTTTTAAAAAGGCTCTGCGTTTGATTGCAGAAGAGGAGAACGGCCCCCCACGTCTCTAAATCACAACCCTTGTCCCTCCGTGGTGCGGACAGATTTACTCGCCGTTCTCGTCTGCGGAGTAGTTCTTGAGGGGCGAGAGAACAGTTTGTCAAGATCGTTTGGTGGGGGTGTGATAATGGAATGACGTGGCGCCCGTTTTTTTCTTTTGGTGGAAGACCGTAGATTTGGTTTTGTTATCTAGGAAGAGGGTTGAGAATTATTTTGTTGAGTAGAGAAACGTTAAATGTTAGTACTATAAACCGAATCAGGTTTCAAGAATCAGAGACCAGAACTTAATGCTGATGTTCTGGAATATAACTAGATTGTCTCTATTTTAATCTCTCTTCCCATCACTCTCCCTCTCTCTCTCACTTTCCTTTTCCATCTTCCTATCCTTCTCTTTCTTCCTCTTACAATATACCTATCATTCCATCTTTTCTCTTTCTATGCCCCACTTTTTTCATCTACCTCTTTTCATTTCCCTTTCTATCGATTCTTTTCCCTATGAATCTCATTAATCCTCTCTTACTTTTCCCAAACACACTCTCTTATTTTCTTTCTACTCAATTACTTATTATCTCTACATCTATTCTTTCTCTCTACCTATATCTCTCTACCTCTTATAATCTCACTTTTTCAACCTCTACATTAATCTCTTATTATCTATACGTATATATCTCTTTCTCATTATATCTCTAATTCTTTCTCTCTCAATATCTATATCTCGTATTCATCTCATCTCATCTTCTCTCATATCTCCCTTTCTCTTTTTTACATCTCTCATTTCCACTCTCTATGTACTATAAATTATTTCATACCTAACATTCAACCCTTTCAATCCTAAAGCGCCCGGGATTAATATTGGATCCTATGGAAAATTTGGGGTGGCTAGGACTGAAAGGATCAATCATTTCATACTACTTCTCTCATAACCTTTTTCTCCTTTTCAATCGCTTTCACTTTTCACCGAACCTCCTTCGAAAGCTAAGAAATCAGATAATTGATAAACTTTTACTCTCGTCAACGTAATGCAATATTTTCCCAACCCTTCAAGGAACTTCCAAACCAAAACAGACGCCTTCCCAGAAACCCCTCTCCCTTTTCCAAACCAAGATACATATCTCCGACACCTCCCGATTCTCCCCACATCAAACCATATCGGAGAGTCACCTGGCCCACAAATCATCCTCATCCTCCCCCATTCCAAATAATAAACAAGAAGCCGAGAATCGAACTGTCCATCGGGGGTGGTCCCTGCCGAGCGTGGCGATGGAGCGTGTCGGTGGCACGTGCAGGTCACGCGTCGCGTCTCGCGTGCCGCCCTATTTATAGCGGATCGGAGCGAAAGAGTTGAGCTCTCCGGATCGCGGCTATTTTGAGATGGCGACGGGGAAAGGGCAAGCGAGATGGAATGACCTAATGCTCCTTTGGATGAGGACTGGGAATTGTATCGGGTTTAAAAGATGTTGATGTTGAATTTGTTTGTTATTTATGTTGGTTTGCAGAAGTATCCCAAATTTGTATTGTTTTAATCAATTTAACAGTACCTATATTTTAATAAGTAAGTTGTCAACTTTTTCCGTTATTATTGTTATTCAGTCCCTAAAACAGCTTGGCGATATTTAACGGAACAGATAACGGAATTGTACCAGATTATGAAAAGATGATGTAGGGTAGAAAAAGCTGTAAATGAATTCAGATTAATGGCAAACTGATATTTGGAAGAAAAAAAACAGTCACCATTTAGGTAAAAGTTTTAAGTTCTCTTAACATTCTTAACGTTGTATAGCTGAATATATGAATACCATGTTGAAAAAAACAACAACTTGTTCCTCTCTCCATCCTTCTTATTCCTTTCTATCTTTATCATTCCCTCATATTATTTAATTGATTATTTCTCTTTTCCTTTCTTGTAAAATCTTTGAATTTTTCTAATTTCTTAAATCTCTTCTAGACTTTTCTTAAATCAAATTTAATGTATTGGGCTTTTATTCTACCAAAATTTATGGATTTTCTTATCAACAGCTTCTAAAATCAGGTAATGGTTTAAAAAAGTTTAATATATAGTTTTCCTAATTTTATTTTCTTACCATTGAATATTCAATCAACGACGCATAAAAGTTACATGCATCTTAACCCAGATTTTAGATGGTGACATAAACTGCAGATTTAAACTAAATTTTAGCATTTTCTTTATACAATTTAGGTTATCTTTTTATTTTAAAATTAAGAGCAGCATCAGAATTTTTAAAGTTGAATTTAGATTAATTTGTTTTAGAATGATGGATATTCAATATGAAATATATTTTAGCTTTATTGCTTACTCTTGTTCTTGTTTCCCAAATCTCTATATCTTTTGTTCTGTCGTTGTTCATAAAAAAATTTGAAGCATCACAAAAAAAAATTGAAAAGTGTAAAAATAGGATCAATAAAGATTCTCCGATTTACGATTCACCCACTAGTTTTAGTGCATGATTTAATAGCTTTTCACGAAGCCAAAAAACTTACCCCTAGAGTGTTTCTCTTATACAAATTTATACATTGTTGTGACAATTTGGATCAAGTTTTCTCGTTAAACTAAAAGTCATGTTGAAACATTGCCAGCAAAAACACTTCTGACAGTAACATCTGTTTGATCCTCGTTATTATTATTCTTTAACTCACATAGAATGATTACCAAAGAGCACACAAGTTTCAACTTAAACTATCATTTTAATATTTATATTAATACACAATGTAGTTTATTATTAATACACATATTATAATATTATATTAATACACATATTATAATATTATATTAATACACATATTATAATATTATATTAATACACACAATAGTTTTTCGGTCATATTACACAAATATTATCTAAAATAGTACTTAACATAATAATAAATAATACATACTTTTACTGTCGTTAAAAATACAGTTCTCTGTTATTTAAAAATCACTGTACTGTCGGGTACTACAGCATCCGTGTGACAGTGATTTAAAAATCAGTGATCATAAGTGATATAAAAAGTTTTATAATGAAGTCCAACTAATTTCTTTTTTATAGAAAAAAGTGTGATGAGTTATTAAAAGGTTTGTTCATGGGTATTTCTGTTTTAAACGGTAATATCAGAATTTAAAGCTTTTTAATAAAATTGATTACGGTAATATGTAAAATTATCATATAAATTTGTACTCCTTGTTATTTAAAAACCTCATGAAGGTTTTTTTAAGAAATAAAATATATTTTCTTGGGATCAAAGGTGCTAGTAAAAAAATATCTAGCATATTAATTGGAAATAATATTTAAATCTGATTTAATCACATAATCATATGAACACAATTCCTGATCACACACATAAAAATTACAAATAGAGTGCAAAACAGTGTAGAATAGAAGTCAGTGGACGTTAGTTTAGGGAGTCCTGCTGTAGTTCACTTCTTTTTCAAAGACAGCCATATTGCATTAAAATTATATTACTAAATCCTTGTCACAAAACACTGTCTGATTTTCCTTTGAACGTCTTCACCAATCGACTAGTTTAAAAAGACATTTAAATTGCGCTTGATTCAATTGTTCAAACCTTTTATTTTCAAATCCAAACCAAATCCAACTCGTTCTAACATCTCATACTAACTCAAAAACTGAGGATAAGCTATTAAAAACAACTACTCCCTTTCTCCGCGATCCACATTCAGAAGGAAGGCTGTGTGAAACAGTCTGGTGACGTTAGCATGACGTATGACGAACGTCACAGCGCGGGGGGGAGCTAAAGTTAGGGTCTTTATGTAAACTAGAGAGAAAAAAGGGTGTGTTAAAATTGGAGCACGATAGAGAGTAATTTGAAGATTAACAACAAAAAGTCTTCGCACAAACAGATGCTGCTATAAATACTATACACGCGTATCTAAACAGTTGCTTTGGTGCGCGTTCCTAGCGAAAGTTTCTTTGCATGCGTTTCTGTCCGTTACTTCAATCCTTTATCTATTTCGTTTTCTAATGTTCTTTTCATTAGATATGTGTGCCTACGTTTAAATTTTATAAGTTTTGCTAATATTTCAATATTTCTTCTTCTCTTTGTTATGAGATTGTTCGCTGTCATTTTCTTTTTTTTTTAAATATAAAAGTGTTAGGTCTTGTTTAAGGTACTTTTCGTATGTTACAGCATTTGATTAAAGATATGCTTTTGGTCTTGTAGTTTTATTTAAAACACCGGTCAATGGCTGCTCGAACCATCACATCCTTTAATTATACGGAGATGCATCCTTGTATGACCATCATTGAAAACATTTCTATTGTTACCCATTTTAAAAATGACTGGTGCAATAGGTTTTAATTTAAATTCGGTTGAAAATACTAGGAGTTTAAAAGTAGTATCGTCTTCATAATTATCTGAATAAAAACCACAATAGCAGTTTTAGAACAAGGACCTAAAGTTTTTACGTGGGAACTTTCCCATGGGTATATTTTATAAAAGTTTTAAGTAATAAGTATCTTCTATCGTCAAATCTGAAATTAATATACACCACGATATATGTCGTATGTGGGAGGGTTTAAAATCCTTCCGAGAATTTGGATAGTTTGCATCAAGTTTCAGTGCTTTCCCTGCCTCAAGGGTCTTCGAGAGGTAGAACAGCTTTTACAGAAAAAAAATCCACTCAAAGCTTGGCAGTTAAGCCCAACGAGTTCAAAACCGGTTTAGGGTCCACTGGTTAAGTTCGTCCTTTCACGTTTGGTAGAATAACCCGTAAAAAATTACCTTCTTAATAATTACTGTTTATTGTTTGTTTTATTGTTTTTGTATTTTTGATTTGTGTTGATTGTTGATCAAGGATGGGGGCCCTGGTGGCCTAGATACTGATCCAGATACCTTTTCAATTAACGTGTTTTTGTATCTTAAGTTGCGTCAATTGTTAACCAAAGATAAGGGTCCTACGGGCCTAGGTGCTTTGTTTTCAATAAATTAAAAAAAGTACCGTAAACAATCCTTTCCTACCATAAATTAGTGAAAAAGTAAACCCTTCTCCCAAGATTCCTGCAAAGTAAATTTACTAAAATAAGGAAATTTATCCTATAATCATTAATCATTACTCGACGAAATGTAAATTGTAATTTTCAGAGCTTAAAGGATTATAGTTCATCATGAGAGAAAATCCTTTTTGGGAGGGACGTATGGACACTATTCTTAGATCCAAACGACACAAAAATTTCCTTTTTAACCCTAAAAAAACGACGAAATTACCGCCATATATATCCCCCCATCAAAATTTTCCCCCATTGCCACCACGTGTGGCGATATAGTGGGTGACACGGTCCATGTGCATCGCACTTCTCCCGTGTCAGCCACCCTCTGTGTCGGCGCATTGTCGTAATTGGCAATTAGAGATTCCTCGGATTGTGGCAGTATATAAGGGGGGAGTTTGGAATTGTTTTGGCTCGCGGTGCGCCGTAAATAAGGCAACAACGGCCGGAAACGCGCGCATTGTGACGCCCCATTGGGCGCGCCGACGTTTGTTTATATCTTGCGGAGGTTGAGAGGGTAAGTGATGGAAGTCAAACGGGATAGTGTTATGTGGTATCAAGTTTTTAGTTATTGGATATGTATTGTTGGGCATCAAAAACTTCGATGTAAACCAGTGTTAGAACACTGACTGTTTAATAGGTATTGGTACTCGATAGCTTCAAAAGTTATTTTGTTAAAAAAGAAATTTATGTGAAGCAACCTTTTCAAGTTCAAAAAACTTAAATGGTGTGCCCAATCTTTATTTATAAGCTTTCGATTTCATTTATGTTTTTTTTCTTACTCAACTTTGCCCTAGAATGGAAAGAGGGATAAAAAGGAATGAATAAGGAGAAGGATATCATAAAGTGTGTGAATGAAATAAGTAAGATATAAATGAAAAAGAGTTAGTAAAAGAGAGCTTATAAAGGAAAGGAAATAAGACGGAATGAAAGAGTGGAGGAGAGAGAGGGAGAATAGTATTATAGTCTGTGTAAATAAAATCGGCGGTTTCACGTCATGCTTTACCATGGCAACGCAGAAGAAATACATGGAGAAAAAACTCAAGGTCAACCGCCGATTCTATTTACACAGACTATAGGAGAGAATGAGGAGAATAAGAATCAGAAAAGGAGGATGAGAATAAGGGAATAAATAAAAATTATAATAGAATAATTAAAGGGGAATGAATCGGAGGGAGAATAAGGGAGAGATTAAGAATGAGTAAGAGAGAATTAGTAAGAAAGCGATGGAGAATAAGAGGAGGATTCAGAATGAGAAAGAGAGAATTCGGAAGAATAAGAGAAAGATTAAGATTGAGATAAAAAGAACCAATAAAGGATTGAGGAAGAATAAGAAAATGATTAAGAATGAAGAGATAGAATTAGTAATAGAATGAGGGAGCATAATAGGAAATATTAAGGATGTAAAAGTTAGAGAATTATCAAGAGAGAGGATGAAAGGGAATAATGAAAGAATAGAAGTAAGAGAATTTAAGAGATTGAGTGAGAGAATAATGGAAAGAATGAGTAGAACGATTTAAAAAGTGAGAGAATGAAATCACTTTTTTCAGCACTCCTTTCAAATACACCATGGCGCATCTAAATCACATAGAATCATAAATCTCCATTTCAACCAAGTGAACTAACTGCACCGTGACTTACTTCATTCTCTCTCCCACCACCCCCTCCACTTCCTGGGCGCATTAAGTCCAGAGAAAAAAAAGCGCGACGTTCCGCCGAAGGAAGCGTTCGTATATCCCTTGTTATACTCTCTCCGAGCAATGAATTGGGATCGTATTTATAGCCGCGCATCCACTTTAAATGTTTGTTTTGGCAGTCCGAAAGGCCCCGTGTTTGTTATTCGCTTCTTGGAGGGAGGGACAAAAGTTTTTGACACTCGGCAGGAGATGGATTTATTAATAAAATGAGAAATCACTCCCTCACGGAAAAATATGGAAACTGTCGCTGAAGTCTGCTGGCGCCGGTAATGACGGAAGGGAACTCTTTGGAGGTGCCGGCTATCTCCAGGCCGCATCTTTTTGAGTGGAAACCTTTCTTAATTTAAGTTTAGAGGAGAGTATTGTTTTTTTCTTCTTGTGTGTGTTGTTTTTGGTGTGGGGAGATTGACGGGTTTGGTTGAGAGATACACGTTTTTTGGCTTGTGGTGTGTCTTTTGTCGGGTTTTGTTGTGGCTAGTGTGAGAGGTGACAGTTTTTTTTTACGATTGTGTTCGTTGTTTGAAAGATTTTTTTTTTGGTAAAGAAAGAGGTGGTTGAAATTGTGCGTTTCCGGAGCGCATCTGTTAACTACAGTGTTTTCTCCTCATTCTACATTGGGCTGGCTAGATATTTTATTGTTTATTTTTTTGCATGAGAGAGAGAGAGAAAGAGAGAGACAGAGAGAGAGAGCTAGGGATAAGAAGAAATAGTGAGACAGAAAGATGATTATGGATAGGTAAATGGGAAAGGAAGAGAAGGATTGTATAATGAGAGAAGATAGACGATGGGGAGAAAGAGTTAAGGACAGCGTCAATGAAAGGTAGAGAATTATAGTAGAATAGATGTACTGAAGATGAAGAATGAGGAAAAGAGGAGCTGGGAGAAATCGAAAGAAAAATAAATGAATTAATTTGATAATTATAGAGATTAATGAAATAAAAGCAACGCAACTTTTTAACCAACTCCCTTAAGGATGAGTGAATAAACTTGTTTGCTTCGATACATTATAACACATAACTAGGTTCAGTATGCCAGAAGCCCAATTCAAAAAATAACCTCAGAAGCTACAGAGTCATAAGGAAGTCTCCTAAAACATCCTGGAACTATTAAAGCAAATAAATTTGAAAGATATCCTTTGTGACATAAATTATTCGTTTCATAATGTGATATAGTATAATACCAAATGAAAAATTTAATGTACATTATAAACAAAATTTTCCTACCTTTTTTTTCGCATTTAATATGAAATAATAATGTCATTGATTAAATTAGTTTAGGTCAAAATTAGGTTTTAAATTATTCATAAACTTGTTCGAAATTTATATCGAAAAGCATTACCTTCATTCCATATTACTTTTTTTTCGATATTGCTATGCTATCTTTTGAAAAACTTGTCTTACATAAAATGTACCGTTGACAGTTTTTGTCCTTTTTTTTTCAATTAATTTTCTAATTTCTGTAATATTACACTGCATGTAGTAATATTACGTTTTCCGCCTTAATTTTAGTTCTAATCAGTAAAGCTGTGAATGGAAACGTTTTCTCCTTTCTCATTCATATCTAATAATAACCTCTCTCCCTTTCAAAGCGGGTATTTTCTCTCTGCCCTTATCCGATTGTCCGAAAACACGCGTTTTCGGCGCGTATACAATAATAATCACTCTGCTTTTCGCCCCTCAGCCTTAAATAATGCGTCCCGAGAGGAGGTTTAAGTGCCAGTTGACAGCAGCGTTTTTGCCGGAGCTGCTTTCCCTTGACAGAGCAATTTGTTAGCTCCGATAGGCCGAGTTTCAAAAGCAGCGAAACTTTGATAGGGAGTTGGTGGACGGAGCCTTCAACACGTTGCAACAATCCAGGGTACTGAGAGATGAGGGGTTTTTCTTGGATGATGCAGATTGTTCTTGGAGAGGTTTTTTTTTTTTTTTTTTTTTTTTTTTTTTTTTATTATTATTATTTTGGGGTGCCTTATTTTAGAGCGGAACTCTTTCTTTGGAAAGTTTATGTTTGGAGTTTGGTTTGTGTTTGTTGCTGGTTTTGGAAGGGGGCGCTCTTTGCCAAAATTTGAATGTGTTTCCGTTTTGGTGGGGTCTCTTGTTTTGGAGAGGCTCGTCGCGATGTCGTAACTGGTGATGTCATCGTTTTATTATTTCGTGTTGAGTCCGCTCTTTGCCTTGAATGTATTTTTTTTTCTTTCTCATACTCTTCCGGTAATTTCTTTGTGGGAGGACTACCTGCAATAAAGATAGAAAATATTTTATTACCAAGTACAGAGAATAAATTACTGTAGGAATACAACAAAGCTTAACTTTTAGATAGATATCAAATATATATCCTAATATTCCAGGGTTCAATTCCGTAAACTATCCCGTTAAATATCACCTAGTTGTTTTGTACAAAAATAAGAAATATTGCCCAAAATTGTAAACTAACCAATAGAAATATACAGTTATATACATCAAAGAAAACCAAAGGAAAAAATTGGTGATATATTTAAATATTTGGCTTTATTTAATGGACAATTAACGGAATTGAACCCATTCCAGAAACACTAACAAAAAGGTATTTTATATGTAATGATATTGAATTTTCATTAGCTTTTTAGCATGGAATTGATCATTTTAAAAGGTGGTTGTTCAATAAAATAAAAAGTCTCTTCTTAGGATCAATCAATAAAACTGCAAACGGGTCTTTCGCATCCAGTTTATGAATAGGACAAAAGTTTGGTACTACTTATGAAACCTCACCCTTTTCAAAGCTTGGAAAATTATTTAGTTCATTTACAAGGTTTCACAAATTAAACCAGTGTTTCCCAACGTGGGGCGCACGCCCCACCGGGGGGCAATAGGAATTTCTAAGGGGGCAATTTGAAAATTTTCAACCAAATTGCCCCGCCCCCAGGTGGGGCATGGACCACCAGGTTTTATTTACTTTTCAAGAAAGATTTTCGAAAAAATAAAGGACAGGGGGGGGCATGAAAAATTTAGAAAGGCTTTGGTGGGGCATGGACCGAAAAAAGTTGGGAACACTGAATTAAACTATCTAAATTCAAAGATAGAAGGTAAATTATACAAAACTCATAAAAAATCTTTTTTTTATTAACATACGTAAGTACCAACTCTAAATTAATAAAAAACTAAACAGTTTAATTTAAATTCAAATAATTATTAGATTCATTTCATAAAGGTTAAAACACCATACCTTATACTTTAGAAACTAGGTTTTCTGCGAATTTTTTTTACAACAAGTGAAAAAATGAACAATTCTAGTATCTTACAACATTGATGTGACTCTTTTTGTTTTGAAGTCTTCCACGAAAACATTCATAACTTTCTAACAAGTGTACTTATTATTTCTCACTAGATCCAATCCAAGGCCTAACGAAATCCCTCCTTGCCTTTCACATTGATACCAAAACTTAACCCAACGGCTGAGAGAGAGAGAGCAAGCGCCTCCCCGTCCAGGGTCCTGATTAAAACGGCCACCAAACATCCATTTTCTTGCTCACTTTGTCTCTCTTCCATTGTAATTATTCACGGAACATCCGAGCTAATGAAAAGTTATCCCTCACTTCCTGGTCCGCGGAGCGACAGCTGTCACTCACTCCTCGGAATTATTGTGAGGCCCTTTTCCTCTTCCTCAACAATAAACTCTTCGCTTTTGTGTTCTTTCGCAATTCTTCGCCTTTCCTGCTGCTCAATGGTCTTGTTCTTCCTGATTTGTGATAGGTTTTTTTTCTCTCTCTGGTGATTGTTGGCGAATTTTCATGGGTTGGATTTGAAGGGTTTGATCGTAAGATGCGAGATTTATACTTGCGTAATGCAGGATGGGGAAACTGTTGATATATCGGTTGTTGATTAGATACAAATTTATTATTATTTGTTATCAAAAGTGTAACAGTGAATGCTTATGCATTCTACAAACAGTAAATCATTTTCTACAAGCTTGATTAAATATTTTATTTCTATTATTTAATTTCAATTCTATTGAGAAATGTATTGAGAAATATTATTGCTTGAAGGTTCATCTTGACGTAACTCAATTGTTTGGTCATTTTGAGTTATGCATCAATCTTTAGTCAAAATTTGATGCCGAATGTAAGTGTGTTTTGTGGAAAGTAAACCCACTCGGATTGATGTTATTAGCATTTTTCCTACTTCTTTATGCTCATGAAAAATAGAAACGTTACACAAAAAACAGGAATTCAAAGGCATAATATATGGGCCAAGACAAACTTTACTTAAGTAATTAATAATTGGAGTTTTTATTGCCCCCCCATACATGAAGCATTTTTAATATTTGTTTAGAACTAAATTTAAAGAACAATATATTCCTCTATATAGGGTATTTTTACTTCTCACGTGTTGAATGAGGCTAGGTTGTAAGATACATTAGAGCTCTAAAACTAATTTTACCATATACTAGGGGGCCTGCCCCCTGCTCGCTATCGCTCACCAACCCCCGGAACTACTTCGCAGTTCTTTTTAGATCGCTTCGCGATCTCAGCGAGCAAAGCTCGCTTGTTCCATCTTACCAATCACCCCGCTGGTCGGCTTAATTAATGCTCCTTTACAACCGAAACTACTTATCACTCTTGCTGATAAATAATTTAATCCAAATCATCCCGAAAAAAACTATTGCTGAAATATTACTTTCCTAACTTAAATTGAAAATAAAAGAAATCACACATAGTGAGCTATCGCTCACCAACCCTCTGAACTGCTTCGCAGTTCTTCTCAGATCGCTTCGCGATCTTAGCGAGCAGAGCTCGCTTGTTCATCTCAACAATCCAGCAGAAGCCTTTTCTCCGAATAATTTAATTGAAATGTTAAAAAAATATTCAGCAAGTCTACTAATAACCATCAACCACTTTGTAGAAAAAAGCATTGTTGAAAATAAAAGAAATCAGACTCATCAATAAAACACGCATGAAACTCGTCTGTTTCTCTAGTGAACGGCGAGAAAGAGAAGAAAAAATTGAAACTTTGAATCTTAATAATTCTAAAACTAATTAGAATTTTTGAAAAAACAAAAAGCCAATATTTTTATAAAAATTATTTCTATGTGTCTTTAAAATATCATAGTTCTACTGTGATTAGTTTTGCTTTTATAACGAAAAAACAGAAAAATCTTCAAAATTTTCGAAACTTTAAAACTTAATTACTCCAAAACTAATTCGAAATTCGAAAAAAGGGCGACGTGGTGCAAAACTGCACATCTAAGAGTATGTGTCTGCAAAAAATCATATTTCTGCTGCTAATAGATTTTGCTGGGGGCGAACTCGCAGCAGAAAAAAATAATTTTCGACTTTGACATTAAATAACTCTAGAACTAATTATCTCATCTATTAGCTTTTAGAACGAAAACGATCCTCATACACTTGAATAGAAATGTTTAAAATTTCACAAATTTCCGTGGAATAGTTTTTGCGTAGTGAGAGTTCAAAGTGTTCAAAAATAAAATTTTCAAAAGCAGCGGCGGCGGCGGCGGCGGTCACTGTTACTTTTTTTTTAATATACTAGGGGGCCTGCCCCCTGCTCGCTATCGCTCACCAACCCCCGTAACTGCTTCGCAGTTCTTTTCAGATCGCTTCGCGATCTTAGCGAGCAGAGCTCGCTTGTTCATCTCAACAATCCAGCACCACCCTCTTGGCTTAATTAATCCTAATTAATTAATTAAGCTTAATTAATACCGAAAATACCTCTCTCTTGCATAAATAATTTAATTCGGATCATTCCTCCAAATTAACAGAAAAAAATGTTGTTGAAATATATTCTTTTCTAGCTTATGAATAATTTAATCGAAATGTTAAAAAAATATCCAGCAAGTCTGCTAATAATTATCAACCAGTTTGAAGAAAAAAGCATTGTTGAAAATAAAATAAATCAGACTCATCATAAAACACGCTTAAAACTCGTCTGTTTCTCTAGTGAATGGCAAGAAAGACAAGAAAAAATTAAAACTTTGAATCTTAATAATTCCAAAACTAATTAGAATTCTTGAAAAAACAAAAAGCCAATCTTTTTATAAAAAATATTTGTATGTGTCTTTAAAATATCATAGTTCTACAATGATTAGTTTTGCTTTTATAACGAAAAAACAGAAAAATCGTCAAAAATTTCGAAACTTTAAAACTTAATTACTCCAAAACTAATTCGAAATTCGAAAAAAGGGCGACGTGGTGCAAAACTGCACATCTAAGAGTATGTGTCTGAAAAAAATCATATTTCTGCTGCTAATAGCTTTTGCTGGGGGCGAACTCGCAGCAGAAAAAAATAATTTTCGACTTTGACATTAAATAACTCTAGAACTAATTATCTCATCTATTAGCTTTTAGAACGAAAACGATCCTCATACATTTGTCTAGCAATGTTTAAAATTTCACAAATTTCCGTGGAATAGTTTTTGCGTAGTGAGAGTTCAAAGTTTTCAAAAATAAAATTTTCAAAAGCAGCGGCAGCGGCGGCGGCGGCCGCGGCGGCGGCGGCAGCGGTCACTGTTACTTTTTTTTAATATAGAGATATATATATATATATATACTTTATGAAACAAAATGAACAGAAATCACTTGACATTCATAAAATTTCTTAGAAACTTTTTGAAGAAACCCTATAAATAGCCTTAAATAACTTGAACCACACTGCAGGTAACAGTTTATGAATAGGTTTAGAAACTAATACAAACTAAAACCACAACTTTCCTTGTGAAACAAGACCAATCCATTTTATTTTATTTCAATCGATAATTCTTTAAATGGAATCATGCGTCTCTTGGAAAACAATCCTACTAATTACGATTAAAACTTTCCTTAAACATCTATTCTTAAATAAAGAAAAAGACAACCAACTAAAAAAAACCCTCTGCTAATAATGGATTCAGCATTTTACTGCGAACGTGTTAACCAGCTTCGTAGAAAACTACTTTCGTGACTAGATTAAGTTGAATTACATAAATTAAAGTACATGGATGTGTTGATTTTAATACTGGAGTTATTTTCAAAAGCTTGCAGGATGCGTTGTTGCAAGATTGAGCAGTAGAGGAAGTGATCTGTTGCACTTTCTGAAATTTAGGATTAATCATTTGGTTTTACTTACTTGTATACTAGTCAGATAAAATTAAAATAAATTTAATTCCATCACTTCACGCTTTCAGACAACCACAGACAGGCTTGCTTTTCCTTACGAACCTTTTGAAAGACGGGCAACCGGATATAAAAGCAAGAAAACAGAGTGAAATACTATGGTATAAAGAATATAACGAAGGGTACGCGCATAGTGCCGCCGATTTTCAGATTCTGAAAACCAGCGAAAATCGGAAACCAGAATTACCTAGCGTATTTAGTGGAGAGTGCTCATAGTGGCCGACTTTCATATTTCCGACTTTCCGATCGTCAGAATCAGATTTTTGCCGGAATTAAATTTTAATTCTGGTTTTTCAGATTCTGCAGAATTCTCAGATAACGTGGTCATTGTTTATCGCATTTCCATGGAGATTATTTTAACAACAATGCCATTCCATGAAACTTTTTATTTAAAAATTAAACACTCAAATAAAATTATTTTAAACTATATTTACCAGTTTTAAAATTTAAATTTCGTTGAAATATATTTTTAGATCATTAAATATGATTTTTAAATAGACATATATAGTTTTTCTTTTAATAATTTTTTATTTGCATTATGTTTTTTTCGTAACATTGTGATAAGCAGATCTCTTTTTGAGCAGAAATAAAGCTATTTCAGCAAAATGTAAACAAAACGCTTTCCGAAGAAGCAGGCAAAATCTGATGCACTATGCGCACTCACCGGCGCGGCGCTGACAAATTCTGAGAGCAGATTTCCGAAAATCTGAAATCGGGAATCTGATTTCGGAATCTGAAAATCTGCCGCACTATGCGCGTACCCTTATGTTGTAAAAAATTTACTGACCATTTGATTTCTATATACCATTTGATACTTTGAATCTGTTCGGAATGCAGTTTTGATTATTTCTTTATTACTAATTAAAATTCCTTACGTGTTTTTTGTTTGATTCGTATCAAAATACTTATGGAACATTTGATTATTTCATTGATATGATAGTTTTACTTTCCAGTCACACAAATTGCCTCTTATAGTAAGCTTTGTCTGATCGTGTAACGCTTACTGCGCTTACTCCTTGTGAATTTAAAGTATTAATTTTGGCATTGTTCGCTGGAACTATGCGGATTTTTTTCTCTTTATGCTTTTAGTCTATATTAATAAAATATTCACAAGAAATGCTCTAATCTGGTTTGAAATTGTTGAAATGTTTGAGTTTTATTAATAAAAAGTTACAACATTAAAAACTTTTTTTGGATTACATAAGATAAGTTATGAGAATAATTTATGCGACTTTGATAGGTGAATTTTTAATTTTAATAAATTTCTAAACTTAGTAGAATACTTTGATACAGTATTAATCTTCTTATTATTTTAAAAGAAAAAATAGTGGTTTTGTAACTAAACTGTATCTGTTAAAAGATGATTGATCTTTAAGAATATTTCGTCTGAATTAAATTAAAATGTTCGTTTTATTCTTCACTGCTGCATTAGTTTTAAAAGGACTGATTACATGCGTCTTTCAATTCTAATTTAATAAAGATTGGAGAACAAAATAAAATAAAGAAAATCCTCCAATCATTATTTCAAAAATCAAACATAAAATTTATCCAACCTAATTTAATTTTCCTCCGGTATCTGGACATTCCCTGCCTTCATCAGGCCAAAATGCCAAGAGACAGGTTCCCCTCAGAATATGGATATGAATGAGGATTTCAGAGCATGCAGAATAGAGAGAGAGCATCAGTAAAAATTAAAAATTCACTCCCTTCCCTTTGGGACTAGGACTGAAAGGCGGTTCTTTTCGGACGGTAGCGGTGAGTTCGTGAAGCACGATTTACTTTTATAGCTTCATCTTTATGCGGTGGGGGGAATTTTCAAAAAGTATTACGAAACAAAAGGAGATCTCAGGGGGTGAATTTTTACTGTGCCTTTTCGTTTATGTCGGGGTTTTGGTCTTTATGGAAGGAAACCTTTTTTGTAGGAAAATTCAACATACTATTATTAGCTTTAGTTTGTGGGTTTTAGGTTAGGTGACACTCTTAGCATGCTGTGCTCTGGGAAATTTAAACTGGTTTTGGTGGTGGAACTCTCATGATATATTTTGTGTAGTTTTGGAATTTATTATTATAAGTATGTAAATTTTTTATTATGTGTGTGCTGTGTGAATTAGTAAAAATAAATGCATATCGTAATTTTTTTTGAAGACCTCTACATTAACGTTAGACAACTCATGACAATAATACTAATAGAAAATAAAAGTTTTCAGATTTGAGACTTATTTTAAAGAGGATATGGATGTTAAGAAAATTTCACATATTAATTATTAATTTTCAAAATTGATTTTTCTCTATGAAGAAAAAAACCTTTTTCTAAAAATTGTATGAAAAAATGTTATTACGGGAGAAAGACATTTTAATAAATAATTAATAATTTAATTAAATAATGACCATTTAAACAAAATTACTTGTAAAACCTGCATGAAAGTTAAGGTAGAATAATTTAAGAATCCAAACACGCAGTTTCTGCATGCATGATTTTCAAGTTTATCCTATCATAAATACCCTGCAGGTTTTACAAATAATTTTGTTCATATGGTCATTATTTAATTCTTCTTGTTTACTTACTTTCTAAACTATAATTACCCATTACCAGTTTCCCAGATTCAAACACAATCCCCCCAGGGCTTTACACAACACTTTAAAATTATTCAATCCAATAAATTTCACGCTCCCTCCATCCTTGAAAAAGCTCGTTTTTCAAATATCGAAACCGCTCGTTGAAACAATACCCCTCGACCCATTGTCACCAAGGCTGACAACACTCTAACATTTCAAGGCTCGAACTAATTCCGTAAATGGCCACTTGCTCTTTCAAAACAAAGGCGGTAATCCTTTTACAGTGTAATCGGGAGACGGCGCAAATTGGCTGCTGTGTTTTGTTCCCCGTGCTACCACCTCTCGTTTGATTGATACCCTGCAAGTGAGCTTTTTTGCGCCGAAACCCGACCTCCGAATCTGGGTCGGTCGTTGGGTGACAACAAAAAGACCGACCTCGAAACGTCACCGAGTCCGAGCGGTAACGCCCGAGTCTTCTTTGGCTCCTCGGTGTATCTGTTTTACTTAATTACGAGCAACAGTATTTGAGTGCTATTGAGCAGAAAGTTAGCTGGAATAAATGCCTAATACTTTCCTACTGTGGCGTAGCCAGAAAAAATTAGGAAAGGGACATTGAAATTTTTTGGAAGGGTATATTTTTAATTGTTTTAGTAAAAAGAGGGAAAATTTTGGGGGAGATATATCCCGAAATTCTTCCCTTAGATACACTCAAGGTATCGTAACAAGTAGCATAAAAATAGTTCTTATATGTAGACTAATTTCTTGATTGATATTGAATTGATAAAAATTTCTGAATCATTTGCTCAATTTATCCACATTTTTTTTGCTATATACACAAAGCAAAAAAATCTAAGAGAGTCGAAGTCTGCGACTAATGGCCTAGTAATTCGGATTACTATCTTTTCGGAATGCCAGAAAAATCTTATGTTAATTAATAATTAACCTAAGATTAAATAAAATATTAGTTACTTCTTAACTATCCTAATGAACATATAGTTCAGTATAAGCCACAACTTTTGGATACTTTTATACAGGGCACCCTTTCTTTTAATATTCTTACCTTTATTGCTTCTAGATTTCGTTAAAATTCAGGCTTAACCCTTCTACTCCAAGCCTGTGTCTCACAGGATGCATCTTCGCTACCACAAAACTAAGTAGGAAGGGTGGGAGTTAAGGGTCTATTCATCAAAAGGGCTGCTTTGCTCATAGAAAAATTCTTTTTGATTCTTTTTCACTTTTTTCACCGGACACTTTCCCAAACTCTCTACTCTCAGTTTCAGTAGGACCGTAACTGCATTTTTCGTGAAATTCTCTTTAGTCTTTCCTTTTGGGAAGTTCATGTGCTACATGTTGCACAGAGTTCTCTATGCCACATATCCCTTCTGTTCCGTAGTTCTCTTTTATGAAACTCATTTTGGTTAGTCAAATTACCAAAGCAGCACAAGTGTTCAAGATTCGCCAAATGTTTATCATGCATTAAACTTCGTTTACTTCTAGTTGCAGTTACATAAACTTGACATATTCGGTATGACCTTTGCTATTAGAGTATTTTTTTGGTGTTTCTGTATAAAAATCTCCATACACTTTCCCAGTGCTCTTATAATTTCGTGTACGTTTTCTCCTTCCGTCCACGGGAAATGGCATCCTCCGTAAGTCCCAATTCCGTTTGTCTCCGAGTGGGCGAGTGAGTGAGTTACGCTAACGTTCCGTTGTCGTCCATCCGTGAGCTACGGCCGCCTTTGTTTTTGAGCGACGGAGAATTACGGCGGCTCGCGTAAATTCCGACGCCTCTTTCCGCCGCTCGGATGACAGCTTTATTTCCGCTTTCTCTAGGTGAATCACTGTTGTCTCTCTCTCTCTATTGTATCACAAACACAACAGTGTGGCTGTGCCGCGTGCTTATATAAGGCGAAGGGGAACGGGATATCGATGGAAAACTGCGTAAAAGCATCAGGGAGGTTTTTTTTTTAGGGCTGGCATCTATTTCCAATGAGGAAAAGGTTTTTAAGGGTATCATTACTAGGGATGGACATTTCGATGTTCCAGAAAATGGTTATTATCAGTCATTCTACTCAATAGTTGGCAGTATACCTCTATTATGCTCATAAATAAACTTATGGGACTGAGAGTATCGGAAAATAAGCATCTCTTTTTAAAGTATAAGGGAACGAGGGTGTGAAGGGATATTGAAGAAAATTTCTTAAATTGCAAACAAAAAAATATCAAGGAGCCTATAAAATATTACGTAAGCACCTGAAGGAAAGATGGTTTTGCTGTTTGCACTGACTAAGGGAGGATATAAGTGGTGCTTATGTAAGACCATTACAATTCTGTATTTTCAAAAATCTCTTAATAATTTTCAAAAATAATTTTTGAAAGTTCAGTGTAAAAATTAATTAATTAATTATTAAGAAGTTATATGCACATTATTTGGAACTTTAGGATTAGCCGGACGCAAATATCTCCAATCGAAATACAACAAAAATTTAAATAAACACTGATAGTTGATATATTTTAATGGTATTTTATTTTAATACTAGATTATTTTTGGTGACCCATTTTTTGTTCTATATCAAGTTAGTTTTTTGTGAAAATTCAGTACTAAATTTTTAAAATTGAACCATTTTTGTACAAAAACATCAGTGAGGTGAATTGGTCAGTTACTTACGTAATTAAAGGAGAGTGTTAACGATTCGTTTATTTTTGCTGACAAGGAAAGAGGTGAGGTTGAAAATTATCAAAAAACACAAAGAAATTTATTTTAAAGTTTTAACATCGAAAATTAAAACAAGAACAAACAATCTTAATCACGACGAGGAGAAAATACTAAACTTAACAATATTTTAATTGTACATTCCATGCATGAAAGTTGACATTATTCCTTTGGGCAAATACAATCTGCCTGTCCATCTCCAACAACAGCGTTAGGAAATAGCCACAACAGACTTTAAAATTTGACAGATGGTTTCGATCGCCGTCCAAAAGCGCCCAGCACCCCAAACAGCGGCCATAACTAAAATCCAAAAAGACCACTCCTTTCAAAATGGAAATGTTTGTTGTTACGCTGCCTCCATACAACGGAGAGACAGCCTTTCCTGAAAAGACCATTGTCGGCAGTTTGAAGTCCCTGGAAGCATTCTTTCTCCCCATTCTTCCGGATGCTGAAAAGGCCCACTGTTGGAAAGCCGGGATTCCCAATCCAATTAGTAAATGGGAGTTTTTCCCGAAGCTGTGACGGCTCTTTAGGGTTTTTTGAACTCGTCTGATGATGGAATATACCGTGTGTTGTGATGGAATTATCCGTCCCTCCTGGATGGAGCTTTTCCTTTGCATTAAGGCTCGTCTGATATTTTTATGTGATGTGTCGTTATTTTTCGGTGAAATGAGGGTGCATTCTCGGCACTGTGAAATAGAAGACTATTGATCGTGAAGCGCAGATTACGTGATGTGACGGTTTGGGCTTGAAAGTATGTTTAGAAAGCATCCTCATCTAATTGGTAAAAAGTGGTTTTTAAACACACACAGACAGTTCTCCAAATAAGTTAGTTGAAATCTTTAAAAACTTCCATCCGTGTGGTCTTTATAAGTGTCATTTCTTTATGTAACCTATGGGGAGGGGATTTCCCTTTATTTGTTTTCTTTTGAATAAAAAATGAGAACATATTTTTGTTAATCTCGTTGTAATACCTGGTGTTAGTCGGAAGAGCTATGCGCTACCACTGCGCCACCGGGCTTCTATGATTATCATTACTCTACTAAATATAAGCACATTTCACCTCCAGAGTTTTCAAAGCATTTTTTTTTTCAAATAAAATCCACAATCCCATAACCAGAATTAACAGAATTTCAAATCACGAATACTCCCTACCTTTTTACATTCAGACTTTCCTTAACCCTTTCACTATCAATAACTTTTAAAAGAAACATTAAAATAGCAATTTTTATTTTTAAAATGATAACAGTAGCATAAATATCCTCAATATGCTGAAAATAAATCCTGATGGAGTAAAGGGGCTTGTGTGAGAGAAGTCAGTACACAGTGAAAAAAGCATCAATTTTACTCCGTGAGTAGTATTCACTAGAACATACTTATTCACACAACGCATTTATTTCTCATAGGATTAATTGAAATGCCAATGTCGTATATGTCTCGCTTCCAGTGAAAGGGTTTAAAGAACACGAGACCAACAAACTGACTGGGATCTTTCACCAGTGATTAACCCCACACTGTCAAGCAAGACTGACAAAGCGCAGGTGATGAATGGCATTAATCCAAAAAACCCTTTCGCTAGATAGATGTCAAGGTTTGGATCTGCTCCCGCTGAACCCCGTTCCTTCACCCCCGAACTTCGCAACACCCCCTCCCCTTTTAAGCGTCGCCGATACACCCCCCACATCACCAAAGCCCCGTCTAAATATAAAGCCCTGTGGCGAAGAATTTTTACGAGGCTGAATTATTAGATGCGCGCACGGGGCTAAAAATAGGGGCGCGTAAATAATTTTAGCCCGTTGCGGCCCGAAATAGCGGCCCCGCTCATTGTTGGACGCAACCCTTCTACTAAAAGATGATTCTGGCGCCTAAAAATAGCGGGGCCGGAATGAATGAGTCCCGCGAGCGAGCGCGCGAACGATGGGGGGACATTTTTGCGGTTTGGAAATCGACGTCACCACTTTTTTAGAGGAAGTTTTTTTTGGCGGACGCTTGGAGGAGCTCTGCATCTCGGAGGTAAATATTTCGATTTTTTTTGTGAGTTGGTGTTCAGGACGAGTGTACTTGAGGGGTGTATTGAGGGGTTGTGTGATCTTTACGCTTTATTAATATCTAAAAATTAATTTTTACGTGTGTATGAATTCGGCAAGTCTCTTCCATCAAACCAGTAGGTTCCATCTCGTACAACCCAACACTGAACTTATCACTTGCCAAACCCTCTTGCCGGTTATAACGCTTACTGTGAATGCCTTTTGCATATAATATTAAAATTTAAAGTTGAAAAAGCAAAACAGTTGACCGCTAAATGAAATTGGCAAGAGATCAGAGACATAAGGAGGGGTGATTTAAAATTTTTATTTACTGCTTTTCCTGCCCGCTAAATTTTTATATACGCTTTCAGACCCTCCCGTGGATCCTTTTAACCCTTTCAGTTCTGATTGCCCCAAATTCTCGATAGGATTTAATGCCAATCTTGGTCATTCTAGGATTGAAACGGAAGGATTGTAACTCCAATACCACTAGTGGTTCGTACAATGTTTAAAACGGCGATTCCCAACTGGTAAATATCTACGGACAGTTAAGATTGAAATTTAATTACGTGCAGACAATCATTTCTCCAAAGAAAAGTGAATAGCCTTTCACTGTGCTTAAAACAAACTGTAAAACAAATTACTCTTTCTATCATTGTAGCGAGTGTACTGAGGTAGGCTATAAATAATATAGTGGGAGTTATTCCTAAATTTGTAAGAATGGTTATCACGGCCACTAAGTCGTCAGATGTTAGTCCTATTACCTCGATTATACCCCATCTCTTTGAACGGGTACTGTTTCACAATCTTGCTTCTTTTTTTAAAAAATGCCGGAGTAAAGTTCAATCTATGCTCAGAATTATCGAAAATAGATTTTCAAAACATTTTTTCCGAAAAGAACCCCTTAAATCCCCTCTTTCCTATCACCTTGCACGAAATCCACCACCTTTAACCTCCTTAACTGACATTACTCCCCATTGCTCATCGAAGCGCACAATGCGAGGAGCCCAGCCGCGCGTGACCGGCGAGCGAGCGCCCCCAGTCCCGTTACTTCGGCGGCCGCCGAGTATCCCCGAGTGACCTTCGGCGGCCTTCGCGGGAGGAGCGCTTTGCGGCAGCGCTTCCGCGTTGGGCAGGGAAAGCAACTTGAAGGAGGGAATTGGAGCTTGACGCTCGTTGCTGTGAAGTGGGGTAGATGGCGCTGGCTGTCTTGGGATGAGATGTTACTGAGCTGGATGGGATTTTATAGAATTTTTTTTTTAAATGTGTTTATTATTTTTAGCTGGATGCTAGATTTTAGTAAATATTACAGAGCAAGGAAATTTAAGAAACTATAGGAACCTGAGATTTCGTATTATGTTTTGGCCCGTTTTGGCCTACATGATAAATTTACTTTAGAAATTATGCGCGGATTAGTTTCTCTCTTTTTCTTATTTAGAAGAATATTTTCAAAGGTATTGGGAAAGATCATTTTGCTATCGAAACTCTCATTGAACGGTAAATTTTGTGGCTGAAAAACTTTACTTCTTTTAAAAAAAATATGTTTTGCAGGAAAATGAACTCTACAGAAAAGAAAATATATTTATTTTGGAAGTTTTTCATTGAGAAATTTTAATACTTTGGAAAAGTTCAGATTTATCCATGTCTGGTTTATGATGTGGTTAGGAGCATAATTTTAAGCTGACACTTTTTTAGGGAAAAGTAACAAAAATATTATAATTCAATTTATCCTTTATCATAGTTTCAAGTCCTAGTTTTAAAAATAATAAGAATTAAATTTAAGAAAAGTTACAAACCATGTTACAAACTTAATGAATGTGAAAAAGATAAATTTGTGACCAAGGGAATTAAGCAAGTCAGTAAATATAAAAACCGAATGCAAAAATATAAAAGGGACTAATTATGAACTACTTATAATGGCGTATAATATAAAAACATCACAAATTATATTCACACTTAGTTGTTTCTGTGCCAACCTTAATGTGAAACTTTTCCTTTCCCAACTCATGTAAAACCTCCTATTTTTATCTGTAATTTTTTGGTATGGATTATTTTAAATCTTGCATGCTTGTCTGATGCATAAAAATGCAGATTTAATTACAATTTTCCATGAGAACATTGTTTATGCGATTTTTTCTAAAAAGCTAATTCACCACGAATTCTTTAGAATACCACTAACTTATATTTGAGATACATAAAAAAAAGCATCTTAACGCACTTGATGCACATCTCCCGATCCCCACACTCGATAAGTCGGGAGCAGCGATTGACGACACTCGATGCTTTTATGTCTGCGCTGATAGCCAATTATGACCCGAGCGCATTCCGAAAGAACAAAAAGGAAAAAAGAAGAAGACCGGGGGCACTCCAGAGGGGGTTATGGAAATGGACACTCGGATAATAGCCTCAATGAAAGGTGGCATTTTTTCCTCGTCATTATCTGCAGATCACTCTCCAACCGCTTTGTTCGTCAGAGAGAGGGCTTTTAATTCGTCCGCGAGACATGATTTCGATCTGAACTCTGGAATTAACTTTTCGGGACGGTTTTTGTTCGAAAGGAAGTTCGATTATTTTGTGACGGGTAATTTGTTGGCGATGAGCACATTGTTGCGAGCTTCGGAATGTGGAGGCTTCGAGTCGTTTAATTTCTAAGAAAGAAGGTGCGAGACACATAAAGAACTGAATTCGTTTTCGTTAGGGTCTGATCAGCGTCATCGAAGTGCTCGAGTCAATGGACGTCAAAGTAACACTTTGACAACCTCAAAAGGTAGATGGTGCTTTAGTAAACTCCTAATTTTCCTCGGGGGAGAGTATTACCACCAGCTGCCAACCAGGAAAAGACAACAGAAAGTTACTTTTTGACTTATTGGGAATAAAAAACCTAATAGTCTTTCTCAAAATTCTCTTATGAAGGTAATATAGTTGCTTTTGCACTGCTCACATTTTTCAAATCATTTGGTCTTACTGTATTGTTAAGATGTATTTCTCTGTTTGCATAGCTTTTTAAGTATGCAATGCAATCAAGTTTTCAAGTTAAAACAATATTTATTTTATTCGTCCCTCATTTTTAGCATTTTTATGTTACCCACAATATTAATACCACTCAATTTCTCGAATACTCGGAATTTACTATAGCTCAAAGCTATCTCTATAACAAGGAGGGGTTTAATTTTATATCGCGTATGATTATATTTATTGTCTATATACATTATCGTATTTTATCAAAACTTTTATGTTTCTCTTGGTTGTCATTTGCTTTTTTTTCAATGTATAAAGTTATTATTAATTATGTGAGAAAATTATCTTCTAGTTATAGAAATCAATACAATTTCAAAAACCAGACAGCCTTTTAGGTTACTAAAACAAGCTTCTAAACTTACAAACTATATTTGATGAATTTAGACTCGTTTAAGTGAGATTTCAATGCCAGTTTTCTTAAAAGAAAAAGTTTTTTGAAACATTCATTGCCTTATCCAAATTATTAAAAATGCATTCCAATTTAAGTATACTTTAGAATAAACTGTAAATCACTATCCTGCCCAGTTTTCAGCAAATTATTGCACTGTAACTTTATCCAATAGCTCTTTTTTGTAAGTGCTGGACAGTATCATTAAATATTGTTTTTAACTTAAATAAGAAATGCGATTTATGACACGTTTTAGCTTGAACTTTCTATATACATCCCAAACACACATTCTATCTGTTGTAAACACACTACTTACTGTGTATCATAAATGCAACATATTTTACTATTCTATTCGCTCTTCCTATTAATAATTTGGGTTTAAAGGTTAAATCATACAATTCTTATCAATACTCGAAATATCCTACTCCATCATAAAAAAACCGTTTGCTTATTGTACCCCAAAGCAGCGCATTGTTGTATCCCAGAACCAATTTCAAGAAAGGGAGATAAGGCCTTATCAATTAAAAAAAGAAGCGCTCTCTGATCAGTTTGTCATCAGTGCTCGAGAGAGGGCAATTAAATCCCACTTTTTGCGCGCAGGTGGGGATGCGGCCAATGGAAGAATGGGATTCGATTAAAAAGTAAATGAAATTACCATTACTGTGCTTCTCCTTTCTCTCTGTATCTGTTCCGAGATAAAAGACAATCATCTATTGAGTCCGCCATCGATCATTCAAGCTAATCGTCTTCCGAACTTTTGCCACGGGGGCCGTCTGCAAAAGGAAAAATGGTTTCTTTAGAATACTGAAAAATGATTTTTTAATTTTGAGTGGAAGAGGTATAATTTAATTTTTATTATATTTGATAGAAACATTAAGCTTTCAATAAATCAGTGAAATGTGCATTAATCTGTTTCATACTTATTTATTTATTTATTCACCAGCATACAAAGTCCATTCAAATAAATGGGAGGGACAAATAAAAACGTACACATAAATACAAAAACATACAAATAAAATATCTATAAACTATTAATAAATATAATAATTTTTAATTTAATCAATTTATCAAAGAAAATGTCACTGAACTGGTAGATTCTTATAAATATTGTTTGTGTTTTTAAATAATTTTTTAAATAAAAAGGTTGAAGTACCTAATGTAATTTTGTTTCTTATATTATAGTTAAGAACAAATTAATTAATTTGATTCAGAATAGATGGACAATCAACATTATGGTGTAAAATACTATGAAAAAAATTAATATAATTATGGACCTACGGCATTCAAGGGTGTTAGGGGTGTAGATGATAAAGTTACTGAACTTAAAAGCAATATATAACGCAGGAAATTCTATTCCTACTCTATTATCAATATTAAGATATAAACATTAAAAAATTGTTCACTTACTATTGTATTCTATATTATATTGATGTATTTTAAATGGACATTTAGTAATTTATTAACTATAATTGAAATATTCTTTATTAGGATATTGACTGTGTTAAATTAAACTTTAAAATATATTGATGTGCAAAAGGGACAACAAAAGTATACTAACATTGCAAATTGAACTTTCAACTGTGTTGTGTATTGGTACATCGTATGGATATTTAAACGAGAATTAATGTTAAATAAATATTAAACAGTTTCATTGACTGGAATAAATAACGCACTTTTAAAGCTGTTAAATATTCTTGATAAAATATAACATAAAATTTTAGAGTATATAATCGCTATTTAAGAGGTATATATTAAAGACATTCTGCATTAGTAATTGATAAGTAACATTAGGATTTCATTTATTATTGAAACTACATGTATAAATGGTAATTCTCTTCTAAATTTAACAACTTCTTCGGTTAGTTTTTAAGTCAAAGAAAACTTAAAGTTTTATACCTAACAATACCTTGAATTTATGGATATCAGATACAAAAACTCGACCAAAGTTGGTTTTGAGTAAGAAATGTGAAAAAAAAAATTCTTTCTGAACGAATACAACGTTTTGATATCTTTTCTGCGTATTTTGAGAGATATAGAAGGGATAACTCAACATGTAAAATATACTACCTGTAGATTCAACTGGGGATTTGACAAAGTGTGTTTAGTTTGTCCTTTTTGTATTTCAAATTTGAACCTCCGAGGAATCCATTTGCTTTTGTGCACAATCCCTCCATTATTTCCATCCCCCCATTAAATAACAATGATTACAAAGGCTAAAAACGGAGGGCAGGAATTGAGGGTTCCTCGCTACCTCCAGATATTAATCCACCCCTGTAATGACAAGAAAGAATGTTGCTATCGGACGATTGATTGGCTTTATCATCTCAAGGGACAGAAGAGATGGCTTGGGACATCTCCCACTTGAAAAAATGGGTGTAAAATTAACAAAACATTTTAAGTAGCGCTGGTAGATGACCTTTATGCGTGGGCAAGTTAGACAGTGGTGTTGTTTTCGAATGTATTTTGAATAAACTTTGGACCAAATCTTAGTAAAGTGAAGAATTAATAGAATTGTTATCCACCTGTGGATATTTTTTTAACTCTCGCAATGTTTTATTCACAGATTTCTTGGAGCAAATGCAAATGGCTGTTTGATGTTAAATAAATAACTTTAAAATTATTTAAGACTTTTAAGTAAATCTTGCATGTCAAATGAAAGGGTGATTGACTGGTTAAAACTTAAAAATAAACTTGTTTCAAATTGAAATGTACAATTTTTTTTAAAATGCAAATACATTGAAGAGTATAAAATACTAATTTTAAAGTTAAAATTGACAGTTCCTAAATTTATTTTTCTAAAATCTTTCGGAATTCCGTAAATTCAATCAGACCATTCTTTGTGTTCATGCTAATTTAATGATAAAAAAAGGTTTTACTGTTTCTTTTTTATTTAAAATAACACGTTTTATAGATTTTTAAATTAATTTTTTTTAAATCTTTCGTAATTCCGTAAATTCAATCAGACAATAATTCTTTGTAGTATACAGGCTATTTTAATGATACAAAAAGTTTATATGGTTTCTTTTTTATTTAAAGTAACACGTTTTATTGATTTTAGACCTTTTAAATTTATTATTGAAAAACGTTATCACTTTTATCTGTGTATCTCAAGATATCATTACCAGTTTGATGAATTTCATGCTATGATTTGATAAAATGAATAGTATCAATTACATTTAAGCAACATGTAATCATTCGACATAATTTTCTTTAGAAGCAATGAAGTCTCCCAAAGAGATTTTATTTGCTAATGTTCTATTATAAATTATTTATCCTTTCGAACAATAATTCGAAACATGTGTAGAACGAATGATAAGAACACTTTCAATTATCTTAATTTGTATTAGTTCTGAATTTTCTTAAGAGATAGCTTACAATGCAGAGTGTGTCTAGATTCTATAATATCGTTTCAATCCTATTATTAACATTGAACATAAAAAATATGTAAAATAAAATCTTCATATTATTTAAAAAGTAATTTGAAAATCACTGAATTAGAGGGGGAAAAACGCCATGATTTTTCCAATGCTCTGCTTGAATAATACTTGTTGGATACGTTGATGCTACGAAAAAGGTGGGTAATCGCCGAAGCATGAAACCCCAACCGTAATCGCTTGAGACAGTTATCACCGAATGAACTCACGTGTAGCGTAAACGGCGGTAAACGGGTCTATTATGCTAATCGTAAATCTGGAGCATTTTTCATTCACAGGGAAGTGCTATCTAAATAAAACGTCCGCAGTCGCTACTCATTGACTGCATTTGAATATTATTTTGTGAATGAAACGGGTTTACACGCCCTTCCATTGGATCAAAAACATGGGGTTCAGAGTGTTATTTGGTAAAAATAGTTAGTACGTGTTGTTTGATCAGTTGTTTGTCTTTGGGTTAGGTTAGGTTAAAACTGTCAAACCGATACTTATTGTGTTTGGATAGTGGGTAATTTGTCTTTACCGGACATGTTGTAAAGTGGTCTACAAACCCATTTTAAAGCAATAAATGATGAATAAATTATAGGATATTAAAAGTCGTGATAGTTTTAAAATATAGTAGTTTAGTTTACTGTGAATTCTAAGAAGTTTGATAAAAAAACATCCAATATAATGTGATAAAATCTTTAATTTCGGTTGCATGTTTTTATTGATAGAGCGAAGTATTTGAAATATTTGAAATATGTTAAAGGCACAAGATTTCAAGGTTTTTAGAAAATCTTAGCGAGATTTGATCAAGAAAATGTGTTTATTGTTTAACATTCGCTTTATTCACATTTTATTTAGACATTCGTAATAGTCAGTCGAAAAAGTCATTAAGAAAATGAATAGTGTTACAGTAGTTAGATTAAACTTCCCTTGATATATCTTTCACTGAGCTCATTGAAAATTTGGAATTTTTCAGACTACTTTTTTTTTTTGAAAAACAAAAGAGTATGTATGATGAGTGGGTATTCAGTTTCTTTTAATTTTAATAAACTTAAATATATTAAAGGTGTTTAAAGTATTTTCCCTTTTAAAAACCCGGGAGCTAAGACGTGTGTGAGTTTTTAATAAATATCGGTACGAAACCTTTTGACATCAGTAAGAAAAATGTTGTTTGTAATTAGTGTTAGTTTTCTCCATTAAAACAGGCTGACGAGACTATAATTTTTATTCTGTCAGTTATCACTAAGAGATATCAAAGACTGTATTATCCTAGAATTCATAAATATTCACACAATCAACATCCTTCCTACGGATTCTTTTCTGTTTTCTACAATCTCAACGCAATTATTGATTGACAAATAAAAAGGCTTGTTAATTTGACCTTCATTAAACTAAATACCTATCCATGTCTTTTCTTTGTTTTTTTTTTTTACTTACAAGTATTTGCTTGTAAAGGAATGATTAGTAACCATCAATAAAATGAATGAAGTATAGGTAAACTAAAAAATAATTAAATTATTCAAGTTATTTATGTTGCATAAACGAAGCACACTGTTATGATAAAAATTTAAGACACAGGTTTTTTTTATAAACCCTCGGAATTTAAGTTTAATGAGTACAGAACATCCTTGTCTTCTATTACTTTGAAGTAGCTGTAACTGTGTCTCCCTTCAATTCAAGTTGTCAAGAGTCAAGTTGTGCTTTTACTATCTATTATTAAGGTGATCCTTGTTTGTCATTGTCAAGCTGTAGTTTTTTTATAAAGCACCCCATTAATTTGTACCATTAGTTAAGTAAACTATCTTTTCCAAAGTTTTAATTGAATTCGTTAACTTATTCCCCTGGAGGGTCTGCTGCACCAAAATCACTAACATTTTGACACGCCTACCCTATCTACTCTCTTTCTCTATTTCTTTCTATTCCAATACGTTACAATGTTTTACAACTTGCTGGAGAGTGAGAAACATGGTTTGTAGAGATTCACTAATATTTTTTTCTTCAAAAGAGGTCTGAAAACCTATACAAAACTTCCCTGAACTGAAAAAAATCTTGGATAGCTAACTTCCTCCCCCCTTGTTTCTTTTAACATATTGGAAAACATGGTTTTAAAAGTCCTGTTTGTATAACAAGTTAGGAAGTTAAAACTCTCCTCAAATATTCCTAGTTTTATTTTCTAAAAAACTGAAAATAATAATTGATTCTTCCAGAGATATTTTTAACTCCTCTGAGAGATTGTTTCACTCCTTGAAAATCGGAAATACTCTTTAAAATACTAGCCAGGAGTATTTTTACTCTTTGAATTTTTCACAAGTTTTAGCCTTAAAAATGCACCACCGAAATCCACAGATAAAATTTTTCTACTCAAAACACCAACTAATCTCAGCGGATACATTTTCGCCGGACTTCTGGCCAAAGTCAATTGCCAAAAGCCACGGCACCCTAATTATCATACTTTTGAATTGTGTTTTCATGCAACTATCGTAATTTTTTTTTTCATTTATTGTTCTGATGCTTAGTGAGTTTGATTGCGGTTTCCATGCCTCTATATACGTAATCCATACTATTTCCGTATTTCACTTCTCATAATTCAATTTCACTCCTCCTGAAAAAGTCAAGGAGTATTTTTACTCCTTCAAAAAATTCTAGGAATAACACTGGTTTCTTCCAATACTCAACAAATTATTCCAACTCTACAAGAAAATGCGTTGGGTAATTTAGACACAGTGCTTAAATCAAATCGGGTTACGTTCATTTGCCCGACACTCAACTACCCGACAATTCTCCATCCTTCCCGTTGTATCATCCCATTGACGACGAGAATGATGATGATGATGTCGGGCAAACGTACCTGTGAAGTTGATAACTGATTGTTGGGATTTCAAACCAGACCCCTTATATCGTCACCTTAGTATCAAATTCGATCACATCGATAAAAAAAAAGACAACCTCGCATTGCAACAACAACAGCAACAGAACCGATCACCTCCTCGTATTCACTTTCAACCCAACAATCGACACTGCAGCTACTCCAAAAAGGATCGGTTATGTGATTCTTTGTCCAATACCCGCCGCGGGCCAAGGCGCGGTGAAGCGAAGGGTGGAGTACCCAGAGAGACACAAGAATAAAAAATGATATGTTCGCTTTTTGTTCCATCCTACTCTCACTACATCCGATCTTTTTTTTTTATCTTTTCGCGTATTATTGACAGTTCGCGTTCATAAATCAGACAGCCTGCCTTTGTCGTATATATAGCATAGGGAAAGCCTCTTTGTTTTTGGACGTGTCGCCAGTCATAATAATCGAATCGGTTTCTTCAAGTTTTTGTTGGTTTGTTGAATGCCGGCTCATTTGATTGCTTAGGTGACTTCGCCCCTTTTTGGAATATTGGTTATGGATTCAGCTCTAGAAGGAGTTGACAGACGAGACACCCTGTTTATGGGGGGGGGGGGGTTAACTACTGACTTTCGTTAAATGTCAAGTGAAAAACTGGTTGAGAATGTGGTGAATCTAAATAATGTACTTTTGGTGCAATGGAGTTTTCGTTGGTCCTTCAAATGTTTGTCAGTCATTATTTGTGATGTGTAGAAAAAATAATGCTGTCATTTATTTAACCATAAGGTTGATATTAAGTAAAAATACCTACCATTAACGATGCAATTTTTATTGATTTGAAAGGATATAAGGGATTTAAAAAAACGTTTGTTCCTTTTCTGTATTGTAGTAAAATTTATTACATACAAAAAGTAAAACCGTATGAACATAACGAGATGCTTTCGAAAATATTAATAAAAAATTCTTTGATTTCGAAAAGATTTCTAGAACAGTATAATTACTATGAAAGATTTTCACTAGCCCCATTTATTTAATACCTATCGTTATGGTGCATTGCGCAAGTTTAAATTTTGTTTAATTAAATAACTTTAAAATTGAATTAAAAAAATACATATTAATATTAATTAATAAAAAAAGAAAAGAATTTAGGGATGAAAATTTCTGTAAAATCAAATCTGGGATAAATTATTTAAAAACTCTTATTCCAAATTAAATTGTATAATTAAAAAAACGTGAAATTTCAGAAGTGTAAATGTACAATAAATGACTTAAAATCAAATGCAGTTCCTTACCCTTGTATGTTTTTTGTAACTCTTCTTTTAAATATTTTTTTTTCTCTCCTGGCATCTACGAGTAAAAGGTTATTTTCCTTTTTTATTCTTCAAAATCAGTTTTATTAACCTTTCTAAAAGCTAAATTTAGAAAATTCTTTACGTGACCACTACATCTTACATTTAAAAAAAATACCTAAAAATGAACGTAAAGGGAATAAAACTTTCAAGAATGGCTTTCATACCAATTTTTTTTAAGCATAAATTTTACTTAACGATGATAACAATAGCATTTACACGTAACACCGGTTAGAAATTCTGCATATAAACGACTCCTTCAATGTATCCTCTTAAAGATCCAATGTCATCCAAGCCATAAAAACAAAAAGAAAAGAGTTTTCTAAAGATCCAGCAAATAACGCTATTTGTATTCCGGCTCGTCGCGTTGTCCAGGGATAAATTTGTCACATCAGATTGGTATTGGCGATAAATTCTACGTCTCGAACGAAGTGAGGAGATGCTTTGAATGACACAAAAACCACTAAGAGTGTTATTAAGTAAATTGGAATTTGCATGTTGCTAATTACTTGAACTACCGCAGATGCCTCTCAGTGGCATTATTACTGACTTTGATGGCTTAAATTACAATATGAAGATTAACTATTATTGAGCTATAAATCTACGCTAAATAAATATTGGAGCTGTTTCATAAATCACGAACATTTTTATTTCTGAGTTTCGTAAATTAATTATTTATAGACGCTTATTAATCTAAGCAACATGAAAAGAGAATATTTAGGTAATACTTAATATTGGATTAGAAGTATATTAAGTTCTACTATATTGGTATAAGGTTACAGTTAGTTTAAGTTGAGTGGTTATTAAATATTTAAGAGTTAGGACACATGATTCAGGCCAAAATTACTATTTGTTCATAGGGAAACTATCTGAAAATTTATCAAACATTACGAGCATTTTTCATCCGTCCCACTCAACCTTCATGTAAGAAATTTAAGGAATGGTTGATGTTTAGAATAAACCTACCTAATACAATAGACTCTTTTATATAAAATCACGTTATTCGGAACAATTGTGTTTCTCGTTTTATTAAATAGCGTTAAATGGAACTGACGGTGATGTTAAAAAAGGAAAGGTTTTGACTTCTACTTGAAATTTGAGAAATACGAAAAAGGACAATTTTAAAGTTTGAATTTATATTAATTCTAGTTTATTTTCAACATCGTACTTAAACTAACTACATAAGTAGTATTTTCAGCACTTTTGTTTTTTTTTTATGTTAGTGATGGCAATCTTTAATGGTGCAATTCAAAATATGTTTTAAAATAAATTCATTTTAGGGGTAGATTTTGGAGCATAAACTATTATTCTCTAGGGTAAGGATCAATAGAAAACTACTTCTTAAAGTAATTACAAAACACGAGTGTAATAAATGGAAGTGTTTATAACAACTTGTTTTAAACTAAAGATAGTTTAACAACAATCGTGCTACATGAATTCAGTGGTCGTATCGCAAATTTTATAACGTGGTGCACAAAATCGCGTACTATGTACCCGCGTTATGGTAGTCTACGATTCTATGCTGTCCAGAGTGTCCAGGAAAAAAGCATTGTAGATATCCTATTATATTGGACCTCATTCTCACGATAGGATAATTAACTCATTTTTTTTTAACATGCGCAGCCGAACTTTATATTGTGAAACCCTACTCCTTGTTGTCTTTCGCTCTCACGCCCGGTCGAGACACAAACAAAAGCTCCGAAACTGCTCGAAGCGACCAAGATGACAATGACTGACCCAAAAGACAGCCACCCGATACTCCAGGGGGATCTCGAATGTCACATTAATGATTCTGGAAAGCGGACCGCTCTTATTGTTATTATTTATTAATATTCGGCATCTTAATTTGGAGAGAAAAAAAAAGAAATGGACTTCTTTGGATGGGAACAAAGCGTCGATTCTCCGCCCTGGCCCGAAGTGACGGTTTTGGTGTCGTTTGTGGTCGGGTTTTTATTGTTATGTGTGCATCTGAGGCGTATTTGGTGAGATTATAGCAGCAAAGATGGAAAAAAGATTGCACGTTAGGGGCCGTTTAAATAATACGTAAGCATGTTTTTGATCATTTTTGACCCCCCTTGTCAGCAAAGATAAGCAAACCTAACCCCCCCCCCTTCATAACTACGTAATAAAACTGCCCGGACCACCCCGAAAAATCAAAATGCTAGAAATTTTTTTTCCTAGTTTAATTTTTTTTAATGTATTTTTTGTTGAATTTTGAAATTATTTATGCAAGAAGCAAAATATTTTCAAAAATGCTGTGTTGGTAACATCTTACTTAAGTATCATTCATACCCCCTCCCCCCTTGCAAGAAAAAGTAAGCAAAGAGCAAACCCACTATCCCCCCTTAGGTGCTTACGTAATATTTGAACCGCTCCTTAGTTTTACAGTTAGAATAACCTATACATCACTAAGAGTATCGGATGGGATGGCCCAGTGGCGCATTCCTAGTTGAATTACGTTTAAACAGTACTTCTTGACATTTATGATGCATAGATATTGAATAAATTAGTTGTTTCCAACATTTTCTCTTTACGAAAATTTCATAAAATCCGAAGGAAATTAGAACCCGCTGTGGCCCATTTAATAACCTATTGTTTTTTCAATAGTTACTTCTTCGAAATCCCCTTTCTTAACTTCTTATTACTCCCATTATTCCCATTCTTATACTATCTCCGTTCAAATCTCTGGTATAAAAAAACTCTTTAGGCAAGATCAAAGCCGCACAATGCATCTTCCGCAGACGGAAACGATTTTCTATGTATCTCAAGGGGTTCTTTTATTGCTCTTCGCTTGGATACATAATGATCGATCATGATGGATTTGAGAGTTCTGGAAACTAATTTCATTTGCACCGAGATCTCTTTTGACCGTTTTGCCGATTAATTTCGATGAAATCGGACTCGAGAGTAGGAAGCCAGATGGACACGCTGCTTCGGGTCAAAAACGTGCGAGGGGACGAACTGAGAAATTCCTAGATGAAGAGTGCTTCCGATTCGAATGTTCTGTAGAACAATATTTTTTTAGTTAACACAAAACACAACATCTTGATGATACAGTCGACTCCGCTTAATATGATCACCTTTGTCCAAGAGTAGAATGATAACAACATTCGATTGATAATAGTAAGCGATTTGATACTAAAAAGTTTCCAAACAGTGTAACTCGAGTTCTGCATTAAAATCACAAGAATGTAGTCCTAATTGAAGTATTAAAACGATTATCTAGTTTGTATTTTGTAAATTATACATTTCTAAAGAAAAAAATGAGAGTGGAACATATATTATACTAATAAATTAATTACTCACTTTTTATCTTAATGCGTAATATGTTTTTTCCGTGAAACTTATCAGTTTTTTTTAGTATTACGTTGAATTTTTTTTGCTTGTTAAGATTTTTCTCAATTTATATTTTCGTATTTATTTTGTTAAATTCAATTAGTTTACCCAAATGCATGTTTTTTTCAACAAGAAATGTTATACTTGACCAGAGGTTCTTAGTTGCGCGTTAAAAAATCACTATCAGCTGAATTCTTTCTTACGACCAAAGTATGACAAAGAATGTTTTTCTTCTCCATTCTAATTTTGATCCTTTGTCAATCTTCAGTAAATGAAAATAGTGCAGTAAATTAATAGTGTTTTATAACTAATAACTGCTTAAACAGACAATTTAATCATATTTCGCTCAAAATTTTTAAAAATAATGTTATTACTAATGTATTGTATTTAAAATCCTTTGATAGACATGAAAATGACGTAAACAAATTAATTTGTATACTTACTTTATAAGTTTTCTTTAAATTTTTATTAATTTATATTTAAAATCCTTTGATAGCTTCATTAAAATATTTTAATAAAATACCATGTTTGGACGAATTTATATGACTTTTTATAGTTATTTACACCATTGTCTTCATACATTCTTTAAGTATTTCGAATCACGTTATCAGAGAACGATTACAATAATTTTAATATCTTGATAACTTTGACAGCCCGATAATAAGATCAAATAATGAGTTAGCTTCCTCAGTACTTTCATTTGTACAACCATCATTCAGATTCTTTAATTTACATAAATTACTGCTTATATCCTTCCACTTTGAAATCTTTGTCACCACTGAAATCTTTAAATATTTATTTATTATCCTTAAATAAATGGAAACCCGGAAGACATTTGAATCCACACCAACAAGGATGGTGTTTTCCCTCTTTAAAAACTTTAATTATTGAGTACACTTATGTTTATTACTTTGATATGGAGGGATAATAGAGAATAAAGAGTGACGATAATGATAGTCTACAAGTTCCAACAAAACACAGATTGACACCTTATACTTTCTATAAAGTGTTTTTCGTTTCTCAAATTAAAACCCCATATGTCTAAGAGACTCCATTGCTTAATATGGAGACTGAAGTTCATATAAACATGTTGATGCAATTCCAACTTTAATTTTATCGTATGAAAATCCCTTAGAAATATCTAGATGTGTGTAAGATAAAATCTACAAGTAATACGTGCTTTGCTTTCAATTTACTTGATATGATGTCAACTCTCATCTGAAGTATAGTTAAGTTTATTTTTTATTACGTTAAGAGTTCAGCGACGTTGTAAGGAGCAATGCACACGTAATAAGTAGAAAACCAACAAAATCACTGCCAAAAGCATACTGCACGTGGTTAATTATAAGCTTCTTTTTTACATTGTTGCGATAGTGATCATTATGAAGTCCTTAATGGAGAAAAAATGTCCTCTTCAGCAACAGTTAGTCCTTTAGCTATTGCTCGATTACTCTGATTAATAGTTAACAGGGAAAAAATACCTGAAGAATTTCATGATGTGTGTAATTATTTTCGAATGGGTAAGCAACAGCAAAAGCAACTAATTCGTATCATTTCATTTCAGTGAGTTTTTATATTGCAAATGATGCCTTCAATTTGAGTGGAAAATTATATTGTTATTAATGGTGTGACTTGACTTTACATGCTGTCATTAATTACATCATCTATAACTAAAGGTAATGGAGTTTGGTTTTCCATCTTTATCACGTAATTTCAAAATTTCTTAGGCGTTTAGATGTTAGAAAATCAATTGAGTCTAAGTATCCTGTATCAGGACTTGCTTTGCATTTTCTTGCTTTTTTTTAAAGAAATTTTTCATTAATTTTCCCCTCTTTTTGTATTTGTTTTTAAACACCCAGGTATAGTCGTATCGCCACTAGAAAAACTTTTGGCTTCGTACAATATTGTGGCGGTTGTTATGGAAATGGATTATTCCACTGAATTTTGAGGGGGTCATGGTAGTTTATAAACGCTGAAAAAAAAAGTTTTGTGCCACATCTGTGTGGCTATATCATTCAGGTTTGTACTTCTTTTTGAAGTTTTGTTTTTCTGTCAATTTTTTTCTCGTGGCGGTCAGACTATACTATAAAAGAAATGTGTTATACTTCATTCTCACTTTCTCATTTCATTATATCTGAAGTCTTACCCAATACTACAAGAAGATAAAATGTATAAGTCATTTTTTACTTCATAATGGGTTATTTAATACATGATTTAAAAAAACCTGACGTTTTTAATCCTGCACAAATTTTCAACCAAAACGGGTGGGTCTTAATTTGTTGTTTCTACTGCTTTAAATATTCTCGGATTCGTTTGAGTTGTCAATTTGAGAACCGTGATATAATTCAATCTTCGAAATCAATTTAATTTCCAACCTTGAAATTAAAGAAAATGCTTCTATTTGTATAAGTATATAATTAACTATCACCGTCAACATTGATTATCTAGTCAATATGTATCAGACGCAGGATCGAAAATGTGTAATAATATTCAAATTTCTTTGCTTACAATTCGAATCAAACCACAAAGAACTCATCTAAATTCCTCATACACAATTGGCACTTGAAATTATCTTAAACAACACCTAGCCAAATGTATTCCGCTATAATCTATTACGGACACCATGAACGTGCTTTGATTATTGAACATCAAAGCGCCAAATAATACAACCTTTACTTCAAAATTAGTCTTTACAGAATGTCGAGCTTGTCCTTTTTCTTTTCAGTAATTTCCTAAGGCACTTCACATTAATTTCCGAATTATTAGACATCAGCTTTCCAGCTCCCATTGGAGCAGTTTCAAATTACATATTTCCGTCTACTCCAATTAATTACCCCGTTAAGGTCACAGTTTGTTTACGGCATTGTTTCCTAATGGACTAATGAATAGGAATGAGTGCGTAATTAATAACGTTTCTTGGGCACGGGCAAATGAAAATGTGATTAGTTAGTTAGCTCGGGATGGCAACATTGGAAGGCGGAATAACTAGCGTGTAATAAATGGCAGGTATTGAGAACCGCTCGAAGGCGGCGATTCGGAAAGCCTCTGTTGGAATATCTTCTGCGCTTGTTTGATTGGTTGTCTGAATCCACTTTGTTTATTGGAAGGATTAATAGCTTTGTGGTTCGAGTTTTGTTGGTTGTTTGCAGACTGAAAAAATTTAATTACCTCCGAATTTTTTTTTCTCTGGATATTGATTGCATTTATAATTTGATTATTTCCGTAAGGGTTATCCACTTTAGAAGACATCAGTTCAAGAAGAGATAACGATAATTTTATGGGTGGTTCTATAAATATTTAAGTACTAGTCATCTCAAACCTCCCACTATCTGTTAAAATCTTTACAAATTCTACACATAAGAAGGAAAAATTGAGGGAAAATATGAATCGTTAACATAAGTTATGGCTTATGAAAACCGTTCCCTTTTAGCCCAAAATATGCGACGAATTTGTTAAAGTACAAAATTTAAAAGAAAAATATTTTATTTTGATTTAATTCTTTGTGTTTTTTAACACTGACGTGCTTTTAAATGGTTTTGCTCTTTGCTCTGTAAGGAGAAAATGAAATATATCTGGACTTCAACTTGTATGAATTTTAAATTTCACACACTGCCTTATCTAAACAACTTTGATCTTAGAATGCCATGGTACATCACAAGAACACGTTATTGTTTGAAAGTTTTCTTTAAAACAAATTAAGTTACATTTAAAAATGTCAGGTATTTTTAATGAAAAGAAAAAGTGTTATTGTTAAAATAACATAATCATTTCAACTTATTGCAACAGCAACTTAAATATGGTTAAACTCTCTAAGTGTGACTCGATGTTAAATTGTTAGAGAAGCATTGGAAATAAATTGAAAAGCTACTTGTCCTCAAACAATTTAAGTAGCATCTATACGTATAAATTATTCTTCTTTGGTTGCTTCTAGACCCACAATGAGTTTAT
The DNA here is from genome assembly GCA_963680715.1 of Tetragnatha montana. Taxonomy (NCBI): domain Eukaryota; kingdom Metazoa; phylum Arthropoda; class Arachnida; order Araneae; family Tetragnathidae; genus Tetragnatha; species Tetragnatha montana. Next base: position 22,303,108 of record OY796683.1, read on the forward strand.
TGCCTGTAAAAAAACTAATTCCATAAAATCTTCAAAAACCTCGTCGTCTGCTCTTAGACTTCGATCCGACTAAAACCCCAGAACAGGTCCAGACAACCACCTGTGCGATCTTTCGAACAAGACTAATCACTCGAAACAATCCCGTCTGACCAAAATGGCGTGGTCCCAAAAATCGAACGAAATTAATAACGGCCGTCAATACCATCATCAGTCCTCCCAGGAGAAAAGTGCCTACATAATCAGCTAAGAGAGAAACCTGTTGAGCATGACCTCTTCCCTATCTTAAAACCATTCTAACACCCTGACTGTCGCAAGCGGCCATTGTTGAAAGATTAATCGATTGACTCGAATTATACAGAAGTCGGTTGTAAATTAGTATTAACCCTCATCGATATGGGGTTGTTTTATGTTTCTAATCTGCGCTAAGCCTATTTGTTTGTTGGATAGAGTCGTCGCTTTTTTGTAATGGTTGGTCTCGAAAGTCCTTGTTGGAGAGAAATCGCGGTAGTGTAACCTCGAGCGTTAGGGCTTGGTCTGATGGGGCTATGAATATTGATCATTGATTGACTGGTTTCAGTGAGCTTCAGGGAATTTAATGTGGATAAAAAGAGTTATCTAGAAGAGTGGTTATCAACAGACGACACAGAACCAACACACACCTTTTTTTAAAGGCAGCGTCTTTATCTTTAAACCTTTAAATTAACAACAATAATCTACTGAATTTGAAATATAGAAAGTTATGAATGTTCTTACTTTGTGCTACATCTATTTAGTATTTAACCGCTTGCTACTGATTTCTGTTTAAAAAAAAACCTCTTCTAGATGTTTGGAATAAGAGCGTTGGTTAACCTTATCAGTTTGGCGATTATTTGGACTAATATACTCGTAAATATTTAAATTTAAAGGATAGTTAAATGAGAAATTGAATAAATATTTAATAGATTTTAGAAGAATTACAAAGGGTACACAGATTGAATAAAAAATGGTACAGAGACTCAAATATAATTTTACAATAAACCAAAGGAATAGGGATTAACTCATCATTGCTTTTACCTAGAAGTTTCTCACTTCATCTTGGTATTCCTAAATGAACTTCGTTGCCTGTTTGGAAAGAAATAGTTGTTATGAAGTAAGGATTGAATAACAAACTTAAACTGGTTCGTTATGCACAAATATTTTTAAAAATTTTGTGATAAATGCTTAGAATTTTCTTAACCTGCATATCTTCACAACATTTTGTCTTAAGAATGACTGAAAGGGACTAAGAATAGGGTGAAATAGGATAAAGACTAATTAATTTGGGATATAAATTTGACGTATTCCAGTGTCTTATCTTCGAACAGGCCATCAGTCGTACGATTTAACTTTAAAATGAAGCTTGCGTATGCATTCGTTGAGTGGGTTCATTTGTTACAGAATGTGAGAAAAAGTACCCGTAATTCGACCTTCTCATTCAGCCTTGCGGTCAAAAAATCATTCAAACCCACCCCAAGGTTATTGATATGATGCAATCATAGATGCAATGCAGTTTGTTTTGACCCGTTAAAAGCTTTGTTAACCAAAATATTTTTTCAAGTTATAGGTACTTATTTAACACTAGAACCGCGGAGTGGGTCAATTTGACCCAAAACAAGTTTTGATTTCGTTTTTCTCAAAAAGTTACAAACGCAGACTTAAAAAATTTTGTGACTTTTCCTGAATCATTGTTAATAGTAAACTGTGAAAAAATGAGGATTCTAGCTTTTACCATTTTTTTGTAAAAAACTTGTATACCTAATACCGCGGGGCGGGTCATCCTGACCCAAAGCGTTCTACCCTTATGCAATCACAGTAAAGTGCTGTCAAAAATTTGAAGAATCTCGTTTTATCAGTTTTACCCTCTTTTCCCACAAAGGTCAAGGTCACTAGACCAGTTTGGGATAATAAAGAATGCTTGAAACAGGTTTTTCGAGCAGATAAGTTGCAAATTGCATTCCTCTGAATACACATGGGTGGATCGGTAAAAAATCATGGAAGAGCTCTGTTCATTCCCTATTTTTTGAGGGTAATTCATTTTTCAAAGGTAAAATATGTTTGAAATACAATTTAGATACATATCCTGTTAATTTTCTTCCAAATTTCCCCTGAAAGCAGTCTAATTTTTTTATTTGAAGAAAATAATGCAAAAATCATAAATTTATCTTTTTTGAAGCTCTGAATACACAATTTCATAATCTAGAGGTAGCTACAGCAGAAGAAATTTAGAACTTAGTAATTTCAGGGTAAGCATGATTTTTGGAACCACCGATCTATTGCGCTTCTATGCTCAAAAGCCTATTTTTGTGTAAAAATGAGAATTTGCAATTATAAAAATAAATACGATAAAAATTTCCTCAAACCGATACTATTTTAATAATTTCTGAAACTTAAAATAAAAGAATAGGGAATTTTATTAGTTTTTATAAAGAAACGAATTTTTTTGAAAATTGACCAGCAGTAGTTTTACACGATATTTGGCGGAAAAGCCTGAAAATTGAATTGAAATTATGAATTTAAAGCTATATTTGGCATTAAATTATGGAATGCCGGTGATGTTTACAGTAAATATATATTAAATTATTGTTATCTGGGTTTACTGAAATTTTTAGCCTCAGAAATATAATCATCCCCTGAAAAGTTCTAAGTCTTTAACACGTTTTTGGCATTTTAATACTTTAATTATAATAATGTCTAGCTTTATTGACCTCAATATAGAGCAAAGAAGTAAATTAAAGTAATTTAACTCAAATAATATGATATATTCCATTAAAAGCTCAGTTTTTTAAGCCGGGGTCAATTTGACCCAGACCCGCGGTTTTAGTTATACCGAAAATGCCGCGGTTCTAGTGTTAACCTAGTTATATTTACTAGTTGATTTGTGTAAGCTAATTACAGCCTATTGGCTGGATTCATTTCTTCAATAAGACTCATTCGATATGCTGACTTATCCACATTCTTCATTATTATCCCGATTTTAATGAACTAATACTAGTTTCTGTTGAGAAATATTATATTTTCTTTGCTAAAGTTTGATTACAAATTTTTCTGACCGTTTTTTAAACCTAATTTTAAATTTAACAGTATAGAGTGTTTTCAGGTGACGTCACAACCGGTTATTTTCTTTTAACTGTGTACCTTCTGTAGGGCTTTTAACTGTTGCTAAGGCCGTTGTTTATCTGTTGCTAAGGCAGTTTTTAAGTATGAAGTCACGTGATTGCAAATGCTCCAATAGAAGAATTCCACGGCCAGTCATTTTCTGTAACTGTTAACCTCTGTAGGGCAAAAAACTGTAACATTTCTGTTGCTAAGGCCGTTGTTAGGTCCGAGTCATGTGATTGAAAATGCTCTATTAATGAAGAATAATTATTTTAAGGCTATTACTTAAGTTGATGTGTTGTATAATTTTTCACACATAACACATGTGAACCTGATGTCTCGCTCTAAAACAGTTTTTTTTTTCTTGCCAACGAGGTATTTTTCATACTCTTATTCAATATTTTATTAAAAATGTGAGATAACGCTCTTTTAAAAGATTATATTATAATACCTTTTCTTAAAACTTGTAAACTGAAAGTATCCCCGACGAGCAAACTCGACCAGCAAATCTTTGTGAATTATTATTACTATTATTAAAATTAAAATTTTTTATTAAACTTTGTGAATCCTTATTGAATGTTCAGTTCCGGTTATCCTTGAAATAGATGACGAAATTAAAACTGCATCCCCATTTCTTTCTCAGAACTGTTTCATGATGATAAAACGTCTCAAAAACAACCTGTCTCCAGAAAAAAAAATCACTTTCTTTTCCTGTGCTTAAAGCCCCTCTATACACCGTTGCATAGCTTATTGCACTAGTCCTTTGTAACCTTCGTTTTCAGAGTGAAAAAACTAGTTTCAGTACCAAGTAAACTGCATTTTCGCCCATGTAAATGGTTGTCCATCTCCAGTTCTCGATTCCAATTGCTCTGTAGACGCCATCGTTCGTGAGTGTACACGACGATTCCTCCATTAAACGACGTTTTAACTTTCTCCTATCGCAACCGAGGTTTCTCCTCTGCATACTAATTTTCCATTTTTAAGAGAATAGAGTCCGATCCAGGGTTGCCAAGTGTATTTATAAACCTTAGAAACCTAGATGAAGGGATGGTAAGCCATTGTGGGAAGATGGAATGAATATTCGAACAACTTTGGGTCATCATATGTAATTCCAATTTCTTTTCCAGAACTTTTTCTTTTAAGTCGCGTTCCCATTTTCAATAAAAGAGATATAAGTTCAATGATTCATGATGTTTAGAAGATCATCTAGTGTCACCGTAAAAACTAGACCATTTCTTACATTAATGAGTATTAGTAGGGGAGCCCAGAGTGTTTTTGGGTAGTAACTCGAGCGCGTCAGATAATCATAAGGGGGATATCTTGCATGGTTTTGAGTAACTCCACCAAATATAAGCTCTCTATGTAGGGGGGTTTGTCTAGAACAGCCCGTCAGATTTGTAAAAAAAAAATTAGTTAAATGGACATACTCGAGTGCGTCAGATAATGATAAGGTAGGTTAGTTACCAGCTAAAAAGTGTACATTTTCTAAAATCTGCCGATTTTAAGGGAGCGGGAGGGTTACAAAGTTGCAAAGTAAAGCCAAGACCGGTAAGACGCTATTGCTCTTTTTGAGAAAAATGTACGAAACAAAATGTTTATAGACTAGTAGACAGGAAACTAGGCTCAACTAGTTGTAAACTGTCTTGGTAGCCAATCTGACGCGCTCGAGTATGTCCATCTAACTAGTTATCTTTCAAATTTTGACGGGCTGTTCTAAACAAACCCACCAACATGGAGAGCTTATATTTGGTGGAGTTACTCAAAAACATGCAAGGTATCTCCCCTATGATTATCTGACGCGCTCGAGTAAATCCACATTTAGCATCATGGGCTCCCCTACTATATGTTACTAATATTTTGCTAATTTATTTAAAAGACGGTAAACAATTAAAAAGTGGCGATTTTAAAGGCGGTTTCCTGTCTAAAGTATATAGGAGAGGAGAATGAGAAAGTAATCTTCACACCCTGTTATACATTTCCCTACCTCATATTTATATTCTCATCAAATGACTTCCATTACAATGAGCTCTACTAGCCTATTTAATCCTTGTAAAGACAAAATCTGACCTTTATGCACACAAGTTGACATTTTTACTTTTTTTTCCAGTTATTTAATATTTTTTGCTTAAAAGCTCCTCCAAACTTTATATAAACTATTTTTCTCATAGAGTTTAGATAAGAGACTAAAATAAATTTAAAGAAGAATTTTTGATTATAGCTAGTTGTCTTGTCCATGGACAGATATATGGCATTGCATTAAGGCGGTTTGGTTTGCACAGTTTTAGGTACAGGCTTTTAAAGCTCTGGTAACCACCCTTTTATTTTCATGGACAATTATGTAGAATAACCGATTAACTTAATTTTTTTTACAAATAATAACATTTCTCAAATTCGGCCTTAAATCGGCCAACCTGGCAACCCCGGTCCAATCCAAACACCATCCTCAGTCCGAAACTCTTATCGAACCACTTTCACGACCCATTACGACTGACTCCATCACATTACGAACTAGTTTCATCAAAAGTGACGTCATCAACCGTGTCGCGAGCAAGGCTGAGACAAAGCGACGAAAGTGGCGTTTTAGAAGGGTTCCATAACTCACCAGCGAGATAGCGACACTCCGAGTGGCCACTTGTCGTATCTGCCGCAGAAGATGGCAAGTCCTTTTGTTCTTCCGACAGAAAGGACGGTCAGGGGGGATTGTTCTTCGGTGGTGCACCCACTTCTGCAAGTGTCTGAGTGTGGAAGAGTGTTTTTCTTCAAGAAATTGATGGTCGCGTGGCTGTGGAGTTGGCAGAACTCTGATTGTTGTTGTTCTTGCAGATGGGTAGAAGATGTGTTGTTATTTTTTTTTATGTAGGAGTTGGATTGTGTTGTGAATTTGATGAGGCGGGCCAAGGTCAGAAAGCATAGAGAATATATAAATAATCTTTAATAAGAATAAAGCATTTTTACATATTAGTGAGAGGGGTTTAAATTGATACTATTTTTTGGATGTTCCAATTCTCCAATATTTTTTATATAATAGCTTATAGTTGCCAAAATACAAGTTACTGTTGGGACTAGTGTTTCTGAAATTAGATAGTTAACTGTTAACTAGTAGATAATAAGACTGGTTGATTAATGATTAAATACAATAGAGCATTTTCAATCACATGACTCGGACCTAACTACGGCCTTAACAACAGACGCTTTGCTCTACAGAAGGTTAACAGTTTACAGAAAATAACTGGTCGTGGAATTCTTCTATTGGAGCATTTGCAATCACGTGACCCCACACTTAACAACCACCATAACAACAAATACCTCGTACCCTAGCAACCGCCTTAGCAACAGACGCATTGCCCGACAATAACTGGTCGTGACGTCACCTGAAAACACTCAAGTTTTTTTCTGTGTTAATTTTGAAATTTGCAGTATGTCTTTGCCATATCCCAAGTATCATGTGGTATTTATGGGGTGTCAATCGACAATAGGAAAGCAACGGATAGGAAAGAAAGATAAAAGGTTTGATAAGGGATAGTGTTAAGCAAAATAGCGTTTAATATTTCTATCATACATTTGTGTTTTAAGCACCTCTAAGTGAACGAAATTTAGTTTAGACTTCCCTTTCCCATGTGTTCATATATTTATCCTCAAAGGAATATATAATCATCAATATCACAACAAAGTTGTTGTCTTACTCGCATGAAATTGCAACTACAGAAATACAGAACATTAAGAATTTCTTAAAATGAGTGGTGTTTAAAGTGTTAAAAACTAAGGATTGCCATTTTCAACATTAAAGAGAACTTTAAAAGAAGAAAAAGACTAAAATATCCTTCCCTGTCGTGGTTGTAAATACATTCTTTAAAATTTCTGGGTAGGAAACAATTTTTTTTCGGGTGTTACCTTTTTTATAGCCAAAACTCCCAAATTACATTTTTTATGAATTTTTAAGCCAAAACCGTAACCCATTATTTCAGAAAGTAATATCAATTTTAAAAATTTTATATTCCGCCTATTTTCAAACTTCAACTCTTAAATAAATTTATGTCACCGCATATTAAGTCTACTTCGTTTAAGTAAATGAATAACACCTTCAAAAATATCTCCTTCTCCACACTCATCCGCTTGAAGAAAGTGACAAAGTAGAACTGACAGGCTTTAAAGAGATGACACTCTTTAGCACCTCCGAATTTCGCATCAATGCGGTTTCAAGAGTGCATCAAAGTGGGCTGTTTGAACCTAAACGCTTTAAACTGTCACAACTGAGAAAGATTCTGTCATTTTCATGAAAGGACCTTAACCACAAACAGGCGTAACTCGTTCTTGGTGAAGATGAAACCTCAGATATACGGTATAACACGTTATTTAACGTCGATGTTTTGTTTTTGCTTTTCACGTCAGTTTGTTTTTAAAATTTATCGGAATGTTTGAAAGATAATTATCTTAATTTGTTACTTTTTCTACTACGAATGTGTTTAGGAATTTGAATTGAAGATGAGAATCGTTGTTGAATATTTTTAAAATTGAAACCAAAAGAAAATCATATGCAACACGTCACTTTAAAATTACAGATGAATTTAAGGCACTTGCAGCTAAAATGACCTTACTCCAACAGCTTTACATTGGAGTTAGCTCGTTGCTGCAAGTGCTTCATTTATTTGTTGTAACTTTAAAATTTTAAATAAGTTTAAGGCGCTTGCAGTCAAAACGACTTTACTCCACCAGTTTTACATTGGAGTTAGCTTAATTTAATTACGGTGCCAGATGAAACTTAAACGATCCAATTCTACGTTACTGGACGATTGAATAAATATAAACACAGCCAGTTAGGGAAATTAAAGAGGGAGACTGAGGATTAAGTGAAAGAGCCAGAAATGGAGAATAAAGAGAGAAATAGAGCAATAAGTAGAAAAAACAGGAGCAAGAGTTAAAAGGAATAAGAACGAGTGATATAGAAAGATAATAAAGGAAGAAAGGAGAGGAGTACAGGATGAGGAGTACAGAAACTCTGAAGAAGAGTACAGAAATAAAATTATAATAAAAATATACTTCAGAAACATTAATACTGTTTAACTTAATTAATTCTTTAATAATTTTAAACACTGAAACTGTTTTTATCTACTAGTACTACTGACGATGATTTTTACGCTTTCAATCTTTTGACTTGTTGAATCTCTCAAGGCGTTTAAAAATCAACGCTTCTTTTCCCGTACATCAACAGGCAATGACAGCAGCAGTTCGTTAAAGCACCCTCCAACCCAAACTTCAACAATTAGTCCCACGAAAATAGTGTCGCATCCTTCCTGTGGTCGAGGGTAATCGAAATAGCCTCTACCCCAACTTTATTTTAACTACCGGAAATGCAAAGAGGCGATATTTAAGAAGCCACAAAGTTAGTTTGCATGATGGGAACGGATAGGGACATTTCCGAGTGCAAAAAAGTATCTTTAGCTTCTCATAAACGTTGTTCTCGAATGGTGTGCTACAGATACGTTTGTTCCGTTCTTTTTTTTTCTTCTCTCCCGATGTCTCCGGCCCACGACCAGAGTTGGAGAACCGTGTATTTTTAATTCGAGGGTTGCGGTTTTGTCAGTCGCTAATTTGTAGTGATGGTGTGGCGATCCAGAGACAGTGCGTCAAAGTTTATGTTTCATAAAAGCCCCTGGACTAGTGTTTGCCAACTAGTGGGCGGTTGCCGCGAAATTCGGTTCGTCTGTGAGTCAGGGGGACTTTATTCTGGTGGAATATGATGGAGGGTAATGATCATCGTGTTTGGTGGGTTTTTATGTTTAATATTTCGGATAGTGAAGGGTTTCCAGAATATTCTGTAAGATGTTAAGCTGCTTCAGACGTACTATTTTGAACACTCGCTGAAGACGTGACAAAATTTATGCTTACTTTGTTTTAGATTTTAGGTAAAACCCACGCACATTTTTAAGACAAATGGATACTTTGGCGCGTACATTGGTGCTTGTTATCATGTTTATTTGGATGTTTCCTTTTTACCATTGTAAATTATTTGTCTAATATAAACCTATCGATATGACTCGAGAAGATATAAAACGACATGGATCTTTAATCAACAATAAACATACCTTTAAAGTTTATAACAGATCACATATGAATTTTAAAAAAATATATTTTTAAAACTTATTGCAAGTCATACATAAATTGATCAATTAGGTTTATTAGTGTAGTTATAGTGATAATTTTTTTTTGACGTTACATTAGTGATATAATGTATTGATATTTTACTGAACTGTCGATATTCCATATCATTATTGCCAAAATTATTCATATCCATTTATGCAGTCAATAAACTTTGATTTCATATTGATGTTTTTACAAACCAAGTGAACAATAGAGCATTTTCAGTCACATGACTGGGACTTAACAACGGCCTTAGCAACGTTGTTTTTGTCCTCCAGTGACGTCATGTGCAAATGCTTCTATTGGATGCTTCTATTTCCCGTACCTAACAACAGCCTTAGCAACGTTGTTTTTGTCCTCCACATCGTCAAGTGTGACTTCATGTGCGAATGCTCTATATGTTAGTACTATAAAGTAAATTTTCATCTTTTTTGTTGCAAAAAGATATCTCATTTTCCCCAACCTTTCCAATTCTCTATAGTTTGAATTATACGCTTTTATGCATGTAATGAAAGCTATAACAGGTATCCAATTGGGGTTATTTCTTTTTTCATTTCAAGCGACTCTGTGCTTAATTTTGGATAAAGATTGAAGTTTTACTCCAAATGTGTGGAAATTGAAGTATGTCATGACGGGTGACAATTTGGCTACATATTAGCAACGACAATAGCACCACCCCCGACACTCCATCCTTCACTCCATCCCCACTTAACGAGGGAACACAAACCCCGACGGCACGAGCGGAAAAAAAAACTCTCGTCGTGTGGGTGGTAAATATAGCCTCGGCAGCAGGAAGGAAGCTGCTGCTTAACCCTTTGAGGCCGAGAATGGAAACGCGTTCGGGTTTCGGGGAGGACAAAGGACCCCTTTCACGCCTTGGGACGCTGCCAGGGATCGAGATGATGATGTTTGGGTTCGAGGATGAGCTCTGCGTCTTGTTTACAATGTCGTAATGCTCGCTCCAACAATGAGTTTAAACAGTTTTAAGCACTTTTGCTGTTTCCGCCCTTTCCTACATCTCTGCTGGCTTCTGTCGTTTTCTTTATTTGTTTCTTATTTTCTTTCCTGCTTATTCTTTCTTCTTTTTATGAATAAATTTCTTCGTTTGAATAATTAGAGTTTATATTTCGTTAGAATCATTCTACTCGGTCATATTCATCTCTTTCTAAACCTCTATCTTTTATCCTCCCTTCTCAATTCAGTGTCGTGTCTTTTTATTTTTAAATATCTTTACCTCCACTCCTTTACTATCTCTATCAATGATTGTTTATTTCTTGTTTTTAAGTCTCTATTTCTGTAATTCTCTCTTTCCCGAACATTTATTTTAATCGCTTTCAATTTTTGTCTCTTTTACCTATCCTTCTATTCATATTTCAATATCTTCCACTCTTCCTCTTTCTTTCTTTTATCCCCTTCTTTTTTCTTTTTTACATATTCCTGCTTTCAACATCTATTTAGATCTCCCCTTCAACTATTTTTCGCCGTATATTTATTTCTCTCAATCTATTTCTATCTCTACATTTATTTCCATTTCCATAACTATTTTTCAATTTATTTCCATTATATCTTTCTTCTTTCTTTCCTCTCTCTGTCCTCTCTATTCCTTCCTCTCTCTAACTCTATCCTCTCTATATCTATCTCAATATATTTCCCTCTCTATCTTTGCATTTCTCTCTATATATTTATTTCTCCATCTTTTTATATATTTTTCTCTATATATTTCTCTTTTTTTTTCTTTCCATTTTCATCGCCATCCATATTTCCACTATTTCTCTTCAACCCTAATGCATTTTCTCCCTCCCTATCTGTAATTGCTCTTCTACTCTCTCCCTACAAACACCCGTTTTCAATTGCATTTGATAAACAAACTCCTTTTTAAAAGGGTTCCTTAAGGGTTACAGATATCGTACTTTTCTACAGAACATCCCATTTTCTCCACACTCCCGATATCCCCTCCACTTCGTTGCCAGTTCCTCCACGCCGCGAAGCCATCACTTATCCGCCAACAATGGTCTGCGCAACCCGATGATGCCAACAAAGGCTGCCGAGCGAGCATTGTTTGAGCACGCCCAGCCACGTACGGTGTAATCTGGGCTCATTACGGGCCGCCTAATGGCCCGGCTCGATGAAGCCTAGGCCAATTGACCCCGGCCTGTTAATTGCCGATCTGAGAACGCGAGGCACATGACCCCTATTAATAAGAACAGCAAATACGGTTCCTGGGCTGGGGTTGTTACCTTACATGGATTTTCGCGCGTTTTTGCTTGTTGTTGGACTGCCCTGTTTAGGGTTGGGCTCTCTTAAGATTTAAAGCACTTTTAGCGTACATATTAGTCACTGAGTAAACAGGATGCAACAAAGTTTCTTGTACACTGCCTAAACAATAACCTCTGTGTAACATCAATTAATTTCTTACTGGCTAACTCTCTAGAAGAGGAATGAAAATCCTCATTCTACTTGAATAAGATTTGTACAAGAAACAAGATATTATTTAAATTAAGAAAAAAATATTAAAAATAACTGTAATTTTCATGACCTTCATCAAGCTTATACTACTTTCTAGTGTTTCATTGACCCCATATAGACCTCATCGACAACTTCGGGTATGCATGGACTATTCTTGAATTAATGTGATCTTTATGAAGCTCAGTTTAGAAGATTTTAAAGCAATATTATTTACTGCCACCGAATTTACCTTTCAGGGTACTAGATTTCTAACCAGTAGTTATACAGTCCTTGTTTCCTTTAGTACATATGAATAGGTTTGAATTAGCTTGTTTAAAATTACGTCGTTCAAGATCTAATACTATTACGATTTCTAGTAAGCTATTAATGGCGGTTCGTGTAACCTTAAAAGGTATCGTCCAAGATACAAAATTGTGCAATGCTCAGCCGCCTTCAGAGGAAAGACAATCTATACCCAAAATGACGCAAACAATTTAAACTGATATGAATTTTCACTTCTGAACACAAAACTTTACAATGTTATAGGCTCATAAAACTTGTATGTTTCGAGTAACAGGTGTTTTTTTAAACAAGTAAAGTTTTCACAATCATTTTGCACTAAGATCAACCTTTGAAATCTGCAATCAATTCAAAGATATGATAATTATCGCAATAACAAAAAACTGTGCAACCTAATTATATTTTTATTTCTATTTTTTGCTGCTTTTGAGTTTCAGCTAACCTCAATCTTTAAATCACGATTTTATTTAAAGTTATATTACCTGTGCGTTATTTTCTTTTCCTTACTAAAAAAAAGTCAGAAACAGTTAACTATTTTATCATCATTGCCATCTGGAATTTACATTAAATAAACAGGGTTTCACTTATAAACTGAAACAAATGTAAGAGAAAGTAACAGTATTACTTTTGAATGAAATAAGTCAAAAGTTAAACTTGTAATCTAAAGCTCAATCGTAAGCAATTTATATTATTTTAACATTGATTTTGAAGCAAATTTTTAGAGCAATCAAAAACCAATTAAAATGACAAATGACTGAACTAATACGCTAAAATTGAGCCATCAAAATTCTTGTGCAAGGTTCGACACATGAACTTTATAAATCAAATCCACGACCTGATAACTTTTTACAACCATACACATTCCAAGGAAAAATTACTATCACCCCTTCTTCCTCACTTCTTCCTAATATAATTACACGGATCCCACCCCCAGATAAGATTGTCCACTCTGTTCTGTTGAAATTCCCCAATTAAAAATTAACCAGTGCCCCGAGGACCCTCTGGTCTTTGGTTCGACTTCTTCCCCTTTTATCTCGCAAATTAAATTTACTGCCTCTCGATTAATCAAGCTGGATCCCTTGCATAAAGTATTATCGGTCCTCTCTTTTATTTGTTGCTTTTCATATTATTGCTTTTAGCACCCAAACTCTAAGGGGTCGTCCAAATATTGATAATGTCATGTTCTTAGGAGATTATAAGGAGCTTAAAATTGGAAGTTTAAGAACTTGTTGGGTTGGAAAGAATATTAATTCTATCCAGTAAATATCTACCTGTCTCTTTGATTGTCTGTCATTGTGTCTGTATATTTCTTTATGTTTATTTTTATGTCTTTCAGATAATCTGTATTTCCCTGTCTTTCAATTTGTATTTCTGTGTCTTTCAGTCAATTTACATTTCTGTGTTGATTGTCTGTCATTGTGTCTGTATCTCTCTTTATGCTTATTTCTGTGTGTTTTAGACAATCTGTATTTCCGTGTCTTTCAGACAATCTGTATTTCTGTGTCTTTCAGTCCGTTTATATTTCTGCGTCTATCTGTATCTTGAGTCTATATTTCTCTTTGTCTCGTCCATCTCATTCACTCCTCAATCATATAAATGTGTAATCACTGAAAATTTATATTACAACGAAAGAACAACTTCAAAACCAGTATCAAACTGCCTTTCAAATGATATTGCAGATACCATTTTCTAAATCTAGCAACAATTAAAAAAAAATTACTAGTTTAACCAATTAAATTAGAATATTTTCCTGTAAAAAAGGATATTTCAACAACTCAACTCAATGTTTGCAATGCATCTGCACTAATCCCTTTTATATTTATACTCCAAGAATACCAGAAAAACTTAGAATACTTTTTATTTCAAGTGTTTAAAGCTTTATTCAAACGTTTAACTATTTTCCAAACATATACGAAGCCCAAAATAATCATAACCAATCACAGATAACATCGAAAGGGAAAGTAAAACTCGAATCGTGACAATTTCCTCAAACGCATCTCTAGCCGGCCCCCTTAATACTTACTGGACATTCTTGACCAATGATACCACCATTAATAACTCCTCGTCTGATACCTCAGGACGCAATTCAGGAAGACAGAGAACTCCCTTGTTCCTCCGCTCTTTAATGGATTGGATCTCTTTCAGATTCGGCTTTTGTTTTATTAATAACGCCATTCCCCCCTTCTCTCCCATCCCCCATTTTTTTTCTCTCTCTGGCTTCTAGTTTTCCATCGTCAGGTCATTACCGTACGCCGAGGGCAACAAGTGGCCGTCGTTTCGAACAGTTTTACATGGGGTGGGGGTCCTTTTGTCTGGTCCGTAATTGTTCTTTGTGTGTGTGGCACTTTGGGTTGGTAGGGACTCAACCTGTGAACAATTATCTGGCTCTATTAGGAGCAATCATCTGTGGTATTTGAAGTATAGACTTTGCCGCTTGTGCTTCTGGGTAGGGACGGCCAGGAGCGTTTTTCGGGAATGGGACGACCTCTACCTGTTTGCTACTTGACTATTTATTACCCTTGAATGTCTGTGGTGTAGCTTTCGGCATGGGTTTGGGACCAGTAGCAGAGTTTTCTGCAACTATTCATCAGGGCCAAGCTAATGTAGTTTTAACAACCAAGTTAAGGAAGGTTAAGTACTAACAACTGATAGCTTAAGAAAAGTACCTTAAAAACAGTTAAAATTTTTCAAAGTTCTCTATTATACAGTTTAGTGAAAATGTGAGTACCTAGCATTAATCTTGCAGTTCTCTATAAACGTACGATCGAAATAGTGAATGTATCAAATATTTTTTTTGGTTAGACTAGGCTTGATACCAGTTAGAAGAAATTTCAGCACGCCAGAATTTATCTTCAACTCCAAACTATGCATCAGGGCAAAGTTTACAATCATAAAAAATAACTATAAATTTAAAAGTTAATGAAGATAAAAGTAATATTAACTTAAGAACAATTAAATCTTTCACAGCAATGAAGACGCGTGAGAACTAACTAAGAACTTCGCCATTAAAATCTAACAGTTCTCCAAATATATCCGGTCATGCAAGAATGTATCAAATATATTTTAGTCTTCGTAAGTTGGTAAATTTATCTGTCAAGCTTCAAGATCTGTAGAGCTTCTTTTTTTCAATCTGTAGGGTAGGTCTATCTTTGCTGTGTTGAACGATTTCTGCTCAATAGAAAAGAACAAACTGTATTGGAGATTCCTGGTTCTTTTTCCAGTTTAATAGCCAAAATGGTCCTTTACCTCGTCTGCAATCAAATATTATATGTATTAGTTGAATACAAAGAGTGAGGGATAGGCGAACCGATAATGCTACAGAATCATTTTGTAGCATAAAACATGGAGATATAGAGCTACGAAACTATTGTTTCCCTAAATTTCTCCGCTGCGTAATAGAGCAAAACTAAATACTAATTTCACCATAAAAGTGTTTCATTAAAAACTCGTATCCTTAATGAGACTGCTTCTAAAAGTTTGAGAGACACTTGTATAGACTGCAGAAAACTTTTTTTAGGTGTACAAAATTTGGTTTCGAATATTGAAAGTTATTTAGATTCATCATCCATCTTTACTAAGATGCTGGTTGTTCCTAAAGTAGTAATCATTTTAAATTTTTCTCAAGATGTTCAAATGCGGAGTAAATTATCTACATTTGGAAAATAAATTTACTCTTGTTATATAAGCTGCAATACTGACTTCTTGGATTTGAAAGTAAGAAAAAATGCGTTAATTTATATTTCTAAATTACCTTTTCAAACACTACTTAAATAAAGTATTTGAACCAACCAGAATTTTTTCAAGATTATTTTCTTGTGATGAAGCTCTTTTTTAACAAAAGAGAAAACAAGAGTGTAAGAAATAGTTCTGGTATATTTAATATCAGTAATATATTACGTGATTAGAATTAACTTTTCTAATTTTATTATTAGACCTTAAATGTTAATTCCATAATAAACAATAGTAGGTATTCATTTGTTATAGTAGCAATAACCACCTTACTAAAATATTAATTATTTCAATTTTTTTTAAACTTTTTTTCATGTGGAGTTTTTTTTTATTTTGATGAGGCTAAACAGATCAAGAACTAAAATAAATGTTAGTAATTTAACGCACCATTATTGCTGGCAAATTAAGAAACCAACTTAAGATATTCGCCACGTCACCGAACATATAATAACCGTAATTTGGAACCGATAACCAAATATGGACACTGGAGTGCGCGCACGCAATTAAAAAGAAACAAAACAATAATATCACAGATTGTTACAATTATAATAAGATAAACGCCCGTGAGACAAAGAAAAGAAACAATTCCACGGGAAAAAGTAATAACACTTCCCGACTACACACCATTAATTCCCATCAAATTCCTGTACACCAAACCAATCTGAGTTCCATCTTTAATAAATCGGCATATTGATGGCCAAGCCAAAGAAGACGGTACGTGCCCCCATTCCCGAAAATCGCCAACGAGGCCAATTTTCCCAAATCTGCGGAGGTCGATTACGATTAATTTGAGAATATCATTCAATTTTTTCTTCTTAATCGGGGCCGATACCTCATTGTTTTGCGATTCACAATGTCCGTCGTCGACCATTAATATCTGACTGACGTTAATAACACGTCTTTAAAACGTTTCGCCGCGCGAAGGTATCGGGCGTGTCTGACAGAGGGGAAGTGGAGGTATTTTTGGAAGGGTCCACCGGCAGAATGTAAATTCGGGCTCTGGTGGGTCCCCTTGATATTGACCGCTGTGACAATTTGTCAGTTGTCAACTTGCCGCATCCAGGCTGGGTGGTGAAGAATGATCCGATGGGCCTTTGGTTACAGAAAATTTGTCATGTTGTTGGCAAATTGTCACCGTGGCTTGTGCCTTCTTTTGTCCTGTTGACGGCACGGATTAAAAAGTATCACGGGGTTATCTGTGCCAACAATAGTTACATTTGTTTTGTGTGACGAATCCCTGATCATAATCATCGTTGGTTGTGGAAATTTTTTTTTCCACATTTTCTTTTATATGACATCTTCTGAAATTGAGTCTTGGTTAACATTTGTAGGAATTCAACAAGCTCTTAAAAAGAGACTTTTTGTAATTCCTTTGGCTCTTAAGTTGTTGAATAGTGTGAGACTCCAATAATTCCTTACATTTTAGGTGTTTTTGTTTTAATAAACTGTTATGTAGATTGCAAAATCTATGAAAAAACTGAAAAGAAAAACGTCCTAGATTATCGGTTCTTAACCGTACTGGAAAGCCTCAGAGAACTGTCTCCAAGAGTCCATTGTTAAGTATCGTGAATAGTACAGAAGGGTTAGCGAAATAGTGGTTATCTGTGTATCAGTTAATAAATAAAAAAAATTGAATTGAATCAAACTAATTAAAGATTTAAAAGGCAGAATACAGCATGTTGTAAGTAAAAAATTTTACTTTCTGTTTTCTACCCCTAAACACTCATCTTTGAGTGGTCTCAGAAAAGGGAGACGTTGCTTTTAAAACTGAAGGATTAAGCTGGAAAAATAGTAGTACCTGCACTCCTACAGTGAAAAAACTTACCAAAGACCTACAGTGATATTTAAAAAAACAATTAAAACTAACTCTCCCCAACATGATACAAATTTGAAACCAAACCCCACCAATAACCCATTTCACACAATCTCCCCCCCCATTACCTTCTTGAAACCCCGCATTACCGCACGATCGGAATGAAAACAAAACCCCCTCTATTTGAGGACGAGGGGCGGCATAATTACCCCTCGCCCCCGAAAACTATTAGCGCGTCACCGGCACAGCTCGATCACGTTGTCGTGACCATCCCGGGCGATGAGCGACTACCGCTTTGCGCGCCTGATGAATAGACGCTTCTAATTGTTTACTTGCCCTCTGTTCCCTTCTCTCTTTTGTTCTCGCTCATTAGGAGTTGCGGTCGGTGATAGTTGCGGTGGTCGTCAAATTGCGGGGTTTGTATATTTTGTTTAGAATGAAAGTAGAAGTTTTTTTTTGTAAGGAGTGGAGACAGGAGATATAGGGGAAATAGGATTAAATTAAAGTTTTCGGTGAAAAATTGTAACTGTAAGAGTATTAAAAAGCAAAAGCACTTAGATAAATGTTACGTAATATAATAAGGTACATTAATAATAGTAATATTTGAAAATAATAAACAAAATAATAATAATAAAGAACAAAAATAATTGTAAAATATGATTTTACATTGCCTAAATTACCTTAATATAGTAGAGCAAATAAATCTATTAACAATTAACAAGTTAATAAACTTATATGGGAAAGCTAATGATTTTTTTTCAATTGTGAAATCTTTTTTTTTAATTACCAATAATGATGACGTTTTTTTAATAAATTCATTCTTAACTACTTTTACCAGCCACTTTATTTTGAAAAAGTACCAAGTATGCATTACTATCAGTTCTTGGGTAGAAAGCTGCTGCGTTGCAGTTCTCAGTGAAAGGCCCTAAATTTAAAGAATTTTTTTATTAATTTGTAATAGTACTTTGAATATCGCTTAAGTTGTCTATAGGGTCTTCAAAAGATTTGAGGGATCTCTATAAAGGTTTAAAAGTTGAGAAAATTATAAAATTTAGAAGATATTTATTAGAAATAATTATCAGAAAATATTTGAAGTAGAGAAAAGATACAATCTCTCTATATTAAAAAAAAGTAACAGTGACCGCCGCCGCGGCCGCCGCCGCTGCCGCCGCCGCCGCCGCTGCTTTTGAAAATTTTATTTTTGAACACTTTGAACTCTCACTACGCAAAAACTATTCCACGGAAATTTGTGAAATTTTAAACATTTCTATTCAAGTGTATAAGGATCGTTTTCGTTCTAAAAGCTAATAGATGAGATAATTAGTTCCAGAGTTATTTAATGTCAAAGTCGAAAATTATTTTTTTCTGCTGCGAGTTCGCCCCCAGCAAAATCTATTAGCAGCAGAAATATGATTTTTTGCAGACACATACTCTTAGATGTGCAGTTTTGCACCACGTCGCCCTTTTTTCGAATTTCGAATTAGTTTTGGTGTAATTAAGTTTTAAAGTTTCGAAAATTTTGAAGATTTTTTCTGTTTTTTCGCTATAAAAGCAAAACTAATCACAGTAGAACTATGATATTTTAAAGACACATAGAAATAATTTTTATAAAAATATTGGCTTTTTGTTTTTTCAAAAATTCTAATTAGTTTTAGAATTATTAAGATTCAAAGTGTCAATTTTTTCTTCTCTTTCTCGCCGTTCACTAGAGAAACAGACGAGTTTTATGCGTGTTTTATTGATGAGTCTGATTTCTTTTATTTTCAACAATGCTTTTTTCTACAAAGTGGTTGATGGTTATTAGTAGACTTGCTGAATATTTTTTTAACATTTCAATTAAATTATTCGGAGAAAAGGCTTCTGCTGGATTGTTGAGATGAACAAGCGAGCTCTGCTCGCTAAGATCGCGAAGCGATCTGAGAAGAACTGCGAAGCAGTTCAGAGGGTTGGTGAGCGATAGCTCACTATGTGTGATTTCTTTTATTTTCAATTTAAGTTAGGAAAGTAATATTTCAGCAATAGTTTTTTTCGGGATGATTTGGATTAAATTATTTATCAGCAAGAGTGATAAGTAGTTTCGGTTGTAAAGGAGCATTAATTAAGCCGACCAGCGGGGTGATTGGTAAGATGGAACAAGCGAGCTTTGCTCGCTGAGATCGCGAAGCGATCTAAAAAGAACTGCGAAGTAGTTCCGGGGGTTGGTGAGCGATAGCGAGCAGGGGGCAGGCCCCCTAGTAGATAAAATAAAAAATCTGCTACCTCTCATTTTTAAAATTAAAAATATTTTTAATGGAATAGGTTGACGGAAAAGATATAACTTCTACAGAATATTAATAAATTGAAAATATTGGAAAAACCTGATAGTGGATTTTCCAGATTTTCCAGCAACCAATATTATTAATATTCTTCATTGTAGGATGACTCGTAGCTGCTTATAGAAGAATCTCTTAAAAAAAAAGAATTTTAATAATTAAACCACGAACAGCTAATGTGGCTTAACAAACCCCAACAGTCATGACAGCAAATTTAAAGCGCGACTGTAGATCATCGCCATCCCTTCCCACCCGCTTTTGGAGGTGGGTTGAGTTGTTGCTTGGAGTCGGGAACGATAGAATAATGGATTGGAGGTGTTGGCCACTATACATACCCGTGTTTAGAGGGTTTTTTTTTCCTTTGCCACTTGGCAAGTGGTAGTAATCTATTAAGAGAAAGTAGTAACGACGACGAAGGGATCGTAACCCTAACTACTGTTAATCGTGATTGTTTTAAACGTTTGTGTTACATAGTCTTGTCTAAGTGTTTTAAATTAATGCCTTTGTTTGAGTATGATTGCTTTTGATATGTTTAGTGGGTTTCGTATGATGGATCTGCTGTCAAGGATCTTGGAGATAGTTAATTAGTATGCTATTTGTATGCATATTATTGTTTTACGGATTAGAGTGAATATATATGTTTGAAAAACATTTTTAACCTTATTTAAGTCATTTATCTCGGTTTCTATGCCGCAAATAAAAGAAAAAGTAATTCCTAAGGAACGGGAGAAGAGATTTTTCGAAGGATAACTGTTTCCAAATGTTTCTTTAAAATGATAGGGATAGATCTGACATGATTTTGACAAGGTAACTTGAATGAATAACTGAAACAATTTTAAAAAAGTGTTTTTGTTTTACAGGGTTTTACAAAATTATATTCATTTCTCTTGATTTTTATTTTAAACTTTCTTTTTAACCAAAACATGAGAATAAGGAATGTAAGAAAAACAATTTTTAATCAAATGTTTAGAATTACCTTCAGAGTGTAACCCTTAAAACCACAATCATCTTTAAAACGTTTTTCAAGATAATTAGTTTGCACAAAATACCTTTTACCAAACGTTGTTTACTTTGTAATTAATTGAAATATAATAGTGTGCTCAAAGCGATATAAAAATGAAGAAAAAAAATAATTTTAGCAATTAAGGAAATATTATTCATTAATCTAAAAAAAGCAATTTTTTATTAGGTATCACAATAATACCAACCAAACCAGGCTATCTATCACAGATTAATCTTATCACAAAATCTCGACCGAAAAATAAAATAGCGAACTGGACGTTTTATAACTTTGTAAGTGGTTAGCACATTTAATTAAATTCTCCTTAATCACGGTATATCAAAGCTTACCTCCTCAGACTGTAATAGATGCAAGCCATTATAGAGAGAAAGAGAGTGATTAATGAAACTTTTTCAAAACGCATTTTCCCCACTTCACCACAAATTTCCACCATTTCGTCACAAGCTCAATGCATTTTTAATCATTCGACCAAACAACCACTCTTCGCAACAGAGTTAATATCCTGTCAACGTCGCATTCTTCTATACCCAGAACAAAAAAAAGCGCCCTAATCCCCAATAATTTTATGCGAAAACCATTCGATTATCTCCCAAACTTGGGCAGGGACCTAACGAGATTCGAGAAATATCTCGTCATCGATGTTGCCAATACCCTCGGAATAATTATGATTGTTATGTGGGTTTTTATCCGCCAAGATTGATAACTTTCTCCCGAAATTGTATTTTATTATTTATTTAGATCCCTATCGGATTATTATGGACAATCCATCGGCTGGACCTCTTTGTTTTTCGACGCCTTCGGCGGTCCCAGTCCTAAATGAAGGATTACGGGACGTTGTGATGCTAATAGACGCCTTTTTTTGCTGCTGCACTTGTTGATGGTCGTTGTTTCGCCAACAAAGATTGCCGAGCGCGCGGTTGCTCATTACTCTCTGTCAGAAAGGGACCCACCTTTCTGCAGGTAGCTCTCAGGGATGGAGATGTTCTCGGCCGCTACTGTTGTTTCCCTTCTTCTGCGGGGCCCCTTTCGGTGATTGGGTTTAACACCTGCGTTGGATTGGAAGGGACGTTTTGGAATGTGTCGGAAACGATTTCAGTGGGTCGCGTGAGAAGGGGGTATGACAAATCTGTTCCGATAATATTAATGTGGTAAAAAAGTTATTAAATAAGATTTATCCCCCTAAATTCACCAGTTTTATCCTTATGTTAACGAATAAACAGCAATTATAATGGATTTTATATATAAAACAAAAGTATAGCTTGCAATTTTAGAAATTTTGACGAAAAGTTAAAAAAAATATGAGTAAAATTTGGAATTGTTCAATAATATTTTTCTATCTAGCTATCAGGGGCAACTCTGGAGGAAGGAGCTATGAGGCTAATGGCCCCATATATTAATATTAAGCCATTTTTCCAGAATTTATTAAAATATTTTACTCAAATGGTATCAAATATCCCTATTTTCATGCGGAAATGGTAACATATAGGGATTTACCATGAAAACAGAATAACTTCATACCCCTTTTCAAAATGTGAAAATACACAGCAGTACAAATTTTTGGAAAATCTCAGCCCCTCAAGACAAAAGTCCAAGATTCTCTACTGGATGTTAAAAATATTACTAATAACACTGTGTTTACCGGACTACTGCAATACAAGTATTTTCTTCAAAAAAAAACTCCATATATGGATGATATTTCTATTTTGAAAAATCCTCTGTTTGAATCTATAAACTTGATATGTTCCTAAATACTGAAGATAAGTTACAACACATTTAAGGGATCTGAATTTCAGTAATTTCCCAATCCAACCCCACTAAAAACCATTCGTTCGTATAAAAAATACGTTTCTTTCACCAACAATTAATTAGCATCAAGTTCCATAAAATCAAGCAAAGCAAACACTACACCTCGGCTAATCCCGGTAAAAACCCACCAAATTACCAACGCGTTGACTTAATCACATAAAAGAGATTAATACCTCAGACATTCCTGCTTAACGAATACCGAATCGCTTTTGTCCGTACCGAAGACAATTACCACCGTCCCCGATATGAATTTAAGATAATAAATCCTAAATTACTCGGTGGCTTCGAAGAACCAACCTCCCCCTATATCTTCCCCGCTTGCCCCCAGGGGCGGTTATGCGAAATAATAAACAGTGTCTTCGGGTCGGAGGTCGGCATTCGGCTTACAATTACCTCTTCTTTGGGGAGCCCAATACATTGTTTTATATGTCGTTGTCACGTAATTGTGAAGTAACACAAAACCAGATGCAGGTGCTTTTCTTGAATGGTTGGCACGCAATCTTATGTGGTTTTGTGCTTGGTTGTTCTGGGGAAGTTGAGTTGGTCTAGGCGCCATGTTTGGTCATTTTGGAGTTGTTTGCTAAAATTCCTGAATTGAGCAGGGAACTCCTGATTCCATGTTTCTGTATCTATAGTCATAGTTATGGTTCGAAAAATCATTATGATATTTAGAAAATATATCCCGGAATAAATTTATTGTTAAATAACCAAGAGATTTGAAGCAATAATGTGGTTGTAAGCAAATATTTTCCAAACTTCAAATCATTATATTAAGACAGGAATACATTTAGGAGTTTGTTGCACTTTATTAAAATGATTTTCACTAGATTGTAAGGACTTAAATTAACTTAAGTATTTGCAAGAATAAACTCACCCACTACAGAGAAAGTCTAATTTCAATCTTATAAGCAAATTAATTTTCAAATTATTTTGATTTATTAACAGAGCGTCAGCTTTAATGATAAAATTAAATGACGTTCGATTTAGTGATATTGAATAATGTACATCACTTTTAATATTTTTTATGTTCAAAAAGCTATAAAAGTATTAAAAAATAGACAGCGAAAGAAGAATATGCAAGGAGGAAAACATAATAACCTCAAAAATCAAGCTTTGAATTTTTAAGAATGAGTATTAAGGTTTTTTTTTACATATTTTAAAAAAGAAACACGTTATATTTTAAGTAAGATTTACTTATTAAGATTAGTTATTGTTTATTAAGCTTTTTAATTTAAGTCAAATAAACACCTTGGTATTCAAATTTTTATAATTCTACATCTACAAAATGTTTACCATAGTGCTTCAATACATTTAAAATTTTACTTTTAGAGGAAAGAGATACATTTAATAAGCAGGAAAAATATTCCATTACTTAAAATCAGGGAAACGTTAATACATAAGTAAAAAGAAAGCTAAATTAATAGTTCGAAAAAAAAAAATTAAACCTATCCCCCTTTGGAGTACTCAAGCCTCTTACGTAGGCTTGAGGTAGCCTCAAAAAGTGAAGGAAGAAATCTACCTAAGTTAAAGTGTCCAAACATGGCGGGAGCCCACCACTGTGTGCTCTTCCACACATCAGCCTAATACGAGATCCCTGAATTACGAGAATACCGCTGAAGCAATTTATCCCTTGTATTAAAAGACCAATGGAAATTTTAAGAGCACTTGGAATGGGGTGTTTATTTTTTGCGCCCCTCGTAAAGCCAGTGAATTACCATGAAGATGAAAGACCAAACGGGGGCCTTACGACCTCAATTTAGGAGAGGGAACAAAAAAATACAATCTAGAATAACAAAGTATACAATGGGATACGTTTTTGCTTCTGTATTTCTAACGTGTTTTTATATTTTAATTGAAACAGAAGGAAAGGAAAACACTTTTACTTGTTTTTTGCATGCGATTTTTCTCATTCGATTTCCGTCTTCTTTTGTTTAGTTGTAGAGTTTGATATCTCAGCTTAAATCTATTTGCAATTAAGATATTCAAAACTATTTACCTTCCTCTTTGAATTTCATAAGGTTTAACGTGTCCTAGGTTCTTTTCACTTTTTATAAAATGCAATATTCCAGTTTCAGGATAGCTTTATAAGCTAGAACAATTTATATCCTTTAGAAATCTGAAAGAAAAAGTACTGAATTCATATAATTACGAATTTATAAAGTATGAATAAATAAAATTTAGTAATTGTTTGTCAGCATTTTATTTTAAAAGTTAAATTTAAAACAACTCAACAACAGTTTAAAAAATATTTTAGTTTTAAGGGAAGTAATAAAAGTTTTTTAGTTGGAAGTTTAAAATAAAAGTATAATGCATCTAATACAACTTAATGTAACTTTAAGTAAACTAACACAGGAGTAATGTATCTAATCCTACTACCTAAGTATAAAAAGCTCTTTATTTATAAGATACAACAGGATACATGAACAGATAAAACAGATAAGATACATGAACAGATAAAACAGAAAAACAGTTAGTTTATAAAATATAATATTAATAATAAATTGGGAAGAAATAATGATTTACGAACAACTGATTAGAAAACTAAACATATATGAATTGTTTCATGAAAACAAAAGGAAAATTGAAACCACTTCGTTAATTTTAAACGTTTCTTCTACAAGATATTGTCCATTTCTCTCGCCCAAAATTAAAGTAATGAAGAAGTAATATATAGCTACAATAGTAACTTGGTGTGAAATTTTATCAAAAATATCATCCATTGAATCCACGCAATTTCTTTTTACCTCCAGAAAAATATTTTTAAAGTCTTAAATTAAATTGAAAGAAAAAGACATAATAAATACAAAGACTAATCCAATTTTATGTATTTTCCCTCTAAAACATGAATTTTGAGAAAAATGGTTGCTATCTAGTGATACTTTAAGAACCCCAAAGTAATTTTGCTATTTTTGGTCTCTATTCTCCTTTTAAAACTGACGATTCAATTTCTTACTTTAAATATACTAACTATAGACCATAAATTTATATCGAACGGTTTTGAATTGGGGTTTCGTGAGAGAAATATCCCTAATACAGACTCACCCTTCATCATTCAATAGCTATCACTGGAGGTAGTATAATCGGTTTTCCTGTTGTTTCTTCATTGAAAATACCGCACGAAAACCGTGTGCGTTTAGATTGATGATATCGTTGCATTGTGCACCATTACACAGGGGGAAGGATCACTTACAGCAGAAGGTGGCGAATAACGAAGCAAAGTTTTATGAGATAATGGCAACATAAACAGTTGTTGATTGAAAAGGCATGATCTGGAACTTAGGCGATCCAGGTTGTTTCTGATCCTTGTTTGTTTGAAGTGATTCGTTGGGATTGAGATAAATTAATCTTGCAAAGCGTTTTGTAAAGAGAAAGCAATGAATTTAAAACATGCCGGGATAGTTTTAGAACATAGAGCCTTTGTTTTAATTTCTTTCTTCGTTTTAAATTGCTTTCAATTGTTTGTTTTAAAGCAGTAGGTAGAAGGAAATTTTTGGGGTCAATTTTAGATCAGTGAGCACGAAATTAAGTTTGATGCCATTTTTAATTGGTGCTAAGAATGAAAACAAGTGTTTAAGTTAGTTTACAGCAATATAATAGCATTATTTATGTAATAATAGCTTCATTATAATACACAATAGAATAACTTGTATATTATAGATATACCAATATGTAACCGCTTTTTAAAGTTTACAAATAATAGTCCTCACATTGTGCACGCAAATTCTTATTATCCCCTTTCAAAAACTTCAAACAAACGAGATGTTTTTCTTAAATATAGCATTTCGAAATTTAGTCATTTTTTATCTAAAAAATATATTTTAACTTTGAATTTTCGTTTTGATTTAATGAAATTGGTAGGAGATTCTATTCATTAAGCATTTTAAATCTGAATATAACCTAATCGTTGAAGAAAACCTATCTCGTTCGTCGTGAAATGATGGTAGAAGGAAAAGATTTTTATAATGCCACGAGATAACTCGGCAAAATAAGAGAAAAACAGCAAATCTAGCAACATTTTTACACATGAAATTGAATTCTCCACCTGGTTATGTATCACTAGAACCTTAGAAAGGCATTCTAAATGAGTTTTGTTATAGACTAAATAATACCAGAGAAAAATTAAGAATTATTCGAACACAATTTCGCAATAATTCAAAAGACTCCGAGGAAATTGTGAGAAATAACACCTATTGAAGCTTTCCATGAAAGGAATAATTGAGTTTCGAAAGCTACCAAGCCCCGCGGCCAAAAATATTCAGTGTATTCTAATCGGAAAGAAATTATCCAAACAATAGCCTCTCAGTTTTTCTTCGAACGCCATTGAACTGGCCCGAGAAGAAATAGAAAAAAAAACGAGTCTTCGAAAAAAGCAATTAGAAAAGAGACGATTACTGAAGCCAGTTTCGTAGCTTTCCTACCCGGGAGCCCAAAACAAGATAGCGGATTGTATCTCTTCCCTGCCTGCGGACAACGTTGCCACTTAATTTCAGTAATTCCGAATCGTCTGCACAAATATATTTTGAATAAATAAAAACCAGTCGAGTTTTTAAAACACATTCGAAATAACAAAATGGCGTTTTTCTCTGTCGGTTTAATTCGAATGTTGCCAGCTTTTAAATACAATAATGTAAAATAAATGATATATCGTTTGACGGAATAACTCTCCAGGCCAATACCAACTTTCTAGATAAAACTCTTCGGTTCTCGCTTTATAATTTGATCAGTTTTTGTCGTTGAATTATGCAAAGAGCTTCATTATAAACTATTCGAACGTAATAATATGTCATTAAATTCCAATCGCCTCTGTTCTTTGAATGTTTTTTTTTTTACTTATTCCGTTTAAATTTGAGAAAACAGGTGTGTATTGGAATCAGACGGAGAAGCGGTTCATCACGGTAATAAAAGGCTATACAAGAGGTCCACAGTGTCTTTTTCAAAAAACTCATCTGTATCAGGATGACACGCATGTTAACGATCAGCGTATACTGGTGTTCTCTGCCAAGATTATGCTAATAGTAGTCCGATGAAGCTTTACAATGACACGCTACGAGATTTAACTGATAACTGATGCATTATTATGGTGTGTTTGATAATATGTAAAATAATTCGATTTTCTATTCAAATTGGAGCTTGGTGGGTGAGTTCTGAGATTTCTCCCATTTCGTGACCCTTTTTTTTTACTGATCTCCTTCCTGCGAAGAAACAATCTAATGTTGACTTCTTGGAAAATATTTTTTTAAATTTTTATATTGGTTGAAGAAGTCTGGAAGGTAAAAAGGGTATAGGTTGATGACCTAAAATCAGTATAATGGTTACAGAGGATAAGATGAGATGGGACCTTTTGTGTGTTAATTTTTTTTTAAAGATTGTTTGACGTATTATTGCATTTAGTTTTCCTCTTAAATGTTTTATTTGATGATAAATGTTAATAATAATACAAAATACAATATAAATACAAAATGTGATAAATTGTTTGCAAAGTTTGGTTTAACTATCATTGTTTTTTGCATTTGATAACCATAATTTTACAAATATACTCAAGCGTTTCATTTGCAATACCTTAATTATTTTGACTTTTTGGATTAGATTTTGTGTAAAATACAAAAACCTCGTGTTACGTAGTTTTAAGGAGTTTTGTTCAAAAAGCATCTGTATTTGACAGGGTTTAGAGTAACATACTTATAAAAGTATTTCAACACTTCTCAAGTTCTTTCCTTCTTAGAAATTCTATAATTTTACTTCAAAATTATGTTCTATATTAATATATTTAATATGAATTTAAAGAAATTGTGATTGCTATTTATTTCATCCTTAAATTTTTCTTAACTGTCTTTTCGTGAAATAAAATAGTCTAAACTACTTTTTTTTACAATGCCAATTTAGAATATCATCCTTTATGATAATATCTATTCTCTTCGACGACTCTGAGCTGAAGTAAACAAATTTATGATGTTAAACTGCCATAACTCTGAATTAATGTCACTTTCGTTAAATTAAAAACCCTCAAATTATTTTTTTTTCTATTTTTGGGCTTTTAACTTGTGCCGCTAAACACGTGGCACAAGTCTATGTCATTCTATGAATAATAACAGGAACTTTTAAATAGTGGTATTAAACATCAATTCCTTATCATAATATATTTTTGAAAATAACTATAAATACGAAATCTAAAGAATCGACAATTTATATCTATCGAAAAATTTTAACTCATATCCCTTAAATGATCGTTTAATGTCAAATACAGACGGCTAACACGCTTCTCCAATCTAGTTTAGAATCTTAACCACTACACACATTACTACTGGATTTACTTTTTGAGAGTAATATTCAATTTCAATAGATTAGTACTTCCCATCTAATTACTTCGCTCTATCCACTAATCTTCCCGACTGGGTTTCCACAAAAGAGAGTATTAAATCCGCAACCGTTATTACCCCCCAAACGATAAGGTTAAATTGGCGGGTACGAGGTCCCTTCGATAAGCAAATATTTGTTCGGAAAAATTCCCCTTATAATGTAACCGTCCACGCCCGGTCTCTATTCCCTATCATTTCGGCATAAAAAAAAGTGCCCTAGAGTGATAACTCGGCGTTAGGGCGAGCATCTCAAACCAGTCAATAATTAAGAATCAGAATCGAACCAAAACGTTCGTTTGCGTGATGCCTTCTTCTCTCCCTCTTCGTTCTTTTGTCGTTTTTTTTTATTCCGCCCCGAGATTGACAAAACGAATTTTCTAAAGAGCGCAGATGAATGAGTTTTGATTGCCGCTCTGGTATCGTTAAAAAAAAAGAATGTGAATAGGACCTCGTTCCAGGGGCACGGAATAAATAAAAACGGGCAGGGGAGGGTTCCATTCGTAGAGATGATGTAGAGAGAGAGTGGACAAAAGCTGCAAACCTGCGCAGCTTGACATAGAAAGTGTCCCATTAGACTAATAGAGGGGAAATCTCTCATTCTCTCTTCCTCGTCTTTCTCTCCACTTTCTCTTTTTCTCATCCAACCTTCTCTTTTTGTCTCATCTCTTCTCTTTCTCCTTTTTTTTTTTTCTATT
Organism: Tetragnatha montana; assembly: GCA_963680715.1. Taxonomy (NCBI): domain Eukaryota; kingdom Metazoa; phylum Arthropoda; class Arachnida; order Araneae; family Tetragnathidae; genus Tetragnatha; species Tetragnatha montana. The sequence goes on from OY796683.1 coordinate 22,332,837, forward strand.
CCTCACCCTTCTCTTTCCCCATATCCTCCTTTTCTTTCTATACATTCTCTCTTTCTACGTATTATCTTTCTTTCCCACCCAGAAAAATTATAACTGGGTTATCTGGGCTAGATAGTTGCAAAAAAACAATTCAAGCTTAAGTTTAACTTTACCTTAAAACCAAGACGAGAAGTTTGAGAGTTTCAGGAAGGAAATAATAAGGATTAGCCTGTCGCAAATCTCGTCAATCGGAACATTTTACTAAAACATAAAAAATTAAAAATAGCACTTCTATTTGATACACTAAAGTAGCTTTTTTATTTCAATGTTTCAATATTTACCGCCATTTTTTTGGAAAACATGGCGCTTGAGACCAGCTAATCCTAAAGTACCATATATTTTTGGAATTAAGCATTAAAGAACATCACGCAATATTTTCAAACGAACAGTAGAAAACTGTAATCTAAATAGAAAATTGAAAGAATATCAAAAAAATTTAATGGTGTTTAAAAAATTGCTACCGTTGTGTTTTGAGGATCCTTGAGATACAGAAACGGATAATTTCCAGCTTCTGGAGATAATGGAAAATCTCTCACGACAACAATAAAAAATAGTCGCCACCCAATTCACTATTTTGATGATTTCAAACATTTCCTTTAAGGATGCCTACTTCCTTGGATTTTTAGTTGTTATAAGAAAACTTTTATTGTATTCCCTCAAATACGTAAAAATGCCCTTCCTCATTCAATGCGAGCTATTAGGAATATTAGCTGTATTAGTAAAGGAAATTGGGAGTTTTAACGTTCGTTTTAAGATTGGTGAGACTAGGCGCGGAAGGCTAAAGGAAAACGCCAAAGAAGCAATTACGCTCTTAAAGTGACAATGTTGACACTGTGATTTCAATCATGAAATATTTTCGATGTGCACACTAGTTAACATTACCTCCACGGTTCCATTTCTTTCAGAAGGGGGGGGGATGGCACTGTCAAGCGATCCGATCTGTCGCTTTCCCACTTTTGTTTCGGTTTGCATTCAGATTCCAGATGTAATTAGCCGTAATTGTTCGCGAACGTGCCCGGCGAAGGGGAGGTTTTTTCCCCTCTGATCGAGAGCAATAACATTAAAAGAGGGACTTTTAATTATCGTTTGGGGAACACGCTCATATAATGCCCTTTCTATTCAGGGGGATCTGGCAACCAAATGAATGTGACAATGGTGGAATAATGCGAGCGTGAGCTTTGAATGGTAATTAGAGAACTCTTTAGTGCTAATCAAGATCTTTTGCGCTGGGGCAAAAAGCGTTCGAGGGCTTGATTCGATGTGAATACCTTGTTTCGCGAAGAACGTAAATATAGAAACAAATGGAGAAAAAGTGCTTTGTGTTCGGGAAAACAAGCGTGCATTGAATACTAAATTCGGGGTTGATTGTAGTGAATTATTATTTTAATCCTTATTTAAATATAAGATGAAAAATTCGAACTCTCTCTCTCTCGCTAAAAGCATGAAAACATCAAAGCTTCGAAATCAACACGTGAGTTTCGAGGATATCAATTGAGTTTTAGTTAATTTAATTTTTATGATGCTATTCTGGTTTTGTAATGAATCTTTCTGTGATTGTAGTTTGTTTTCTTTCAGGTAAAATTATTTTTCTGGATTTGCTCTTTTGGTATATTTCAAGTAAAACTGCAAACAACTAGATAGAATGGTTTAAAAGGCATTTTATGAACGAGAATGCAAAAGGTAAGAATATGCACTTTTTTATTTAACAGTTAAGATGAAATGTAGTTCTCATTTTATTACCTCACAGCAGATATTTTTATCTCACAGAGAGATGTGTATTTAAATATTGAACTATTACGATTAGTATCACGTCTTTTCTGCACATTTATTACATTTTATTTAAATTGAATGACGTAGAAATTTCATTTACTGTTGTTTTATTTTCTCCTATAAAAAATATTTTCATAAAATGCAGTTTGCGATATTAATGTGTTATTTAAATAAATGGCACACAAAATATTTTCGTACATTTTCGTTTGAGCAGTAGCAGTTAAGCAACAAAAGCAATTTAATAAAGAGGATTTTCTCCGAATGTATCTACTTTTTATAGAAATTTAGTTAGTTTGATTCCGATTTGTATAATTTTTTTTTACTAAAAGTTTTAAATGTTTTTAAAAGACACATGAACTGTAGTTTATTCACTCCTTGAATATAATAATGTTCTCTTTAAAAAAAAAAAAGAAAATTACCAAATTCAAATACTTAAATGTAAATAAAAATAACAAATCTTTGAAGTACATACTAATAGAGAACTTCCAAGAGAAACAAAGCCACTTCCTATGATCATAAACCTCTAGAAAGAAATACGCATATAAAATTTTCAACATCAGAAAGGATTTTTCTTGCTCTCATCTTACATTACATCCATCGCATAATATGAATACCGATTTCTCTACACACACAATCCAACCCTCTGTGTCCAGTCAGTCCACCCATCTGCTTTCCGTCCTTCAATCACACCACCCTAACGACCGGCGACACCAATCCCTATTAATGAAAAGCCCGAAATTCGATAAACGCATTTATTAAAGAGTATTTACTTTCCCACTCTCCCCATTTGCATTCTCCCTTCTTAATTATTGTTATCGGGTGTTCTTCGGACGTTTCTCCGGCGCTACGTGATTACGCCGTCGGTAATTGCCGCTTGTGACACTTTGAAATATGAAGCGCGGGGTGAAAAAACCTTTATTATTATGCGTGCATGTGACGTTGCATATTCATAGCGATGGTGGTATGGGGAGCTATTGTGGTCGGCCATTGTGGCTATTTATTGTCGTCGTGGGGAGTCGAGGGATTTATTGGTGGTCGGTTTGGGTTTGGAGTTGTCTATGGTGGTGCGTGGGTTTTCATATTTTGAAGGTAAAGGGGATGTGTGTTAGTAAAATACAACACACATTTTCTACAATACAACATATGGCTCTAGATTCTAAAACCATACTCTACCTACCATATAAATTCTAGACCTTGTAGAATTTAAAAGGTTCGTATCTAATAGATAGTTAGAGGTTTTAACAGTCCACCCAAAATTTTCATGTTTTCATCTGTTGTTTTTCTTTGAAAATTCTGATAAGAAACTGTTCCAAAAACCATAGAAATTTATCTTGATTTCTAGAACACATCATATAAAAAGTAATAAGCCATTGAAATTGGAAACTTTTACAATTTGTTTGTACAGTTTTCCCAAATTTGTGAAAAACTTCCACATTTTTAAGGTGGAGAAAAGGAATGCTTTAAAATGTTTAAATTTTGATCTTTTAATGGCTCTTCTAGATGTTCTTAAAATTAATTTAATAATTTATTACTTTGAATTGAACATTCAAGAGAAATATTAAAAATTGGGTTGCAAAAATATGGAATGAAATAAAATAGACTGTTTGACGAAACTTTAAAGTTAATTATTTTTTGAAGCTTCAAAAGTAGTTATAACTATAAGTTGAATCTAAATTATTTTTATTAGTCAGTATAGTTAACTACTTTTGATAAGTAATTGCCTAACACTAAGTTATTCGTGTATTATTTCTTCCCATTCATTATTAAGGGATAGAATATGGTTTGAAAGTAATTTTAAGCATTAATTTATGAAAACTTAAAGTTAATATTGAAGATTAAAAAAATTAGAAAAATGAACAAGCTTTATTCTATAGACAATTTATTTATATTTTGTTGTAATTTGTAAACTCACAAACCTAAAACATTCAACCCGTTTTATTTTAAATGAAATCGACAATAACTCTATAGAAGTCATTAAAAAAATAAAAGTTCTCCGCGAATTCCCCGTTGACAAGTCCCCACACCACTCCCTTCATCATAAACGACGACGAGACTATAATAATCACCCCATTCCCTATGACTTGAGTAATTTGACGAATTAATTTGCTTCAGAAGATATCACTGATGCATCAGAGAAATCGGCACCCAGAGCACCACCACTCCACCTGTTCGGCTGCACGACAGACACCTGTAACCCTCCCTTCCTTCGATCCCCCGTCGGTCCCTCGGGGGTATCAGCTGCATTTTAATGTTCTTTAATTACCCGCGAAACACCCTTGCCCGGTGCCGAGCTGACTCTTCTGCTATGACAGCATCCGAATGACAATGAGGACTGGATGGAGCGTCACGTGGAGATCTTTTCATCTTATGGGTGGTTTTCTTTTTCTTTTTTTTTTTTTGAGGGTTGAACTAACTACAATGGGAGGGAGAAATCTGTTTTTTTTTTTGGAGGGGGTATATCTTAATTGCGTTCTGGGGTTAGGACAGGTTGGTCAATTTGTGACGCACTTGGCGCGTTTAAATTTAAATGGTTGTTCCGTTTTGTAATATTAAATTTAACTGTGCAACAATGGCGATAAAAAATGGACTCTCAAGAGGAGTCAACAATAGCTCACGTGTCATGATCGCTGTAAAATATATGCTCTAATTTTGTAAAAAAAGAGAGTTGTGATATTTTGAAAGGTGTTTCGAACCCCTTTAATTTGTACCTTTTGCGTACATTTTTTCACTTTTTAACTTGTACTAGTTCGTACATTTTTTGGCGCCCGAACAGGGACGAAGCAGCACTTTAAGATGTCGGGTATTTTCAAAGTAGGAATTAAAAAAGCCGATTTGCAGTTCGTCCTAGAAGAACTTGGAGTTACAGTGCCGGAAGGTTCCACTCTAGTGAAACTGAAAAATTTAATACTGGCCAGCGATGAATATAAGCAAGATACAGAATTTGTGAAATCGTTAATAGAAACTACCGTCGAGGATAGAAAGAAACAAGAAGAGGGGAAAGCTAGAAGGGATCATCAGCTTGAAATGGCCAGAATGGATCATGAACTTCAAGAAAAAATTAAGAGGCTGGATGTTGAAAAGGAGGCAGAGAAAGATAGAAGGGATCACGAACTTCAAGAAAAAAATAAGAGGCTGGATCTGGAAAAGGAGGTAGAGAAAGCTAGAAGGGATCATCAGCTTGAAATTGCTAGGATGGCTCATGAATTGGAAGTGATCAAGGCTCAGGCAGGAAAAGTAAATCCAAGTACATCGAGTCAAGGTTCCGGTTCCGTTTCTGCCGATGTAGTAAATTCTAAAAGAAAATTTACGTTACCGAAGCTAGAGTTTAGGCAATTTGGCGATGATGTCAAAGAATGGTTGCCATTTTGGAGCCAGTTCCAGCATATAGACGGGGATTGCGAGATTGCCATGGAAGATAAGTTCCAATATTTGATACAGGCAACGGTGATGGGTTCACGGGCGAGAGACATTGTTGAAAGTTTCCCACCAACAGGAGCTAATTATATTAAAGCTGTGGACAGTCTCAAATCGCGTTTTGGAAATGAAGATGTGCAAGTGGAAGTATACGTGAGAGAGCTTTTAAAGTTGATTATCAATGTACAGATCAATAGAGTTTTTTCATTTACTTCATTATATGATAAACTGGAAACATACTTAAGAGCTTTGGACACTCTTGGAGTAACTACAGACAAGTGTGCCTCTGTCCTTTACCCGATGGTGGAATCCTGTTTCCCCGAAGAATTTTTGAAGGCCTATCACAGAAGCACTTCTTCCACTCCTAAGTTAGAAGTAAAAGAGAGACTGAACAAATTGATGGAGTTTCTTAAATCAGAAGTTGAGGGTGAAGCCAGAATCAATCGAGCGATGGATGGTTTCGGCCTGATGAAAGCTGAAGATAGCAAGCTGACCAAACCGAAAAAGATTGGTTTGGGAGTTAATAAGAATAGTACACTATCAACTGCTGCTGTTTTGCACACCGTTTCTCATGTAAGGGAGCCCAAGAGAGGGTGCATATTTTGTGATGGAAAACATAGGAGTGCAGACTGTTTCTCTGCACAAAAAATGCCGTTGTCCGAGAGACAGGAAATTCTTAAAAATAAAAGAGGGTGTTTTTCGTGTCTAATTCCTGGACACATTTCTTCGAAATGCAGAAGTTTCATAAAATGTCTTCTTTGTGGTCGGAAACATACGACGCTTATGTGTGATACTTTGGAAAAATGTGCCAAAACGGCTCCCACGGAACAAACATTGTCGGCAGTAAAAGAAGTTAATATGACCAACTTAAACCAGAATCCGAAAGTGTTTCTACAGACTTTGGTCGCGAAGCTGGTCTCCAACGGCAAAGAAATTAATGTTCGTCTGTTGATTGATACAGCATCTCAGAGATCATACATCCTGAATAACGTCGCCGAATCTCTGAAATGTACACCTTTAGAAGAAATTGATGTGGCTCATTCCCTTTTTGGTGGGGTAACTACAGATGTTAGAAAACATAAGAGGTATGAAATTAGAATTTCACCACTACAGGGAAAATTCTCCTGCAAGTTGGAAGCCCTGGGCCAAGATGTAATTTGTGAAAAGATACTACCGGTAAATAGAGGTCCATGGCTAGAAGAACTAAAAGATTTAAGAATAGAATTGACCGATGTTAGCCATACTTATGAACAAGTACATGTACTAATAGGAGCAGACATGATAAGCAAGTTATTGACTGGGCATCAAAGAGTCTTGTCTAATGGAATGGTAGCAACAAACACATATCTTGGATGGACCTTAATGGGAAAGGTACCTCAACAGGAACCTTCTGAGGAAAGTCTCGCCATGTCAGTAATATCACTGTTCGTTCAAGAAGCTGAGATGGCCAATATGTGGAGACTAGACCCAGTTGGAATTAATGAACCCATTGAGAAGAAATCAAAATTAGAAAAAGATATTGAAGCCGAGGAGCATTTTCTTCAGACGGTGAAAGTCAATGACCAAGGAAGATACGAAGTTAATTTATCACGGGAGGAAAATGAATCTTGTTTACCAGACCACTTTAGCCCAGTACAAAATAGATTGGATCGCACAAATGTTCCGCTGGAATCCAAGTCTGTTTATCATGAAATAAGAAGATTGACCGATATTTCCGCTTGGCATCGTGTCGCAGGAGAAGCGAAACCAGCAGACCTTCCATCTCGAGGATGTTCTCCTAAAGCATTGAAAGCTATGGAATGGTGGGAGGGGCCAGCATGGGTTAAAAGAATCAAGCGAAAGGTGGGAGCGAGACATGCAAAATCAGTTTTACAAGCTCTCAAATGGAGAGCGGTCAGACGATGGCCTCGTCACGGAGTAACGTAAGCGGAACAGAATCATTTTTATAGGAAGTTTTCGTATTGCTGTGAGCTAAATGAAAGACAAGGTTTTGTTCGTGTACAAACAGCTAAATCTCAGTTACTACGTCCAGTACAACGAATCTACCCTTTAGAAGTTTCTACCCCTTCCGAGATCTCAACAGCAAGTATTTCCCACTAGAGCTCCCTCCAGATCAAAGTAGCCACTGACGAAGTATAGAAGCCTCTAATGTAATGATTGCTAAAACTGAACGAAAGAGTCAAAATTCCTGAAATCCTGACTTTATAAACTTTAGAACTTTTATATTCATATTTTATTATTAGTTTTTGATTATGTAACCTTGAATTGTAATCAAAAAGGTGGGAGGATGTTCCGTTTTGTAATATTAAATTTAACTGTGCAACAATGGCGATAAAAAATGGACTCTCAAGAGGAGTCAACAATAGCTCACGTGTCATGATCGCTGTAAAATATATGCTCTAATTTTGTAAAAAAAGAGAGTTGTGATATTTTGAAAGGTGTTTCGAACCCCTTTAATTTGTACCTTTTGCGTACATTTTTTCACTTTTTAACTTGTACTAGTTCGTACAATGGTTGTTTTAGATTTCTTTAATGTGTAAAAGCAAACAAATTAATCCAGTGAAATTTTCAAATTCGGGTAATATGTAATTTTGCAAATTTTTATTCCCTCTGCCATTATTTTAAATTAATGTTTCATTTTATCAGAGAAAAGTTTCTTAACTTCTTTTTTTATAGATTTATTTTAAAATCGATTGGTAATCCATTCAAAGTTTTTTAAACATTTCCTCACGGAATAACCTTTTTTTTTCTGAAGACATTTTATTTATTCATTTCATCAATACTTTTGCCGTCTAATAGAAATAATAAGATTGTGGAATAACCACACTTATATTTGTTTTTCAAACGCTTTTATATTTGTGTACATACATTTTCTTCGTGTCACATAAAATTTTTTGGGACTGGAAATAGTTTGGAAGTACAAAAATTTCGGGATTAACCATAATCCAAGGGTTAGGGAAGCATATTTTGGAAATATAGCCAGACAAATATAAGCTTTTATTTCGTATTTTATAATTTTGTAAAATTTAATTTTCTTTAAACAACTTTCAATTCCTTCGGGATAATCGAAGGGCCATTTTTCTTTAGCAGTCTTCCTCATGTTCTTAACTCGCACTTCATTACGAATTTTAAAAAAAAGGAAAAAGGGAATACAGCTAAGTCACAACATTTGAAAAAGAAGAAGAAATAAAACAAAGAGTGTAACCCAAAAAAAATTTTCCTCAAACCCCATCACGTCATAAGAAACTAAGACTCACCGCAAAGCTCCATGCACAAAATCTGGGTGTTCCTAAATTCAGATCGAAACACATTTTATGTAATACGTTTTCTTTTACAACGCTATTGTTTCTCACTCAACGCAATTGCAACATAATCGCAATACTATCAAAACGCTTTTGATTATAGAAGTGTTCATTATCGAGTTTAATTAGCACTGCAGGAGTCGATCCAGGTTTTATTTTTTGGGACCCATTTTTGTGAAAACTGAATTCAAATTATATTTTAATTTTTCAAATTATCGTAAAAAACATATTTTTGATTTGAAACAAATAAGATTTTGTGAATATTTTCTTGCAAATAATCATTAATGCTCATTTGAAAGGGTCGTTTTTATGAATTTGAATTTTGTGAAGGGGCCGTTTTTATGAATTTGAATTTTTTGAAGGGGCCGTTTTTAGGAGGTGGAATTTTGTGAAGGGGCAGCAAAAGGGCCCCAATTTTCGGCTGGATCGACCCCTGCACTGCAAAAGTGTTTCACGCATTTGCAATGCTCCCTAATCTCCTGCAGCATCCCCTTCTCCTAAGCCGATCCCCGGAATAGAGAAATTCGTCTTCGAAATCGAATTATGGAATCATAAGAGAGATAGAAGAAGAATTAAAAAAGAAAGATGGTTAAATAAATTATAGGACGCTAAAAAGGAGACCCAAAAACCTTCCATCCCAGCACTGCTCCCAAGCCCCTTCATCCCCATTCCTGCAGAGCGTCGTCTCTACAGGTGCGCCTTCCCCGAGACAAAGCGGCCGGCAACAATCGTCTGCCGGGAGGGCAGTAGCCGGGGTGCCCCGATGGGTGCGGCCGCCTGCCACCACGTTACGCCGACCCTCTCCCCCTCTCTCGCTCCTTCATACGTTTTGTTTTGTTGCTCCTTTCTCGCGTTATTAATGGGAAAGGGGATGATGAGTTGTCTTGGAGCTAGTGAGCTTCGGAAGGTTTTAACACGGAGACATGGAAAATATTAATGTGTTGTTTTGAATGGAGGGAAATCCAATGTTTGGTAGTGAGTCAAATTCGAATTCGGTTTTCTTAAATTTATTTTCTTTAAAAAAATTTTAGTTATTTTATGAGGTACAGTACTGCCGTCCTTAGCAAGAAGGGCGTATCTTGGATTTTGGCGATTTTCAGGTTTTTGCATACCTAGAATCTTTGGAGTCTTCTGCACCTTATGATACCTCATTCATGTACCTATGGGTACGAAAAGGTACACAAAAACGCTAGTGAAAAAGGGCGTATCTCTGAAATTTCTTGAAATCCTTAGGCGATTAGGCGTATGTCGTTTTTCCTAAGCCTAAAAGGCGGATATCATGCCGAATACCTTTCTCTACTAAGCAAGAAAGCCGCATCTCCTGAGATACGGCTTTTTTGCTTAGCAAAAATTCGATTTAATTTAATGATTAAATTTAATAATCTGCGTAAAAAAAGTAGTGTAGAAACAACTAACGAATCATGTTAAAAACCCCGGCTAAAATCTGCCAGGAAACCGCTTGAAGTGCTTGGAATGCTTAACAAAAAAGGCGTATATCTCGAATAATACCCTCATTTACTAAGCGGAAAGGGCTTATCTCCTCTATAAATTGGTTATGACGTGAATTCCCATGGAAAAAAGGCCGTAGTAAGTTGGAAAATGATTGGACCTACCGTATGATGTCCCGAAAATGGGGTAAAAGTATAATTAACTGGACGCGAAACTTAAAAAACTAAAAGTGCTTGTACTGAAAATCGTGATTTTCGGAGATGCGCCCTTCTTGCTAAGGACGGCAGAGTAGAACTCCAATTATTATCAGAATCAATTGGGACCGGACTCCATACGTATGATCAAAAATTCGGGTAGTTGAATTTTTCTTAAAAGGTCCATTTTAATTAATTACTGTTGTATGTATGTATTTTGAAAAGGGAAGATAAGAACTATTTTTAAAGATAGATAGTTTTAAATTAATTAAATGAAAAGGCAATATTCGGGTCAATTCGGATAATCGAAGTTCTACTGTATTTTGGGAATTTTTAAAAATATTATTTAATGTGTTTTTGTATAATCTGCACTATTATATAGTTTCATTAATTTGGATATGTGAGGTGGGTGGTCTGTAGCGAAATTAAGGAATTGGTATTCCTAAAACCCACATTCAAAGTTTTTAACCCGCGAGGACGCGCGCAGGGCCTGCGAGGCCCTGGCGCTTGAATAAACCTTCATAAAAACTATAATTTTTAATCGAAAATGCTGAAATCCCGTGTATCTGCCTAAAAGGTTTCCACCTATCACGTCCTAAGTTTAAATAGAGTGGGTATGTTATTTTCGGAGTTAGGTTGTTGTTTTCATTGAAATGCTTCGAAAATTGGGAGGATTCGCGCGAGTTATAACCAAAGATGGTGCCCAAAAGTAACTGGAATCTATAATTTGTCTTGCAAAAAAAGGAAATTTCAGGTAAACAGCACTAAATCAATGGACTCTAACCGTCTGACGTCACACGGAACCAACACGTGACCTACTGAGCTTGCAATTGGTTACCACAGATACTACACTAGTAGATCTACTAGTGTAATATCTGTGGTAACCAATTGCAAGCTCAGTTGTAGGTCACGTGTTGGTTCCGTGAAGTCTCGAACCAGATAGGCGGTTAGAGTCCATTGCGGAAATCGGCCTCCCTTTGAAGATAGATAATCTCGGACCCTTCCTCCTGATTGCTGGTGCTTTTCAAAATAGTCTAATATTATATATTAATAAAAAGCCATCGACTTAAAAATGAGTTATTATACACTTTAAACGATTAAATTATGTACTTAAACTTTCCGTGATAAAATTTTTGGATTCACTGAACGTTTAGAACTGAAAACGGTGTGCAGGGCCTGAGAGGCCCTGCGCGCGTGCCCGTGTAACAGAAAGTAGCGCGCGTCCTCCCGGGTTAAGTCCTCTCAGATGACATTTTTTGTGACATACATAACATTATTTTAAAATGCACTTTGTGTAACAAAAGAATTTTTGAATAATAAGAATCTATATACTAATTGAAGGGGTGAGTTAAAGAAGGAGGTATGTAACAAAAACCTGGTTTCGGGATATTTGACTTTATTGTTTTTTGTTTGTATTATTTGTACCAATTACTACCTCTTTCATGACCTTGATACCTCCTAATGGTCCTAGAGAGATGATGTGAAAACTTTTCACAAGGTTCAGGTATTGGAGGCAAACACTAAAATGTTATCTTGATCTTACTTTTTTTCCCTACTTATGATGAAAACTAAATGAAAAACTAAATTTTTGAATTACTTAAAAGTTTATCCCACATGAAATTACAAATATTTTAAGAAAAAAATAAATTATCATATTTAAATCCATCAAATTTTAATGTGATAGACTTTAATATTTCTACAATTAATGTTGTGTATTCTTTATAGGTGGTTATGTAATGAAAAGTCAGTAACTTATTCAGTTTTCTTTTATTTTCAATATTTTCACTTTAATCTGACAATTCACTCTTAAATTAGAGTTTTTCACTGAAAAGAAAGCCGTATAAAAGCCGTACGAAATGTGCAGTAAGAGAAAATACAAATCCCCAGAATTACAATGGTGTCTGGGAATTTGTTTCATTTTACAAACTTAGTCTATTTTTGCCGTGCATGTATGAACTGATTACTGATGACTGATTACTGACTGATTACTGATAATTTTAATCTTCCCTCTATGTAAAAAGGAATTTTAGAGTTTGATGAACGTAGGAAAATGAATTTTACTGCCGCTTCCCCGTCAGTTTGAATTTAATTGACAGCTGAATAGTTAATTGAGGGGATTTGCTACAGGTCAAAAGGTAAAACGTTTCAAATTAGAATTAATGATAACTTTTAACTAATCCTCTCAAACTAAAGAGAAATCATACCATTTTATACTCTAACGTAACTTCGAATTGAGAGAGTCTAAGTATTTAACTAAAAGTTAAATAGTATCTTTTCTTACAACTAGATGAAATAAACCTTTTCATCTCCTACGTTTCCAGCTAACCAGGCTTCTTTGATCATATTACACACAAGTTTCTAAATTATGGAGGGCAATCCCAAATATCCCTGATAAGATCACGATTCGCCTTAGTAAAAGGCAGCAAATTCGAAATGAGAACACAGTAGACCTCCCAGAGGGTACCCAAATACAAGAATAAATTCGTTTTTTCGTCGATTAGTATATTCACCGCAACCAACAGGATCTCCATTGGATGGCCGATTCAATGTCTTTTGTTTGCAACGTCTGTGACTGGGCATCCTTTATGTTATGGAAAGCTTGTATCGGGAAAAATGTAACTGGCATATAATGATTGTGTTCTCGAAGAGGTGTGGTACTTTCAGTGGGAAGATTGTCTGAGTCGTGATTGAAAGGTTCTGGGTTCGATGTCCCCCGTCTGAACAAGAACAAGGGGACGAGTTTAGAGGTATTATTGATTTCAAAATGCCGTTTACTGGGAGGGGCGTGGAATGCCAGAATATTAGTGCCTAATTACAGGTCTGTCTGATAACTTACAGCTTAAAATATTCGTTAAGTATAAGAATTCGTTCTTGAAGAATGCACCCCTAAATTTTAGGCAACATTTACTTTATTTTCCTTTTTTTGTGTGTAAGGTTGGGCTGGAATTCCTATCGTATACATCTAATTGCTTCAAAATTATTGACTTGAGAAAATTGAATAGGTTTTTTTCCCAACATGTTAGCCAAAAAGTAAACTTTTAATTTGAATACCTTTGATTTCATAAAAAGCAGAGCTTTTAGATGGACTGAAGAGATGGACTGAGGTTCTAAAAAGTTATTATTAGAGAGATAGAGGATTTTCTTATTTGAAAGAGGGTAACAAATTGATTTTCTTAACAAATTATAATTCCTTACAATTACCACTTTACTGTTAATGAGAAGATAAATTCAAATTAGGGAAGAACTTTTTATTACAAAATAGTTTAATTCTAACTGCCACTTAGCCCATCCAGGATATTTTGTATCAAACTTTATTGTAATTAGTAAAATATAGTTGATAAAAAGTATTAATACAATCGTGCAACATTTCAAACTTCTCAACTAGAAAACTCCTAATACAATAAAGCATTCTATGTATAAAAATTCATTGAAATATTTGTTACATTACTATATCAAAAATATTTTGAACATGTATATGCAAATATAACACGGGTTTATCTCTCAGATGTGTGTGTATTTAAATTTTAATTAGATTATTTTATATACTGAATACAAGAAAAAAAATGAAGTTCCGAGACAAAAGAAATGACACTACTTACATTATAAATAATATTAAGAAATATAACAAATCAATTTCTTCTTTAATGAGATCTACTCTAGACTCGTTATTAAGGTAACTTAATTGGAAAATAAATTACATTATCAATACATCCTCTTTTCTCAAAAATCATTGTTTCAGTTTGAATAATGTTTCACAGAACCATAAAACCATCATTAAATATCGCTGATATATCTAAACGTCCCCGTACCCCAGAGTGGTAAAGGTTAATTTGCGTTTAGGACCGACAATATCTTCCGGAAACCACTCTAAATTCTGCTTTTACGAGCAGACGACAGAGAAAACGCGGGAAATCTGCGCGAAATTGCCCCAAATCAGCGGAAACCATAAAACAAGCGAACCCAGAAGAGAAGCTCGCATTGTTACATTAAACCGCGCTTGTTAGAAATCTCGGGCAATAAAAGTCCTCTGACTGCCTTTTGTTTTCGGAAAACTCCCGACTGCGATCTATAACAAGGACTTGGGGTTGCTTTTTTTGTTTCTCTTTAAAAGGTGGGTATAAAAATTCGTTTTGGGGGTCATATATGCATTACTTTTATCGTTTGAGGGGCCTTGATGTAGGGGCGTATTGTAAAGAGATATTATGGACTTTAAGGCATCAGTGAATGAAAAATCTGAAGTCGCAATTGAAATGTAAAACGATTTAAGAATCATTTTAGGGATTTCCTTTTCTTTGAGAATGTAGATTTGTAGATTGAATTGAATGTGTACGTTGGTTAGTTAGTTTGCTTTTTATGGAACAAGGCCCATAGCAGTACATATTGTGTCTGTATACGTTCAATATGTATGATGTCGCTATAGGTTAAAGATTGGGGTAAGATATAAAAATGTTAGTAAAAATATGGACCGTTTTTGTATGCTATAATTTTATGCGGCTGAAAAAAATATAATGTGCAACGTAACTGTTATTTTATGATCTAGTATTGTGTCTATTACTTTTGCTAATAAGCTTAGCTTTATGATGAGTGAGTGTACTAGGTGCAGTATAAACTAGACATCTTATAGTTTATTTATGTGACAGAGGAAGAATTAAATTTTTTAATATTTAACGAAAGAAAACATTAATTAATTTATTTTTTATCAAACACTTTAACATAAAATACCATAAGGTGATAAATTGGATTTTTTTAAAAATTTAATCAATGTTTAAGTTTAGTACAATTTCAAATTCATTCAATGGCTAATAATATACTTTATACCTAAGTATTGATACACAAGTGATATTTTACTCACATTTTATACATTTTACGTTAAATTTAAATTTCACATAAAAGAGAAAAAAAGAAAAAGGGCTAAAGACGGTTTGGCGTATTTTAAGTAAGACCCCCTAACTAGGACCTGCACAAGCCTCCTTTTCTTTTGATTCTTTCCTAAAAAGATGGTTACATAAAAAATCGCTTCATTCTCATCTCGGAATCGTAATCGTTACAATGTTTGACAAACTATCCCAGCTCACGCAAAATCCGAACGCACCAAACAATAAAAAAAACCCTCGCACATACTTCTCCCTTTGTCTTTAGTACGGCTTATTCTGTTACGAGGAGGCATTTCTTGTTGTTTTCTTATTACTCCTCTTAATCTCTGGCTCTTCGCATTGTGACCGCAGCCCGCAAATAAATCGACATTACTGTCGCTCCGGTAAGAAAATTTGTTTCTTGAAACCTCCCCTCCCCTGCTCCGAAGAACAAAAAAAAAGGTCTAATTCTGTTCGAAAGGGGCGGGGAAAACGATTCTCGTTGTGGAGGTCAGGCGCTTAAAATATGTCTGATCTGGGGTCCGATAACAGAGAAATAATTAAACATGTGATTTGCCTCTTCTGTGTCAAGAGGCATGCGTTCGATTTGGAAGTAAATTTGCCGCGAGTGTAACGAACTCGTTTAGTGGTTATTTAGACACGGGGTTTGTTTCTTGGAGACTCGAAGAGTCACGTTTTATTGGCTTCTAAGCGTAAGATTTTAATTTTTTTTTCAGACAAGATGTATTTTCTGTCGAGCTTTTATGGTTCTATCAAAAAATTTAAGTTTTTATGTTAGTATCTCAGTGGCTTTCATTCTAACCAACTCATATATGAATCCCTTTTTACATTTTTTAATTATTATTTGTATTCGGTGTAAATTGTTATTATCTAGTCGTGGAACATTTTTCTACTTTAAAAATTTATATTTAAAGAAATATCATTCCACATGTGTTTCTTTTTTTCATTTAAATTGGGTTCAGGATTTATTCTTATAATTTTAATGAAATTGTAAATTGGTATAATCTAGTTGTGGATTTTTTTATTTTAAAAATTCATATTTAAAGAAATGTAATTTCATGTGTTCCTTCATTTCATTTAAATTGGGTTTAGGATTTATTCTTATAATTTTACCGAAATTCCTTTTTTAAAGTAATTTTTATACATTTCCAATTCTAATTTCCCCTACTTCCTACTTAATCCCTATTGGAAAAAATTTCCCAGTGTTCCATAAACCAGTATCAAATCATACTGGATCCAGTATCACTTATATTGGATCAAGTATCACTTATACTGGATCAAGTATCATTTATACTGGATCCAGTATAATTTGATACTGGTTTATGGAACACTGGGAAAAATTTTCCGATAGGGATATATTTTAACATTTAACATTATTTCTTTCTATGGATTCAAATGGTTTTTTCTTTACTTAGAATAACTACCTATAGTACAAAACGTTTTTGAGTAATATTATACAAAGTATATAAGTTCTTATTCATCTATTCTACTTTAAAATACCATGCTCTGAATTTGACTGTTTTGAAATATGTACATGTACACTACATTTAGTGGCATAGCCCTAAATCATTTTTAATTTATGTATTATTTTGTTCCATAAAAATTTACCTCCGGAACGTTAAATAGAGTTAAGTTCAATGGAATACCAACGAAAAAACAACAAAAACCATGTACTTTGTTGTTGAGAAGGTAAAACCTTTATCAAAGCAAATTAATGTGTACAATTAGAGACTGTGTACACAATTACTCCACAGTGGATGTTTCTTCATCTGAACTTGTGACCGAAAGAAAGTAGGAAGACATTATTACCACAGCAACTCGATGATTACACTTTAAAGTATAGAACCGCTTGTTTGAGACTTGTTTACAGGATTAGCATGCGTTCAAAACCATTAACAAAACGAGAAAAAAAGCTTTCTTTTGAATAAATCAGCTTCGTTATCGATGCAGAGGAGAAAAAAAAGCAATTTTCTTCACAAGAGCGTCTCTTCATATTGCGCCATGTTGAGTCTTTCTCTTTCCTCATTGAAATGTCCTCCTCTATTGAAAAAGAACCGTCTCCGAGGATTGTTCTGAATGGCCGTGTTCGTAAAGCTGCGAATAAAGAGGAGAGATGTTTGATTGATGTTAAATTATGCGAACAAAAGAGCAGAGATTCCCATTCGAAATTACTTTTCTCGGTGGCATGATGTGGCCCACGTGCTTCGGATTATGCGGCTTCAGCAAACGATCTCTAATGTTTTCATTAATTCATTTGAATCTAAAAACACAGGACTTCTATTAGTGTTTAGGGGACCGTATATAAATTAAGGCAAAAGCTTTCTTAATGAGGTTAGAAAGGGGAATTCTACTTGCATGTGTGCAAGGAGAATGATAGTTTTCTCTCGATGTACGAAGAGTTTATACAATGTATAAAATATAAATAGAAAGTCATACTTATGAACTAATATTTTACATTTTGATTCATGAATATTCATTTTAATATTATATAGAACTCTAATTGTTTAGGAAATGGGATAATGTATTTCGTTAATATATTTAGAAAATGAGCTATAGACATAAAAGTTGTACTTTAGTAAGTAAGTTGAATACATATATAGTAAAGATTAGAATAAATGTGAGAAAATAGTCTAATTTAACACTTTATTAGTACGCATCTTGTATTTGCCATTAGCCCACTTGTTTTCATTCAACGTTTTATCTCTCCTTTAACTCATTTGTTATTTTTTATAAAATCTTTCTATTAATTTGATTTTTGTGTAAAAAAACCCTTAACAAAAGGAAGAAACATTAGCTCTTGCTTGATTCTGACATGACGTGCTTAACGAGTGAATGGTAGCGTTTGAATTTGCCTCAGTTAGACTAGTTCACTTTGCTTAGTTACTTCATAGTCATTGAAACAATAACGATTTTTCTATGTTTGATTTAAACGTATTAAATAGTTTCAAAAATTTGACACCTTGACAGTTTTCTGTGGTAATAAGGAAAACAGATGCTAAATTGTGATAAAAACTTTATTTATGACTCCTGTACAGTTCTCCTTGTAACGTTTTGTAAGAAAAAACACAGAAAAAAATTTAATGCACCATAATTCTATCTACTCATATCTCTATCCATAAATCCCTTGCCAAACGCGTGCCATAGGTTACAATCCATGGCCCTAATGTTTTCATCCATATTAATTCATTCGAATGTAAAACACAAGCCACCTATTAGTACTTACTACCGAAAAAAAAAATGGAAAATAGAAGCGCTCCGCCCTTTCTGACAGCCGTTCTGCTTCTCTCTCCTCTCTACAAAACTTTTAACTCGAATTCCGTGACTCTCAGGCTCGAGCCGTTGCCACCGAACGCGTCACAAAACGATCACTTACGCGGCAAAAACAAAACAAGCGAAAGCCGAGCCTCACGCCAGAGCGAAGTCGTCCGCTCTTCTTTTTCTCCTCTTCCGATTGGCAACAAGAACAAAACTGCAACAAAAAAATATCGCAGCAGTAAGAGGAGAAAAAAAATGCAAAACAGAAAGGCAATTGAGACTACTGATAGCAGTTAATGTCTGGAAATAGGAAAGGATAATTTGAAGCAACAGGGTAGCTAGGAGGTGCATAATAGGTGTGGGAAATTTTCTACGAAAAGAAAAGAATAATTCTTACTTCTCTGGAATGCTAGGAAGCCCCGCGGTCAGAAATTACTGGTTGCTTCCAATCCAGATCACAATGAGAGGAATTATTTTTGCGTTCCATGAGGAGGCCCTGCAATTTTTTTCTTTACTCCCGACCGATCTGCTGATGTTCTTTCTTATCTTGTTATTTTTGGATGAACAATGTGTCCGATTTCACGGGTGATTTTTTTTTTTCTTTTTTCTATCGTGTTCTTGAGGCAAATCAGAATTGAACACAAAAGATACTCGAGTTTTGCAGGAAAAGCAATTCAACAATAGGGTTTTCAAGAAAAAACTACAAGGAAATAGAATAAATGTATCTTTTGTGAGTTTTTTTGTAAAAACTGTGATAAATTCCTTTTATCCTTTGTAGGCATTTATGAAAGATATTTTTAATACTTTATTAAAACGTTTTTAAAGGGCAATAAATAACTCTAAAATAAAGTTTTTAACTTATTTAAGTGAAATTAGTAATTTCAAAAATGTATGTTGATATACAAATACAAAAGTAAACAAAGAATACAGTTTGACAGACTTTTTTTGTTTCTAATGTGTTAAAAAAAGTTTCTGACTCCTCAAAATCAAGGTTTAATTGATTTAATTACGTTTTACCTACAAAATGTACAGTAATTAAGACAAGACGCCTTACTTGAGATATATTTTTGATATTTAAGTAACTGAAAACTTTCTTAAGACTTTCTTATTATATTTATAGTATGCTCTTTTGTTTTATTAAGTATTCCTCAAGAGTATTATAGTGGAGAAACTTTACTCTATATTGAATTATTCATGAACATTGTATTTACCTTGCTTTTAAGTTCTGATTACACTCTCGCGATAGCAGTATACATTTAAAAAGCTTATTATTCTTTGATCTTGAAAAATTGTGCCTGTTGTAATGCATTATTTTCTTTGAGAAAAATTCCGTCTTCCTTTTTTATGGGAACATCTCCCACAAAGAACTTAGCATTTACAATACCTCTAAAACCACGCGCAAGTCTTTTTTTCTCAATATTTTGAAAAGCTTCTTTATACAGAGCAAAAAAGGGAGGAAAAATTAAAGTAAGTTGCAATAGACAATATTCCATGACTAATCAAATATGCGTAAAACTTTTGAAACTCTTCAGCAGAGATTACAAAACAGCCTTTTGTCCTTACAGAGATCAAAGGATTAAATAATAGTAACAACGCATCATGTATCTTCAAAGACCTCAAACATGTCACCCATGAATAATTTTAATCCTTTTTTTCCCCACTTTCTTTGACACATAAAACGACGCGTTTTTTCATTACTCTTTTTTCCCCTATCCCCCCATCTCTACCACGCTATCATTCTTTTTCTCTCCTTTTTAAATCCCTTAATAATAATTTGGATAATAAACTCTACTTTTTTTGTGAAGTCACTTCTTTTAACCCTTCTATGACAATTCACTAAGCATGAATCATATTCTCCATTTTTGTCGTTCACGCCAAATTAGTGTCAGGTTGCGATGTGTATAATGATACCGATGAGAATTTTTTACTCTCGACTCAGCTCGCTTTTTACAAAAGCAGACGATTTTTTCCAGTTGCCAGTTTGAGTTTCTTTGTGAAGAATTCCACAATGAGGTGATTGTTTACTGGACAATACCTCATTCAAAATAAATTCTACATTTTTTTTATCTCGATCTTTTTATGCTTGAGGGTTAATTTATCGGCTATGATCTTAACGAGAAAGTTCGTAGGAAAAAAAAGACTGCGGAAATAATTTAATGAATTTTTTCTTTTAATTTACGTTCTCCATTACTTTTTAGAGTGACGCTTATTTTCTACTTAAATCGTTTTTTGTTATAATGACATTTTTTTTTTTTCAGATCCCACGTTCTGAAAAAAACTTTTTCTGTATTTTATATTTATTGGTGCTAAAATAAATGAAGGAACAAGATGAAAAGAGTTTTTTTCTAATGTATTTATATTCACTAGCGTAAATGGAAAAAATACCTTTAGAAGGAGTAATTATTTGTGCTCTTTTTAAATTTCATTTTTACTTTTACTTTGACTCTGATAAACAAAACAAAAGAAGTGACACTATTTTGTCAGTTAAAAAAAATACAAGTGAAAGGAATACTCGCTTCTTTCTACCTTTTATTATGACGCTAAATTCATTGCCATTTTGTATTGTCTTATTTTCACAATACAGCTGCTATGAAACGTGCCGCTTTTAACAGAAAATTAAAACAACGAGATTGATTATCTAACTTTAAAACTTTGCTTTTAAATTTACTAAATTTTTAAGTGCTTTAATTTTGCTACTTAATGTGATTTTTTATGAACTTTCAATTTTCGGATACTCCAGAAAAATAATTCACTTACAGTATTTTTAATTTATGAACTTTTTTTGTGAATTTATTTCTTGTTTTGCATTTTTAAACTCCAGATAAAAGATCAAGATGAGATAAAATAGATAAAAAGTATTTTATAAATACATTTTTTTGAAAATCAATCAACATTTTATGGTACGTAATTAAACGCTTTTTAATTTAATTTATCGTTATTTTTATTTCAATTTTCTCTTTATAAATCTACTCTTTTTTGTAAGTATAAAGTGAACATAACTTGCGCTGATTCTTAATGCTATTTATTATGAGCGCGCATGAAAAATGTAACGTCCTGCATTATTTAAATGTTTTAATGAAACTCAAAGCTTATGGGATGAAATGGGTATCATAGAATTATATTGTTTGATGCATTAAAATACATAAATTGTTTCAATCACCAACATTCATATTTATGTTAAAAATAAAAATAAGAGTAATGATTTAAATACATCTAACACTTTGTTTCATTAACCACAAATAAGTCCTTATAAATTAAATTTCTTGACAGAAATCATATTCAAATGAATACTTGAATCTCTTCACGTATATTTAAAAATCAATATCCTTTCCGACATCAATCCATTTTTAGCATTAATATGTAAAAACTAAATCAATGACATTAACTTATTCATATCTATGTAATATTATTCACACATATTTATTTATGTCAATACATAATGAAGCATTGGAAAGAATTTTCAAAGCCCGTCACATACACATTAGAATAGCAACACAAAAACTCTCCGTCCAACAACAACTATGCGTGGTGTACAAAAAAAATTTTTAATTACCACCGCTTCATTTGTTATCTCAAAATGAGCTGTATAAATACCGAGGTGTCTTTAAGTTATCGTCCATCATTACCTCTATCCATGCTCGAGCTTTAGCGAACAAGAAAAGTACGACCTTATCTTGACTCTTTTTTTTTCTCTTGTCTTCGAAAATAAATGAATAAATCGAACAAACAAGATAGTGCGACTGTTGTTTATAAAGTAGTAGCGTAACGCAAATACGCAGCGATGCCACCGTTAAATGCGTAATAATAATAACAATAATAATAATAAAGTGGTCGGGAGTAGCATTGTTGAGAGTGGTTCTTCTTTTGCACTGTCCCTTCGGGCCCATTAGTCCAGTGTTTGTTGCAGGGCCACACCTGTGCCGCAGGCTTCACCCGCCTATCTGTGACCTGTCACTAGATTAGACTTTCGAGGGGAATCTGTTGCCATTGAAGATTGATAGAATGTAGGTCTTGATTACTGGATTTAAATTAGCAATTTTTAGAAAGATTCCTTCTATCCAACTCCTCCTTTTCAAGCTTTCTTCCTGTTACCATGGTTAACTTTTGTAACACATTTAATAAATGTAAAATAATAAAGAGTATTCAAACAACCGGGCCCCATTTGAAACAGTATAAAGTATGCAATATTTTTTTTATATATTAAATATGTCTAATTTTGTTGCATCAAATTATTCAATTTATAAAAAGTACGCAAAAATATGAAGCTCTTTATAACCATTAATTTTTATGATATTTTGTTCCCTGGCTAACAATTGAAGAAATAAGTCCAGTTGTTATTTAGAATGATAGTTGTATCCTTTCTTTCCAAAATAATGATAGTCTTATCAAAATATATTTTGTACTGTTATTTACAATAACTTTAAAAAACCTCACTGTAAAAGGATCACAAATCTAAAAGTATACATTATCTCAATAGAATTACTTTATTAAAGAGTAGGTAATGCAACCTACTTTTCAAAAAGGCAAAATCTTACTTTCCGCTTTTGTATTAGAAAGTGTGTTAATCCCCCAACCAAGCTTTTAAATTATCTCCATGGTTAAGATATCTAAATTTATTATACAGATTTTCAAAGAAATAATATTTTTATAATAAACGTACAAGAGTTATCGCTTTGTTTCTCTGTTTACAAAAAAAAAAAGCATTGATTTGCCTTGATGTTAAATAGACAAGGTTAAAATACCAATTAACTTTAAACAACAAGAGGATTTCTCAACCAAATTACATGCTTACATGAAATAGCACCGACTAAAACTTTGCATCATCTTTTACAGTTTGACCAATAATTACAAAGCAATAAATTCATCAGAGAAAAGAAGAGCTAATTGAAAAAGAAACAACAATTGAAGTTTTCTTAATCAAGGAATCACTTTCCTTCAGTAATTAACCTACGTTTTTCGTTTAAGCTTCTCGCGGGTCAAAATATGACCTTGAAAAAGGGGCCATGATTATTGTCTACAAGGATAATACTAAAAGGAGAAGAATAATTGTTGAAGGAAATAATGGTCCTGTTCGACTGCTTGCTGATCTTTTTTTAACGAAAAATGCTAAGCTTTTGTGACATTCGCTGATCGTCGAAAATAACATCTTTCTGACTGCGACGTGTATTTAGTAGCCTTGAGGTAGGATACGCATTGTGTAATGGGGCTTAGCTAATTCATCAGTATTATTTGAATGAAGATTGTCTTTTTTTATTGTCGAATGAGAATAAAATTTAAGGGATTGTGGTAGGCAGTTCATATGCTTTTGTTCTTACTGTTGAATAAATGTTTTCCAGTCAGTAAATTATAAAATACATAATTTAAAGATAGGATTTTAAATTAGGTTTTTGCTATAGGGTTTTTTTTGTAAAAGGTAAGAAAACTATTTATAAAATCTACAAAAATTTCACCTACACTTTGGGTATTTCAAAGCTTGAAAACTATCGTTATTAAACACTAATAAAAAAGCATCATTTAAAAAAATATTTAATTTTTTTCTTTCAATAACTTATAATGGCTCTCGAAATTTTTAAAAACCGAAAACTCTTTCTTTGATTAAGTATATTATAGAAAAAATAAATGTAAAGACCTACATAGGAAAACATTGAAAAAAGGTAAATGTTTCTAAATTTTCTTTTGGAACTTTTGAACATTAACTATTGTTCCTTGATAAAAACAATTTCTTACTGTGGTATTCACTTCTATGTAACCATCTGTTAACCAGCAGTCACAGAAAGATTTCGCCAATCAGAGTCGAAGAATAACTTCGTTGATTGCTGATTAAGGTAAATCGCTGGTCAGGTAACAGTGAACACAACCTCTACTCCTGGTGTAACTAATTTCTAAAAAATGTCAGCGAATCTGGGAAGACCTGAAGTTGGCTGGAATGTTCCCTATTTAATAAAACTTAACTTAACCTTGAAAAAAAAACGCAAAAAGAACCCAATTTCATAATCTAAAACAGTATTATTTGATTTCACACACAAAATAATAACTATCATTCCCCTTTGTCTGATGCAAAGTCTTTCTTATTGTTACTACATCACTCCATCAACTTGTAGTGCTTGAAACCCTGCGACAAAACCTCACCTACCGTGTCTGGTACAAGCAAGCCCATTTCGCGGCGGTTCTAAAAACCGTCATTAAAGGCCAAGACGTAATGGAACGCTAAATCAAATCGGCCCGACTCTGAAACAATGGGGGGATGGTTCGCATACTTCGGGTGGCTCATTTGGGACGGTCCCATCCGAAGGAAGCGGGAGTGGCCCTCGGTTTAATGGGATTTTGGCCAAATAATTACGGCCACTGGGCGCGATAACCCGCTACGTCATTCAAGATCAACTGATGAGAATGATAAGGCAGCGGCTTCATTGTTCCCAGATGGGCTGAGGGAAGAATTAAAAGAAACTTAAATCGATATGCTATAAATATGAGTTGCATGGCTTGGTCGTAACGAATTTTCAATTTATGTACCAGCTATATATTGTTTTTTAATACGTTGTAATCGTGGTGAAAATTGTGGTACTCAAAATTTATTGTTTGCGGCGATATTTTGTTTTACTATGCTTCATAAACCTAATAGTAATAGAAGTAGTGAAAACTATTATGGAAATATCTGGTCTTATATTGCATATATAAAGCTGAATTTTAAAGATGTCTAATCATATTTTATTTTTGTGCTATATAACTGAAGTAACATCTATTTTATTTTTTAATTTTAGAAAAATGTCTAAGAAATCCAGTTATGAAATATGCAGTTCCATAACTATAATACCGGTAGAATTTTTTTTTTAATTTTAGGAAGATTTCTAGGATTTATACTTATGAAATGATGTTTTTTCTTTATTATCATGAGATTGAAATTGTTAGAGGTATTTTCTTGCTCCTTAGAGCCGTTTAACCTTCTTAAGATTTGAAAAATCTTAAACCTAAATTCAAATCACCGAATTTTAAAGCTTTACGCTTATATATTTTCATCTACAACTAAGAAATTAAGGTAATGTTTTGGTAGGGTTAAGTTTTCATGGAATCTTTCCTTACTGTTTCTAAATCTTAAAGTGATCTCTAGGCTCATCATTTTTCTTCAACTCCTCCCTAAACTCAAAAGGTTTCAGAAACTCTGATATAAAGTTTTTCGATGGTATCAGTTTGAAAATACAGTAGATTCAAACTGGATTTAAATTTTTAAGATTTAGTAAATGATTATTGATGATTTAACTTATTTACATTAGAAATTTAACACACATATTGATGAAGTTTTACTAGCTAAAAGAACTAATCAATAAAGGATTGGATGTAAAGATTTCTTAATAAATTCAAATACTGAGCATCAGTATACAACGAGGCTAGTGACTACCGATATTTTGCCTGTACATATTTTTCTTTTTGCTTTCAGTCGACTTTTTATACATTATCATGTTGCAGTGAATTTAACTTTGTATCTAAATACTTTTCCCGAAATCTTGGAATATTTAATCGGATATTTGGAGATACACATTTTGTTATCTACAGTGAAAAAGTTTTTACTTTTATTCGTTTTATTTTCAAAATTTCATAACTTTTAGGAATGGAACAATATATGCTGAAAATGTGTGAAACACTTTTGCAACGCTAAGTAAATACAATAATGAACACTTCCAAATAAAAAGTTTTAATTAAGTGAGAAAAAGATATTGTTGAAAAAGGTGTGTCTTAAAAATTACATAGACAAAAAATGTGTTCCTATAGAGTTTCGATCCAAATTTAAGAACACTTTTAGATTCTAAATATATTTTACAAAACTATTTTTAGAACACATTTCTAATACTTTTCAAACATATTAAGGATACTATCACAACACAAAAAAGTGTTAAGTTTTCTAGCTTACAACACAACTAAAGTGTTATTAATTTGAGGACAAAAAAAATGTTCTTAAATATGTTTATAATGTGTTTCTTTTTGTGTGTGTTTAGCATTTGCAATTTACTCTAACTTTGTCGTTCATTAAGGACACTAATTTTTTTTTCTTTATAGTGCAGTAGAATAACAATTATTCCTAACCAAAATATTCTATAGCATTCCAAAGCGTTAAATTACAATGCATCAAATTTACATAATTACAAGTTCTACCAATTCATTCATTTTCCTTTCTGACATCTTAATGCAAGTTTCCATACAAACAGGTACACCCTATCGAGACAAAAAGACATACGCGATAAGTTGTCAGCTTATTAATGACACCCTAATAATGGTTCATAATTATTGCCAAATTAATGGGCTAAGCAATTTACAGAAAAAGCTTCTAAAACTCTCACTAATTTTGTAAAGTAGTTGACCTTCGTTATTGTCTAGAATATATTATCTAGGTATATTAAAACTAATTATTATTTCACAATATACCAAGCATCTAGATCAGTGAAATATGTGTTTCGAATGTTTCAATTTAATTAATGGCAATTTTAGAAGAATATTTAATTTTTCTTCTTAATTGATTCAATACACAATCAAGTAACCGACTGAATAAAATATCATTTAACAATAGTATAAAAATTGTAGTTAATTTAATCCACTTTTATAAAATGTATCATAATAATCCTAAAATATGTTCAATATCATAGAAACTCAGTTAAATTTTAAAAAACTGATAGTTACACAATTCCTTTTGTAACATTAAAATATGATATTCATTTAAAACTTACACAATTTATTAATTAATATTTTAAAGAAAATTTAACGGATATCTTTTTAGAATTTAGGAAAAGAAGTAGGCATAAAAGACATCTTTAACTTATAAAAGGGAATTTCAAAAATTTTAAGAGTGCATTTTCTTTAAAATCCTTTTAAAACAATATAGATATTAAATAAAATACTGTTAGGTATAGATAAATACTCTCCCCCCAAATACTTTATTTGTGGGTGAGTATTTAATTATTTATATTTATTTTCATCTCCCAATTACTTTATTTCTATTTTTATTTAGTTTTTTATACATGTTTTTTTTTAATTCAGAGTAATCACAACGTTCAAGTTGGTTCTCGACATTGCTGAAAAAACTTATTTTTTGAGACAAAATGTTTCTAAACTTTACTTCTCTCTGAACAATACATAATATTGTAATCCTATAAAAAGTGTGAAAACTGTTTTAAAGTTTTTTATTAATGCTTGAAATTGATTTTATAACATCCACACACATTTCATTCTGCGATACGTTATTCTTACTTTTTGGCTAATAATTCCTACCGTTATAATCTTAAAATTCAATTCCACTTACGAACTTATTAATGCCCTTTTGTCTCACTTATAAAACCACAGACGCTGCCAAATCGACCAATCAAACAAGGTGTCTTTTTTAGGCTCCATCTCACACAATGGAATGTTGACCCCTGCCAAAAAATAATAAAAAAACTAAAAACCAATCAAAGTGGCCCAGAAGGGGGGCGAAATCCGAACAAAAAAGAACGGGGAAGGAACAGATCACCTTTTATAAGACATCAGCCACTACAAGAGCACTTAATAAAGAAAAAATAAGCAAAACGACACCTTCTCAAAGGAAGGGTAGGAGAGCCGAAATCTCGTTTTCGTAACAAAGTAGCCTGTCACACGACGCTATTTATTCAGCTCCTCTTAATCGATAGGTAAGGAAAAGATTTATGGGAATTCAAAAAGCTTACCCGCCGATCGAGGTTTTTTCTCTCCTCTGGAGGAAGAAGGTTCCTTCAAAAAAGGCCGTGTCCATCACACTCCCAAAGAGGTGTTGTCAAATGACGTGACGTACGGCAAAAGTGAGGTTGACGATGAAAAAAAAAACGGGGTTTGTTCTCTGCCCTGTTGTGATGCTTTTGATGAAAAATGGAGTAATGCAAGAAACGTCTGGGATCAAAAAGCGCTTTTGATGGATCGGGCTTTGTGCGGGAAATAAGCTTTAGGACGGCTTTTGTAACTGCGGTTTGTGTATCGCGTGATTATCGTATCATTAACGAGGAAATTTGGTTTTGTTTTTCGGTGAAATCTGGAGCCTCCGCTTGGATGTCAAGGAGTAAATGGCATTGGTTTTTTAGTAAAGGTTGAATAGATAGGTGGTTGTTTCGGTGGTCCACAGGGTTTTGTTTCGGTTCATGTTACCTTTTGTGCTTTGGTTTTTAAAGTGACAAGATTTTAGGATATGTGAGGTTATTGTGATGTAATGATATTCTTTTGGTAGTGTTTTGTGTATTTATGTTGTTATTTTCAAGGTTGATTTGCAGGAAAGAAATTTGTTTCATGATGCATTTTATTTATTCTATTGAAGACCATGTTTCTGATGAAAGTAAATAATGCAATACAAATTCATACCCTATATTTATTTTTTACTTATGAGAGTAAAAATCTGCCCACAGGAACGCAATTAGAATTTTAAAGGGCTTTAGTCAGATTCATTGACATTTCAAACATTTTGATATTGAAGTTTTTTCAGTCAATGAATAGATTTTCAGCAATAATTAAAATATATTCTTTAGAAGGAAAACATTAATATTAGTGGAACTTTTTTTTTCAGATGACCTATGACTTGAAAATACTTTTCAAACGTTTCATAATTTTAAAATTTCGAGTTTCTCAGTTGAATCATGGTTTTAAAACTTCGATTTTATAACCAAAGTTCGTTACTCAGATATTTTCATTACGAAATTAAAAACTTAATAAACACAATTCCTATCTACACATTCAGAACGTAAGATACCATACTAGGAAATAGTATATCATCTTGATAACCATTATCAACCAAAAAAATGACCACACATCCAAAAGATAACCCCAAAAATAGGAACGAACCCTGAAAAAAAATCCGTCCCTCTGGCAGATCCACATTCCAGGCTCGAGAGAATGCGATTGTGTGACACTATTTGCATATTCCATCCATCTATCTCGGTGGCTGTCTTTTTGTTTCTCGGTAATTGCAGCCTTCCTTGACAAAGACGTCGCATCATCAGACGACAACGACGGCCGTGATCCAAATCAATTAGGACGGTCCCCCACCTGCGGGCCCCAGAAGGGAGGAGTTCCATTGTTCTGATAGAAGCATCTGCTGGGCTTCTTGGATTTGATGTGATGGTTTACTGGTAATAGTAGATGGGATATGTTAAAATGCTTCATCTCTTGGCTAAATTTATCCCATTGATTAAAGGGTATAGTAGACAGCGGTAATTTAGTTGAACTGATACACATTAAAACCTGGCAGAGAATGATAATAATACTACTCTCAATTTTATTATTCCCCATTATTTTTCTGTCTCTCCTCCCTATTGTATCTCTATTCCTCATTCTCTTTCACCCCTATTCTCTCTTTATCCCTACACCAGGCATGGGCAAAGTACGGCCAGTGGGCCAAGTGCGGCCCTTCAGGCTTTTTAAATAACCCCTACAATTAAACAAAGGACGAAATGTATTTCATGACCACCATTTAGCTACACTACTGCGAATCAGCTCATCCCAGTTTCTACCAGATTATGAAAAACGTTTAGAAGCTCACTCACAGTTTCATCTGTCACATGCCCCTTCATACTTTTCTAAAGAATAATCAAGTTTTTTCCATTGTAGCCTACATGTATATTTTCTGTATAATATAAATTGTGTGTGATGTAAAAATCAACTTTAAAAATTATCACTTACAAAAAATTGTTTTGCTCAATATTTTGTTTTTGGACCACCAAGATAATTTTTTATTTTATCTGGCCCTCCCCTTAAAAAGTTTGCCCATGTCTGCTCTACACTGATCATTCTCTCTCTCTCTTTTTTCTCTTTTACTTCCTCTTCCAACTCTTTTTTTCTCACATTTAAAAGTGCGGTGTAAAAGAAGAGGAATTTCAGGGAGAAAGCAAGCAATTAACGATACTTCTTTTATCAATCGGCAGTCGTCATCATTCAAACATCAGTATCTTACACTGAATCCTCTTGAAATCCTCAATCACGAAAAATCACTGTCTGTTAAGAAACGACGTTAGATATTTTTTAACTTTACCAACAGCTGTAATACCTTCCCATTTTTTTTTTTTTTTTTTGAAAATTAAAAAAAAAACCTTTGAAATCATTACAGTTTTAAGATGAGTATAGGAACAATGCTTACTGTAAGATCCTTAACCCACAAACACTAAAAAAAAAAAACTGTTTACGTAATAGTATAATAATCTCACTATTCTCAGTGACACAAGAAGAACAGACCGAACATCTCCAACCACTAAATGTCAAAACTTTCAACCCGAATCACCCAACTCTAAATCAATCTCACCTGATACACTTTCCTCCTATCTACCACCCTGACAAGCTTCACTACACTGCGACACAGGTGACATCACCTGAAGATGATCTCGGCACCTCTCACCCATTATCATTATCATCATCATCATCATCCTCACCCAGACACAATGCGGGCCACAATGCTCCAGGGGAAGAGAAAAAAAATCTTCTGCTCCCGCGGGTCACCTTATCGGGCCGTGATAATAACCCAGGCGCCGGAGGACCGCTCCCTCTTTCCTGTCTTGTTTTCGGGAGGACTGTCTTATGTAAAAATTAAGGGGTATAATGGGTGTAATTGGGATCGGTCGGGTTTGATTTAGGGTTGTGCTAGAGAATAGAGGTGAATGTTTGCGGTTCGAGATTATGTAACAGCTGCTACATCTAATTCAATGCCACTAAACTGCTACCGGCACTATGGACGAATAAAAAATATATTCTTGACTTTCCTCCTCTTCGGAAAGCATACTATATTGTTACATACACTGCGAAAGCTCCACACAAAAAAAAAACAACCATTTATTAATAATTTTTTTGTCCTCAAATTAACAACACTTTTGTTGTGTTGTTAGATAGAATACTTTAACTTCTTATTGTGTTGTGATAGTGTTGTGAAGTTTTAGAAATGTGTTTCAAAAATGGTGTTGTAAAATGTGTTTAAAATACTTCACCTTCTTATTGTGTTGTGATAGTGTTAGAAATGTGTTTGAAAAATAGTGTTGTAAAATGTGTTTAGAACCTGAAAGTGTTCTTAAAATTGAATGGAAACACTAAAAGAACCTATTTTCTGGACCTGAAATTTTAATAACACTGTTTCGCGCATATGCAGTATAATTTTACATAATAACTTATCGGTTGAACAAGGGCGTAGCCAACCAAAGGGCGAGGATATAAAGATGTATATATCTTCCCCAAAACTCGGAAATTTTCCTTTTCTTGGAGGTAGAAAACTACTAAAAGTATACCGTATCACCTTGTGGCAGCGTAACTGTTGCCGTGACGGGATGACGTCAGACAGGATGACGTGAAGGAGAGAGTATATAGCGGCTGATGTTTTGTTGTGACGAGGATTTTTGTTTTTGTCTTGTATAGTTACGATGGTGTGTAAATAAAAGTCTTGATGTTTTACAGGAATCTGAGTAGTCATTAAGCTTGAGATTTAGTTCACCAAACTGGTTACCGGGACGTGATTGAAATTGAGAACTTTGGAGAATTGAAGTTCAATTGATTGACTTGAAAGTGTACCATCAAAATAATTTGAGCATGCTGTCTCAAAGCGAACTTGAGGAGGCCGCACTTTCGGATGGCGCCCGGGTATGTTACGTCGGAGTAAAGCCACCCCCATTTTGGAAGACTGATCCTTCCCTATGGTTTATTCGTTTGGAAGCGCAGTTTGCTCTGGCTAAGATAACCTGTGAGACTACTAAATTTAATCATGTAGTGGCAGCGGTGGATGCTGAGATCCTTACTTCGGTCAGTGACTTGTTAGTGAACCCTCCTGCTGGTCAGCCTTACCAGGCCTTAAAAAAAAGGCTGATAGAATCCCACTCTGAGAGTGCGGAGTCCCGATTTCGGACTTTAATGCAAGGAGTTGAGATGGGAGATTATCGACCATCGCAGTTGTTAACTCGCATGCGGACTCTTGCTGGAAGTGAAGTTGGGGAGCCACTTTTGAGATCGCTATGGCTCTCTCGTCTGCCGCCAACCACTCGCAGCGTTGTCGGTGCCTTGAGCGATGCATTGCCACATCTCGCCACGATTGCCGATAAGATCCACGACCTTGCGACCACCCCCGAGATCAATGCAGCCACAGCCAGTACCTCGACCCCTCAGTCAACTGCTTCTCTAGAGGCCCAAATCGCCCTCCTCACCCAGCATGTAAGTGAGCTGACTACGAGGGTAAATGAACGTGGCAGATCACCGGAGGCCAGATACCGGGGACAGCGGGGGAGGAGTGGGTCGCGGGGTAGATACAGGGAACCTGAGAATAACATGTGCTTTTACCATACAAATTTCGGTGACAGGGCTAGAAGATGTCTTCCGCCATGTGAATATCGGCGACGGGGAAACTAGAACGGCGGTCGCATTCTGGCCAAACTTGCGATCGCCATGTTGATAGAATACTTTTGGCCGATCCTTCTTCTGGGTTAAAGTTTCTGGTGGACACCGGCGCTGATATTTCTGTCGTTCCTGCCGGCACCCCCCCTCCCTCTATTGTAGATATGGGTCTGGTGTTATATGCCGCCAACGGTACTAGGATTCCGACCTTTGGAACCAAGCGCCTTATTCTTAATTTTGGTCTGCGACGAAATTTCGCTTGGTCATTTGTGGTGGCTGGAGTTCGCCATCCAATTATAGGTATAGATTTTTTAAAAAAATACAATCTTTTGGTGGATGCTAAGAACAATAGCATTATTGATGCAGACACTCTTTTGTCCTCCCGGGGTGAGGTGACTGCTATTCTACCGGGAAGCAGCTCCCTTAGCGTCCTACTTGGTCCTACGAAGTTTGATAAAATTTTGGGCCAATATCCCGAACTGACTAACCCATCTTATGTTCCTAAAGTAGACCAGGACTTGGCTGTATTTCATTTTATTGAAACTAAGGGCCCCCCTGTGTTTTCCAGACCTCGACGTCTATCTCCAGAACTTCTTGAAGCCGCCCGTAAAGAATTTGAATTCCTGTTAGCCCAGGGTATAGTACGCCCGTCTAAGAGTTCTTGGGCCAGTCCCTTACACATGGTTCGGAAAACGAATGGTAGCTGGCGCCCTTGTGGGGATTATCGTCGTTTAAATGCAGTTACAGTTCCTGATAGATACCCGGTTCCCCACATACAGGACTGCACACAGGCTTTTCACGGGAAGAAGATGTTTACCACGTTGGATTTAGCTAAGGCGTATCATCAGATTCCGGTGAACCCCGACGATGTCCCCAAGACGGCAATAACTACCCCTTTTGGATTGTACGAGTTTGTATATACACCTTTCGGATTGAGAAATGCCGGCCAGACGTGTCAGCGCTTTGTACACCAAGTTTTGAATGGCTTGGATTTCTGTATCCCTTATCTGGACGATATTCTCATAGCGTCCGAGAACGAGGAAGATCATGAGATTCATTTGAAACAAGTTCTAAATAGGCTAAAATCCCATGGTTTAAAGCTGAATCCGGCGAAATGTGTGTTGGGAAGTCGGGAAGTTTCTTTCTTGGGTTGTCTGATCACTTCCTCGGGCGTAAAACCCCTACCCGAAAAGACTAGAGTTATAGTGGAATATCCTAGACCTGAGACGATCGCTGAACTTAGACGTTTCTTAGCAATGCTGAATTTTTATAGGCGATTTATTCCTAAAGCAGCTGAGACCCAGGCACCTCTGCACGAGCTCCTAAAAGATTCCAAAAAAAATGACCAGCGGCCGGTGTTGTGGAATGAAACCTTGCTAAGGGCTTTTCAAGCATGCAAGAGTGACCTTGCAAATTCGGCAACACTCGCATATCATGCCCCCCATCAACAGCTGTCTTTGAGCGTGGATGCTTCCAATTTGGCCATGGGAGCCGTGTTGAATGTGTTAGACGAGACCAGTCTGCGCCCCCTAGGATTTTATTCCCGCAAGCTCAGTCAGACAGAACGTAACTATAGTACGTATGATAGGGAACTATTGGCCATATATTCGTCAGTTAAGCATTTTAGGCATATTCTTCAGGGTAGACAATTCGCAATTTACACCGACCATCGCCCTTTAACATTCGCGTACTCAAAGAAGTCTGATTCGGGTTCACCGAGACAGCTCAGGCAGTTGGATTTCGTTTCTCAGTTTAGTACCGATATCCGCCATGTGGCCGGAGCTGAGAATGTCGTTGCCGATGCTTTATCGAGAATAAATAATATCGACGCCACGTCTTTAGATTTTGCTGCAATGGCTGAGGAGCAGTGTAGGGACACTGAGCTGTCTGATTTACTGTCTAGGTCTGATATTTCCCTGGATCTTCGGCGGCTGGAGGTCAGCCCGGGTGTTCAGTTATACTGTGACGTCGGTGGCACCAGGGCCAGGCCATATGTTCCTAGGAGGTTTCGTTTCGCAGTTTTCAAAGATCTGCATGGGTTATGCCATCCTGGCGTGAGGTCTTCCCGCAGACTTATTCAGGAGAGGTTTGTGTGGCCGAAAATGGCTGGGGACATCTCCCAGTGGGCACGATCATGCATCAGTTGCCAGAAATCTAAGGTCCAGAGACATACAAACAGCCCCCTCCAGCAGTTTTCACCAGTTTCTCATAGGTTTGAGCACGTCCACATGGACTTAGTCGGACCCCTCTCCCCTTCAGAGGGTTATACATATCTGGTGACTTTGATAGATAGGTTTACTCGATGGCCGGAGGCCATACCCGTACCAGATATAACTGCTGATACAGTCGCTCGGGCATTCGTGACTAATTGGATTGCGAGGTTCGGCGTTCCAAGGACACTGACAACCGATCAAGGTCGTCAATTTGAATCTCGTTTGTTTTCTAGCCTAACAAAGATTTTTGGCATTCAGCGCATTCGTACGTCTCCTTACCATCCAGCAAGTAACGGCTTAGTGGAGCGTTTTCATCGCACCTTGAAACAAGCCTTGAAATGCCACAATCAAGTACGTTGGACGGAGACGCTGCCTATTGTGCTGTTGGGCTTACGGTCGACTTTTAAAGAGGACCTGAGTGGT
Source organism: Tetragnatha montana (assembly GCA_963680715.1). Classification (NCBI taxonomy): domain Eukaryota; kingdom Metazoa; phylum Arthropoda; class Arachnida; order Araneae; family Tetragnathidae; genus Tetragnatha; species Tetragnatha montana. The sequence goes on from OY796683.1 coordinate 22,368,113, forward strand.
ACTGTGGCCGAGATGCTCTATGGCACTGCGCTTGCCTTGCCTGGGGAGTTTTTGACGCCTTCAGTCCCCGAGCATCCGTCCCAGATAGATCCTTCGGATTTTCTTCAACATCTGCGTGACTCTATGCGGGCACTGACACCGATTCCCACGTCGGCACACAACAGGGAGGCGCATTTTGTGCATCCATCGTTGGGTGTATGTTCGCATGTGTTTGTACGCAATGATATGGTGAGAGCTCCATTGACACAGCCATATGAGGGACCATTTCCAGTTAAGAAGAGATTTGTGAAGAACTTTACTGTTCGTATAAATGGAAAGGACAAAGTGATCAGTATTGACAGATTAAAACCAGCATTTATTTGTCAGGAACAACCGGTTGGCAGTTCAGCTCGCCCGCCGTCTCCTGCAGGTCCCCAAGGTCGCCCGCCGTCTCCTGCCAGTTCCCGAGGTCGCCCGCCGTCTCCTGCCAGTTCCCGAGGTCGCCCGCCGTCTCCTGCCAGTTCCCGAGGTCGCCCGCCGTCTCCTGCCGGTTCCCAAGGTCGCCCGCCGTCTCCTGCCGGTTCCCGAGGTCGCCCGCCGTCTCCTGCCGGTCCCCGAGGTCGCCCGCCAACTCCTGCCAGTTCCCGAGGTCGCCCGCCGTCTCCCGCCGGTTCCCGAGGTCGCCCGCCAACTCCTGCCGGTTCTCGAGGTCATTCGGAGTCTCCGTCTGGCGCCCGGGGCCTTCTGCGACCTCTTACCCGTTCCAGGAGCACCCCAGCGTCCCCCACCTATTTACAGCCCCCCCTGTCATCTTCTGCAGGTTACAGCATTTGTCCTTTGCCATCTCTGACTTCTAGAGGTCATCCGATGATCCGGCGTTCGGATCGACGAGTCAGGTTTGCCCAGGACATAGCAACCCTTTCAGTGCCTACGGCACTTGGGGGGGAGTATTGTGGCAGCGTAACTGTTGCCGTGACGGGATGACGTCAGACAGGATGACGTGAAGGAGAGAGTATATAGCGGCTGATGTTTTGTTGTGACGAGGATTTTTGTTTTTGTCTTGTATAGTTACGATGGTGTGTAAATAAAAGTCTTGATGTTTTACAGGAATCTGAGTAGTCATTAAGCTTGAGATTTAGTTCACCAAAACCTCCCTAAAAAATTCAAATATCCCCCTCCGAATTTTTTTCTGGAGACGCAACTGGTGTGAAACTACATTGTAACTAATTTTACACTGTAGTTTTATGGTAACTAAACACGAAACAATATTTTTTTACGAAAAAAGGAAATAACATTTTGATGTTATATGACGTGAAATTGGAATTATATTTTCCACTATTCAATAAACTTGTGGTGACCACACTTACTAGAAAATTTATCAACTGCATAAAAGAAGACTGTGTCAAGCTGTTTTGATACCAAGTATTCAAATATCATGAATTTTTTTTTTCTATTCATCAATGTCCTGAATATTTTAATCGGTTGGTTTAGATTTTTTGATAGGATTTCTAATCTTTGGCGTACAAATCTGTTTGACGAATTTTAGCGGGACAGATATCAAAAGAGAAAAGTACCGAAATATGATACCGGAGTGTACTTTTAAAAGGAGTTGCTTTCTTTTAGTCGACCTAAAAACTGGTTTGCTTCGAACACCCACAATTACTATTCATTATATTCATTAAATTTTAAAAGATCTGACTTCAATAACTTATAATAAATTTACTTTCAAATTATTTTTTTCCCAAAAAAGCATATCAAACAAAAGCAATGATAAATCAATTGTTTATTAATAAACTGAAATTTACATTACTCTGTTAATTACTACTAATATTACCCGGCACATCATAGCACTTTTTGTATTGAATACGTTTGGGTGTATCCAAAATTAAAACCTTGACCTCTCACAAAACATTTATATTCATTTTCGATACCTAAAAGTACTCGATTCCACAGTACCGGTACCTAAAATTATCAATTTCGCCCTTCCTTTCTTCACAATTGAGCATTTTCAATCACGTGTCTCCGATCACGTGATCAAGCTGGCTTGGAGGATAGACAACTTTTCTTTAACATTAGGTTCCCATAGAGAATACGCGCTGCATTTAGTTTTTATAAAAAAAGTTCATTTAAAAAGATTCTTTAGGCTCGGTTAAAGACCGGAACGAAAGAATAATAGTTATTGAAGGTAAGTGCATAAGTTTTTGTGTTTTAGTGGTAAGCTAAATTTAGAAAAAGACTTATTACGAGGTGACATGTTTTTGTTTACATTTGTTAGAACAATATGCGAGTCCGATACATCTGTAAAATACTTATAATATGCTACTGAAACTAAATATTGAATAATTAATAAATAATTAAGAATTTTAAAATATGTTAATAGCATTGCGAATGGTACTTGCAATTAGAACACTGGCAGAAATGGTTTCAGCAATTAGAACACTGCTAAATATAAAATGAAGTATTATTGAATGACTTATAATATGCAGAGATGCCATTTTAGAGTAAATAAAGGTTACTTTAAAGTAAACTTTGGAGAAAAACATAAAACATCCTTATTTTTCAAAATTCACATCAAAAGTAAACAAATAAACGATGTGCATCCTATAGTTTTCCATCATACTGTCTGTCATCCAAGCCTCTGACGTCACAAGCCTGTGACGTCATGTGCGAATGCTCTATATGAGACATATAATAGCCTACGTGATCACAATGAGGTATTTGCATAAGTGAGGGATTTGCTTAATTTTACATACTTTTACTAATTTTACTTACTTTTTTGATACGTTACAGTTTAAAACTCTCAAATATCAGATTTTTAAGCTCAAAAATATGTTTTAAATAATTTAAAATTCAATTTTATTTTTGCCAAAACACTAGTACAGTCACGTGATCAAAAAACGGGATTTGACGTCACAGCGCACCCAACACTAGTGTTTTTACTGTTTTTCAATTATCCGAAAACGGGATTCTATTGGATGTGACATCACAGCGCATGCAAACAACAGTGTTTCTGTTTTCGCGCCAAAACGCAAAACGAAATTTCAAAAATATTTATATTTCAGAAACTAGGAAACTCAGAAACTTCATTTAAACCTCACTCTTCGTGTTTTTTTTATCTACTATTTTAATAAAATTTAATCTCAAAACGTGAAAATACCTCCTTCCCCAATTCACCTCACCGTCAAAACAAAGCATGCCCGTTGCAGCAATAAGCAAGAGCGCGTGGGGTCCGAGAAAGAGAGGCACGGTGGTATGGAAATGGAGGGGGCGGACCGCGGGTGCGGGTGGTGACCGTCAGAAGCTGGCCGCGCCTTGCCGCACCTCTCGCGGCTACTGTGCGGACACGGGGCCCGAGGAAGATGGAGTAGGGGACACGAAGGGTTATGTGGGTGTGGGAACGACTGGTTAAGATGGAGAAGTTTTTGTTGTTGATGAGTTGAAGTTGATTGCTTTTAATAGAGTTAACTAGTTTAACTTTTATAATGGGAGCACGGTAGTTAAGTGGATGGAGGTATTGTTATGGCTTATATCTACATAAATTGATCTCTTAAAGCGGTGGAGTATATTGAGATTGGATATAAGAATACGGTACCTTGAGCGGATAACGTTATAAATATTTTGATGGAGTTTGTTATAAACAAAATTGTAGGAAGCAATTCAGAATTTATCAGAGTATGAGGTTAATATTTATACTTTTCTTCACATTATGGAGAAATATTTGTAAAGTAACCTAGAATTGTTTTCTTTTCGAAACTGTACGTGCTCAAAAATCTAAAATGATTTTGTAAAATAAATTTTTAAATTGAAAAAAAACTCCGTAAAAATACCTAGTGGTGCTTGATATTCTATTAAAAATTCTATTCTATTAAGGAAAAGACTAGAATGGAAAAATAGGAGAAAATTGTACATAAAAGGATATGTATGTTGCCAATATTTAATAACATTGAAAAAAAAATTTCATAAGCTGCAATGAATATTTGAATATTTAAAAAGTATTGACAGAAATAGGTATTTTTCCCAAATATATTTGGTACGTGTATAATAATAACAAGTTACCAGTTAATGGATCGAGGGTTGTTGAATGTTGATGTTTCTGAGGCTGTCCTATATGCTTTCGGTCCTATTTGACTGCTTTGCACCAATTTCTTGGACAAGACAACATCAACAACCAGTTAATGGAGGCCGTTAATTACCATTTTTATGGAGGCTATTTTTATAACCAATGTTATAGAGCATTTTCAATCACATGACTCGGACTTAACAACGGCCTTAACAACGTTGTTTTGTCCTCCAGTGACGTCATGTGCGAATGCTTCTATTCATCTATTGGATGCTTCTATTTCCCGAAACCTAACAACAGTCTTAGCAACGTTGTTTTTGTCCTCCACTTCGTCAAGTGTGACGTCATGTGCGAATGCTCTATTCCTTAATGTATAAAACTTTTTTTTCTAAATTACTATAACTATTACCATATCAGAAAATTATGTTTTAAAATTCAAAATTGCCTTAGAATATTAAGGAATTTTAAAATATACTTCATTTTAGTTTTTATTTAAAAAACTTGGTATTTTACATTATCTTCCCTTTGTAACAATGAGATGAGCAGATTTTTTTTCTTGTGGAAAAGTAAAGCTATTTCAGTATAAATCACAGAACAAAAAAGGGTCAAGAAGTAGTTAACAATTTTTGAAACCTAGCCTAATAGATGTGTATGAAAGGCAAACGCACGCACACACTCATTTGACTTTTTATAACATAAGATTCATTTGTTATATCTTTCTGATATCTCTTTTTGGATTTTGGCATTGGATTTTAGAGCGTTTAACGTAACGTATTATCATACCTTTTGATAAATACTTTTTACCTTTTCTCAATTCAAAAGTTTTTTGTTTCATTCATGTGGGAATCGAACATTTGGTATTTATATATTTGATGATATATAAAAAAATTCCTTCTAACTGTCGAGCCTATTGACAGCTCCAAAACAAATAGGCAATCACGTCCTAATGAATAGCCATGACCAAATGAATATCAATAGCGACAATCAAGACATTGTCGTGGTCAACCACCGGAACATGTTCGTGTCTCGCGCAACGCATCATCTGCACGTGGATCTCATGAACTTCTCAACCCCTCTCTGCAATTGACGAACGATACATTGATTTGCTTGCCGATGAAACAATGGATTATCGTTGCTAAGTGGACACTGACTGAAATGATGGCTATCACACACGATCTTTGCAGGTGATACGCTTTGGTCATGTCATTTGTTATATCGACAATGGGCCTTCCGTCAGTTATTAGTTGGGTGGTGATGGGTTAAATCAATTTTGAGTGTTGGAGGTGTTGAAAGGTGTCATGAGGAACACGACATTGTTTGGTTCCAAGATTGATGATTCGGGATGTACATTGCTAAGTGATTTGGTAGAAATGATACTTTATAAATGAAGAGTTTTTCATGAGGATTCGAGTTCTAATTAATTCCTTATTTTTGTTTTGATTTCTTTATCGTTAAAAAAGTTGTGATTTAAATATATATACTATATATTTTTGATTTGAAATTCCTCCAATTTAATTTTTCCATTGTAAAATTTGTCTATTTTATGGAATATGCTGCTTTTATAGGAAAATGGGAGTTTTAAACGAAATTAAGGTAAATATGCCTCATTAGAAAATCAGCATCAAGTGAAATTTGAGAAAATAACCTTCATAATAATTAAATTTAGCTTGTCCCACTCAAAGAATCCTGTTATCAAAATTTTATGGTAAATTGTCCCACATTTCTCAAATGACAGTGATTAAGTCATGATAAAGGGACAACTACTTGTGTGCTGATAGGGGAAAATTTTATTTTATGGTTTGAAAACCTCTGTTTTATTGAAATTAAACACAGACCAATCAATGTCCTGTCAAAGAAAGATAATCAGCACTCGCTAAATAAATATAACATGTTTTCCCTTCTCAGAAATTATCTTATAGCCTTTAACAGTTTTTTTTTTGTACAGAGAAATTCCTTCTTGGATAGTTACGGCGATAATTTTTGTAATTTTTTTTAGAACAACGCTTCACAGAATTTATGAATGCTACGTGAAGAATCATAATTGTTATAATTTTTCTAATAGTTCTTTTAGATTTTACTCAGAAAAAAATACATAAAGACTACTTCTCATTGTGACAATCGCGTGCCCGAGGCCCTTATCAACCCTGAATCGCTTCGACATTCCCCATTAAACGCTCTTCACCCTCCCCCCTCGAGAGAGAAAAAAAAGCCCTCACCTCATCGCCCCTCCATCGATACAGTGCAAATTAATCGATCAAAACGTAAATCATTTCAGACCACCTCTCTCCCCAGCCCGGTAATTTCTTTTGAAAAGAAGCCCCACCAGAAGAATGAAAACCACCGTTCGAAAGAATGATCGGGAGGGCAGAGGAGACCCCACCGTATCTCCTCTCTTCTCTTTTTTTTAAAGATGATGTTGTCACTGCGGAGACGAGCAGGGCTCGGAACATGTTTCTGATTAAAAGCAACGATAAAAGAGGGCGCCGGGCATGCTCTGGGTGCTGATGCCACCCATTAATCCTCATTATCTTTTGCGGGGCCGAGGAATGTCGTGCCCTCCCGGCCCCCGGGGCCCGCTGCCCTCATTATGTGGCGCTTTTTGGCCGCGGGTGTGAAGCTACCGATTCGAGAATTGTAACACTGGGGGGTGTTTTCTCTTTCTCTTCTTTGCACAGGTAGGTGCGAGGATTGATCGCGCTGCTACCTGTTGCAGGAGGTTGCGTAATGGTTGGGCGATTGGTTGTAAGTTTTGAATGGGACGTTACTAATCGACTTGCCTTGTAGCCGACAAGGAGTGCATCGTAAAGGCGTATTTGCGATTCTCTCTCCTTCAATTACGATACGCTAATGTTTTTCTAATTCATCTCCTTCCCTTTTTATTTCATTGCATTCTCATTACATAATATGTTTTATTTTCTATCACCCTGAGTCTTTATTCTCTAGACTTTTTTATATTCTCTCTTCTTTATTTGTCTTGCCTTCTTCCAATCCTTCATTTGTATTATTCTCTTTCTCATTCAGTCATCTGTTATCTCTCCTTCGTTAGTATCATTCTCGCTCTTACATTTTACGCTATTGTATTCTTTCAGTTTTCTTACACTTTCCTACGTTAAGTCTTTTTAGAATCCCCCCACAGAACAGTTCAATCAAATTTACTGGAATTTACGTAACTCTGGCAAGAAGTTATGAACTTTGGATTGAGATGACAAAATGGAAATTAATATTCGATGTTTGAGCTCTCTGAGATACTACTTCTCATTTTATCTTAGGCAATTTTACCTTTTAATATTTTTTCACTTTCATCCTATTTCATTTTTAGATCTCCTAAAGATAAGAAATACTTTGTGCAAGCTAAATGTGATGTAGAAACAACGTTTATTATGCACAAATAAAATGAGGCGGGGGTCAAGAATGTGTGAAAAATAATAGTAAATAGACGATTTTGGTCATTGAGGATCATTCTCTTAAAATTTTTTGAAATGCTTTTTTTTTTAGAAACACTTAAATCTCTTCAAATATATTTTCATAGCATAGTATTTTTAATTATTTTAATACTTCTGAAGAAAAATTTGAAGAAGAAGCCGTCGTTGTTTTTTGAAAGTAAAACTAAATTTCGTGAATTGAAATATTAGAGGTCCGTATTGAAGTTAATTTTATTTCTTGTTTGTTAATTTTATTTCTTAAAGTCGAATTCCAGTTCTTTACATTATAAAGACAAAATTGTAAGTATTTTATCAATCCAGTAAGTAGTATTAAGTTAATAAACAAAGCAATTGATTTTTGGAATTTTCCTCAAATTTCGCAACAAAAAAATATTATACATTTCCAATATTTTTTACAAATAAAATCCTGATGAATTATAGTTTTTAGATCCCAGTAATTTATCCTCAAATCCACCCGTGATTCTCAAAAGGAAGTAAATTAAAATCAAACCCCACGAACACAACCAAACCCAGCACAAAATTGAAACTTCTCTTACTCGCATTCTGTTCCTGCAAAAAAAGTTTACGACCAACGACTTCAGTCGAATTCCTCTCCAAAAAGGGAGCAACACGCTGTTAAATTGCCGTCGTATTTCTTAACCCGAAGTCAGAGCGCAGCGGGGGAGTCTTATTTTCTCTGAATAATTCCTTAAATAAGAGTCCCGCGGTCTTAAGTCGCTTTGTTGCTCTTAGCACTAAAGAATTGGAAGAATCTCAAGCCAGGTCTATTTTGTGAGCCAATAATCGTCTTTTGATGCAAATGGGTCCAGCTATTGCTTTTTTTCCCAAAGGGATGGTTAGGAAATCAATGATAGCTATCTCTTTCTATTGGTTTCTTCCTATTAAAGAAACAACTACTGTGTTTGGTGATGCAATGAATAGGGTATACAGGAGAGAAATTTGCATGAAGGGTGAAGGAACTGTGTTTCGGTTTTTTTTCTTGGGAAATTAGACTTTTAAAAGATGTTGGTTTTAAGATCGTTTTGTCTCATGTTAACTTACACTTGTCAGCAAGTTAAGAAAACGTGATTTATTTAGTAAAATGTATTTCCCAGTTCTAAAAGAATTAAAACTATGTTTATTTTAAATAGATTAACACTTTTAATTAGCTGATAATAATCTATATCTTTAAGCGGTATTACAGATTTAATAAAATCAAATGCTTGTACTTTTACATGAAGTAATATTTCGTTTTACAAATATGTTTAAATTTCATTTAATGAATTTACAACATAATTTTTTTTCTGCTAGCTTTTTTTACAGAAGAGGTATGAGAAAAAATTTCAAATACGTCTTTATATATAGTATATTTTTTACTAGGAAGTTCTTTGGTATTTTCTTTCAATAATACTTATTGATTTAATTATGAATACTAAAAATATTACTATTCACAGAATGTTAGATTAATGTAGGAATGGTTTTTTTTAAATTAGGCATTCAATATACCAGAACATTCATTTATTTTATAGGAGCAATATAATTATATTTATATTGCATGATCTTTTAAAAGTAATACGTAATCTATAAAACTGTATGAGTAATGTCTACATAGTTTAAGATTATACAAAATACACATGAAATAATATGAAAAATTAAACTATGAGTTATAAATTCACATTTTGTTTATTAATTGTTAATTTTGATTTGTAATTTTCGACGAAATTTTAAATATTTGTCATTTAAATTCTGCTGAGTGATTTTTAGCAAAGGAAATACGCAAAGGAAAAGAACCAAACCGACCTTTCTTTCACCGCTTAAAACAAAACCATGCCCAAGCGACATCCTCCAGAAAGTATTTTAAGTGTATTTTGACATATTTAAGAACAACCCAAACGAAAACAAGCGAATCTCCCCCGCCCCAATGACAAAAGCGGCACTCTCCACAAAGGAAGGAATATGTAAACACCTCCTAAGGGGACATACATTAGACGCGCGCGTCATGCGCTCTCGCTCCTATCAACATTATGAACTCTTTATTTACCTTAACTCGGAGCGATTCTGTCTGTTGGGAACGAGGGACAGCGCTCGAGCCTTGTTTTCAATCACCCTGATAAGACAGACAGAGCATGTCTCTGAGAGGGTAACGCGATCCTCCTTCAAAAAACAAGGAGGGAAGAGGAGGATGAAAAAATTCCAGATATCACTGCTCGCCATTATTGTTTTTTAGTCGTGTCAAGAGATGAAGTTCTATTCTCGGCCGGAGAGTTTGTTGCTAGAATCAACATACGTTGTTCTTCTCCCTTGGCTAAATTTAGTCGCCATTTCTTCATAAAACATTTAGAGGGGTATCGAATGAGAGACCGTAGGGATGGGGAGGACTAGAGCAGGCATGGGTTGCTCGCCTTACAACGACGAGGAGTTCATTAACTACGCTAAAGATCTGAGTGGGGTAGACTTCCTGAGGGCTCTAATAAAACATAATTTACCAATAAAAAGACTGATAAAGTTTTGGGGGCGATGGAAGTATGCTATATTTCACAAGCAATAAGTTGGGAAAAAATCAATAATAAAGGAAATGAAAACTCTCTCTCTAGAGCGATTTTGATTACAACACTATTGTCAATATTATGAGGTGTTATTTGTTTTTTTTTCAGGGTAAGGATTTACTTAAGATTATCCCCAATACCCCCATTCCACAGCATACAGAATTTCCGACCCTCCAGATCCATTTTATACACATGTATATGTCTATTCTCTACTTAATTTGCTTAAACTGCAATGTGTTTAGTTCGAAGCCCCTGTTTATTTAACAGTATGTGACTATGTTTATACATTTTTTGATCATTTGTGCATTTTATAGGATGACTGGCAATACCTGGATAATTATACTTATACCACTGGAAATATGGGGTGCGCTAAACCTAAGTAAATCTAACCAATAAAAACCTTTCTATGTATTAGTGTTGGTAAAGTTAATGTTCTTAGTAAAACCAAAACTATACAGTCATCCTAATTTACTTTAGTAGGCTTGTGACATTTGTGATACAATTGCACAAGCTACCCAACGCAAGGTTAGTTTTTATAGTTATGTTAAATGCCTTGTTTGCGGCTTTATGTCCTAATATGGGCCTTGCACCATAACTCTTACAAACCAACCAACAAAATAACTAGCACAAATTTTTCATGGTTTGACCCTCTCTCACTCTCTCTCTCGGTTCGCGAAACCGATGTGCCCTCTACGCCCTTCCCTCCCTACGCGAGAGAGAGAGAGAGAGAGAGAACGGGAAGAGAATGAATCGCCAGATGGCAGGCCATCGCGCTAAATGGAGCCGGAGGATGGGTGGGCATTAAAGGCAGAAAAATTTAAATCTAAAAATAAGATTCCGAGGCGAAGATTCTTCTCTCTATTAATTCTTTTATTGCTGAGGCCGGAATTAAAAAAAAAGGGAGCAATGCAGCTGTCTCGGGAGATCAGTTACTCTTGGCCATCGTGTTTGGGGCAGGACGGATGGGTGTTTGTTGGGAATTGTTTATGTTCTCTCTCTTGTTCCAGCACCAATGGGGTGGGTTTGTGAATAAAGCAGGGGTGGATCCAAAGGAGTTCCCCCTGTCATATTTTAATGCAAAGTAATTTATCTGAACAGAAATTCCAAGGTTTTATGTACTTAGTCTGCACTCTTCATTTTCGATATCCCCTTTTTTCACTACGTAATAGTTAATTCTTGGAGGATAGATACTCTACTTAGTCATCCTCCCTGTGAACTTTTCAGATTAACAACTAGATTAGCTTAAATCCCCAAGCTGTTTTAGTCGCCTAAGATTAAAATATCGCCAAAAAATGTAAACCATCCGAATAAAATTTGAAGTTACATCTATGGCAACCATGAAAATTTGCCGATATTTGAATATTTCTCTATTTAAATAGCTTGGTGATATTTAAAACGACAGATAAGAGGAATTTAAAATCTGATGTAAGCATGGATTTGGGTTTTTCTTTAAATCCTTTTCCTAATGTACTGCTATGCTAGTTACAGAACATCATCAATTATACTCAAAACTAAGTTTGGTGGACGTAAGTCGTTTTCCCTTTGTACAGCTCATATGAAAAAGGTTTCTCTTCCACCGACCTCAAAATATAATAAATACTTTTAAAATCTTAATGCAAAATACCGTTAGAACTAGTAAAGTTACTTTATTTAGAGAGTTAAGAACAATTCTATATAATTGAAATTTGTCATTTTTCTTCTGATTAATGTAAACTTTAAAATTAAGTTTTAAAAGAATCAAGATTTAAAAAAATTTAAATGCTAAAACTATACCTAAAACGTAGCTCCAATATTTTAAACTTCAAAACTCCACTTTTAATCCTTCCTCCAGGTATTGAGAAAGCCGCCAGATTAACTTTTCAACATCTCAGCCATCTTAATTGATTCCTCATTTCTTAATCTCGCCTTTCCCTCCCGAGAAAGACTCGAAAGGCCTCAATAAGTCTCGCGTTTTTGTTTCAAGACTTAATTCCCTCCTTTCTTGCCTCTTTTTCTCTCTCTGCACCACCCCCTCTTTATTTCTCCTAAAAGCCCCCTCTTCAAAGAAGCGAGGGACCCGGCGGCAGCTTGAAGTGGTACAGTGGGAACCTCCCGCGTGAAGTGGTACAGTTTAATTACAGCCCGCTCGCTTTGTTTCAAGCCAGCACCATCACCCTTGTGTCTTCCGTTATTAAAATTCCCGGGGCAAAAATGAAGTGCCCCCCGCAGCACTGTTTCAAGGCGCGTTCTGAAAAATTACAGCCTAAGCGAATGTTTAAAGAGAAGGTTATTCATCTTCGGGCATTTTAATCTGCCCTCTTCCGGGGGATTTGGGGCACGAAAAAAGGGGCTTTTCACCGGGGCTTGTTGATTTTGTACCCTCCTTTATCCCCGGGATTGGAAATTAGGAATGCTAAATCAAACAAACTCGGGACTTGATTTTTCCGTTAATTGCTGCGAAAGAACATCGGAGTAATCATTTTGTGGTTATTAAAAGGCGTGCTTAAAAGAAAGGACCATTTGGGGTGTATTGAGTTCGAACCATTCACACCTTCCCCTTCATTGGTTGATCGTCTTTTTCCTGTGGAACGTTTATCGCCTTTATCCGTCCATGCTTTAACAGGATGGTGTAGTTAAAAAATACTAATAATGAATGGATTAAGACGATTCAGCGAAATAGCTTTTGAGTAATGTAAAGTTTTTTTCCTGGTCATCTGCATAGGAAGTTATCTGTTCATTACTTTTTAATTTCGGAAATCGTTTGGTAAGATAATAGAGCTCTTACAAAGGTTATCCTTAAAATATGTGTTTCGTATTTAAAATTTATAAGTTTTAAAAATATTTTTGTATTAAACGTATTATTAGTTTTGACTTAAAAGTATGGTAAACATTTTAAATTATGACAAGAAAAGACTATTTTTCAATGAATTCAGTTTTGTATCTAAATTCCTATTTTTATGAATAGTTAACAACGTATGCTTTTATTTGAAGAACTTAAATTGTATCTTACAGGGTGAAAATTCTTTTATGAGTTTTGCTGAAGGAAAGTTATTGTGAATATATTTATATAATTTATACTCCGATGTAAAACTACGATAATTTTGTAATACAAAGATTGATGTCAAGATTGGAAAAAGGATTAATTTTTAATCATTTAAGCAGTTAAATAATGGATACATACTATAGTTTTTTTCCAGATAAAAATAATGAAAGAAAAAATAATATCCTTTTTTGTGTACTCAGAGTTCTAAAATATCTTTGATATTACACAATAAAAAGTTTGTGGAAATTAATCTAATACTGCCCACTATTATCTCTAGAGCATATATTTAAGGTATTTAACTATTTTGTTTACATTTATTAAGTATGTAACTTAAGTGATAGTACCTTTCAACGAATATCTCAGTAAAATTGATTGAGTTATTTTTGATTGAAATATTCCCCTATTATAATTTTAAAGATATACTTAAAATGACTTAGTAAATTTTAAAAAAAAATTTCGTTTATTTTTTATTCTAAAGCTAAGCTTTTTCAAAGAATTAAATAAAACTATAGATGCAAAAGTTTTTCCTTTAAAAAATATGTAACTTATCTTTTTATCACACAAAATTAATATCTTTTCATTTTGTGTGATGAAAGGATATTTTTATGCTTTTAATATTACACAAAAATGATTGTATGAATTTTCCGAAAATTTTTGCAGTTTATGCATCAGTACCTAAACAGGCAACGTATTTGCAAATAGTTTTCAATTTCATAAAATAATGATTCACGACAAAAATAGATGATAACAATAAATACCAAGGAATATAATCATAATTTTCTTTTTTTTTACAGGTAAGAAAATCTTGACGAAGAGTTTCTTAAAATACATCGGAGGTATTGTACCTTAACCCCATTTCAAATACTATATCCTTATAATAGGACTTCTTTTAGCTTCCACCTCTTATATGTATCATCGGTATATCTTTTGTAATTTTTATTGAATTACCTTAAAAATTTTATTTTGCCATTCGAAATTTCTTTAAAAAGTACAGGTATAAATAAGAATTTGCTGGTGATTATTAGGAGATACTTCTATTATACATAACCATATTAATAAAAACTAACCATATTAATAAGAATGGATCATATAATTATCGAAAGTAAGAATTTTGAAATTCTTCATAGAATGCTATCTTCATGTAGGCTATAATGTTTCTTTAAAAGTTTGGTTATTTTCATATAAAAATTATACAAAACGGTCTTACATATGATAGTTAATGCGGGTTTCTTAAATTAATAGAATTTACTTTAAGGAAGTACATGAATGTGTGTAAAATAATACCTAATTACATACACTAGAATCACGGTAAATTTCACTTTTTAATGAATCGAAAATAAAAATAACAGTTAAATTCTTAAATGTATTCTTTGTTTAGACGATTTTTTTTGTAATTACATAATTTTACTTTTTTTTGTTCCTTAGACTTTTTTCTTCATCTGTATAAGAATATTTTAGTTTTAAATATATACTTATTCCTTTAAACTTAGAGGCTTGATTCTTTTCAATTTAACATTATGATTTTATGTGTATTCTGTTTCTTGCAAAATCATATTTTTATTTTAAAAAAGGACCTAGCAGTTAAGATTATAAAAAATATTGGAATTAAATACTAGTATGATCTACAAAATCCTGATTTCTTCAAATGTTAAAAAAAATTCTTATCATAAATTCAAAATATTGTAAATACTTAACTGAAATTTAATTCATTTAACAACAGAATATTAAAAAAATATTAAAAATGTATTGAGCGTATGTCGCTCATACAAAATTCAAAAACACAAAGAAAAAAAACAAGATATTTTCTTGGTTTTAAATGTTTTATAAAAAATATTAAACTCCAAAATTTTAGTATGCATATTTAAAGGAAAATAGAAGAAATCACTTTAAGATACTTTGCAAAATGAACTTTTTAAATTATGTAAATTTCATTAAATAAAATACGTTGATTCCTTTTAGGATGAAAAAGAAATAAAATGTTGAACTTTTGTTTAATATTATTACTGTTTAATAACTTTCCTGAAGAGGTTTTCCTAAAACTAATTAATTTTTAAATGTTGTTTATTTCAAGATGATGAAATGACAAATACATAAAAATAATTACAATATTATGTGGAGAGTATGAGAAATAGAAAATAATTATAAGTTCAATAATACTTTTAAATTATGTATATTTTATTAAATTTATTACCGTCATTTCAAAATAAATTTCAATTAAATCATTACTGAACAGAAGTTCTTTGTTAATTAAATTCTTTATAATAGTAAATAATATTTTTGAAATCCATGTGATTGTAAATTCTAATTGTAAAGTTTCTATGTCTCTCAAAATTGAAACTATTATAAAACTCGATAAGTGGTTTTTAAAAATTTAGAACCATAAAAAGTTTTAAATGAAATTGCTTAAAAATACCTTGGAATAAATTTAAAAAATTAAGGTGGTTATAGAACATTCTAATTCTAATAAACGTAGAATACATATTTCATTATAAGAATATAATTTACATTGTAGGTAAGATTTATAAACGAGTAAACAATCGGATAAATAATAAACGCAATAGAAATTAATAAAGCAGCAGTGGTTTTAATTAAATCTTTAAAACATAATTATAGTTAACCAAAAATGATATCACACAGTGGGTAAATAACAAATAATACTATATGGCCTTACACAAATAAAGTACTCTTATCGCTAGAATTTGTGAAAAATGTTATTAAAGAGTGGTATTTTTCCTAAATTTTCATTTATTGACTTCGAAAAAAAGAATGGACATAAATAAATTAAATTACAAAATTTGATATAACAGTAAAAAGATTAATTTTCCAGCTATTTTGTATTCTTGTTCTGACTCTTTTTCAGCATAATGTCCCCCTGATAATTGATCCCTCTGAGACACAGAAAAACTAACCAAGTATACATTTGATGACGTCATGATTAAATTTGAAGATTGCGTTGCAAGGCCTTATATAGAGGGCCTTAGTTGTATACACTCAAGTGCCAATTAAAATCTTAATAAACCACCAAACCTTTAATCACGTCGCATATACACAGACTATTCACAAACTATCAATATAACTACAGTGTAGAATCCTCTCAATCCCCCGACTCACACAGTTCAGTCAGACTATTCAAATCGCGAAGAGATCCTTTCTTATACATGAATTCTCATTTGACGCACGCCGTCGACTGATTTTCTCATGATAGTACTACCACCGCCGGCTTGACACTACCTCCTTTTTTCGTCGGCCAATCTGTCAGTCAGGCGACCGCGGTATCCGCAGCTTGTTATTGCGTTCTCTTTATTTCGAGAAGTGTCGACAGCTCTGCGACACTTCCATACTTTTTATTGCATTCTTGCTTCATTATGGAAGAGAGTGAGACTGTCCGTCTTTTTTTTATATATTTCTTCTTGCTGTTGTTGCTCTTATCATTATCATTTCGCAGATCGCTTGGCGACAGATCAGTGAACACGGGCTATATTTATCGGCGATAATTGTGCCCTTTTTGTGCCTTTTGCATTTCAAAAGGGGCTCTGTCTGTCCGTAACGAGTGAGTCTTCTTACGTCGGTTTTCTTTTGTGGGTTTTTCAAAAGGAATTTTGACGCTTCATTTCCAGTAATAATGAATCCTCATTAATATTATGAATTCATTATGCGTCTATTTACATCCCTTTGAATATTTGTCCAGAAAACAAACTGCGGTTCTAGAATGGTCGAGACGGAGTGACATGAGGGAGGTGGATGCTTATACTTGATAAAAAGTGCGTCAACCTCATATGTGAAAGGATCTTGTTTTAATTCTCATTCATTTCAATAGTTATTTTCTTTTGATGATTTTCATTTGCCATGTGGACTGTCTCATGGTTTATTGTAACAATAACAAAGTTGTCGCATTTTGAAAACGAGCTCATTACATAGTTTTTATTTATAAGTTAAAGCATATAGTATAGCATTATAGTTAACACTGAAACTTTATTTCTAGCGCACAAAAATTAATCTTTATTTGCTCTTGGCGACTTTTATCCGCCCTTAGCGTCTCAATAATGTGTATAATGTGTCTCACTCCGCTTTCCTGTATGAGCCTGAACTGTCTTAGGGCCTCCTAAATGTTTGTTGTACAATTTAAGATACGCCCTGTATAATCATCAATCAACATTCTATTAGTTTCATTAAAAAAGCAGAATTCATCGGACTCTTTATCAATCTAAAGTAACCGCGAATACCTCACTCATTGTGTTTAATTACAACTAATCTAGTTTAAATCTTGGTGTTGATCTATGCACATTGGCATACTTCCCATTTATGTAACTGTTAAATTGTTCAAACCATTAGCAATTTTAAAAAACAGAATTCAATCATTTAACTTATTCTGTTAAAGTCTTTAATTTGATTCTTACTCCATCGAAAACAAGACATTTCAAAATACGGCTGGCGCCAAACCCCACAAGAAATTTAACTCGAAGAAAAATTCCATTTAACTTTTCGAATGTACAAGTACCCCACTTACAAATAATTCATACACAATTGCAGCATTCCATTATCTTTAATACCTTTCTTGTAAAAATTAACCCAGCATTCATCCCCACCCTATAATTATTAACTGCAGTCGCTAAAGACTTTCCAATCCCAAGGCTACTGTTTTAGTGTTGGGAAGGTTATACCCATTAAAAGAAATGGCTTAATAAACTTTCGTGTATCAGCTCAATGGCTGATCTTAAGATTACAGGCCATTTTGTTCTTTTATAGAAATGATCCCAACAAAGTCTTCAATGTCAGGTATGTTTTTTAAACTTGCTATTTAACACGTTTAGTGATTGTAAATATTTATCCCCGTTTTGTAATCATATTTCTTTCCCGCGATTCTTAGAGAGAATTTTTAAAACTGAAATTTAAAAAGCAATCATTCATTCGATATAACTTATCCTTAGATGGAAATCTTAATCTGGATGTCACGCCGTTTCCTGGTAGTAATGCATTTTAAGAATTGAAATTTTAGCTTTTCTTTTGTTCCAAGGTAGTCGAAAACAACTTTTGAAGGATATGAATTAAAGTTTTGAGTTCTTTTTTGTTTCTGTCTACTTAAGTAAGATGTTTGAATAAGCTATAAATGTTAAAATATAGATTTTTAGACTTATACTTCAGAAGATAAACTTTAGAGATATTATAAGTTTTTCTGTATGGTTTGAATTTGTCATAATAGAAGAATGTTCTAATAATGTTACAATCAGTTTTTGTAAATCTTCTTTACCATTACTCTTCAGCCCTTATTAATATTTTTTTTCATTACCAGATTTTAAATAAATTTCAAATGCATGCAAATTAAATTTATAACTGGGACGGTAAAAGTAAAATTGCAAATTATTATTCCTTTAACTTTTTTTATAAGAATAAAAAACAATTCTCTTAGATCTTTCGATAAAAACTACATTACTTAACCATTAATTTTCCAACCGTTATTCTATCATGACCAAAATTATTCTCACATATTCTTTAATTCGTTACACTGAATATAAATTCATTTAAATTTAATACTCAAGGAACTAATAGCACCTAACACAATTTTACAAACGAGAAGCCATCTTATTATTACCCGGTTTAAAAAAAAAAAACTTTATGACGGAGACCTTGCTACACTAATTTAAATGACTTTAATACCACACTATCCCTAACCCCCTTCTCCCACCACACCGGTTACAGTTAATTGAAAACTCTCCCTCCGCCTGTTGTTGCACGTTGGCCTTTAACCCTTTGCCCAAGAAGAGAACGCGGTTACAGTTACCCTCTCCATCTTCATCCGTCAATAATCCGATGGGTAATTACGGAGGAAAGGACCACCCCAACGACGAGACGCGACGTCTGGATGGTGGGACACATGCGGAACAAATGAGGGGAGTTCACCCCTCGGATCTCCGCGATCCCCGAAAATGCGATTGATTTCAAATGAGGGGGAAGAGTGAACGCATAGGAAATTTGTTATTGACAGAGATTTTTGTATTACCTCCAATTGTGAACATAATTGAATTAAATATCGAGGGGCACGAAAACATTTAACTATATTGTATAAGCCAACTAAAGTATAATGTTTATAACACTCGTATGAGAAGATCTGTGGGTAAATTCTAAGTAATTGTATATATTTTGACTAAAATTATCATAAAACTTTAATCAGTAGTAAGAATAAATTTAACGTGTTTTTATCGAAGAAGTTGAATTTTATATTTAACTAGGTTTGTTTTGCTACGCTAAAACTTCCTCTTAAATTTGAATTGCATTAAACTGTTTCTGATTTATTGTATATTCTGAGAGCTCATACTTCTGTAAATTGTTTTTGGAAACTGATTCACGGCATTTTTTTCGAATTGAAGTTAGATTAAATCATAAAACTTTAAAAAGTACACCAATTTTTATATAGATTTACAAACTAAATTCACTTTCTTAGTTGTATAAATAATTTTAACCTATATTTCAGTTTTTGATTTGATCTAGGTAATTTGTTGTAGTGTGTAGTTGCTTTAGTGTTTCAAGAAAAACACTCGTAATTCTTTAGCCTAATTTAACATTTAATCTCAAAATAAGAACTACATACTTTAGAAAGTGGAAATACGTACATAATATGTAATTTTACATAGCCCTAATAAAGCATTAAACCTTTAACATAATTAAACTCTCCAGACCAGAAAAACATTTTGCTTCAAGATTTGTTTTTTATTTTCATTTTAACTACATTAATTGAACAAAATTTTCTCTATTGACATTTTTATTTCATGCATGCAAACTATCCTTTATCTGACTATTATTTTTTAAATAAAGATTCAGCTTTTTGAAAATTGTAGCTAAGCCAAATTAATATGTATTCTGAAATTTATCATCATCATCATCATCATAAATATCACTCAATTATAAAATGATTAACAGCAAAACGTTTATTTTATAAATAGCTTAAAGGGAAATTAGAAAGTAGTATACAGTATACTTATTGAAAAATATTAAATTTACGGGAGTTGAATCATTAAACTTTCTTGGTGTATTAACAATGAATTGTACTTGTTTACACAAGTTTTTCTCACTACTTTCAGTTTCGTTTAAAAACCAACTATTAAAACGCTATTTGACAATTTATTATAAATTCAGCAAACGGGTATTAATTAATGTTTGTAAACTTCTTATGCAACATTCATGAAGATAAATTATCTACTTATATCATCCAAAATTTTTAACTTAAATATGATTGATATGGCATTTAAAATTAATAAATGGAGCTACTTTTCATATTGAATCTTGGGAGTTTATAAACATCGACTTTTATGATCGAAATAACAAAATGCAAATAAAGATGATAACGAAACAAAGAAAAAAAATCATTCAAAATTATGCGTTCTATAAAAACTGCCGAATTTTTATATATTTGATTCGGTGTAAAATTATTCTAATATCATATGTAAAACAATTAAAAACTTTTTAACTATCTAGTAAAATAAAATTAAGCTAATCAAACGTTACTTGTATCATCAAAATTTTAAACTTAAATATGATCAATATGATCGGTACGACATAATAAATTAAACTATTTTCATATTGAATCAGGGATATTGAACAACATCAACTTCTATAATAAAAAGTATATACAAAATGATAAATACAAAAAGTATAATGAAACTAAGAAAAACATTCATTCAAAATTATCATTTTTATAAAAACTGTCAAATTTTTGTATTTGTTTTAATCAAAAATGTTAACAAACTATTTTAAACAATTACATAAAACTTTGGTATACTAAAATTATGTGAATAAAACGTTTCAACAATTTTCTAACAAATATGTATTAAAGAACTAAATTGTATTAATTATAAATGTATTAAGATATTATTAAGAAAGATTGAAGAACTAAATTTTCAAAACTTGTTTTCTTAGTTTTATTAGGTAATTAAATAAGGCTCAAGAAAATAAAATAATAAAGAGGGGTAAAAATTACCTAAAGAACTTGATATAAAAATATCTATTGCATGAAATTTTAGAATATCCTGATGCCAAAATTATCAATAAGATTAATGGCATTATTTATTCTAGTGATATACCTATAAGCGTTAAAAGTGGGCCACTTATTTTGACAAAAGCTATACAAAAAGGTGGATTTTTGTAAGTCTAGCAAAATACAACTATTCTTATAGTTCGATTATAAGTTATTTTTAAAATATCTTTTCTATATTCAATTGTTTTTATTCTTTTGAATCTTGGGGCTAAGTAGACGGAAGAAATATAACTTTACAGATGTTTATAGTTTTTTAATTATTAAATGATATAGTTTCCATAGCAATATCTTAGTTATTACCCCCGAATAGGTAATGAGAGACCCTATTTGGCTTCTTTTACTATGACTCAGTAAAGTAGTTAAATTTAAAGACATGTTATTGCAAAATATACTCCGGGGTTCTATTAATTTTAGTCGGTATCGGTATTTATGCATGTAGTAATACAATTAGCTCACTATTTGACTGGCGAGCCTATCCCTAATTGTAGATAGTTTAGCAAGTTTTTTATGTTAACACTTGAAGCGCCGAGAATTGGACTTACCTTAAACAACCATTGGGGTCATTTTGACCTTCTTAATTAACCCTTAATTGAATAGAAAAATATTTGTGCATATAATTTCTTTAAAAATACTTCTGTGATTATTCATACATTTAAAATTCAAATAACAGTTTTTCATCAATTTGTAACAAGTTGCAGAAGCGAGTGCTAGTTTGTCGACTGCCAGTTTTTCAACTCTAGTCTTTTGATGTCAGTACGTGAAAAAGGGGGGCAATACGTTTTCTCTATCGTTAAATAACTAACTAATCAGGAATGTGTTTCCGACATATTTATGCCAATATCACTTCGCCTTTTTAATAAAAAAACATAAATGAAAAAATACAGCAGGGGTCAAATTGACCCTTTTGGCTGTTCTAGATAATTCATTGATTATTAAATTATGTAGTTAAAGTAAAACCATGAAAACTTTTCAAATTTATTCCCCATACCAAATATCAAAGGCGTAGCCAGAAAAAAATTCTGGTGGGCAATATTGGAATTTTGGGGATATAGGGTAAATTTATTACATTTTTATGGTAAAAAAAAATATCTGACCCCTCCGTCTACGCCACTGCCAAGTATGTCAAGTTTACGTAACTGCAACTAGAAGTAAATGAAATTTGGCCATACATAATAAAAATTGGACATCTTGGAACATTTGTGCTGCTTGAGATGCTCATAAAGTAAAAAATGTATGAAAATGACCCCCTTTGGTGTTTCTGGTGTTAAGATTCCCTTGAGAGATTTCTTGCTTGGTTAGCGATGAAAATATTAGAACTACTACTTATCAAGCATAGTATCAAACACCTCCACTGACCTACAACCCCCACGATCTACTTACTCCACATCATTCACATAAGTGAGCAGTTTACATGTTGAAATGCAACCAACTCCCCATCGAAGAAGAGAGGTCAGGACCCTGTAATGGCGAGGGCCTGCAATGTGTGCTCACGAAGCGGCGGTCACGGCTCCCCTAGGGCCACGATAACTCAATTAGCGATCGCGCTTCACACCCTTTCGGAGGTGCCGGGATCGATGATGACAGCCTTCTGCTCAATGGGGGTATGTTGGTCGATTCCAAATTTTTGTGAATGAAGCGTAGTCGCGATGTTTGGTGTTTTTAACCCTTTCGTGCTGCCATAGGTCTCACAGACCCCGAGTCAATTCGAGTGGTCGTTTCCACCCCCTTTAAATGAACAATGATTCCTGTCCTTATCCTCACCTTCCTAGAGTTGCTAACCAAAGGCAGATTCCGAGAATTGGTTTTGTCACCTTAACATTTTCTGTTTTAATAGAAATATTCGCAGAGGACCTCCTTAGCAGCATTTGTGCTGTCGGTATGGTTGAATTTTCGTGTAGAGAATTCAGAGAGTAATCCTAAAATGGCTAAATATACATATTGAAGAACAATATCTATAACTGCTAGGACATAGATCAGTCCTTCAGTGGTGTTATTTGAGACTAGGACTTATCTTGGTCTATAATGTACAGTATTAAATGCATATCACATTAAGAACAAGGTACTCTTTTGAAAATTCTCAAGTGTTTAGTACTTTTAGAATGATAGTATGGACCGTGAAACTACATCTAAACGTTTAAAGGGTAAAGGTGATTTTTTTTATAGCATTGAAGACTGGATTAACTGTAATTAGTGTAATACAATACATTAAACCTTCTTACTTACGAAGAACTTCATTAAAAATGAAAGGCGGTATATTGATAATTTTTTTATAATTATTAATCACCATATACAATTTCTTAAATTAAAAGCGTCGTTCTGGAAATTTATATCACTTGATTTTAAGGTTACTTTTGAAATAAACTGTATTTCAAAGTTTTGTTTCAAACTTTTTAATTTTAATTTCCGTATCAATAATTATAACTTTTAGTTATTGAAAAAATTATTATATTAAAAATACGAATAGGAAGTAAATAGTAGTAGGAATAGTCAAGTAAATCGATCCACCGTAAAAGCTAAGATATCTCCAAAAACTTTTAAAACACATTTTATTGTTACATGAAAGATACGCCCAAACCAAAAATATTTAATAGCTTTCTAGATTGATATTGGTGTAAAAATATTATTCTTGAAGGGGATTAACACCTAAATTGCATGCTTTGTTGCTCTATAATTTTATTAACTACTTTTAGATTTCATTTCAAGGAAATATATGTAATGACAATTCTCTTTTTCATTTTCGCGTGTTACCAATGTCACACAGGCGTGTCACACAGGTGACATACCATTGCCCGTCCATTACAAATAAATTAACACTATTAAAATTTCTTAACCAGACCACCATCATAGAATACTGATAGCCTTTCATCACCTTAGTTTGGGTAATTACAAAGGTACCAATTATTTTATACATTTTTTCAGCGCCATCATTGTTAAGAAAACTCCTTCGATTTATGAACGCTGTATGACAGGAGTTGCATACGTCGCAATAATTTATTTAATCATTTTGCATTACTTTTCATTGAGTTAAAAAAAAATCTCCCAGACGGATATTCATATTAAACCACCAATAGACGTAAAAAAAAGCTATTATATCGAAATCTAAACTTAAATTCTTTTTTACATCAAATTTGAATTACTATGCCAACCACCATACCTTACCTAAAATAAAAGCAATAATGATTAGACAATATTCCCATGACACCACCAAAAAAATGCCACCTAGTGGGGTGACAAGAACACCTCTTATCGGGATATCAATTTTAAATCGCTATTAAATTTAAATTACTGTGAAGAGCAAAAGCAGAAGCTGTTCCTTCGGAATCCCAAATGGATCTCCTTTTGTGAAGAGGCATCACAGGCCTCGCCCACTTGTGGTAATCGCCGAGGTGTCAGTCCAGGCATTATTGATCAGGAGAAGTTCGTCGAATTCTTTTGTCTAGGACTTTGACCTTCGGACACCGAATTCCTTGCCACTCATGCTGCGGTCCGGGTGACAAGGGGAAAGGATTAACCTTTTGCCGAATTAGCCGTGAACTGATGTGAAGAGGGTTTGAATGTTCGATAGGTTTTGTTGTTGAGGATGTTTTTGATGTTCCGAAAATATTCGGGAATGAAAGAATTAGCTGTGTTTTATGGTGTCAGTTTGAAGCGACTGTGCGGAATTTGACAGATTCAGAAATAATTTTGGTTTCTCTTACGTTATTTATCTTATAAATATTTCTCTCGTATTTTTATCTTTACAAAGAAGGTGTTTTTTTTTTGATAAATTTACTTCATCGAAAATTTAATTAGATTTAAACAAAATTATCTCTTAGATTTTTCCGATAAAAATAACCATAAGTCATGAATATTGAAATTCAGAATAAAACTCGTAAAATAAGGTCAAAATTGTAAATTATTTTAAATGCTAAATAACTATATTCGTAATGTGCTACTTAAGTAAAAGTTTGACACTAACAAACTTTAAAAATGTAAGGGATTAAGAAAACCATACACTAAAATTAATATCCCTTATAAGAAAATATTTTACAAATCAATTTTATCATATTACTTATGAAATTAACTCTAAATACACTAAACCTTAAATTGTAGCTTAAGATTTTTTTTTTGACGTCAACTACTTATTTAATGAAACTATCTTTAAAAATACTAAACTGCTTATAATTTCGTTCAAGCAAAAAGAAAGTTTAGTATTTACAGCTTATTATTATTAACAACATACTACTAGCATACTTTGTTAAATGATATAGTAGGATTTAATATTTATTTTAGTACCCATTATACCTATCATGGAATATTCATGAAAATTTCACTAAAATAACAAAAATTACATTAAACTGATAGATTTAAACATTAATTTTATTTTATCAGGTAAACAAATTATTTCCATTTAGGATAATCACTCTCGTCTTATAATTTCCTTTTCACCAAAATACCTACATTAAAAACGACTTCAGACGTTTATCCCTATCACTTAAATAATCGGATAAAATTCTAAACTCATTCTAAAAGTAAAAATTTCATTGTTTGTTCTTCGAGTGATAAACACTCTTAACAATCACCTGCCGAATTGATGAAAATTTTACGTGCTTATCCAAAGTTCAAGCCGCGAAACTTAATAACATATAATCTGATCCAAATGAGAGCCGACTTTGGTTATTAACAAGTCCACCCGTGTATCTGTGGCACACACTCTTTCTACCCCAGTCTGAACGTGATGGAGGAAGAATACGGGAGGAAGACAATTTAAACCTATTTATCATTTGTTAAAATCTACGTCTAGAGGTTTGTATTTGTTTGATGACTAATGAATCTTGAAACTCGCTGAAATTGCGCTTGTTATGTTAGTTTTTTATCTCTCGGCTTAGCTTCAGATTAAATAGAGTCATTCACGCTGCTTATTTTAGCTTGGCCAGAAGCGATATTAGGTAAAATAATTGAGATTTGGAACCGTCAAATCCGTTTATTGAATTCTTATCACTATATTTATCCTTGGGGAAAGTTTTATCAGAATGGACTAGTTCCACATTTTATTTTTATTTTTTTATTCTATTCAGCTTTTTAAGAAACCCCTAAAACCGAGATATTTTTTCATTCTGATAATTATTTATTTTTTTATTGCAACTCAAAGTTCGCGTTCTGAAAAGCGCGCGAAAAACGGCGCTTCTGGTTCGTGACGTCACTCGGCCTCTAACTCGGTCTACTACGACTTGCAGACGTCATTTGCAAAACGACGCCATGATTTAGATTTTTTGAATTGTTAACACTGGATAAGGAACATTCGTGTTTTTGTTATTAACATTAATGTTAAGATATGAAAACAAACGCCTTGATGTTAATTTTTAATGGCTATCTCTATTCAAATCACAGTTTAATAAGTAGAAATCTAAAATAAGCATAAAGCATCAAAAATGTCTTTTAATTTAACAAAATTGATACAACAATAAACAAAAACGTGATGCCAGCGGCAAAAAATGTAAAAATACATACCAAAAGAAATAATGCTTGATTCTCATCAGTTTAATTTTATATTAAATTAAAGACTTTAATGTAGTTAAATATAAATTATTTACTGTTCGAAGAATTCGAATATTCAACGATTTGTTTTGATTTATAATTTATTTTACATTTTTATTTTACTAGTGATTTTAGGTTCGTGACGTCACTCGGCCCCGATGGCTTCACAACCATTTCACAACTCGGGCGATTGCATCATTTGTTGACGACTTTTATTTCCTTAATATCTAAGTAAATAAATTTTTTAGATAAATTTCGATTGTAGATTTCAATTTGACACAACATATGCTGTAATAATAAACCACAAAATCGAAAGTTTAAAAAATATGGAACTACCTCATTTAGGTTCTCATTATTTTAATTGGGAAGTAATCGTGTTTTTTCTTTATAACTTTAAAAATAATAAGCTTTATTAATATTTAAATTTGTTGCTATTTTATTTTAAGAGTTTAACATTAAAAAGAATATTTATCACAAAAAAATCACACTTCGATTTAATATGTTACCGATTCAACTTTAATACAAAAGTTTAAAAGGATTCATAATGGTTTTCAACAATGTTTTTCAATATTTGACCTATAAGGTTATAAGGTTGGACTTAATATTCATTGATGTATTTCATTCACATCAATGAATATTAAGTACAAAAGCATCTAGACAAAATTAAATTAAGGTATTTAAAATTGTTTCCGAGAAAAACAAAAGGATAAATTTTAAAAGAAAGCTTTGTGAAATTTAACCTACTTAAGCCCAAGAGATATTTAAATAATATAACTTCTTGATGGGATAATCTAACTTTTCCTTTAGCAAGTTAAGTATTTCACAATAAAAAAATTCAACTTTACATAAAAATTCAGCAGTGAGCCAAAATTACATTGTTTTATTTGAGAAATAATAAGTTCTGTCATTACTAAATAATTTCTTTATAAATTTTATTTATAATTATTTTTTAACATTTTTTAATTCAATTAAAAACGATAGAAAGATAAAGTGAAGATAACTTTCTTTCAAAATTAAATACATCTTAATTACATTGATATAGTAAAAGTATTAATTTAAATGCTTCAATGCAAGAAACCATCTGTAGCTTTTTTTCATAAACGATATAGATTGTATATAGTTTAAACTATTCAACAAAATTCGTCCAAAAGTTTAAAGTAATTGTTAAGTTTTAATTGAAAGAATTTGAACAAAGTTTGAGTTGTCAAATGATAGGCTTCTTAATTTTTTCATTGTATTTTTCTTACGATAAGCTCTGGCATTTGTTGAAAATTGCATATTTTAATTTAGTCCTTGAGAAATTTTATTTTTCTCAAATAAGAGAAATGATTAACTGAAATAAAGCTAGCATTCTTACTGTTGCTTTTATTTTAAGACCGCATATTAAAAATGGTTGAATTCCAGAAAATGTCCCGATTCATCTTCATTAATCTTTTTCACTTACGTAGGAATAACGATGTATTAAAATTTCAATGAACGAATCTTTTATACTTCGTTTTTGATTCTAGACTGATACTTTATTTTTTATGAACTGCATAAATTTGCTGTTACTATTTTAGTAACTTTTATTTGAAAAATAGAAATACCCTCATTTTTTTTCAAGGCGAAATTATACTACTATAAATAACTTTTAAAACTTTCGTCATAACATTTAGTCACATAAAAAACGGGTAACTAAATGGAATTTCATAAATTTTTAATAGACTAAAGTGTACAATAATGTTATAAACTTTTGTTATTTTTACACTGTAAAATGCATGAAGATAATTTACAAGGTTAACTCAAAAAATAATGAATTTAATCAATAGAAAAAAAGCTATCCTGGATATTTAAATTTTAATTAAATGATTTTAAAATTATTATAAAATGTTATTTTATCATTTATAAAACACAATTATTTCTTTTAACTTTCTATTTGTTAATTGTTGTTAGAAACATTTTTTTTTTATCTTTTTTTATGGGTCTTTATCATACGAAATTAATATTTTAATAAAAGATTTCAATTTTCAAAACGTGTATCATTTTGAAAGCATTAAGATATCAGATATATTTTAAGAGAAAGCGATATTTTATAAAATTCTTGTTGACTTAAACTGTACAATGTAAAAGTAATGTAAAAAATATTATATGAAGAAATTTGAAGGAAAAATCTGAAGAAGAGTATTATTTGACAAAAATATTTCCCTAGCTTAATATAAAACAAGATTTATTCTAAAAGAACAAATAACGGTCTTTATTATTCCTAAAAACTCAGGAACTAATTAAAACTTTTTTATGAGTGCGTGTGAATTATGATGTTTTGTACATTTTCTATCATTTAATATTTTTATTGCCTAATATCTTGGATTAACTTATTTCATCATACGAAAATTATCCTAAAAACCTTTTCATACTCTTTCTGGATTTTATACTTTATAACATATTTTCTTAACTTTATTTACTTATTTTTTTTTATTTCTCTTATATTTTGTATTTTTTCGTTATTATATTAAAAATGATACATGAATAAAATTTCATTATGAAACCTATAAAGTGAGCTTCTAAATATATAGAAATAAGCGTTTGAAAAAATAGTTGAAAATCTTCTTCGATGCTTAAAAAGTCTTCTTACACATTTTTTTTTAATTTTTGTGTTGATGTTTCTTATTTAATATGATTTGGTAAGTTATTAAAGAATTTAAGGTTGAATAAGAATACATTTTTTATGAAAAACACCCTTTTGCTATTTCAGAAATATAACCTACTTTTTAGAACTTAAACTTGAAAATGAAATAATAATTTTATTCAAAAACAAGTAACGGATACTAAGATAAGTACATAAATTTAGATAGATATTGATAGATACTGATGTAATAAATGTTTAATTAATGACTAAAATTAAAAAAATTAAATGTGTTTATAACTGGATTATTATAATTGCTTTAAAGTTTTACAAATAATTTCATAACTTAAGTATAAAAATTTTATCAGCAATGATTTTTAATATTTACAAAGAATAATACAAAATATGTATGATAAAATTTTTAGAGAATGATGTAACGTAGTTATACAGTTGAAGATTTCGTTCCAGTTTTAGTTTCAAATCAAAGTTTAAACCTAATTATGAATTGTATATTTGGCACAAGTTGAAGAAGATAACGTTTTAAATAATATCTCACATTGATTTTGTTTTTACAATTATTTCTTCTACCCTTTTCAGACTCACAAACTAAATTTTTCGGCCTCTCACAAAACTAACACAAAATTCCACAGAAAACAATCGGCAACCAACTCACACACTCGTCACTCTTTTTCATCATTCCGGGGTAAAAAAAAAGGTCTAATTTCCCGATCTTGCCACCGCTGGACAATGACTGGGCGTCGTCGGTCAAATTATGATTAGAACTTGTCGGAAAAAAAACTCCGCGTATCGACGGCCTTATCAGATAGCGAATAAATCAATGGACCAGCTTGACAACTTCATTCGAATTGTTGCATGGCCACGGCTGATTATCCGTGCCAATAGGACAATTAATTACTTTCTCTAGAGAGAGTTAAATCCTTCCAATAAGTCCGAAATCCACGCCGATGATAGGAAAAAGATTGGGGATAAGCACGAGCGGCCTTTTCCTTGCTGTTTCCTGATGATAGGCGTAATGGTTGATGAATTGAGGGCTTTGGATTACTTTCTGGCCTCTAATCGATAGGGAATCAAGTGTATCGCTTTGGAATGGGAAGTTTTATACAGAAGATGAAAAGATGTGTTGATTCTTCTCCAAAATTGTTTTGTGTTCGTGTATTTTTAGCGTATTCCTGTAATTACTTAGAAAGGAAAGTATTTCAATGCCTCTTGTCTCAATCAGAGTATTACAATCGATTGATTTTTAATCTTAAGAACTATTATTTATTATAAATAACTGCATTTAAGTCAAAAAAGAAACATCTTTAACATATCTGTTATAGTCTATTTAAATTTTCTTTAACGCTTCTTTCTGAAAATAATAAGATTAACTTGTTGTTTCTTCATGTTGCTTGTTCATCTTTCATTTTTTTTTTCAATATAAATATCAGCATTAATAAATTCTGAAATAAGACACAGGTTTTCTTTTCACAAACGATTAACATACATATAGCTGACTAGTGTGTATAAAATTACTAAATAAAATTATTTGAGCATTAAAGACGTATAAAACCATCCTGTGATCACTGATAGTAAAATTTAGCATGATGGAAAAATTTAAGAAAAAAATAAAAAGGATTTTGAAAAATCACATTATTTTATAATTCTTTCTATGTGAGAAAAATTTACAGTTATTGGCAGTTATTAAAATATATTAATATTGTATTTGTATTGAAACAGATTTTGTAGATATTTTCAATTTGCAAACCAAATATAATTGTATGAAAACTTAAATGTACTCTTTTTGATGTACAAACAGATTAAGTTCAGAATTACAAAATTTTATCTTATGAAAACAAGTTTTATCTTTCTAAGAGACTTCTTCGGGATCCACAAATCCGGAAGAAGAAAGTCTTGTAGAAGAGAAGCTAAAAAACGACCGAAATGGTAATACTAAACTAAAAGATGCTTACAGACCAAAAGCAATAACAGTAAATTCCCCCTTCCGGAATCGATTAATTCAATACCAAACACCTTGGTGGTTCCCTTCAGCTTCCATTCCACCCAGCAAATTGCATTAGGGTAGTCTATCCAGATCTGTGACTGCCCACCTGGGTATTGTCCGCTTGACCCACATGGATAGCCCGTCATTCTAATTGATCGGAAGGATTGATTAGAACCAAAACCAATGCAAGGGCCCAAGGCCAGTTCCCACCTTTCGAATTGTTCTCGCTGGCCATTATTCAAAACCTGAGATTAAATTAGATTCCGAATTTTCCGCTGTCGGAGGGTCTTTTTTGACCCAGTTCCCTGCCTTATTGCACCCTGTGTGGGGTATATCCGAGGGTTAGCAGTTGAGTTTTCTATTAGATTAAACAATGGCGACGTCTTAATAGTTCATTGTGTTAGCCGATGAATTAATAGAGATTAGCGCTCTTTTTTTTTGCTTCCCGGGAAATTTGTGTTAATTTGTTTTTAGTCTTGTGCGTTAAGCAGTCGATAATGATTGGTTATTATGTTTGATAGTTTTCAGATTGCTTTTGAAGTTTTTATAGGTGCTTTGTAAACTCTGAATGGAAATTGTAATTTTTACTTGATATTTTGTTTGTATAGATTCGTACAGTCTGCTTGAATTTTTGTTTTTTTAATGGCATACACACTGTGGGGCAATATCTTTGGTATTCATTATTCGTATCAAGCCGATAGAAATACCGATTTTGTATTACTGAGCGAGCACCTTTGGTCAAAAACCATAGATGCGGGTACTGCTGCTTGAGAAGTTGCCAAATAGAATTTTTTACTCAGTTGTAAAATACATCTTCTAAATTTTAACAAAGATTTTTTTACATTTTTGTTTTAGACTGTTAATTTTAAAAATCTCTTCTTTTTCTGAATCTCTATTATATCATGGTCCTTGTTTTTAATGTATTTTGGGATAGGTTTCAAAATGTAACAACTTGGGTGTAGTAGTATATTTTCAGCGGCGTTAGTGAAATTTCTCTTGACAGTATATTTGATTTATGTAAGGCTTGTTGTAAAAATAAGTAAAATAAGTTTCTTGTTTGGTAGTAGTTAGTAGATGTATATATGTCTATTGTAGATGTTACCTTCTTCTATTACATGTTCAATGTTTAAGAAATTTTTCCCTCTAGTAATGTAGTAGGATAAAAATTATATTGTTTAGAAGATCGCAACTTATTTTACCCCTTACATGAAATACAAAAACTCAAATACGTTAAAAATAATGATATGTGATAAGTAACTGCAAATGATTAGTATGTTTATAAATATTTTAAAATTTAAATTGAGTTTGATAATTCTGGTGATGAGGAAAATGTGAATCTTATTATACATCATAAACAAGAACTTGAAGAACTTTAGACAAAAAGCAAAGAGAATTCCTATTCATAAACCTATTTTTTTGTAATTTGTAAATATCCTCTTTAAAGATTTGTTAAAGAAATGAGATGTACTGGAGAATAAAATAAGCTTTACTCAGGAATCAGTATAAAAAAGAACACAGATAAGATATTTATATCATGTCTGTAATTGTCACAAATCCCAAGCTGCAATTAGTATTAAAACAGGTGACACTTATGTCTAGGTGTTTGAATTATCTCTAATATTGACAAAGCTCATACCGGATAAAAAATGTAAGCGATTAGCTGAATACCTCTATTCCGCCAAATGATTTGATTTAAATAAATTATACGCGCTTTATACTTAACCTATCACACACGGTATCACTTGGCAGCATTGGATTTCGATGTCAAATATTGCTGTCATATTTCCATCGGGCATTAAACCGATTCCTAGATAGAATACCTAAATGCTAGATTCATTTTGGTTTCTTTTTTTCGATTGAGTAACAGGGGAAGCTATCACACCCCTGTTCGAAAACTCTATCTTTGTTTTCCTATTTTCGACTCTATATTCCCTGATGCCATGTGCCATGGATTAGAGATACCGTGAGAACGTCCAAAATAGGCCTTAGGGATTTCAGATGTATGTAAATAAGTAAAGTTTTGCTTGTTAAAAGCAAATATACGGAAGTTCTTTGCCTTTATAACTACATATTCTGAAGAAAGCTGGATTCAAGTCTCTGTCCCCTTATAATAATTAGAACTTTCATTGGGATTCCGTGATATAATAATATTTATCTGAAAGGTTCCGTGACTTTGTGAACCCTTTCTTTATTTCTCTCTATGTTTCTATTTCTCTCTCTCTCTCTATAGCTCTCTATGTATATCATCCTCTGTGTCTCTTTGAGTCTTTTAATATATCCTACCTCCCTCTCTTTATTTGCTTCCTAAGTAACGTGCTAGTAACATAGATATTTTTAACTCCTCAGAGAGAGTATTTCACTCCTTGAAAATCGGAAATACTCTTTCAAAAACTAGACAGGAGTATTTTCACTCTTTGAATTTTTCACAAAGATTTACTTAAAAACTGCACCGTGCCCCACCGAATTTTTTTTGTAGTGATTCCAATCAATTAGGATTTGCAAATACCTATGAAATTTAACTTTATATAAATGGTTTGTGGCCATAATGGTGTAGCTGGAAAAAAATTTGGAAAGATTGGATCAACTTTTGGTCGTTTTAGGAGAGGAATAGATAGTATTTTTTTCACTTATTGTTCTGATGCTTAGATAGTTTGATTACGGTTTTCGTGTCTCTGTATATGTAGTCTATGCTATTTCAGTATTTCAATCTTCATAATTGAATTTCACTCCTCTTAAAAAAGTCAAAGAGTATTTTTACTCTTCCAAAAAAATCCTAGGAATAACACTGGCTAGTATAAGACTATTTAGACTCGTTTCCATTTTCGCTAAAGTGTTCAACTGTCAAGTTACATCATCGACTCAAAAAGTCATTTTTCGGTTCCCAAAACGGTCGAATCTTCAGGAGAGGCCCCCTCAAACCTCGGGAATGACGGCGACTTATCTGCGAACGTCGGCATCCCTCTGAGATAAAGATCATGACGAAACACAGGGTCGGCCAGACTTCTTTTCTCTCGCAGTCATTTTATCATCACTTTTCTTGTCTATAGAGGATCAATGGCTGCCCTAGACAGGAGTGGCCGATCATAACAAAACCAAGAAGAATCACTTTTGGCAATTACCCCTTGTCAGAGCGTTTGAGAGACGCGCGGGCAACCGTTTTCTTTGTTTCTTTTGCTGCTTGCTGTTATGGACAACAGTATCAGAATGCCGTTGATTGGATCATTAGCTCTCTTAACGTGGCCATCGGTGCTCTTCAAGCGACTTGAGAGGTCGGAAGAAAAACAACAGGAGGAATGTTGGGGTTTCTGAGAGAATGGTAGACTTTTGAGTTGGGCACGTCCTGTTGTGTGGTACCGAAATTTAAACACCTTTGAGGTAGTAATTAATTCGTATTGGAATGACTAAGAAGAAATATATTTCATTGCGAATACAGTTGATTGACATAGATAGAACCGATTCAGATTACGAATTTATAAGAGGATTAATACACTAATTTAAAACTATAAAAGAAGTCCTTTTCAACATGTATGTTATTGGTAATAAGCAAGAGTGAATCCCCGGTGTCTCGAAAAAACTGGTTAATGTAAAAATCAGTAGAAACCGGCCAAAAAACATAAAAAAATTTGAGCTTTACCCATGTAATAAATTTGTTTTTTATTCACCGGTTTTTACATTGACCGATAATTCGTAAAACCGCATCATATCTCCCGATTTGAATAAAAATTCCTTCAGTAATTTGAAATTATGCACTTTTTGAGAATACTAGTGAAAGAACTAATGAACAGAATTAGTAAGATTAAATTTAATTATTTATGAACTTTAACTTTTTGAAAAGTGGCATTGTGTATATTCTTGAGAAATTATGTAAATAGAACTAAAATAGCAAAATCGATTTCTCGATTGTACCTATAAAAATAAATAATCAAGTATCAAAAATTTGAATCACCCTGTATTACCTATCACAAGGAATGTTAAAAGTTACATTGTTGTAATTTCTAAAATTAGAAAGAAACCAAAAATAAGGGACAATATATTCGTATTCTGTCATTTACTGACGTAATAAATTCATCGATTTATTTCACACGTTTGTTTCGGTACCTATATTTAAAGAGAGTGGTTTAAAAAACCTGTTTTTATAAGAGCCAAAAGAATCGTTTGTATTCATAATGCAGTCCTACCGAGTAAGTAATTCACTGAAAGTATCATCTGAAAGACAACTAAATCGTTTATATGCGTAATGGAGGTATATTCAAGTGAATAATGTGGCAGAGTTGTATAATATGAAGAAGTTAATGATTCATGGCGATGTAGCTAGCTAGCTGAACATTGGAATCAAGAGTGGAACTTCAATTCTATTGAAACCACTTTAAGAGATTTTGTCGTTGAATAAACTTTAAATGTTGAAAAAGTTCTTTAATCAGTTTCAAATATGAGTTGTTTTTGTTGTTGTTGTTTTTATTGATTTAAATATTCGATGGCTGCGCTAGCTAAACTCTTCATGTAATTTATTCTATTCTATAGAAACTTTCATTGCACATAGTTTTAGATGTAGTCTTTTTTTAATATTCATAACTTATTAGAACTTTTTCATTTAAAATTTTAATTAAGTCTTAATAATTTAAAAGTTTTTGAAAGTTTTTAATTTTTTTTTTAATCTTTAAAACAATTACAGAACAGTCCTAAATAGAAAGTGATTATTTGAGTCTTTTCTTAATCAAAAAGAAAGGAAATTATAGCAGTAATTTTGAATGAAATATATCAGTTAAAGAGGCTCGAACAGCAGAGAAGATAAAAAAGTCAAAATTATATACTTGAGGGAGTTCCAAGATCGTTGGACCTTCAAACTCTATTTACATAATACATTTAAGTTTAAATTTTATTTTACATAATTTTTACACAAATTTTAAGTGTACATTGAGTCCATAAACTATAATACTATTTATTTACGACATTAATTGAAATTTTTAAAAAAATATATTAATGAGGAAGCCTGAAACTTTACATTTGTTTTAGACCATGTTTGAAATTTATTACAAAAACAGCTCCAGAACAATATACAAACACAATTCCTGATACTACTCAGTATTCTAGATTAGCTTGTAACTCTTTGGCTTCGCACTAGGGTGGAGCGAAAAAACTTTTTTTTCGAAATCGGTCAACGGCTAGTGCTCAAAGTTTGTGGTTGGGGGTCCTTATAACCCATAAAAAATTTCAGTTCGATAGGAAAATATCTTCAGTCTGCGCTTTTCGCTCAAAGTTTCGAGTTTTTACTAAAAATATCAAAAATACGAAAATTTCCCAAAATATTCCTAGATGCTCCAAAATGGTTTTGATGGTAAATAATTACATATATTGCTTCCATGTTGCTTAATAATAGCGATTTAGTGTGTTTTATTAAAGCCCAAAGGTTTTATACTTCGTCAAAAATCGTCAATATAATCCAAAAATAGAGTATAGATACAGAATGCGGGAGAGCAATAGCCCGCTGTAATAACTCAATCACGACGACTTAAATCACCGAAAATAGTGAAATAAGAGGAAAATAACTTACAAAAATCGGTTATCCAGCACTCACCACGAGAAGGTGGCTTCAATCGAATGCCGCCCGCCCGCCCCCCTATTGTATGACTGAGCTCAGTGCAGTTCCGCGCCTCTAGACTTTGAATAACGCTTTGGTGTCAAATTTCGGCAATATCGTTCGGGTCTTCCAATCGAGCCTTTATGAAACCATCGCGGGAGTTGTAACCGCTTACATTTACAACCATTATCGATGCAGCAGATACATCCTTCACACACCGTTCTACCACCTGACTATGGCACGGCATGTTAAACAAAGGTTTTAGTTTTTGTAGAGAATCATCACTTCCTTTTGTAATTTCTTCCAAGTTTTCATTAGTTAGTAGGCGTGCTATTGGAGGTGGAGTTATTTCTACTTTTTTCCAATTAACTAAAACTGTGTAATCTTTAGCATTGAAGTTTATAACTGGGGATTCCTGCTTTGGCTCTTTGTTGCTTCCAGGATTTTTTTTGCAGCATTTTTACGAACATTTAGGCGACTGTCTGGTAGCATACCAACAAGTATGCTTTCTGGATGTCCCCAAAAAGCATGATTTTAAAAACGGTTATAGAGAGAGAGATTTTTCTATTCTTTGATACAATATCAGCTTAAAAAGCAGCTTATAAAGAAGGATTTTTGCCGTTGAGAGCTATCTTCTCGTGGGGGTCTGAATGCCCCTGTAACGATGGTCACTACTTGTAGGTTTTCTCTTTGTTTGGGGTGCCGAGTATTTTTTTTCTTATCTCAGCCCTCCAATACCGCTATCGCAATTCAAGGAAGCGCCATCACCGGTCCCCGCGGAGGGCCACCCATAAACTGGCGGTGGTCTTGACCTAATGGCCCCCTCCCCTTTCTCTTCCGGGGTGACAGTGGTGACAACGCTTCGGACAATATGTGTGTAAAACAAATAGAAAACATCTTTCCCTCAGACATGGATATGATCCCTATATTGACGGATGAAAGAAAAAGACAGCAGCGTGTTTTCGCGTAATTAATTTAAATTTGAATTTCCACATTACGAGTTTGATTCGCAATTATTTCATAAACTAAGGGCTGGAAATAAATTATTTACCTTTTATTTCACTATTTTCGGTGATTTAAGCCGTCGTGATCGAGTTATTATAGCGGGCTATTGCTCTTCCGCAATCCGTATCAATGCTCTATTTTTGGATTATATTGACGATTTTTGACGAAGTATAAAACCTTTGGGCTTTAATAAAACACACTAAATCGCTATTATTAAGCAACATGGAAGCAATATATGTAATTATTTACCATCAAAACCATTTTGGAGCATCTAGGAATATTTTGGGAAATTTTCGTATTTTTGATATTTTTAGTAAAAACTCGAAACTTTGAGCGAAAAGCGCAGACTGAAGATATTGTCCTATCGAACTGAAATTTTTTGTGGGTCATAAGGACCCCCAACCACAAACTTTGAGCACTAGCCGTTGACCGATTTCGAAAAAAAGGTTTTTTCGCTCCACCCTACTTCGCACCCTCTGAAATGGACTCTTTACATAGACCATATACCTGGGTATAAGTGGCCGGTATACCCAGCAATCCCTATGAAAGGGAAAAGATGCAGGGCATAAATAAATCAACCTATTTACTCGGGAATGCATTTCGGTCTCACTGAAAACAAAAGTCATCCACTTTAGGCTTTAGCTAGTACTTGTTGGAAAGTAAGTTCGGGTCTTTCATTTACTGCATTCACATTTATTACATATACTCTTTCGATTACTATCTTAAATAAATGTCGAAATAATTTGAAAATTATCCATTATGAACGCAAAAAAATTCCAAGACGAAAACAAATAACAGAATGTAAACAAACACAAATCGCAATGAATGATGGGACCAGTGACGTCCATACCCGGGATTTGAGGACTGGCCATGTAACGGGTTTATAGGACGGTATTCAAAATTTCCCTTTCCCCTGCATTATACCCGGGTATAAAGGTGGACACAAATTAGAGCCGAGTGCCGGCAGCAAACAGCCGCGAACGCTCTCTGCGCATGCGCAGCTCGTAGCGCGGTGCACGTGCGCGTGCGCAGAGCGTGTTCGCAGGCTGTTCGCTTACGGCGCTCGGCTCTAATTTGTGTCCACCTTAAGAGACAAGCCACACCGCGCGCCACCAGTAGCAGGAGCAATAAAAAAGCAATAAAGATGGTTATCTCACTTCTATTAGATACCCTGTCTTAGATAACCATCTTTATTGCGTTTTTATTGCTCCTGCCACTGGTGGCGCGCGGTGTGGCTTGTCTCTAAGAGTGGCGCATGTAAACGGGGCCTAAGTCGTAACAGGAGTATCCTAAGGAGAAAGAGGAGATGGACTTTGGTTGCAACTGGTTTAAATATTCGTTCCGAATGAAGACTTTGACCTTTCCCCTGCATTATACCCGGGTAAAAGAGTTGCGCTTGTAAACGGGGCCTAAGTCGTAACAGGAGTAACCTAAGGAGAATTGGTTGCAAGTGGTTTAAATATTCGTTCCGAATGTAGACTTTGATTCATGACTTTGGAAGGAGGTTAAGAACCCGAAAGAAGTCTTCAATGAACCGATGGCGATTAATCCCGGGCGACCGAGAGATAATGACCCATCCGCTGCCTGCATTAATTGCCCGCAGATAAGTAATCGCCGCTGTTTTTCACGGCTGACAAAAAAGGACGCGCACAAAACAAGTCGTAATGACTTTTGTGCCGAAGAATGATAATAAATCGCAGAAGGACAATCAATCGGGAACCAATGGCGAGCGGGTGCCGATTCTAATTGGCCAGAGAGCCCGGCCAAATGATATGCGAGTGATTTAAATCAGATACGCTGGTCTTTTTGCTCCGGACGTGAGCGGCATTCATATCTTTATTTCTATGGGTATTAATAATGAATCGCCATATCATTGAATAACTCGGTATTTTAATTGTTATTTCGTCATCCAGAAATGGGTGTTGCAGACAGCAGGTGGAGTCTGTGGGCTACCTCGTCATACTGAGGAGGATGACAGATTGGTGGATTGTCAATCGAAATCTTGATTAAACTAGACTCTACACCAACTACTGCAACACCTTTCACACACAATTGAAAATTTTACATCTATAAACTTTTAAGTATCCATCGCAGGATTTCTCAAGTTTCATTACGTTTACCTCTTTTTGGAAAGAAATCATTCTCTTTTATGAATCTTTTTGATACGAATATTATGGGCGTTAGATTGGGGAACTATCAAATAGTTTACTACATCTGCTTGCATTCTCCAGAAAGTTAGAATTCGGAATTATTTTTGGGTACAGTGTGACAGTACCTTGGAAGGATAAGACCACCTTGCTCCTCCAAGACAACTTGAGAGTGGTACTACTTCTGTGATTTTTTTTTATTTTTTAAACCTAAAACACAACACCTATTCAACACAGATGAAGCAAAGACTGTCATCTGTGACCATAATTAAAATAAGAATCATTATAGACTCTACATCATCATCATCATCTCATCATACCTGTCTCTTAATCTCCAAAATCTGTCAAGACTCGAGTAAAATTTCAATATTAAATAAGCAATCAAAAACTTCTTCAACAAATTAATATCTAGATATTCATCCATCAGATTTTCGACAAATCTTTATTTCTAAATATTATATAATTATAAAAGCTTTTATAATCTTGGTTAAATTAAGGTAGATAATACTGTAATAATTGAGAATATTGCTTCTAAATTTTCTTACATTATGATTACTTTATTGCACATAGAAAATAATCGAAACATTCCTATATGATCATATTTGTTTTTCTTTGATTAATTTTATGAATCAGTACTATAGCATAACTTATAATAACAATTGATG
Organism: Tetragnatha montana; assembly: GCA_963680715.1. Lineage (NCBI taxonomy): Eukaryota > Metazoa > Arthropoda > Arachnida > Araneae > Tetragnathidae > Tetragnatha > Tetragnatha montana. The sequence continues at coordinate 22,408,687 of OY796683.1, forward strand.
AAACAACTTTCCTTTCCGACACCTACGGTGGAATGATTTGTGTAGCTATCATCTGTCACGATATTTCTTTGTTCATTATCAAGGGCATCATCATTCATCAATCCCACATCCATTTCTTACTGGCCACGAAATTCATTTGCTTAAGTTAAAAGATTAATTGTAAAAATAAAGCTAAAATCAATATATCTTTACTTATAGTTATCATTGAGTACTGAATACATCGGAACAGGAGCATCCTAAGGAGAAAAGAAGAGGATGTCTTCAATAGACAAAACAATAAATTTAAATATAACTGCACTCATAAAATAATCCCCTCTTAATTTACTTAGAGATAACTGAATAACACATTTCAAATAAATAAATAAAAAAGGTTAGTTATTTTTCTGTCCTTACTGCCATTATAGGCCAGCATTCTTTTCTAGTGATTGCAAACTGCAAAGTCGTTCATCTGGGGAGGGGATTGAATCCCTTCTCAGGCATGGATGTTTGTTTCATATTGTTGTGATGATGAATAAATGTGACACCCCTGAAAAAGAGGTTGTGCAGCAAGCGAATGGAGTTTGTGTGTGCTGTGGACAACAGACCTCACCTCCATGGCTTCTGGAATAACTCTAGGTACTAGTCTTGGTTTTATGAATCAGGAATTAACATTCAAGTATTCTCCATTGGCAAAAAATATTGGAATCGAGCAGATCTACCATCTTAATGCCCCAAGTATTACCACTTAATCAAATTGTTATACATTGTCATCACATTACATTGTATTTTATCAGACATTCCTATACCCTCCAGAACTCAAAGTAACCTTTGTTTCCATATAAACGACACTGGATGATTTGTCTACCCATCATCTATCACGACATTTCTTTTGTTCGGTATCAAGAGAAGCATCGCCATCCATCAATCCCACGTGCTCTTCCCACTGGCACTTCTCCTCGTCTCATTTGCTTATCTCTTCCTCCGTCTCCTCTTTGTCTTCCGCACCGACTGCCAAGACCCCCTCCGAACTATTTGGCACCGTCTCCAGGGAACATTTCGAAAGAATATGTTAATTCCTCGCGAAACAAAATTTCATTCGAACAGAGGAGGAGGAGGAGATAGCGCCCTATTTTCCAGTCTCCTGGCAAATGGGAATAAAGTTCTAAATTAGAACAGCCCTGGAATGAGTCTTTTTGTACCTAATTTAATATTAAAAGATATTTCTCTCGTGGGGAAGGGAGAGAGAGGCTGGCCGTATTATGGGTGTCTATTTATACCGTTGCCACTCAGTTGTGTTCGGGTGATAGAAATTGTATCAGCGGCTGTCGCTATTTTTGGGGTAAGGAACATTTCATTTCGCCATTTTTTTTTGTGCGAGGACCGGCATTGTAATTGGCTCGGGAGGGTTTTCTTACCGTGGGATTGGCTACTCCTGGTGTGCTAATTCCGGAGAGGGTTTTTGTTGGTGCTCGGAGAGTTGGACAGGATTGATGTGGCGGTCGGCTTGTTGGAAAAAATGCCTTTGTTCAGCATGCAAAGGAGATGGTTGGCTATTTTTGAAGCCGTTGCCTCATCCGTCTTCTGGAAGTCTAATTTTCTCGGTGCCCCGTTCCAAAAAAAGTATTTTGATGTAATCTTAATTAGATTGTTGTTTGATTATGCGCTGCAGGGGGGTTGGTGACAATTGCATCGTGCCAGACCGGGAGAAATGTATTCCTGGTAGAGGATCCAGCATGAAGGAAGATTGATCTTTAATTTGCCATGAAACGTTTTCTGGAATGCAACTCTTTATTCAGCATATCAAAATGTTATGTACCATATTTTATAGTTGCCCATATGTAATAGAACCGTCAGTGTTAACACTTTAAGCTCCTTTGCCAGAGGTCCTGGGTTCAATACCTGGTCAAGGTTGATCCGTCCCTTCTTTCCTAAGGAGTCAATAACGGAGTAACGAATTCCCTTGGGCAATCAACTGGGGTCCAGTGTGGGGGTAGCCACTCGGCCAGGTCTCAAGCTAATTAGCACCCAAGGCCCAAATGGTAATGAAACAGCCTGATAAACTTACTGGCCTGGGCAGGATTTTATTTTGATTTAGATATATGTATTGGAATATACTGCAGAATCACTGTTAAAAGAGGTTTACTGTTATCAGGATAATAACAACGTTAGTTGTTCATAGGTGAATAGGTCCATTATAACCAAAAAAGTTCACAATATCGTGGATTCACTGTAGCGGGGTTCTACTGATTTATAACAAAAATATACTTGGAGACAAGTTTCCAATGTGTGAATAATTCCCACATCTTCAATAGAACATTTTCTTCTCCTAAGGGTCGTCAGTAATCATATCCTTAAGTGAGCATAAATTTTTATCAGTGGAATAAATAAGTGGACCAAAGAAAATAATTAACTAATTCAACACTTTTAGCTACACAGATTGAAACACTTTAATAACATCCTCCCTCCACCAAAACGTAACCACTGATCGCTTCGATGATCTAACTGTTCCTCCTCCGGGCATCACCGCATCTAATTTATTCCCCGATGCAAAAAGAGCGACATACCCTGAGTGATCCACAAATCAGACATTCGAAATCGAACGGGAAAGGTAGGAGTGTTCCCCGCGAGAAGTAAATTAAACATTCATTGTCCTGGGAAAAGTTTATTGCCCGGTTCCACCTTATATACATAGACGCGCCGATTAAAACTAGCTTGCGGAGGCTGATCACGGAAGATTTAGGGAGGATACATAAATTGTGTCGTTGAAATTTATCTGAATAGTTATTTTCTTATGTGTACATTTTGAGTAAGTTCATAATTGATTAAGTGCCTTTTTGTTGTTAGAAACGGTTTTTCATTTTAAATAAAATATGATTTATTTTTTATGGTTGTTTTTCCTTTAAAAAATGTGTATGTAGGATAAGATTTAATCATCTATGAGCTTAAAAGCACCAAACTATTAAAATATCATTTAAAGTGTGGAAAAATCAAGTATTTTAATAGTGCTTTATTCAAATAACTTTACCATTTTTTTTTACTTTTACTTTTTTACAATTTTTGTTAAACTAATCATAATTAAGTGTCAATTGATACGAACAAAAAGTAATGAGTTTTCTAACAATTAATTGCTAAATTATTATTAAATTGCATAAAATATGAAATTTCGAGGTATAAATTGTATGAAAGGTTTTTCTCTTTAACAACAGGAGCTTGTAATGTTTTGTAAAATGTTTTATTTAATTGAGATAAATTATTTATAATCGTGAGAATGTCTTGAAAAGTAATTTCACCCAAAGAGTATGATAGTTTTAATTTTCCGTTTAAATAAAATTGCGTCAAAAGAAGTTTTAACAGTATAAAATCTTGTATAATAGACACCAACTTAGGGTAACTCTTAAATAGTGTACGGGACTATTCATTAATTACGTAAGGGTCCCGAGGTGGAAGGGGGGTTGGGAAAATATCTACTTACCCTTACTTGGGGGTGGGGGGTCAAACTCATTCTTACGTAAGATTTTCCAAGTTAATAATTACTGATAAATGGTATTCCAAAGACTAGAGATAATAATATAATGTTAATATGTAGTTGACAGCAAGAATATTACTTATATTCTCTACTGAAAAATAAAAATCTTTGATTTACGTCAAACTGAGAGTTTTAGTGTAACTGACCCTTTTCTAACATTTTATTATTATGAAAAACGAAATAGAATCTTACGTAAGAATAGGGGGGAGGGGTTTGAAAAATCTTACGCACCCTTACATGGATGTAAGGGGGGTCGAAAATTGCCAAAATCATCCTTACGTAATTAATGAATGGCCCCTAATGTAATATTTTAAAAATATTTTTTTCGTCCATATTCCTTTGCATTAATCACTGCTGAAGCAACAAGTAATTTATATTTGAAAATCATTGTAATGATTTGCCAATCAATTGTCATAGGTAAACTTATTTTTTTAACTTGTCCAGATTTATGGGAAAACCTCGAATTATCTAGACTTTAATATAGAATGGTGTTCCCTTGCATATTCTGCGTGTTATGCAGAGTGCCTTGAGAATTTAAGAAAAATTCGGTTGACCAAAAAACATTGGTAAAAAGTTGTGTTGTTGCAAAAAGTAGTTAATCAAAAATCCTTCGAAAATTTAATGTATTAGTTTTACGTTATTTGTTATTGGACAAAAGAGAAAAATGAAAAGGCGGCATCTGTAGTACTCAGTTATTGATCATATTTAATTAAAATGTTTGAACAATCTATCCAAGGCTGGGAGGTAGTCTTTTTGAATATTATTTCAATCCATAAACTAAGGGCACGTCGCAATGTAAATTTAAAGTGATGGTGCTTAGGCGTTTTGAATAGTAATGAAGCATTTCATGCCATACGAAATGAATCTTCATGTCTGATTCAACTGTATCTAACTAGGATTTATTTGCTTACAGTTCATTAGAATATCCCTTTTGAAATTTTGTTATAGATAAATTTATTTTTTCATTTTGTTTACATAAACACTTTTTGTATATATTTTTCAATATTATATTAATGATGCATCAAATATTAAAATATTTGAGTATTTCATTCGAAATTGAAATAAATCCTTATAATCAAAAATAGAGACTCTAACGTAATTTCAAAATCAAAATAGTTTTAAGCTTACTTTATACGTTTGAAATTTTTTCGAAATATAATGAATTTTAATGAAAAATATGTAAATGGGATATAAATCTTACTGTTACCAATGTTATTTAATTTAATTAAAAGGATGGAAAACTTCAACTTCGCGTATTATTATTATAATTAAGAAATATTTTTAAATAACAAAATGTTTAACTAAATATATATTTGTAATTGTAATGTAAAAGATGTGTTTAAGGATGTAGCTTTTTAAGAGTAACTTAGTTAATAAGTTGAATAGTACTTTTTTGTAGTAACTAGATTTTTCAAATTGTGACACAAAAAATTCCAAGATTTCACGAGAATGATACCGTTGGTTTTATATTTTTATCTATTTTGTTCTAAAGATATTTAATTTTAAAACCAGAGAGCTCTTTGCTGGACCTCCTGTATAAATTACCTGTTGCTTCAACAGTGATTAATATTATGAAAGGAATATGTAGGAAAATACATCGATTTAAAAGTCGCCCCCAAGTTGGTGTCTGTTTTATTAGAGTTTTACTGTTAAAACTTATTTCGACCCAATTTATTTAAACGGAAAGTTTTTTAACTATCATACTCTTTGGGAGAAATTTCTTTTCGACACATTATCACCATTTTAAAGAATTTATCTCTACCTTAACATCTACCTTAAATCAAATAAAACATTTTACAAAATATTAAAAGCACCTTTTGTTAAAGAGAAAAACGTTTCATACGATTTATAGCCCGAATAATTTAGCAATTTCTTGTTAAAAAACTTATAATAACTTTCATTTCGTATCAATTAACACTAAATATTTTATTAGGGTAACTAAAATTGGGGGGAAACAGGTTTTTTACAGGTAAGTATCATTTTATTCATTCTATTTTTGCCTCATTTCATATTGATACTTTTTGAATTTCTAATAAAACTCCTTTTCCCCCTTAAAATCATCAATGAAATTTAAGATAGCATTATCTTTCCAAAACTATTTTTATTCTATAATTTTATAGAAGAATTATTTAAGTCACATGTTAGGTGTACAATATCCGTCTACGTCTTGTCCTTATATTTTTCCTGAGTATTACATTTTAACTGATCTTACGTCAAATTATTCTTCTTTTTTCTGTACTCAAGAACATTTTTCTATAATCTGAATCGATACTTACCTTTATTAAATTTAATTTATTTATATCCACAAACCCAACCAATTACTTTAAATTTGCACAATTGACTTCCCACTAAATCCTCCATTACCACATACGATGCTCCTCTTCCTTCCAACACCTCACCCGAATTACAAATTCAGCTTAAGAACAAAAGGGGGTCGAACCAATCACAAAGGGGGGGGGCGAAGCGATTCGAAGATTCCCTGCTCACAGGCATGCAGCCCCGAATGATGAGATTGTCTGTAATTACCGCACAGACCAACCTATAATTGGCTTTATAAATTGTCAGCATCGGAAGTCTAGGCTGGGTGGGGCAGTGTCTCCACCCCCTTTTCGAAGGGGAGCGCGAAAAACAATTCGGAAGGGGGGGGCTCCCCCCTTGTTTTCGGTGGCGTTTCCTGGGGCGTCAACGCCCTGCTTCTGTTGATCGCCTCTGGTTTTGATTGTTGCTCTTGTTTTTGTTTTTGGAGATGAGTAGACGTGCGTAAAGATTTAACTCTCGGTGGGCAGTGTTGGTTGTTGTTGTTGTTGTTGTTATTTCTTTTTGGAAAGTGGCCCATTGGATTGGGGGGGGGGATTTTGTTTTCTTTCGGAATTGATTTTGAGGGTATCATATGGTTTTGTTCAATGCTAGTCAAACTTAAGAAGCTTCTGAGCTAGAGCTACCGTAACGTTTTTAATTCCTACTTTGAACTACAACTACCAACTTTTTCTTACAAAATCTTGCCATTTGTTTATAGAGTGTTTTCAGGTGACGTCACAACCGGTTATTTTCTTTTAACTGTGTACCTTCTGTAGGGCTTTTAACTGTTGCTAAGGCCGTTGTTTATCTGTTGCTAAGGCGGTTTTTTGAAATGGGATCACGTGATTGCAAATGCTCCAATAGAAGAATTCCACGGCCAGTCATTTTCTGTAACTGTTAACCTCTGTAGGGCAAAAAACTGTAACATTTCTGTTGCTAAGGCCGTTGTTAGGTCCGAGTCATGTGACTGAAAATGCTCTATTACCTGTAAACTTACATTGATAGTACAACTATGAAATTAGTATTATTTACCGTAAACGCTATCTGTCAAAACAAAAAAAGAGTGATATCGACAGTTTGGCAACCGCAGGTTTAGTTCACTAAGAACTGAGTGAAAACAGTCAAAAAGTGTCATGTTTTCCAAATAATTTAAATTTCTAATATCTCTAAAACAGTGGTTCTAAACTTTTAAGGATTATCCCCAAACCATTGACATTTTTTCAAAAACGAACACCAATGCAGTTTTTAATCAATAAAATTAACAGTTAGATGATAGGATTAAATATTTGAACAGAATACAATTTTTATATAATCTTTTTATAGAACATAGTTATTATACAAAGTTTATGTGTTGATGATAACACTTTTACTTCTCAAATTTGTGATTTTAAGCTAAAATTTAATTTAATTTTTGTATTACATATCCATTTCAGAGGATTGCTTTCATTTACACTCATTAAACTAATTTAATACCTCAGTTTTTTTCTTTTAACATAAATTTCTTTGCTTTTCTGGGTTTTTTTCTTATTTTGCGCTGTAGCTGATCGAAATTATCATTTAATTGTTCAATTTTAAAGGGAATTTTTTCTATATTTTAGCCCAGTTGAAAATTCCAAAGTTTTAAAAGCAATAAATCTAAAAAAATTTTAATTCCCACTATTAAACTTAATGTGTGTTTTCAATTAATGTTCTGTACTCTAAATATGGTTCTGGAGTTCTCCAGTAAAAGTATTGTTGTTGTAAAACAACAATTCACTCAACGCTTGACACATTTTTTAAATAGACTTTAGACTTCTTTCCTTATTTGAATTTATTATTTAATTTTACAAATTGAGGGTCTTATGTAGCAAAAACGAGTAAACTTTTGAATAGCTCTGGAATTGATTAACATCGACTTACAAACACAAATATCAAGGACTGAGTTTTAACAATTATATTTTCCAACGCATAGATTTTTCAACGTTCTCCGAGTCTAACGTCTGACACAGTTAAGTTCACTTAAATCAAAATTGTTACACAATTCATAGCAATTAATCATTCCACCTGTTAAAACGTCATTACAAATTCGAAAAATTCTGCGAAGTGTATACTAAACTCACGCTATTCTCTTCCGAAATCCTTTTTAATTAAATACTAGTCTAAAGTGATTTATTCCCAAACTTATTGATCTTAATGACTTCTTAGCCACGCGGGCTTCGTGCGTCCACCCCGTCTCGTTATCGCTTTTGATTGAACGGAATAACATTCGACGTTGAATATTCGAAGCGCATTATAAAATTCACATTCATTATTTCACGCATTTCATGTTACGTAACCCTAGCAGCAGTGAGAAAACTATTTAAATTTCAAATCACCTCGTTTCGTACACGAATGGGAAGGCTTATCAGTTTAACTAGTGTTTAACTAGTTTGTTTTTCATGGCATGTTCCTTACATCTGTTTTTAGAGAGAAGTATATATGAAACGTTCTTATTTTCATAAAAGGTTTTTTTATCCATATTTAGGATAGACTTGAATAGAATAATGTTTTGATGTTAAAAACTAAAACTAGACCGTATTGAACACAGTATTGAGAGTAAAAAACAAACATTTGTCTATCCTTCATATTCTTTCCACTAAACACCTGACTTCTCCACGTTGCAGTTTGGACACGTTTTATACAAGGCTTGAAAATAGAGCATCTTTGGTGTAGCTATTGAGTAAAAAGTTACAATTTAATGCAATTTAAGAACTATTTTCTTTTGCTAGAATATTTTTTTAAAGCAATTACTAGTACAACTACTCGTAAAAGAAACATACATAGAAAACATTTTTCTTGCCTCCGATACGTTTCTATTTACTTTAATTAATACTCAAGCTTAGTGAACAAGTGACAAAAATTTCAAAGTATAAAAATTTCTAGAATCACAGTGAATTTTTTAAAGAGAGAAGACGGAAAATGAGACTTTAAGAATACTCAAGTTTTTCAAAAAAGAAAAATATTCAAGTAACAGTAAGTAACGCGATTTGATTTTTCGGATAACTCTGTAGGAGTTTTACTCTAGAGATAAGAGACACTTTTTAGGTGACTTGTCCATTTTAATCTCTGAGTCATTAAGTAGGAAGGCTATAGTATTATATATTTTTTTTAATCACAACTAATAAAACGAAATATCTGGTACCCCTCACAACAGAGGCATGGTCAGAAAAACTTCGAAAGGCGTTATTGGAATCAAGGTATAAGATTTAGTTGTTTTCGGGTGGTACGAAAAGGAAAATATCTCCATTGGTTACACCTGCTATTAATTCGGTGTTCGTTCAGCAGCTCAGTCCAAAACCAACTAATCCGAAGGTTTTTGAGGACCCATTGACAGGACGCGGAAGTTATCGAGAACCGATCACAATGCATATTAAGCAGCAGAATATCTTCTTTGTGGGCTTGCAGCAGCGCACGCTGAATCCCAATGACCGGCCTCTGTTGGTTTTATTGTGGATAATTACGGATATTTTAAACGCTTCTACAAGCGGCCGCTGCCCATTTATCAGCAATGCTCGTGACAGCAATGTTCGATTGATTTATGCCGGGCTTGTTTCCCATTGTGCACAGGCGGTGGCTTTTTAATTGCGACAGGCGTTGATAGAGACGCGAGCGACAGGTAGCTTGTTGCCGAAAAAATGGATCTCGTATATATGACCCAAAAGATAACGAGTTGTTATGTTGGTTAGATGATAGCTGAGGTTTGTGATACTTCTTGAGCTGTTTTTTGAGAGTACTTCAAGATTTGGAAGTATTTCTAGTTTTCAAATAGCTTGCACAATTTCAAAGAAATTCTATACAACTAACAATCAGTGGAAGTTCGTGGATAATTCAAATAGAGGTTCACAATTAAATTTTACAAATACAGATAAGTAAAAATATCACAATTAGAACAGAAGAGGGGTGGAACTCATCCTGAATAAAAATTAAGTTGGAATAGATTTTTATTAGCTTTTAATTTACATTATTGACTTATTTCGACTTATTTCATTTTAATTGGGGGCTCAAGTGCTCCTATGGACGAGCCGCCACTGCTGACAATTATAAAATTTGCTGTTTAAATTTTATACACCAGCTAGTAAAGAATGCTCATCCTATTTAATATATATGTTACGGGCAATGTGATAAATCCGGGCACTATTAATAATGTCCGGGCAATGTGATGAATTCAGTGGAATTTATGAATGAAATTTATCACTTTGCCAGCCTCCACTTCGGGCAATTAATGCATTAATAATGTTTATGATTAGCAATTTATCAGCACTGGAAAGACTGGAAACGAAAAAAATTATTTTATGCCTTTCTTTATTTTATTATTTTTTCTCTCTCAACTTTATTAAAATTAAATTTTTACACTTATTTTTTATCTATCAATTTTATATAATTAAAGCAATGATATCTTATAAATAACACAATGGTAATGAAAAAAATATAATCTGCTAAAAGGATTAGTTTAATTGCATTTAAAACTTATCTAATCAAAAACGTTTTACAGATTATCATACATAATTTTTAAATTTAGCTAATTATAAAAATGGAAAACAGTCAAATTTATGCAATGGTAAAACCACTTAACCAGTCTTACCTAGTTAGACCTACCCGAAATAATAGATAAACTTCAAGTTTAAAAACTTAAAAATTCCTTGACCTATGAATGTCAGCCTCAAAACATTGTTCTTAAACCTAATGTTTTATTTTCTAAATTAGAAAAAATGTGTTAACTGGATTTTTGAAAGTTTTTTTTACCTATAATTTCCACCTATTCTATAGTAAATAATTTTCTGTACTTTATTTCCTTTTATATTTAAGAATATGAATAATTTCGGCAGCAAAATTATTTTGTTCCAAACTTTATAGAATTTAACTCATCAATAGTATTACGTTGTTACGTAAAAGTATTATAGGATGCTGTCTTAAATCCAGACTGTTTATCTTATACTGTTATTATGCAATCTCTTTCAACAACAAAAAAATAGGCGATTTCAATAAAGGATTAAAAGCATTCTCAATACTTCACCACACAAAAAAATCCTTCTAAAACGCCGGTCTTATCTATTCCATTTTCATTTATTTAAAATTATTTGTTCCTCTCGTTACGCGTACGGAATTTTTAATGATCTTCTTCTGTTTCATTACCTACAAAACTACTTCGTATCGGCCCAAGAGATCCCAAATTAATAAACCCCGAATTTACAACCCAAGCGTGGAGTCGTTAAGAAAGCATAATCCCGTAGAAAAGATAAAGAAGTGCAGAACAATAAAAAACTCGGGTATTGGATCACTTACGGTTTTCAGTTGCGTTTTGCGACAGTTGTGGTTAAGGGGATTTTAGTGTGTTTTCATTCGAGAAGGCAAGGCGTAGAGTTTCGTAAGTGATATCCATGTTCTGTTATGTTCTTTTAAATATCCTTTCTCTTTACAAAGTTGAGAAATAATCATTTTTATCATCTTATTGGTTCTCTAAAACTTATAAATTGATAACATAGTCAAAATTCCAAGAAAATGGCAGCTATTTAATAATTTAAATATTCCTCATTACTATATTTTTATCGTTTTGTTCTAATGTGATCTTAATTTTTATAACCTTATAACACTAAAAACTTTATAAATTTCATTGTATATTTTTTTTAATGCTTTTAACTCATCTTAATTTTAGAAATGGAAAATAGGGGAAATCAGGCTAATACGACATACTCGGGTAAAATGACTTTTTCGATTTTCTTGAAATTTAGCAGAATGACAGCAAGTATCAGGCGCTTTTTTTCTTCTTTTATTGCTTCCAAAACGATACAAACAGACGCCATTGTTTGAAAAACATTTCTTACTTCATGGTGAACAAAAATAAAAAACGTGAGTGTCAAAATATTTTTTTTTGTGTTTTTATAATGAGATTTCTCTTATACAAATTCATTCATTTACTTAAACTAACATTCTTGTGTGAATGTATGTTCAATTAAGAGTATATTTCATGCGATAGGTAGTTGCTTAGACTTTTTGTTTTACGAGAAATTGAAAATAAATAAAAATAGACCTTTAAGGGTAAAATGACATAGAACTCATTGGTATAAAATGACATAGTATGTCATTTTACCCGCACAATATTTTCATACATATACTGTCGATATTTAAAATACTTATTTATATTATTAGTTTATAAGACCTTTTATGGGCCACTAAGAACATTCTACGACCAAGAAGTTTCGACTTGGTTAAAAGGCAACTAAGGAAAAACCCCTTTTATATCAGAGCTTTAAAAAAAAAAATGGAAAGGTTATTGCTACCATGGTTAATGCGAAGAGTGGATTCCTAAACACCGGCCTTTCTCCGGCCAACCCAATGTGTTCTCAGTTCATCTTGTTGCTCCAGCAAAAGTACTGAAGCTCAATGAACATGTTTCAGAAGAAGCTTCTGACATTCTAATAACAAGTATAGAGTATAGACAATCCACAGTTGCTGAAACAGGTCCTATCCCTCATGTTCCACAGAACTTAATCTTAAACGACGTTAACTTCAGAAAAAATGCATACTCTGTTAACTTTAACGCCTCCATGAAAGAAAAAAAATTAAAATTTTGTTTTGATAAGCACATTACAGTTGTTTTTTAAAATTAGCTGGTTATCTTCCCCAAAAAATTAATTATAGATTATGCCAACGTGCTTAACTATTAATGTAGTTATTATTTGGGATCAAATAAAATTGCGTTTGCCAAAGAAACTACTTTTTTTCCTAATAAATATTTACTATGTCATTTTATCCTTATATCGGGTAAAATGACATATTTTCTACTTTTTTAGAAAAGTAGGTTTTTGAAAAAGAAAAAAGAAAGATTATGATATACCCAATTAGGGGGTGTTAGAGCATTAAATACACATTTCATTGGCTTTGAAAACTACAGGAAAACTATTTAATTAGTCTTTTACGGTTGCTTTGAAAAAGTGGTATGTCGTATTAGCCTGATCTCCCCTATATGCTACGTTATATAGAAAGGTTTTTTATAACTCCTAATAATTGTAATATCCTAGAAATCGATTTAATTTTGTTCTTAATCGCTTTAATTTGCCTTAATTTATTTTACTATTTCTTATTTTGTATACTTATTTTTAATATTTTGTTTTTCTTTAAAAATTAAAATACAAAAAATCTTTAGCTTCCCATTAGTATAAGTGCTTCTTGTTTCAATCTTTTCAATTATTTAGCTTCCCATTAGTATTTGTGCTTCTTGTTTCAATCTTCCCTTACGCAAGCTCCCCCATTGATAAATATTTAATTGGATTATCAGTTTGAAAAGAAAAAATGGCTAATTATATTTGTGCACAAAAAATCTCCAAGCTTCACTCTACACATGAGTGAGAAGAGGGAAAAAATAACTACCCCCTATAGACAATTATAGCCCCTGGAATTTGGCAAAATTTATGTTCAATCATAGTATTTTTTATTTAATTTGAAATTTTAACTAATATGTCTTTCTTTTCTTATTCTTTGTACCGTAAAATAAGCCGAAACAAAATTTGTTTATATTTTAAAAGTGTTTTACCTTTTTTTTTTATCCAGTGAATATTGCACTTCATTGATACTCATTAAAACTGCCTTAATGACTCAGTTTCATAGTACTTTTGGATTTTATTTGTCTCAGTCCTTCCATTTCCTATTTTTTGCTGGGAACTAAGCTGAATTATAAATTAGTTTTCTGATGAAATATCATAAGTTAGAAAAAGGGAATAAGTCCATCAACTTTCTTCAACATATTTATATTTTTTGGTGATTATTATGTACTTTAAATAGAGTCATAAATTTCCAGTAAAAATTTGATGGATATACAATGAAAATTCCAATACTTGTACAGGTTTTTTTCTTTCAATTTTCTCAAAACTCGGTTTTTGGACTAACTCCCTTTTTAAAACTGACAATTCAAATTCATCGTAGCGTTTTGTAATGTTTAACTGAATTGAATTCATAGTCTCAACCCCTTTGGGTCATCTCTAGGAATCCTCAAGAACTCTGAACCACTATTTTCATCATTCTCTATTGTCACTGCACCCAACACCAGAAACCCGATAGACTGATTTACAGTCAAAGCGATACCGCGCTGCGGAATTCTCGAACACAGCCCGAACAAGACGCGTAAAAAGAAACAGAAGCTGATCTATAAAGAATCAAGCTCCGAATTCATTTAATACATAATTCCGACTTGGGCTCTTCCAATGGATCGTAATCGACCCATTGAAATTCAAGCCGCGTCCCATCCCCCCCTCGGCCCGCATTGGACTCGCCCAAAGAGGACAAGGGGAGGGGGGCGCAGTAAAATAAAGCCACTCTCTAACGTATTAGCCACGATTACTTCGTGTCCCCGGTTAATAATCGTTTGCAAAGATAAATGATAGCTAAAAGGTTTCGCGAAATTAATTCGAAAGCGTAAAAAACAATCAAAATAATAATAATGAATATAAAGCTTCGCTACGGTGGCAATGATCTTTTGTGTCTGGTTTGTTTGTCGTTTGGGCTAAGAAATATGATTGTTTGGCTGGGGTTGGGGTCATAATGTTTTATGGGATTGGTTTTTATGACGGGTCCTGTAATTTGACCCTTTGTTTTCCGTGTGGAAGTCATTAAAAATTCATTGGCCACCAAGAGAGCTAAAACTCACACGAAGAGTGCACGTTTCATCAACTCCTGTAGGCTAACTAATGCACAGCTTGAGGAAGTGAAAAGAGACTAGTTAAGGAATAGTTAAATTCTTCATGGATAATTTGAGTTAATTTGGTTTGAGTTTAAGATATAGTTGGTGATAAGGAACTTGGGGAGATGAGGTTATCGTCCGTTAGTTCCTTTCCTCATGAAACTACCATCATTCTCTAGGTCTCAAGCAGCACAATCGTTCAAGATTGTCCAATTTTTGTCATGTATGGCCAAATTTCGTATTATATCTATCTGCTGTTACGTACACTTGACACATCTGTGTGCGCTACTAAGGGTAGTGAACACTCGCAACTCAAGAAGTCAGCAATCTCATCTGCTTTTATCGTACCCAACAAGTCCAAGTAAACTTCAGAAGATTGAGTTATGATGTGGATATTTTTTAAAACTTCTAAAATTCCTGTTTTATAAAGAACATCGTTTTTATGGAAATGGTGTGTTTATTAAAGGGTGTTTTAAAATTAAGGTTTAAAGGGTGTAATGGGTGTTTTATTAAAAGAAAGCTTGATATATTTGCAATATTCAATCCAAGTTTTTGTAAGTCCTAAATCATACATGAAGGTTAAAAATAATAGCCTATGTTGCTTTTTAAAAATTCGATGCGTAAAAAAATGGGTATCTTTCTGCATTTCAACTTGTAAAATATGTATTTCAACACTAAAGATGTTTTTTATTGCTTTCATAATGGTTCAAAATACTTAATGAAAGTAAATTTACCAAAAACAATATTAGCATGAAATTGTTGCTTTTATAAAATTTTATGCACATTGTGACCTTTTTTTCCCCGAAATCTCGCGTCATCTCATCCAAACAAAAATGTCCAAATTACCATCGCCAAAAATCCTCCCCAAAACGCCCGTGGTCCCAACATGGCATTCTGATTGTGCATTCATCCCCTAATTGCCACGCAGCAATCACACACAATCCCGCTAACGATGCCAATTCTTCGCCGCAATCGCTTTTTTACGGCTTTTTTCCTTCGATCCCGAACTTAATTGTTGAATCTCCGATTGATTATACGGACGTCTTGCCATGTGCGATAATTATGTCGGACCAAACCAGACCAAACGATTTTCTTTTGTGATTACATCGTCTTGGGTGGAGGGTCCCTCCACTCCACAATGCATATTCGAACATCCGAACACCTGTCATCTTTCGGTGGACCCAGGCTTGCTGCGGTTGCTTTTTCTATTTGCATTATTATGGGTTTATTTCGAGCGTTACGTCTTTTGTTGCGTTTTTGTTGCTTTTATGTCGACCTTCGGTTCGGAAACAATTTTGGTATGGAATAATCATCAGTTGGGCGGAAATAAGTGGTTTGTAATAGCGTAAACTGAAACGCAACTGTTTGAATAGCATTAACTGTGTAAATTGGTTCTTTCGAGATGAACTAGCAAAAGGAAATGTGAGTTTTAGATTGTAGATTTTTTTTTGCTTAATCTCAACCAATTATTATTTGCATGATTTTTTTTTTTAAAATAATAGAATGCTGATGCTTAATCATAATCATATGTGTACAATCATGTGGCATGGGTTAAGAAATACTACAAGAATGAAGTTACTACATTTTTTATTTTATTTAAAGATTGAAAATCACATAGTAAACTAATTTGTGTTTTTATCATTAACTTTGAACACTTGGTCTCACTTGGAATAACATTACATTTAAAGTATGAATAAATAAATGCAGTAAATGATTCACCTGATAAAAATCCTTATAAAGCTATAGTTAAACCCCCATGTTGATAAACTGTCATGAGGGAAAATAAAATGCTCTCTATTTTAGGTTTCTCTATAGCCGCTAGCCAATGCTATGAAAAGAATTATAACCACATAAGGATATAAGATATAAGTCACTCACTGCAACCACAGTCTGAGTTAACTATAGTTGGGTTAAACTGTATTATGTACTTGAGTGTTTTAGCGTAATTTACTTTAGCGTATTTAGTTGGTATACTTTTCCTTGTAGTTTTTAGAACGAAATAGATGCCTAAAACTTTGGTAGCTGGTCTTTAAAAACTTTAAAAATTCCTAGTCCATATATTTCAACTTTGTGTCAATGATGAACACTATATTTTTTTTGAAGTTACGCTTTTCAAACAGACGTAGAAATTTATTTCCAATTGTGAAATTTCCATTCACAGATGATTACATTCATAATCCGTTCTTTGAACATACTAATATCTTTGAGTGAAACACAAGAAAAACGTTGCAAGAGAAAAATCTTTTCCACAACCAAGCAAAAACACAAAAAAATGTGGCAGAAGAATAGGCCATGTCTCTTAGATAATTGAGTTTTCTTGAAGGTATTAATTACAACGAATTGTCCCCCGAAATTCATAAAATTTTCCCCATTCTTTCCCAGAAGGCAATAATACACAAAATGGGTTAAAACAAAACAAAAAAAAACTAGCACACTCTTTTCAAAGGGTCGCTAGACTATTATTCCTCACTTAACCATAAATAATCCAGCTTCCCGACTCACAACAAAGAAAGCAAGTCCCAAATTAAAAACCCTTTTCCTCCGAGAGTCTCCATTATAATAACCCGAAATTATAACCTTTTCTCACCTCTGACAAATTAGCCGGCAAAGAGTTTTTCCCAAATAGCATCGTTTCCCCCCGTTGCCGCAGTTTAACCATTTCCTCCATTGTTTGTTGCGGCTTTGTGGAAGAATCGTCTACTACGACTAATAACAGCCACAAAGAGGGACATGGGAAAAAAAACTACGGCGCGTGTTTTTCGAAGTTTTCGTCCGTTTTGTCTCCATTCGTTCCGATTTTGGAGAGAGAATGCGCGATCTCACAATGGGCTTTGGGACGTTCATTCATCGGCCTCGAGAGTTCATGAAGTGTGTGTTCATGAAGGTTGTGGTATGTGTTGTGATGCTATGCGTGGCCTCGAGTAATAGACACGACTGTGGTCTAGAAAGTTTCGGTTACTTCTCGAGTCATCTCTCTGACAAACGACAAATTGTCAGTCAAATTGAAATTTTACGGATTGCTATCGTTTAAGGGCTATTTTGTGGACCAATTTTAGTGCATATCTTATACTAGACTGCAACGTTTCTTGTCCCTATGACATCATTACGCGGAAGGAAAAACTGAGTAAATAGAGAGCCTGTTAGGTTGCTAGGAAGAGTTTCGGTAAGCAAATCGTGATAAAAAGCCGCTACATAGTATCCTATGTTACGGGCAAAGTGATAAACCGGGCATTATATTTAATGGCGGGAAATGTGATAAATTCAATGACATTTATCACTTAGCCGCGGGTATTATCAATAATGCCCGGATTTATCACATTACCCGTAACATATATCATATATACATGGGTCATATATTTCAACTAATCATATTTCTAAATTGAAGTTCTTAATTTCACTCAAAATTCAGACACCGCGCTGGGAACTACTTTCTTTGTTTGCTCTCAGCTTGGTTCTCCAGGGTCAAGTAAAGTTGCAGCCTAGTATGGTAATAAATTTCTGATATAATGTTCCCTTAAATTTATTAGCTTAATCAGACAGAGAATCTAAAGTTGTGGGACTGGATTCTTAAAAAGGGGTTAAAAACTTAAGGATTCATTTCCATTGGCAATACGATGCTAACGTGGCATTAATATCGACCAATCGTATTTAACAATGGATTATGATTGAAAGTAGCTATGTGTTCTGAAATTTTAGCTTTCTAGGCTTAATTTTAGGGACTTTACATTTAGAGATGATGGTTAGTGAATTTTATTGCGTTTTATCTTGTAAGATACCTAACCTTGAAACAACTGCAGTAAAGGCCATTACATTGAATTTGATTTTTAAATACTATAAATCTGTTGAGAATTGTTTGCTGTAAAAATAAGTGTCTCACCAATTGGATTTCGTGAAGTTGCATTTCTCAGTACAACTTAAAAATTCAAAAACCGTTATCAAAATATTGAAAGGTTACTAACTGTTATTAGAAATTTTACCATTAAATCATAGTATTCCTCTGCATAGGTTATTCATCGAACGAAAAAAAAAGAGATACTATTGATTATGCGAAATTATCTTTGATAATTATGGAAAAATGTTGCCTTGTCAAAACTTTATTTAGATTAGCTAACCCAAAAACACTTTATTTATATATTGTCCTGAACATAAGATGAACAAGAGGGTAGTAAATAGTATTTCCATGTTTCCAAAACGCATATTCAGCATCGGAAACATTTAATTTCTGGGCCTGGCCCGTCGCGGGTTATAATTACATAAAGTCAACACTATTATTCCATACGTGTTTGGAATACTCAACAGCCACCAACCATACGGAATGTTTATCCCTTGTTTTAGGAGAGAGAAAAAAAAGAGCGGAATAATAATTACCACGCATATGCAATGCGAAACAGCAACTGACACCATAATTGCTTTGTTAGCATTAAAAAGCGCTATTTTTCACTTCCATTGATTAACAGTTCCAAATAAATTTCGCCTCCTATTACAATTTGAATATATCGAAGAAGAGAAAGAAAATTAAATCGAGAACAACATTCTTCGTAATGGATAGGCTATTCTAATCACTGCGGCGGAAAAATTGAGATACAATCCCGGCTTGCCTTGAACCAATGGGAAAGGCTTGACTATTCAATTACGGCTGCTACCATTACAACACTCTTGTTAAAGTGCTTGTATCATTATTTGTGTAAACGCTCTTTCTTCGACACGATTCTCTGCTTTTAATGTGGTTTCCGAGCCACCTTCTTTTTCCACACCTTCTGCCTGCCCGTTGCAAAACCAGTAATCAGGTCTCGACCTTCCAATCAAAGTCGCATTTGCGTTTTTGAATAGGTCGTTAGCGTTTTTGCTGTTCCGCGGGGTGGACCTAATTAATTAGGCTCTGTAATCAAATGAAGACATTATTGTGCGTTGTTAGCTCAGCCTTGATAGTGCTCTCTGTAGTAGTTCTTCGGGAAATTAACGTTTTCTTCAAACGTTTTACTTTTGATGAAATTAAAATCTATTCAATATCAAATAACGTAAAATTATCCGTGTATGGCCATAATATTATTCGTAAGGGGTCTATGGAACCTGTAATAACCTAATTACCTAACCTAACCTAATTACCAGTTAATTATAACTGCTCTACGTATATTTCTCAGGTATTTTTTATTAAACACCACAGATCAGTTTATTTGATGAAAAGGGGAACAACAGTGAATAAAACTAATTATGGCAACCTCCAAAATCTCAATATCATATCTTCCTCGTCAATTTATTTTATTTTATGAATTAAAAACCTGATTGGAACATGTGAACAGACTCTCTATTAAAAGTGTATATAATCGTTGAAATCCTATAGTTACCGATCCCTATGGACCACTAAATTTTCTCCGATATTATTGCATCCTGCATTAACATACATTAATAGGCATCATGATTTCTTTATAATGAAATTTTAATAAATATGAAAGCAAAGTGAAGATGACCTTTGTAGAAAGTTCCGACCCATGACTTGATATTTTTAATATTTCCCAAACACAGTTTCAGATCACCATAATAACCCGCTTTAACACCTATGTTAAAATCATGATATTTATCACTCAAAACTACTGAGGTATTAGCAATTTTCAATAATAAAAAACTGGGCATTATCAAAGGGCCAATTGAAGTGTGCGTTTAACATTTCAGCAAGGATGAATTCATTTATGCAAGTGGATAAGATGAACATGAACAACCTGTTTGATGTCAGGTTCCCTTTAAAAGCGATTCATCAAATGGGTCAATCCCAAAGACATCAAACTTAAGGGACTAAAGTAATTAAAGAGCAAAGATCCACATTTATAAACAAGTGAACGAAACCAAATGTACCAAACAGAGCAGAAGACTTCAAAACTCCGCCTCAAGACCCCTTTTCCACATAAAACCAACCGACCCATTCAACCTATCATCGATCAAAACAAATCGGCCAAAACTCACATCCTCACGCCCCGGCGGGCTTCGAAAAACCCCCCGACCGCTTACGCCCCACCACACGAACTCATTAACACCCCCGTCGGTTGGAGGGGGACATCAAAAGGACCCCCAAAAAAACGCACCCCGTTCACGGATCGTTCGTCAAAACGAGGCCGCTTGTGGCTTCTTCGCTTTCACTGTGCGTTGGCTTCGCCGCGGTGTGAGTGAGTCGTGCGGAGAAGCCGACTTTCCCTTCTCCTGGGAGTAGCGGGATGAGATGGATCGGGCCGGGGATGAACTTTGTTGTCCCCCGAGGAATGCGGGTTATTTATTCCAGGGATGAGGGGAGTGGGGGATTGTCTGGTGGGTGGGGATGGAGTTAAGGGGCTTGTGGTTGTTCTTTGGTTTTCCGTTGTAGGGTTTCTGATTGGTGTGCGTGGCTAGTGGGTGTAAAGTAGGGACAAAAAACATAGTATAAAAGGTTTAACATTGCATTACCTTATAGAGTAGTGGTTTCTGAATGTTGAACTTCGTGTATCATTTTTATAATTACTCTATGAAGATTTATTTTCCTCTCTAAATCTCTCAAAAGGCTTCATGAATCAAACCAGTTTGGTAATCGTTCATTATAATCTTGCTTACTTCATGGAATTGTTTGTTAGAAGCTACTGTTGTGTTGTGGTGCCTGGTGATGTAGAATCTCTACAATGTGGTAGCAATATCTCTACCTGTATATGTTCTTAAATGAAATTTTTAAAATCAAACTTTCCCTTAATGGTAATTAAAAACTCTGTCTTAACACTTTTTAAATAATATCAGAAGATAAAGTGACGATAAAAATGTTGAAAGGGTTACCTTTTTTTAAAAATGCATATTTCAAGATTGTATTGTATTTTTTCATCTATCTCTAATATAAATATTTTTCAATATTAAATGACATAATTTTAATGATTTCAAAAATATTTTAAACTTAAATAAAATTTTATCAAAATTTGAAAATTTAAAACTGATGCTGTTAAAAATAAGATTAGGAGTTTCCATGGACTTTCAATTTCAATATTAAGTAGGTAGATTTGTAAATATTTACATAATTTTAATGTTGTTGTTTCTAATGCCACTTGGAATATTCAAGCTCCATCCGCAAAGGCATCATTTTAATATTCATTGATAAGAAAAACTTCAATAAAGTTTAGCATTATCATTAATGGAACAATTATACAAAAATCTGTTTAAGCTTAACCCCTTTCGAAGTGTTTTTTAAATCGAAGAATATTAATAGACGCACCTTATTGTTTCACAACTAAAAATAATTTATCTTGTATTCTCTAACCAGACTGAAAAATAGTTATAGTATGAAATTCTTCGGTGTATATACTTTGAAGTGTAAATTTTTCAGATTAAACACAATCTGAATCCAAAATTTTCCAGCTGAAATATTTTCTCCCACGCACTGCCCATAACGAACATAGTTGCACATTGCTCCCTCTGCGGCGTGCACTGACCTTTCCGCCGGCATCGGATATCGTTTGCACGGAAAAGCGCTGACTTCGCACAGCTTTGGAAAAACCGAAAAGCCCGATCGAGCCCAAACGGTACTGGAATGCATCCGTTCGGAAGAAAAATAAAGGGAATCACGAGGGTGGAAAAGAATGGGATGTCGGAAATTGCAGAGGTTGCAATATTGCTAGTTATCTGGGGCAATAACAAGGGAAATTTATGCCTGATTGATTGTGTTGTGGAGACTAAATAGAGTAATGGAATCGGAATTTTTTGTCAAAGGTTGGATTTACCTTACATTTGTGATTGGACTATTTGACGTGCACACTTTATGTACCATTATCATTCTATTTCTAATAAGTTAAAAGTCTGATTTAGTTTAAAACTAAAATTATACAATTTTCTAAAACTTTTATTCAAATATGCTTATGTTTAACTACCAGTTTTAATCACTTAATACCATTTTAACACATGAACCAGTCTTATAAGGAAGAATATTAAAAATTTAATCAATTCTATTTTTATTTTTAATGAAACTTTAAAATGTTAATTAATCAAAACTTGCCTTTTTAAACTTCTGCCCATTTTTTTTTCAATTTCCCAGAAACTAAGTTTTCATCATATTGACCCATACTGTACTGCACTTATGTATGGTATAATGTTAAGTTTGAAGTATTTAACACTAAAAGCAACACATAAATTTTTTTAGGTATATTTGATTGCAGTTTTTACGTACAATAGATAAAAAAATAATCCCCTTTTGAACCCCTTTTTTCTTAATAAAGACTTCTTTTGTCAAGTGCAGAATGAAAGATGCTTTCATTATTAAATAAAATTAATCCTAATAAAAATGTAAAGAAAATATTTCTGTGGCATTTGCACTACAAAAACACATCCGTGAGAAAACATTGAATCGTAGAGTCAAATCGTTTTCATTTATACATTCCCGATGCAACAATAGATATGTGAATACAAAATAGCTATTATCTTTAAAAGCTAATTGTAATTCGTGATGATTTTCAAACACCACAATCATCAAATCAAATTAATTCATCTCATTATACTTCGAAGAAATTCTATTTCAAAGACACAATAAAATATTTGGAATTTTGTGTTGGGGTTTTAGGTGAGAAAACAATTTATTTTGTAATGCGTCGTATGAATCTTTTCTACTCTTTTCCCTACTTACACTCCTGCATAAACGTATTTTGTTCAATTAAACATTGTTTTATTGAATCGTTAGTTTAAAAATGGGAATCAATAAAGACTATAAATGTAACCATGACTTTTTTTTTGGTTCTAAATATTTCCTAGGTTTTCTCTACACGTGAATGTAAGCTTGGAAAAAATAACTACCACCAATAATTAGAAATCACTTCTTAAATTGATCAATAGACAACAATTTTTCACACATTTCTATAATGGAGGTGAAAATTTATTTAATAACTTTTAAAATTATTATTTTATTATTTTTAGACTAAGGAATTCTTGCACAACAAACTATCCATGCTTATCTGATCAAGCGTTTCATCATAAATTAATTTCTTACAGTACCCCATATTTCTTCCTTCCACATAAATTTTCCCTACCCCATTTTAAACTTTGAATTAAAACAACTTTTCCAGTTTTAAATCCTACATTATCATAAACATTAGGGAGATTTAGTTTCCTCTTTACTATCTTCATTAAACTGATAGCTCACGTTTCCATGTTTCTCTTTGTAAATCAAACGTTCAGTGTAAAATGAAGCCTGTGCGTGTTAACTAAACATAATTTTCTCTTCTAGGTAAGTCAACAACACGTAGTTTCCCAGATGATGATGATGATGATGATGATTGAAGGTAACTACGCAAATTTTCAATTTGATCTATGAAATGATTTGATTGAATGTAAAAATATTGATGGTATTCAGATTTTTCATTCTTTTTTTATAACACCTGTAATAAAAAACGGTCGTTTTTCTAAGGTTCAGCATAATTCATATTGATTCATAAAACTTCCAACCTTAAATGTTCTTTTGTCTGCATTCTTCATAACATTGAAAAACAGGGGCTCTGTTATTCTAATCATAAAAAGAAACGGTTAAATCATACACCATCCTGTTTATACATATATCCGGTATGGTGGTATAGGTAAATAATTTTTCATTTGATTTGGAAAAGCCTCTAAAAAGGAATTATAAGATACAAAAGCTATTTTTAGTTTCATTGAAAATTTAAAAATAATAAGATAGTTACAATTTTCTATACTTTTTTTTAATGAACTAAAATATATTTTCAATAGAATCGGAAAAAAATTTTGCGAACTCTTATCTGACCTATTTTGCGGGTGCCACAAAAAAGTGCTAACAACGTGTAACGTAATACTTTTTCCGTATGACAGTTAACTAAACTAAGATATCCTTTATGATTCTGCTTCTGTTTTTAACATATAGTAGTATTAGAATATTTTTAAATTGTAGAAAAATTTCTCAATCAGTTATCGCATCAAAATAACTTCATGATTTAAAACTTCATGTTTATTTTCAAACTTACAGACTTATGGACAGTTATTTAAGTATTGTTATGATTGTTGTTTCTATTTAGGAATACGTACACTTATCTTCTCGATTAGCACGTACTAAATGGGCAGATTGTATTTTTAGTGAACAGCCATGTTATCGTTATAGTATACAACCAAACCGAAATCACTGTTTAAGTGCCGGTTTGGCTAATTTCACCAAATAGGATTTTCGGAGTCAATTGATGTTGTTCTACCTGTACAGTTGATTCTCAACCGGTGGTTTGCAAAAATAATATTGTAAGACTGAACTTTAAATAGCAAATGTATAGACAAATAACTAAGCAGATAATACTAGTAGGGGAAAGGAGGGTAAAAGTGCGCATCGGTTTTTTCCCTTTTTGCAATAGTATAAAGTGAAGCGAGTATAGTCACATGAACACATGTATCACAAGCTATCTTAAAAGACTATCGTTATTATTTTCTTTTAAATTCTCAATTTGTGTATTCTTACCCTCTTTCGCCTATTGTGTCTTTTTGTTGTCTTCCAATGAAAACAGCAAACCTTTTGTCTTTGTAAGATAATGAGTTTTTTCATTAATAATTGAATACTATTAGTAATTTTTCATCACACACTGTATCGCTCTGCTTGCGAAAAGCTTTTTATTTTGAATAAATTGGGGTAATTTGACTTAACTTTTCAATAACTTTAATATCTGCTTTGATTTGTTCATACTTTAAAGTTTGAATCGGCTTAAAACCTAGGAAACAGACTAATTTGGATAAATAACTTTGTAACGTCTCTCAATCTCTTTTTCTTCATATAACTAACATTTCTGCTTGTTATTTCTGACAACAAAATACAAATTTTAAACTCCTTTCTGCCCTTGCAAAAACCCTGAATCAACACCATCTTTTCTAAAATGAAACTCGCCTGTTTACACTTCTATTCTTAAAGTTCCGGACTTAGGTTCAGTCTGTGTCTGAATCAGGCGTCTCCACAAAACTCTGCTTCCAACAAAGAACTCAGACTTTGATTACCATCCATAAACATATCCTAGTCTCTTTTATGCTATACCTTCCCACACACAATGCGTCTGAAAATTGTGTTGTCCGATGGCGTTAGAGTTTGAAACTTTGTAGAAAAGCGGGGTATTCAAAAAAACAGTCGGAAAAGTAATTATTTTTGTGAACTTGTTCAAATAAGAGCTCCACTATCTTTTATGTGAGAATGGTTAAAATTGACCTTAAAAATAAAATTTTGAACTCTGTGTTAAGGCAATGTCTTTGTCGTGTAGCGTATTGCTTTGTTTAAGAATTAGGTGGTTAGCTTTACACGTCTGTTTTTAACACTTGTGGTTGAATTTCTTGGAAGTAATTGTTCAAAACATTATTCGTTGACTGTAATTTTTTTTTTGAAGAATTTATCTCTAAGGATTTAGAAAACCCCCTTCTTTACACAGACGTATATTTAAAACTTTTGCATGTTACTTCTTTTATTTCTTAGTACTTTACCACGACGCTGAAGATTTGAACTTTGGAAGTCTTCCTGTGCTTAAACCCTTAATTTACTACGGTAAAAGATTTGAATGAAAAAGTGCTAGAAGATTTTATATTTATTTAATTACTATTCAATTTTAAACCTGAGTATTTTGAGTCGCAACCAACCGCATGGAAAGATATACAGTCGACTCTGCTTAATGTGATAACATTTGTCCAATATCAGAATGATAACAACATCCGATTGATAATAATGCCTCGCCTTGCCTTTACGCTTGGTAGGTAATAATAAGAGATTCTATACTAAAAGAGTAGAAAAGAGTATAACTCGAGTATTTGCATAAAAATCAAGATTGTGTAGTCACAATTGAAGTATTTAAAACGGTTTTCTGCTATGTATTTTTCAACTTAAACATTCTCAAAATGTAGAGTGGATCATACTAATAAATTAATAACTCATTTTGTATGTTTTTGTATTAAAAGTGGCTTTTAAATGGGAAAAATGTAGATTTTTAGGGGATTTCAACAAATTTTGATAACATTAAACGATATACTGATCACAAAAAACGATACATTTTGAGTTAATTTAAGTAGGAGTGATCAGGACCAGTCAAATTCGATAACATTATCCGAACGATAACATTAACCGTGATCACATAAAGCGAATCAACTGTAGTATCCAGACATGTATCTTTGATATTATTGAAGTTAGAATTTAAGCAGAGCTATGTTTACGATACTTTTCGGTAGGCAATTCGATACAAAATAAACAAGTAGCTCCAGTCAAATTTGCTTTTATGAATTTTTTTGGTAGGCTAGTGACCAAATACGACCAAAAGAATAAGAGAAGTCATTCGAGGGTAACATATTTGTTCAATGGCTAATTCATACGTGAAGTTCGCACGATCAAAGTGATTGATTACTTTTTAATCCATGCGTTTGACGCGAATGTATACTTATAAACAGAAAAAAATAGTGAGTATTCGATGTTCTAATCCGATTCAATTCGCGTTCTCCGTGAGAATAGTTTTTTTATGCATATTGTTTGTGGTGTAGTTAGAGGAGTTCGTTCAGAGAACGGCAATAGCTCCTTACAGAGCTTTGGGCAGTGCTCTTGGACTACTTAATTTAGGTCACATTAAAATGCAATGGAATCAATTTCAACCAAGTGTAATTGTAGTATAGTTTTAAGCCCAGAGGGCTATCGAAATTATCTACAAAAGTTAAACAACAGAGGCAAAATGACGTGTATTTATAAAAAGGATGCTCAAAAATGCGTTTGATTTTGTATAAGATTAACTTTAGTGCTAATAAATTGTTTTTAGTTAACAAATAGCCTTATCATTTTGTTTCTAGAGCTAAATTTTTTTAACCCCCTTCCCCCAAAGAAATGAATATCAGATGTTTAAAATCTACCAAGACTTATACTTAATAAAGGTGTCCAAGATGGCCAATCCCCTTTAAGTAACTTTTAACTGTTCAACAAGCTTGGAAAACTTTCTTTGTCATACTTAAATCATATACTTAACTTAAACTCCTTCCCTAGTACCACAGCTCATACCAAATATGTCAAGTTTACGTAACTGCAACTTTGTAGAAATAAACGAAATTTGGCCATACATGACAAAATCGGACGAATCTTGAATGTTTGTGCTGCTTGAGTTATACAATGAATATAACTTAAAAAATGTTGATAAGTTAAAAATTGAAATTATGATAATAGCGCCTAACTTATTGCCATACTCTTGACAATGTCCAATGGTCATCAATAATATTTACAGTCAGTGGACCTCGAAGATTGTTAAAGGCCCCCTCTGACCTGACAACAGTTTTTCGTCAACACAGACAATTAGAAGTTATATTTGATTTAATTATCTTAACTTTTGTCTTCATAAGGAACCTAGATATTAATATCAATATCAAATCCACCGATTCTAAGGAGCTAAAGAAAACTCCAAATAAAAAACCACCAATACTCCCGATCCCCAAAAGCCCATATAATGCAGTGACGTAGGTATTTATAGATGAACGAGAGGGGCGTTTAAAGTTTGCATATTAATCGCCACGTGCTGGGGAGCGCGGGAAGAGGGCCAAAATCGTCTGCGCCTGCCGCCACCCACACCCTCAGAAGGAGGCTCGCTCCCTCTCCAGATAGCAGCGGTCGGGATTCGCGCTCTTTTAATTGTTCCAGGTCAACGTCGCCGCGGATTACGGTGAGTGCATTTCCAATTGATTTCACAATTTTTTCGTCAAGGTTGAAATTTCGTTGATGTTTCTAAATTGTAATCATTGAAGAAAACTTCACGAATTCCGTCTCGCGCCTTTAATATTTGCTAAGCAGGTTCATCGAAATAATATAGTATTAGGGTAGGGTGGGGCAAAATGGGTCTAGTGGGGTAAAATAGGTCTAGGGAATTTATCAGTTTATTTTATAAAATTTAATGTTTTTGGCATGCTGAGTTTACTTGAGTCTCAATAAAAATCAGCATGCTAAAAAACATTAAATTTTATAAATACTAACTGTTAAAATCCCTAGACCTATTTTACCCCCCTATATCCATTTTTCCCCACCCGACCCTACTGTGTCTTCGGATTCTTACTGATACAACCGTCTTAAGGGAAATAAAAAATTATCTTACATAAAAGTAATTTTCTAACCTGTTATAATAACTAAAGTCCGGTTAATCAACGCCAAATTTCTTTTCATATTCAACAATACTACTCATAAAATTTCCTTTTTATGAAAGCTATATAAATTCCTATTTACTTATAAAAATTCATATTTTGAACGGATTTGAAGTTTACCTGTATGATTTTGAAGAGTAACACCCTTGATCATCTTGGAATAAGTGGGCTGGGAATCTCCAAAACAACAAACCACCCTTCCTTTTTTATTTGTCAAATTTTGTTCTTGCACGTTTGAAAACTTTCAACCCCATTCATTTTTTTCTGTACGCATGAATTCTCAATAGTTTTCTCTCTACTCACTATATTAGTAATGCAATTTGAAATGAATGCATGTGTTTTATAATTATCATTACTTTTCTAAATTTTCTTAGCAAAAGTTTTGATATAATTAATACGTGAAATTAAAAGTGAGCCGGGTAGATTTTCATAGAGAATTTGATTTCCTACATGCATAAGTTTTTAAACAATATACTTCAAACGCTCCACATAAAAATAAAAACATTTTGAGCACATTTTAGAACACTTTTTGTCCTCAAACTAACAACACTTTAGTTGTGTTGCTTGAAAGAACACTTTAACACCTTGTGGTGTGATAGTATTCTGAATATGTTTTAAAACTGTTAAAATTTGGTTCTATCCAGAAATGTGTTCTAAATATAGTGTTGAAAAATATGTTTAGGATCTGAAATTATCCTTAAATTTGGATAGAAACACTATAAGAACACATTTTTGGGGCTTCGAAATTTTTAATGACACTTTTACAACACTATCTTTTCCTTAAACAACACATTCGCAGTATAATCACAACACAATCAAAACACTTTTGATTAGAAGTGTTCATTATTGTGTTCACTTAGCGTTGCAAAAGTGTTTCACGTATTCGCAATATGTTATACTAAATTATAAAAAGTTTAATTTCCTTAAAACCTAAATAAAATAATCTACAAAAACTAACCGAATAAAAAGAAATCAATACAAGAGTTAGATAAAAGTCTCTAAAAGGCCGAGTAGCTTTTTGATCATTATGAGTCCCTTGTTACAGAGCTAGAGCTTCTCGGATCACAATGAAGAGTCCTATCCCTTCCCTTAAAAACACACAACAAAGAAAAACACTCCACCACCAACATCCTACCTAAACAAACACATCAAACCCAACATCAATGCAACGACTCTTCGCACGTTCCCGTTTCCGGCAAAAAAGCAATGCCGGCAAAGCCATTCGTCTTGTTAGGGCTTGAATTAATGAACGGGAACTATGCGGTCTTCTGTCGGCGCTTGGATTCTTTGGGGGGGGGGGGAGAAGGAAAAACTCTGTGGAACGCACGGGTGTCTTTTCGGGCTTTTTGAGTGACAAAATGCGCCCTGGCCTTTGGAGGGATCATTAATATTGGAGGCTATCGCGCGAGGTGGGACAAATCAGTGACGGATGGAGAAAAATCTTGGAAGGGAGAAATTTGGTTTGGATTGTAAGGCAAGGGTTTGTTCGTTTGATGTATAGTGTAGTGGGTAATGGCAGTGTGTTAAATTAAATGTTCTTTAAATTTAAGCGGTGCATTATGTGGTGTCACCAGTTGATAAGAAATCACACATTTGTATTATCTTAATATATATATATATATAAATTATAATAATGAAGAAAGACGTAGTTAATTTTACTTTTAGTTGAATTAGAAGACTAAATTTTTTTAAGTACTATGGTTATTTTTTTCTCTGGTCCAATTTTCAAAACATTATCTGAAGCCGTTCAAATGTTAAGTTAGAATACTTTTTTAGTGATTTTAACCCCAACCCCCTTGTCAGCAAACATAAACAAATTGTTAACCCCTCTTATAATATCAGTAAGAACTGCCCAACCCCCACCTTTTTGTTTTGGATGGATGAAACTTTCAGAAGTGTTTTAATTTAAAAATTTAGATATTTTATTTAAAAAAAATATTTTTAATCGAATTTTAAAATCGTGTGATTCATTTCTTAATTATTACTTAATTCATTAATTTACAAAATTGAACTTTTCAAGTACATTTATTTTTTCAAGCTACAACCGAAAGAATAGCTAAAGTGCTTTCATTATCTTGTTAGTTAATGTGTTCAGCATATATCTATCTACTTTGCCCATTTTTATTGCACCACTGCTGTTACTTCTTCTTACTTCCTATTACTAGCATCCGAGGCTGTTTGCCTCGATAGCTCGGTGTCCCTGATTGGCCCTAGCGGCCAATGGCCAACGACTGTCGACTATCCCTAAGGATGTCCCTCATGTTAATTTATTTACTTAATCCTCATTTTTCAAGGCTAGTAAAAATATTTCCATCTTCTTTCGTTTCTAAAAAAACTTGTAGATGAATTCGAGGCACTGTCATACATTAGAAAATATTTTTGAAAAGCTACTTAGGACTTCAATCTCAATTTCAGCTATTTCTATTATTTACTATGCCATGTTTTATAGAATTGTGACAGGGAAATTCATAGCAGTTTTGAAATATTGGTAGTGAAACAAATGGGGGGGGGGAGATTTCTTGTAAGATTATCTATAAATGTTTTTTATTAAAATGGTATGTAGAAGTGTTTAACTCCATTAACCATATGTGCGCGTTTCTTAATTTCTACCAAGTATTATCGATTATTCATTTATAGTTTTTATTATTTTTAAGTTTTTCATTGAAAGGTTCACATTTATCAATTCCAACCACCAAATATGCGCTGTTGTTTTAATATTCATTTACTGAACTTAGCAAACTCAAATTCTACATTTTCATGCTTATTTGTTTTGTTTTTAATCTAAATTAATTTTAACTAAATAAAGAATTCCTTTATGAATAACAATGAAAAAGTCAAAGAATTTCACCTGTGAGAAACCCCAAAACATGTAAGAAGAATTAATCAAAAAGTCTTTCATTTGATCTCTCAGACCTTATTATAATTTTAATTTATTTTAACATTTTAAAATTATTCAGTTTTCAGTTATTTAATTTTCTTAGTTTTTAGAATTTTTATCAAAACGCAAAAGTGAAACGGATAACATTTAATCTTATTGTTTCAATTGAAAAAAAAAGAAAACTCAAAAGTTATGAAGGGAGATATAAATAAATATTTTTCCTCAGTTAATAGATTTTATTTGCCACAAATCGCTGAAATTTTTTTAGAGTTCTAGAAATCGATATTCATCCTCCCAAAACCCCACGAACACTTTCCAGAAGTGACAGTTCGAAGTTGACAGCCAGTTTTAAAAGCTTGTTTCCTCCGCTTGACTTGCATTTCTCCAACTTTTACGCTCAACTCAGTAAAAACAGATCACAGTGTTTGGTTCACTTTCACAAGTCGAATGTTTTCTTTATTTCTTTCGACGTGCCCCAACGACCGGAGTGGTTCGAAGTATCGTTTTTCCGACACTCGGGAGTTCGAAACTTGTCTGTCTATTGAGTTCAGAGGTAGAGCTTTCTCCTATAACAGTGCTGTAGTGTGGGATTATCAAAACCGATGTTTTTAAAGTATATTCTTAAAGTATCAAGTGTTTTTATGTAAAGAATACTTATTTTGATTTAAAGATGTTTAGGCATCGAAGGTTTCCTAAGAAAATGCTTCAAATAATGTTAGATAGCTTATAAATAATCAATAGATAAATATTTGTTTATTGGGTCTTCACTGCTCAAAGAATTCTCCCCAATTGCTATTTATTTTCTTGTAAATATTTAAACTCCAAATGATATCTTTAAAATTAAGCCTTTACAGAAATTTGAAAATCGTTTTGATGACACACCCTTATCACTCATATCTTCGGCAACTCCGCATGGTGCATATAATCGGAGATACTTAAAAACTTATTTATCAGGGGTTTCCAGAATATGGCCTGCCTGCACTTTAAATGTGTTTTTTTATATTGAAATCTTTTTTTTTTTTTTTTCAAATCTGATTTGATTTTCTTTTTTGTTGAATTCATTATAGCCTTTAAGCCTTTAACTTATGAAAATTAGGGTAAATAACGGCAGCCAATACTAAAAAGCAGATATGAAGGAAACATATTAAATGTTGTTCTCAATTTATAGTAGTCGTAATTAAGATTATTAAAAGAAAAAAATTATGGGACATGACAAATTTTAAAACAAAATAAAACCTACTACCAAGCTTTTTCCACTCTTTCCCACCTTTTATCAGCTCTGACGAATAAACTCTGGCGAAAACTATGTTAAAAGAATTATTTATAAGGCAAAATTGTAAAAATTTACGCGAACTAACTTCTTTTTAACTTTTTATTCATCCGTAGAAAATCAGATACCTACCTATCACAGTTTCCATCCTTTCCCTTCCCACTGGGTTTCTCATATTTCAATTTTTTTTTTCAGTTTATTTTTTCCTGCATTTGGCATTGTGGATTGTATTTTTAACCTTAGTAGTTACTTTATAACCAGAAACTTGCTCACTCCGCTTGTTAAAAAAGCGATGGCTGATAGGAGTAGAATAACCAGACGCCTTAAGAGAAGTAAGCTCCCCAACAATCGCATCAGCAGCGCCGGACG
Source organism: Tetragnatha montana (assembly GCA_963680715.1). Lineage (NCBI taxonomy): Eukaryota > Metazoa > Arthropoda > Arachnida > Araneae > Tetragnathidae > Tetragnatha > Tetragnatha montana. The sequence continues at coordinate 22,441,814 of OY796683.1, forward strand.
AGTCGGAAGAGTTGCAATTAGCCACATTCGCATCTGTTCCAGAGCGCTGCATACTTTATTTTGCGCGCGTCAAATAAAAGTTTTGTGTTTCGCGTTGCGCCGGGGAAAGAAACGTTTTGTTTAAAAGTTGGGCGCCAACTTCCGCTCCGCTCTTGAGAGGGAGCCAACGGGACAATGTTCTGCTCTTGCGATTAAATGCGTAAATTTCAAACCCTTATGATGACACCGGGGTTTCCGACGATTTACGCTTAAAAGATCTTAAGAAAGACCTGTGACCTGCAACTGTAACTGTCTAAGGCCTGTGACCTGCAACTTTATTTGTATATAAGTTTATTAACTTCTTTTACGATAAACACGACTAAAATAATGAATAATCCCGAAAGAGTTTTATCTAAAGCAGTTTTAAAAATGTTCACTCATAAATTTCTTAAATGACGACAAACTAACTAAGCAAAGCCATGCAATTGGCTTTTTTTTACATTTTTCCAAAGACAATTAATTTATTTGAACAGTTTTTATGTATCTTTGGAAGTATCATACACCCTGATTGGTAATTTTCTTATTGGTCTTTGAAAAAAGGGAAAGAAACAACTAGGGCTGATGAAGAATGAAGAGCCATTCTTTTAAATTGCTTCTTATATGTACTTCACTCCCTGAAGGGCCAACGAATAATGAACTATTTTTCGATTACATTTTGTGGCATGGACTACGAATTTTAACGTTAACGATATCTACCGTGTTGTATCCATTACTATATTAACAAACATATAAGCATTCTCTTCCAGGAGCATAAACAAAGGGATTTGAGAGATTATCCCCCGAAACTCGGAAATTTTATTTTCTTTGACCATAGAAGACGATTAAAATTACCCCATATCCTCCCGAAATACCAGTTTCTTCCTCCGCAATGTTTTTCTGGCTAAGCCATTATCCTCGTTAGTTTCACCGTTTCAATCTTAGAACCCCTCTTTTAGTTTTATCAACAGAGGGCAGCACGCTAAGTCAAGTCTCATCCTGATCCCAACTCATCTCCCTTCTCCTTCAAATCTTCAATTGAATGAAAGTAGTGCTTTTGTAAAAGAGTATTTTCATTGTAATGCCAGAAATAATGTCACATTTTTATGTCACGAAAGTCGAGTCTTATCCTGCCTCTAACTCCCTTTTCTATTAAATCTTTAGGTAAGAATTGTACTTCTGTAAACGTATTTTTTGTAATGTCGCTTATCCATCAAACGTAAGTTAAGTAAGTGCTCCTTATTGGACAATAGTACTGAATTTGTCTTTAATCGAAGTAAAATTCTTTTATCTCTGTTGAAATTTCTTAACTAAGTTCAACGGGTTACTAAGGACATTGCACCGAGTAGGATTTGAGTTCATTATAAAGGTCTTACGTATTTTTAGTCGTAGCTGTAGAAACAAAGTATAACTTTCGAAAGAAAACACTTTTGCATTCTAAAAAAGTAATTATTCTTTCAGATTTATAGGCGGAACTGAGACATAATGGATTGGGGTGTAGTAATTCAAATAAAAATAAGTGCTAAAAAACGTCAAGTTTCCAACTCCTTCAAAATAAAATACAACCACAATTCTTTGTTTCCACGAAAATCTTTTCAATTCTATTTAAAGTTGATTATTTTACTACCTCCTTCTGGCTTCAAACCAAAAGCATCAGGCATTAACAAAGGCTACACTTGTTAAGAAAGATTAAGCACCTCTCTTCTGTTCTGCAACCAAGTGACTATATATAGTTTCAGTTTTCCAGATGCTAACTAAACTTCACAAGAACACAAAAATCCTGGATAATCACCATACACAAAAACTAATCTGTAAGCTTAGTAGCAGATGTAATATGCTGATAACTTAAAATATAGTATATGTATCTTAAGAATAAAAAAGTAAACATCATGTTGCTCGAAAAGTTTAAATACACTGTGAGTAAATCAATAAAATGGAAAGCATGTTGCTGAGAAAAATTCAGAGTTTGTAGGATGAGATGATTAAGTTAAAAAGTTCTTGTGGAAAAATACGTGGCCATGCGGCCAGTGAAAATTAAGAACCGGGTTATTCAGAACTCCTAACCTTATTTATAAATACTGTTAATGTTTTAATTTTCTAAAGAGATCATGTTCAGAATCCTGCAATAAAAATGCACCAATAAAAAAAACTATAATTGTCGCATTTTGAAGCGACCTCTTAAAAACAAAAACTTTACAAAGTTTTTATAAATACTGAGCTAAACATGACCCTGGAATTTAATTTCTACCCCCTCTCATCCGTTTGCCCTCAATAACCCATTAATAACGTTTGTCTGCGATAGCCCTTCAGGATTGCTTCAAGGATCTTCCTTTCCTGGGTGATTCTGATTTTTTTTTTTGGTGTATTTACACATCCCAGCATTTTTGCCAGTGACTTTTAAATCACCCTGTATAATGGCATGAGTTTCTTAAGAAATAAATTTCATATAAACTGTATTAAAATGCTTATCAACCTACTTTCTTTGATTTGATGTTCCCTTAACAAATAGCTAGGTTATTATTTTTTCTAGAAGAAAATGAAGAAATATCCATAATCACTACTAAGATTAAATCCTAACTTAATAAAATAGACCAGGTGTATTATACAGATAAAATAGTAACTCTATTTCAAAGGCAACACATAACTTGGATTTTGTTATGCAATTTATAAACTACCCTAAGTTAGATGCTACAGATATTTTAATTGAATTAGCTATGAACTACTACTTAAGTGTCCCATCCCATTCTGTATAATTATCACACCATCAAAGTTTCTGTTTTAACTAGTACTAAAACTCAATTACTGTGTTTTTTAATGAAGATAATGAGTGTGAAAAACTTTTTAGGTGTTACATCTATATCTATCATACTTCAATCACGTTTTATCTAAATAGTTAATTAACAACTCCGAGAAAAGTCATTTTTCTGGGTAGGTTTAGATAAGCAATGACTCCACAAGACTATTTTCAATTATAAAGCAATTTATTTCAATTAACACGAAGTAATCTGTTTTTATGGAGATAATCATACACGGCTCTTTTAATCTTAAATTAAAGTTATACTCTGTCTCTCTTGAGTATCAAAACAAAATGGAAACTATTAAGGATTACTTTTGTGAACTTGTTATTAACTTTTACGAAAAACTATTAGTTTACCTGTCAACTTCCTTACTTGGCTGAACTTTTGTTTCAAAACCTTTTCAGACAATAAATACTTAATATAGTATTATTTCAAGAGCTTTTTTATATACTCATGTTTAAATTAGATATCACATTTAAACATGCAATTACATTACCATTTAAATCTGTTTAATTTTTTATTACAAAAGAAGACTACATTAACAAGTTCATTACACCAAATACAATGACAAAAGTCAAGACACTATTATGTGCTAAGTTAATAAAAACTCCCTTTAAAATATATTGTTGTTGTTTAACTGTATTATGACTACTGAAACTTACCGAATCTCTTTTTAAAAGAAATGCTCATCCCAGTTCTTATCTTTTTAATGTTAACATTGAAGTGTAAGATTAGTTGTTTTCTTTCTTCTGATACTGAAGCTATGAAACCACATCTTCATAAACTTACGTTCTTATTTTTTCAAATGCATGCATGCATAAAAGATATAAAAATTAAAAGAATAGTCTAATATCTTAAATTATTTTAAATCTAAGTTTTAAAACCTTATAAGTTATAAGGTTTTAGTTAATCAATAATTTATAAATTGTGTATCATTAACAGTAAACCCAATGATTATTTCAATCATTAATGATAGCGTTTTTCCAAGTTTTATAACTTCTTCCGAATTATTATCAACTGAACCAGTTAAGTAACTAGAATATTTGGGGGTTGGTTTCTTTTTTTTTTGGTCAAGAAAATGTAAAAAAAAATCTTATGTCCCAAAATCCCCTTTTTAATAAGTCCATGAGCAGAAGACTCTGGAGCTAATATAAATAATTTTCATGAGTATTTCATGATGTATTAAAAACTTTATGCTACATAATATTAATTTGAACACTGGTACTAAAAATTAATTTACTGTTTGAAGTTTAAGGAAATATCACTTCAAATTGAAATATTATTTGAATTGCAACTTTTTCTTTCTAAAAAATCATTCACATTACAACTATTTATATGGAATTCAAGCCAGCATAACTTCTGATATGTATAAAAAATACCCCATAGAAATAAACTAGTATTCTGAAAAATTATGTGTACATAAGTGATGAGGTAGATAATGTCATTCACTGATGATTACTGCTTGATTGATGAAGTCCTGATAACTTTTTTTAATAACGAGGTTTTAGATTTTCAATTAAGCTTATAGTCTACTTTAACACATAGAACATAATATGATCAATGAACTTTTGTGTAATAATCAAACACTATACAAAACTCGTCCATTCACATTCTCCGGCCTACGTTTAAAAAAATCGTTTAAAATTCCACAAATGCATCGAGAATTATCAATACTCTCGTTCAAAACTGATAACAGAAAGAATACCTTTCTAAAAAAACTGATAACATCGTATGCAAAAACGTTCCATGAAGGATCGAGACGCTGCCTCCACATTTTTTTTCTTCGCCCCGCCCTCCTTTCTCTTCTGCTCGTTGCCATCCCAGGCGTCAAAATAATATCAATAAACGTGCTCGCAATGTAAACGGTCTCCGAATCGATTGTCACTCGGTAATCGTAATCGATCATTCCCAGTCGCCATTAGTGGCAAAATTTATGGCGGGAAGAGTTGATGAACGGTTTGTAATTATACGGCCTACGCGTTCCGACGGGCCTTAATGAAAACGGTGGGTTCTGCAATCGTTTCACTTCAGTTCTAAGTGTTAATTGAGCTTGGCGTAACTACTAGCCCATAGCTTCGTAGTAACAACGCAGCCGAAAAATATTCTGAATGAAGATTATTAAGCTATACCAAGTATTTCAAAAAATATCATTCAGTCCAATTCTGATATCCATTTTACTAAAAATTGTTAAAATACTTTTGACGCCAAATACAATATCGCCAAATGTTACTATCCTTATTAATAAAACAGTACATTTTAATGGGTTAGTTTGCAATTTTTGGTGATATTTCTCAATGTCTGATTAAAAAGAAGCTTGTTGTGTGATTTTTAAAAGGATAGATAACAGGAAAAGAGCTATCATGTAGTGCACACAATTAATATCAATAAAAGAGACTGGAATGACTCAAAACCTAAAACTTTATATTCAGATTTTTAGCTTACCGCCATTATTACCATGTATTTCACAACGTATAAAGTGCATTCCTAAATGTTTTGTACAACATAAGCGCATTATACGTGGAAAACACCGTAATTTTGTAATTATGATTAAATAAATTTAAAAATAAAAGTAATTTTTTAATTAAGTTCTGAGTACATCATTTCTTGCAGAGTTTTATTGTTTCTATTGAAAATACTCTTTTAGTGAAGAATATTTTATTTACGTGAAAATAATTACATCTTTCTTTGCTCAAAATGTTGGACCTTTGTTATTCATTTCTTTATATGCTATTCTCCCTTATTTACCCTTTTACCAAAACGTCAGGGCATGATTTTTCATTCGGATATTACATTATAGAATAGTCGGATATTATTTGTTTTTGTATTTGATAAACTGGTATTTTTTCAGTATCAAGTGCCTAAATATGCGACTAATTGGAACTTTTTCTTTTGTAAATTAAATTAATTTTCCTTATATTTATAACATCAATTACTAAATACTTTTTAAGTACAATCTAAAATTTATCTCTTTAACAATTTTGAGGGATGATCATTTTAAATAGCTTTAATGAGTTTTCGCTTACTGAAATCGTGGATACCAAAAGTACTTTTAAGAACATTTGTGGTGATATTTCTAAATTTCTATTTTTCTTTCTTCTAAACATCAAACGAACTTTCCACATACCCAAGCTCTATTCTGCATTGAAAACAAATCTATGCGCGAGATTCAAACCTTAAGAATAAAGGAATTCACTTATAAAACTCGACCACACACGTATTCTCTCTTATATATTTCAATTGAATGGTGCTTCTGAATGATACAATAAGCACTTTCAAAGATGCTTCCCTTCCTTATAATGCCTTTCCATGCGTCAAAAAGATGATAGCCCTAATCATATTTGCATATTCAATTGCTGACCTTCATTGCTTGTTGAAAGTCAAACCCATTTCAAATTATACAAAGTTTCATGTCTATGCTACTGCATAATCTGTCGACAAATATGACTTAGATTGTGCTTCCCAAATTCATACTTTACTAGTAGTCAAAGCTCTGCCGCGCATAGATAATAAATTGAAGCTTCGGGCAGTAACTATTATTATTATTTTGCGAGCTGTTTAAAGGTTAATGCTATGTGTTTATGTGACATTATAATGATCAAAGCGGAAACGTCAGTTACGTACAGTAGGCATGTCGATTATGAATTTATTGGCTGTTAGTTATGTGACTTGAATTTTTTATTTCCGCGAATAACGTTTTTGTATTTGAACTCGTTTGTATTTCAAACTTTATTTTTAAGGGTTGAAATGGAATTAACGTTATTAGCTAATTTAAATACAAAAGGAAGAATAAATCACTCATTATTTTTAAAATCAATCTATCATCAAATGCGAATCATTATAAAAATTGTTTGTCATCCTCATCAAGGGACTCCTTTATATTTCCAATCAGTCGTTAGTATGGTAATTATATTGATATCTAGCATTGATTGATACAAAAAATATAGTATGAGAAAGTAAAAATTTATAAATGATTTAATTTTGTTAAAAAAATTTGTGTCATTTTATACTGATAATATTTATATTTTCTCTTTTAATCCTATTTGTTATTTTTTTTCTCACAAATAGTTTATGAATGTCTTCTGTTAATTATTTAAATATCTACTTTAATTATATTTCCACTTTTTCACAACTGAAGGATTTAATTGGTTAACTTAAATTCGTTTCGCAAATCTTAATTAATGTTAGATACTTCATGGGTAAAAACAAACAGGTTTAATGTACCGAAACCCAGGATATTAATACGTTTTTTGTTATTGTTATCCTAAATTGTTTTAAAATTCATCATATATTGAAATATAAAATTTAATCTCAGAATATAACATTGTAAAAAAAGAATCATTACTTCGTAAGTTTTTTTAAATATTTCATCAATAACAATGTAGATATTAATTTCTCAATAATGACTTGCACACCTTCTTCTATAAACACGAAGTTCTTTTTGTGACGCAGTTTACATCTTTCTGTGAAAAATATTAACATGAAGTCATTTTCATTTGTTTAAGATTACTTCATAAAATTTCCCTTTCATAAAAATCATTCAATGATGTCTTTTATTACTACTAATAACATAAAAATCTAAAATAATTCTTTTGTAATTCTATTTGTTATTCTTTAGAAAAACTTAAAAAATTTAAATACAACATAAAATAGCGTTATAAAGTAAATGCATTTTATCACAAATACGCAAACGAACTTGTGAAGTAAAAAAACAACTGTTTAGTAATTACATTTTACCCCTTTTCCACTACTATTGGAGAGACATTTAAAATAGTGTCCATTGTATTTTATTTATATCCCAAATAATTTGTAAAATTTAAATATTTCATGAGATATTTTTTTTAGTTTAAATGCATCACTTGAAAAGATAATAATTGCACTTTAAGTTTTTAATGGACTTAATTGTTTTAAGACATGTTTGATTGAAGAGTTTTTAAATGATTGATTGAAAGAAAGTTTCTAAGCAAAACGCATTTTTACAGTGGGGTTACCTGTTTCAATTTTACAGGTTTCAAAGCCCATTTATCATTACAAAAATCATCTTTTAGAAAAACGCAATATGCTAAATTTTCCCTTGGTTGCAATTTTCAAAACTACTATTCATGGGAGAAAAATTTTTAAAACAGTTGTTAAATGGTTCTTATAGTTTTGATTGAAAAGGAGGGAAACACTTAATGGGGGGTTATCTCAAAAACCTTAGGAAAAATAATGCAAATAAAGATTTTTTTAACATGTAAAATCTTCTGTACGCTTTACAGTTGGTTACATGTCAATGTCTCTTTTATATTATATAGATTCTAAACAAGGGTTATGAAATTTTCCTCGAACATCAACTTTGAAAAAAAACTCATAGGCATATAATATCTGTTAACTTGTTTCGACTGTGAACAATTCATACTTCATTAAAGATAGGGTATGTCAACATCAACCCTTGTTGTAATGGGAAACTTATCAATATAGTAAGTGTTTCGTTAAAACAAGGGTTTGTAATCTTAATAGTTTCAGTTGATGCCCTTAGTTCTGAAAGGTATTGCTGATATAAGCTCCTCACAGGATTGATAATCTTAATACAAGTCTAATTTTCTCACACCGTTTAAAAATTACTTCTTTAAAAACTAGAATTACTGCACGTTAAGGTATTACTGTTTATAAAACCGGCTATTGTTTTAAATGTATCATCATTCATAAAAAATTAAATATTAATACTCAAGATAAAGCAATATTTTTAAAATTTCAACGAAGATTCCATTGTGTTAAGATATACGAATCAAAGAAGAAGTGACAAGGTGACGTTTGACACGTGATTACAATCCTGGGGGTCACCTTCGGATCTGGCTGCGCACCTGTAGGATCTACATCAAGAAATGGAAGAACAGGACTTACCACGACTTTTCCACCAGAGATTGTATCCAATGCGAAATATCCTTTTGCGATGACCAGTACACTTTACAACTGGGCTTCCGTAACACCGAACCCACATAAGCCACCAACATTAATAAGGCAGTCCGTTCGAAATAACGATGAGGCATGCACTAACCGCCTTCCGGACATCACATCTCACCAGGAGAGGTCACTGACTTGGGGGAGGGGATGAGGAGCAGAAGACACCACGGAACATTTTTCTCGAGAAAAAAAAGCAGATTCCATCTCTCCCTTAAGCAGCAGCATCCTGGACATTTGATGAAGGGTTCAGTGCCCTTAGTAGGCTGTGTGGGAGAATTGGGGGCAGAGTAGGGTAAGTCAAGCGAGGGGTGCTTCTTCTATTTTAGGGAAGGGTTTTTGTCACTTGGGGCATCAAAGGCGTGTTGCGCGGCTTCCTGATGAGGCTTTTTTGGAGGCGGAAGGCATGCATGGGATGGGGATGCCCTGGGTCGGTTGCTGGAATTTCTGGAACTTCGGGTTTGTGTAAACTTCCGTGAAGACTGTGTTCGTTATTATTGTCTTGCAGATGTGGGTAATGTCCGTGGGAACATGACACGATCTCTCCAGGTATCGAAAAAAGGGGGGGGGTTCTAACTTAATTTAGATCGCCTCGCCATCATGAAGCATCTGGTTTAGTTGCAGATTTATTACTTCGAGTATGTTACTCTTAGATATAATAATAAACATTGATTCAAATCGTCCATAATGCATCCGGTCTTCTAGCACTCTCGCCTCTTTTTTTTTTTGTCCATATTTTTTCTCTCTCTCCATCATTAGCTGTTAAGTCAGGAAATCAATAGATACACACATGAAAGTTACCATTCGTGGAACCGTACTTGTACCTAGTTTATCCTCTATTTACACTCTAAACCAGTGTTTCCCAACCTTTTTAGGTCCATGCCCCACCAAAGCCTTTCTAAATTCTCCATGTCCCCCATGTCTTTCTTTTTTTTTCGAAAATCCTTCTTGGAAAGTAAATAAAACCTGATAGTCCATGTCCCACCTGGGGGCAATTTGGTTGAAAATTTTCAAATTGCCCCCTTAGAAAATCATATTGCCCCCCGGTGGGGCGTGCGCCCCACGTTGGGAAACACTGCTCTAAACCCTGTCGAATTTTACCAGAAATCCTGTTAAATTTGCTGCCAGAAAACCCTTGTAATTTGTGCATGGAAATTTAGTAATATGGAAGGAATATTGTTAAATGGAATGTTATTGAATACGGACCTTCTCTGTATTGAACAGATTATCTTTGTATTGCTGAAAGAATTTTTCAGTTAAATTAATTTAATCGGATTGAATCAGTTAGTTTCAAGACACTGGTGACAATTACTTGATAAAAAAATCATTTCTGAGATTGCAAACAAAGACTTTCATAATTTGGGAAATTTGAAAAAGATATCAAATTTATAAAGCTACAGTCAACACTGAGAATCTATCTTGGGTCTACTGCGAGGTAGTCAAGTTCTCTAACCGTTGGGCCATGACATTATTTAGAATAGTAAGATGTTGTATTGACATAGATTGAATTTTCAGGGGGGGTTCTCGCGGTTTGGGGAAGTTCTCGACGTTTTCATGGGTTTTTATTGTACATCCAAACTAAAAAAGGATATAATAATAAAAAAGAAAGAATAATGCATAGTTTTAGAATAAGAAACGCAACGAATAGCAACACAACAAAAACACATGGCTCCGAAGATAGCGCAGATGAGTTACAGAGAAAATTTGAAAATTTTATTTTACATAAAAATAGAGATATGTTATGTATGATGTTAAAAGTATTGTTGAATAGTATGCATTAAAACAACAATTTTTTATACAGTGTAGAGGTAGACCATGCGATTTTATAAAAAAAACACCTTCGAACTGTATAAGTGCGGTGATGGAATTATTTTACATTATTAATTGTAAAAAGAAACAGGTACAATCAAGCAGAAAGGGGTGATTCCATAAAAGTGGTTTTGTATCTAACTGAATTAAAAAATTTAAGTTTTAATACAGTTGAAGAATCTTGAACTCTACTGTTACATTTTCTGTCTTCAGAGTTTGTAAAAAGTAATAAAATAACTTTTAAATGCTCTCTTCAAGTGTATTTAGGTACTTAGATTATCCTTTCATAATTTTGCATTCATTTTAATTTCATTTTTAAAATAATAAATAACTTAAAACTTTATTCCAGTTGTATAGAAAAGCTTATAAAATATTTTTACAGTAAAAATAAAACCTTTTAGCTTTATTAAATTAAACTTTAATTCAATCCTTAAATAATCGCTTTAAATTTTCTGTTCTTTTGCAGTTCTTTTAAAGCTTCGACAACGTTACTTACAACTTGACTTACTTCTTCAGAGTAATGAAATTGACCAAATGATATGTTCTCGCAAATTTTGTAATATTTTCATTACGTGTCGATACTGTGTTATTTTTTTTAAATAGATACTCCTGCTCTTTAGAAACAAATTATTCTTATAGAAATATAAAACCGAAATAAAAAGGGGATATTTTATTCATGTTTTTAAAACGATTAAAATTAATTCAGCGAATTAAATTGATCGAGGGTTCTGTGAAGAGGATTAATTATCCATTGTATTGAATCTAAAAATTTTTTTTTCATAGAATTGGGGTTTTTTTCTAGTATAAAAAATTGTTTTAGTTTCTATTAAAGATTAAGAACTTAAATGTTATTTAATATTTCATTTTAAATGTTTTATAATATGTTTCCGGAGAAAAGATCTTAAGAATGTTGACATTATATTATGACAAAAATTACATGTGTCTTAGAAGAATTCAATTTTAATTTCGTTGATATTACTTTTACTTTATTAAGATAAAAATTAGTAAGAGAAAAAATGTTAATTAATTACTTGAGAACGAAATAATTTCAAGTATTTATTTACTAAAATAAGTTAAAGAGTATAATTACTGTTGATGTCAAAGTTTGTTACTACATTAACTTCTTTGTGTTAATAAAAGTGAAAAAAATGCAATGTGAATTTTGTATCTAAATAAACCTTTCATATTGAAAATACCTCAAATTTTTTTGACTTAAAAACCTAGTTTTAGGTATTAAGGTTTTTAATCATGAAATATGTATTAAACTATTTCACTGTAATAATTAATTTTAATTTCGTTAGATGCTTCTTTTTATCGATTAGTTATGTGCAAAATCCATAAAGTATCTCGTAGGTATCCAAAATTATTTTGATTTCGAGATCAATTCTTTTAAAGTTCTATTTTGAAAAATCGATTTATGTATAAATAATAACATTTGAAACACAGGGTGAGTTTCAGCAAAAATATTAATTCAAAAACAGATCATCAGAAAGTAAAGACGCTTTATGTAAATTTTCGAGAATATTTTAAACATTTGAATCAAAGATATATGTAAAGCTATTTGTTTTAAATGAAATATTTTTAACTTAACAACTCAGATTTATTAAAAAAAATCTGTAAAAGATTGATATTCAGGATGCCTACACGTTTTCACTTTTAATAAAGCTAATTTGCAATTATGTTTCGTTTATGGTGGATTTTTAAATTGCTTTCAGATTTTGTGTTCCTGTCTATCTCCTAGTTTGATTTTATGTGTTTCAATAAGTTTCGAGATAGAAATTTCAAATTGAATTGATTACAATCAGATTAATACAATCAATTAGACATATTTTCATATTGTTACTAATAGTTGAAACTAGAAATATTTTGTGCGTAAAACTAAAAAAAAAAGTTTAACATTTTTTTGTTTTACGTATATTTAATTATATTTTTAAAGTTGACTTTGAAGTTAAATATTTTTGAGTCTAAGAAATGCCCCTAACATTCTATCACAAAACTCATGGATCATCTGTAAGATACCCTATTTTCCTTTGACTTGGTCCTACATATTGTAAAATAGTGGCACCCCTTATTTACCTGAGATATTAATAGGGATGAAGGGTCCGATAACATCTCACCAAATTTATCAATAATGCAGGGGTCTATAAAATATCATGTTAACTTTTAACTATTTTATCTCCTTCTATTTGGAACAAGCTATTATGTATTGATGAGAAGTTATAAAACCACTGAAAATATGAAAAGCAATGCATTTTAGTTATTATTTTAAAGAAGACATCAGTAGTACTATTAATGCATGAGTATTATTTTTAGTGATTTGGATATAAATATATTTTTTTCATGAATGTTGTACATCAAGGATTTGTAATTACATTTAAAAGTTATAGGGCAAACCACACATGAGGGTGAACATAAAATATTACGAAGGTGGAGAGGGGTTAAATATAAATAAAAAAACATCAATCGATATTAATGAACATGGCCTTTACTTTCCTTATTGACTACTGATTTAATACTTAAGTTTTATACTAGTACAACTCCATTATTATTACTAGCTCTTAAATCGGAATAGGCTTACAAGTTTAAATTCTCCCAAGTCACCACAAGTTTTTTTAAGTTGCTTGATGATCCCACCACAGAGAGTAATCTCCACAATTTGCCTCGCACAACAAACCCCTTCATCCCATCTCTCCTTACTTCCTCAAAAGAGTTAAGAGAAGGGCTCACAATGAAAAGGTGAATATCCCCATAACGGGCACCGTCGCTCCATGATATATATACGCATACCCTTTCTCCCACGACATCGAATTTCGTTCAACATTTCCGTTGTCATTTTTTTCCACCTCCACCCCCTCGTGTTTCCGGTGCGACGAGAATTTATCCCTTTGGATCCCCCACACTCCCACGCTTCGCTCCCGGACCCCTTTCGGGCACCTCTCTCCCCATCTTGGGAGGAGGAGGATTCTCTTCTCCATCTTCTTCTTCTCCCCAGTTGAACCCTCGTTACCTCGGTTTCGAGGCATGGAGTGAGTGTGGAGTGGAGTGTTTCGATATAGGATAGCCGGTGGTCAAGTTTCATTTTTTTTTTTTGGATGGCTTGCTTTGAGAGGTAAGGGTGATCTTTTTTTGTGTTTTTAGAAATGTTTAGTGTCGGGTCTGAATATTCGGCACTGTCTATTATGGAGTGAATTTTGTTACCTGAAGAGTGATGAAAGCTCACGGTTTGAAAAGTTGGAAATTATCGTTCAAAATTTCGCTAATTTTTTTTTATGTTTTACTTTTTACGTGAAAGTCATGAATGTCTTTGAATTCTATTTCTATATCTTTACCTGCCTAATTTTATGTCACGGTGTGTTGTTTGTTTGTTCCTAGAGAAATGAAGATGATAATTTTCGTAAATCCTTATTTAAAAACTGTAAATGGAACTGTGAAAGAGTACCTTACTAGTCTTTATTGAATAGTATAATGATATGTACTCACTTATTTCTATTATTTATGATAGTATTTGACATTTATTATTCGACTACGACCTAAGACTTAGACTTTTTTAAAATTAAGAATCTCCCTTTCTGTAGAGTTTTTGGTTAATAGGATTTCATAGTAAAATTTGCATAGAATTTCTGTAAATGTAACAAAAATTTAAAGTTTTAAGTTTATTTTATCAAACTTACCGCTTAGGGAGGGTTACTTGAGAGGGCAGTGACCTTTGATTTCCGTTTTTAAAAAATGTTGTTGCAAGAATTTTTATTTCAGTTTTTTATTTTCCAATTAAATAAATTATATTTTCAAGCAAACTAAATGAATTTACGTTGATTTTCAGTAAAAGTTATAGAAAAATTATCTTATTTGAAATGTAAAAATAATTTTAGAAAAATTATAACTTATAAAATTCAAACTTATAAAGATCCATAGTAATTTTTAAGGTTAAAATTATAGAAAAGATTTCAAATGTATTTTTTAAAGCACTGCTTTCTGAAAAAAAGTTTTAAGTTTTTTTTTCCTTAATAACAAATTAACTATATTAGCTTATAAAAATCAACATTTTACCAGTCGTTTTTTATGAAAAACTAAATTATTTGAAAACAAATTGAAATTTAAAAAAAAATGACTTTTGTTTCTTAAAATTTCAAAACCGGTGCATAGTTAAAGAAGTGAATTTTTTTAAATAAAAAACAAAATTCTTTTAATAACTTTAAAAAAAAAGATAATTTTTACACATTTATAAATTTTCATTCAAAAAACGAAAATAAAAACTTCTCTCAATATTTCCTACACAAAATCCGATTTCGTCCCAGTCTCGTATACAGATAACTTTACTCCCAGAAAAAAGTAGTATTAAATTTTTGAACTTCTCTTCGGATAACTGAAAAAAAGTTCAACATCCCTACATCTGTGTAAACCACCAGGATTACCTTCCTAGTACAAAGCCCTCTTCGCCAGTCAGACAATCGAAAGGGGACAAAATTAGACACGTTAATGATTTCCTGTTCCTCCCTCACTCTCTAGAGGGGTTGACACCCCCCTTCGAGATCATTGACCCTTTGGGAACTTGTGTCTCTCCTCTTTACTCCCCCAATGGATCCTCTTGGAGATTCCTTTTCTCTTGGTGTCGTGAGAAATTTTTTGATACTTGTTTCAAAAAGTGATTTTTACTTAATTGGGGGTGTTGTAATCTTGGAGAGAATGTTCGCTTTTTTTGGTAATATTTGCAAGGGTTTTTTGTGGGAAAAGTAAGTTATTTTTCAACTTGTAATGACTTCGTTTAGTATGTATGTATTTTTTAACATTAAGGGGTCTTATTTATGTTTTATTAATTAGTTATACAGTAATTTTTTCTTTCTTTATACTTTCCCACTCTATAATATGTTTTAATAATTTACGATATAAAATATTTATGTGAAGCAAACTTCTTAAATATAAAAACGAAAATGCAAGTTAATTTGATTAATTGTTTAAGACTCATGGCTTTCTGTAGTACTTGACATAGACTATGGAATGATCATGAGGAACAAATAAAACAAATTATTTTTCTTTTAAATACTTATTGTAGTTTAATTTAAATATCTTACAGAAAACTGCAAATTTATTTCCGAATTAAAATATAAAATCACATTCCTACCCGAATATCTTTTCAATATACTCTTTAAAAATATAACAAACTATCTTCAAACTATAAATAATTGTAGAATGTATTTTGAAAGCAATTATTTCAAACAAAAAACGTACATTTATTATTTTGTATTTTTAGTATTTTGGATTTATGTGTTCGAATTATGTTTGATATTTGGCTCACATTCTGATAAGAAATTTTAAGATTTCTTGTCTAGTTCATTCCATAACTTTTTCAGTCCTTGCAAACTATCAGTGCAGTGAAATAACCAAAAATCGCACTGTAAAACTAATCCCTTTTATCATTTTTCTGCTTTAAAATACCTTTTAAATGTAAAAAAAAACTATGAAAATTACATAATTTAATAACTGTAAAAGATTTTCTGGTTTGAAAGTTAGTTTCGATTGCACATTATTTTTTGTGAGATGTTTTAAAATTGTGTCATAATATATTTCTTCATAATTTAATTCTTTAAGAAAAAACATTGAACTTTAATTACATTAATTTTAAACATTAATTGGGTAAATAACTTTTAACCTAATCATAGTTTTTTAACATAATGTAAACATTTGATGCTCATAACAAAGTTTATTTTGAAAAATCAATGTTAAAATATTTTTGTCCAAACTTTAAAAATTGATGACATTTTATCATTTTTATTAATTTAATAATAAACATTTTTGATTACGTATGAAACCATGATTTAATATCATCTGTTGCATTGCTAAAACCTTTTTAAGATATTACAACGTGTCTATTTAATAAGTTCGTTTACTTTCGGAAACGTTTTTTGAAATGTAATGAATTAGAAGATAGATAAAGCAAACTCGCTTAACATGTTTATCACAAAAGAAAAGACGTTTTCTTTCAGAATCCCTATTCAAAACCCTTACAAAAGGTCCGCCATCTTGCTCAGAACGAGAAATGATGGCAATGGCCTTTTTGAGTAGCTTGCCTCCGCTCTCTGTTAAAAATAGTTTTATCAGTTTCTAAGAAATATAAGTTTTCAGTTATAAATTTAACCTTATCTGCGTAGTTAAAATCAGCGTATCATGTATCTGAAGAGTTTAATTTTGTTACTATTTTTACCCCCTTTATTTAATGTTTTTAAAATGTATTTTTTCTCCTTTTCCTTTTTCCTTTAGTAAATTTTAGTGTTAAGTGTTTATAAAATTTTAGAAATTAACATAATTTATTAAAAAATCTCCGTTTAGAAATTAATATTAATGTTTTAGTTTAAATATGAGTTTCTGATTAAAACTTAACTAGGATATTTAATATCAAATGCTATAAGTTCTTTTCTAAAAAAAGTTTTACTCAATTTTAGTTCTATATGAATAAACTGTAGAGTTTTGTTTCATTATTTTATTTAAGTCGTAAATATTTCATGTGTTTACTTAATTTAATTCAAATTTTAAATAGTAAATATTTTAAAATCTATATTTTATCATTTTTACTGCTACTCTATTTAATATTTTAATCGAGTTATATTTTCAGTAACAATCAAATATAATTCTTTATACATTTATTCCCAAACTACATAATTAGAATTTTTATAAAAATTATTAAGATTTATCAAAAGTCCAAAAGTTTACATTTTCCATTTTATAATCAATGGAATTTAATTTTAAAAACTAATGAAAATTAATTTTAAATTTTATTCGATCAACATAAATGCAGTCTGTTTAAATGAAATCTGGGAACTTCCCAGGAAGCATTTATAGTGTTGATATTTTTATCAAAGATTAGGTTTCATACATAAATTCTATTATGTTAATTTACACTTAGAATATTACTTATATGCTTTAACTTATAAATAAACATGCAGCATTTTTAACTAACAAAAATATAAATTATTTTACTTTTTCCGTGCATGAATACCTAATATTTCTTTCTTAATCTATTATTCTATAAAACTCCAAAAAATGTGGTACTTTTGGTACTAAGTTTGTACTTTTTATTTTGTTTAACCAAGAGGATTTATAAAAACCTTGAGTTAAGTTATCCAGAACTTAAGCTTTTACATATAAAATATATTTTAAAACAATTCTTATAAAAAAGACTCTACACAAACGTTGTATAATTAAATCATTCTATTTACTTCTTATTTTTATTTTAAAATACATTACAATTAATCTCTACTTTAAAAAACTCTCTACTACCATCCAACAAATACAATGGGAATTTATAACTTTATACTTATTATTTCAAAAGTTATAAATTTTTTATGTTACTGAATAAATAACTTTACTTTTATGTATTGATGGTACTTTTATTATTATTTGTATCAACTCGTAATCAAAAGCGTAATTATTTAAGAAATTTTTAAGTAATCCAAAAAGTCACAAAAAATTTTCATAGAAATATTTTACTTGTGGATGCAGATATATTTTTAACTCCTCTGAGAGGGTATATTTCACTCTTTGAAAATCAGAAATACTCTTTAAAAAACTAGCCAGGAGTATTTTCACTCTTTGAATTTTTCACAAAAGTTTAGCTTAAAAAATGCACCGTGCCCCCACCGAAATCAACAAATAATATTTCTCTACTCAAAATCAGAGGAAAAGATTATAATTGTAACAGATGTTTAATGAAAAATAAATTATTTTATTTATAATGTTTAATATTTTCTATTAATACTTAACATTATAATTGTTAAAACTAAAACCCAAAATAGAACCCTTTTTTTTTTTCAGTTTCATTTTGTCTATTAAAAAGTAAGCGTTTTTAATAGAAATTTGTCTCTGTTTATGTAGTTTATGCTATTTCCGCATTTCACTCCTCATAATTGAATTTCACTCCTCCTAAAAAAGTCAAGGAGTATTTTCACTCCTCCAAAAAAATCCTTGGAATAACACTGTGTGGATGTCTTCATACAAAACTAATCCAAACAAACCCCTCTGTTTTTCAATACTATACAGACCCTTTATACACATCCAACACAACATATCCAAAAAAACAAAATTAATCCAAACGGCAGCCCAAAATCGAACAAGCGATCCAGTTTTCGACGCTTTTTCGAAACTTTTTGAATCCACTTTTCCCAAGGTGAATTAAAGAACACATTCCCTCATTCTGATCAACACGTTCTCCTTTATTTAAATGCTTAAAAATAGAATATTTCGCTCTTTGATTGAAGGCGACGCATAGCCTTTGTTGGGGCTGCCGCCTGTCCTATTTAAAAAGAACCTTTGTTCCGTAGACAACGGTGAACACCTGAACTGCGACGTCAAACAAAATAGATCCGTCAGCTAGCTCCGCGGAGCTTTTTTTCTCACTCTCTACAAGCTTATTTCTTGTTTGATTGCTGGTGGAATAGAACACGGTCCGAACGGTCTTTTTCGGTTGTTGGTTGGTTGGTTGTAATTATTTGTGTTGTATTTCTGATGATCTAGTTTTGAGTTGAGAAGTTTCCTTGAGGAGGATGTTTGTTTGTTTTAATATTTCAAGAAACGTTTAGTATTCTTTTGGAGAAGTTGATTGGTTTTTATTAAAGTTTTCAATTTAATTTAGTGGAATGATTTTCCTTCGCAAAAGTTGTAAAGCTATTTGAATTTTTTTGTTTGTTTTGAAATATAAAATGAAAGGAAACTACAGAATTAAATGGTTTTATGACAATGCAATAAAGGTATAATCTCAATCATATTATAGGGAAATCTTCGGATTAGTAGGAAAATGAAGGGGTTAAAAATTATACTTTTAGGAACAATATACTGTTTTAATTTTTCTAAAAACAATATACTAGTAACATAATTATAATTTAAGTGTAAAATGAACCTGTAATGTAAAATGAAAGTAATGCTTTAACTTCTATTTATTAGATTTTTCTTTGATAACATTTCAATTCTTAAATTCAATCATAAAGAATATGCTTTAAGATTTTGTGATCAATGGCTTAGTAAATTTTATCTTTTATTTATAAAACTAATAATGTTTGGCACTTCTCAATTTGAAAAAAGGTTCGGAATTTTACACGTTATAAATTTACAAAACATGTTAGAAAAAGTAATTTTTCAAGTTATTGACGAAAAACTCACACCAATTTCCAATATTGAAAATAACTCGCATTAGTGATTATGTATCTCTCTATCCTACTGATACAGTTTTTTTGATACTTCTAACTTTATATTTTACGATCAAAAGAATTAAATTTCAAAAATTCTGAAAAAAAAAATGTACCTACTGTTTTTTTTAAATTAAATCAAAAAGTTTCCATAGAGAATTATAATAATATTTATTTAATGTTTCATAATATTTTATTCTGTTAAAAAAAATATCTATCCATCCGTTTTGTGTGATATTTTTCAATTGTGGATTTCTTTTAAAATTTTATTTCAAAACAATTTCTATCGAGAAAACAATATTAAGATTCCTTGAAAATTCTGTAGTAAAATTTTCTCTATTTTTTTTATTCTCTTTTACCCAAGATTTTTATTTAGGGATTAAGTCAATGCGCAGAAAAAAACTTTAATCAAATTCCGCAAAATACTTTACAATTTGTAAAAATTTACCCACTAAATTCTGATTAGTTTGTATTTCTTCTTTTGCAATAATTGAATCATTATACAAATATTTTAATTCGTTTAAGGAGTTAAAATATTAGTTAAAGAAGTTAAATAAGGAGTTAAATAAGTTAAATTTTACTTAAACAGCTTCAGTAGGTACAATTGGAAAAAAAAATTTGGATAAAAATACATAAAATTATTTTAAGATATTGTTTAAAATAATTTTATGTTTTAAATATTTTAACTTTATCACGTAATTATTAAAACAGTTAACTCTTACTATATTTTATTTTAGTGTTTAACAAATGAGTATTTCTATATGTCTGAGAATAAAAACTCATTATAAGCCTGGGATCTTTAATAAATAATGTTGCTAAGAATCTAATATTGGTAATATTGGAACATGAGTACCCTTGATAATGTAGAACCTTTTGCTAAGACATCTTGATATGCCAGAAACGAGATATTTAATTACAGTTTTGGTCCTTAAATCTTCTTTATACCTTTCACAACATATTTTGTTGAAGCGTTTTTGAAATTCCAAGAGTATTTTTATTACATGCTTTCTAGTTTAAAATTAAAGTCTTTGTGGATATTTAAAAGAAAAATTGAGAGAGAGCGATAAATTCCCAGGAAGGAATTACATTATTTTCTTTTGTCTAAATAGTTGTAACTGCTAACCCGAAAACCTGAAAAATAACTGGAGGTGTTAAATTCAATTAATTTCATTTTTGGCCTAAAAATTTTAAATATATCATAAGCATTTTCGTTTAATTTTTATTCATTACAGAACATGCAGTAACATAGGATTATGTTTTCTAGAATAACAAATAGAAATTGTATTTTATTATTTTGTATTTACCTAATAGACCACATCGTAAAAAAAAACTTTAAGAAAACTATCACTTGAAGACAAATGTATAGTACTCTACTACTCTAACCTATGTATTAAATAAATTGAAATCTGATTTCTCTCAATTTTACTAAATAGGTCAAGTAAGTGTTTTAGAAAATAATAATGAGTTTTGTTTTAGAAAAACACATAACGAAAAAACTATCCGGTATTTAAATATCTTAATCTTTTAAATTTTGGCAATAGATATTTTCATTAGGATTGAAATTTATACCTTACAATTCTATTAGTAACGCTTTGGTACATATTAATTTTAATAGAATATCAATAGCACTTTCAAAGATTGTTTGTTCAATTTGGGAATGGAAATACATCCGTTTAGGTAGGTGGAGAATTTTAACCCCATTTCAAATATTTGTGTTTTTATGTGCTCTAACAGTCGGTTATTTTTATCAAGTGTTTTATAATTTCTTTTAAATTAAATTTTGTATGCTATTTTAAAATACATAATCGGTTTAACATCTAAATATTTTTTATTAAAGGAATAGTGTAAATAAATACCTAGTTTACACTAATTCCTTCAAATATATTGTTATGGGTTATGATATTCCATTGTTTTATTTATATTTTTTTTATTCTACAATTGAAATGTTATTTTATATCTAAAAGCTTTAGTATATTTAGAGTTTTTGAGTTTCTGACCAGTTTTTATGGAATTCGTTAATTTATTATAATTATTTATTCTGCCCGAAAGAGAACTTTTATCATTTTTTTTTTGTTTATTCTTCTTATTCTGTCTTCTTTAGAAGACCCTCGTTCTAAGAAAATTATATTTCTCGCACGCAAGTGTTAGTTAAAATTATTTAACGTTTTTATTCATTGAAGGACTCAAATTGAAAGCTTGTTTATTTTTATCTGCACAGTCTATATTTTTTTTTTTTTTGAGTATTTTTCATAACTATGTTTGTGAAAAAGAAATGTTTGGTATTCGGTTTGGTTTCAAAATTGAAATTGCCACATCGATTTATCAAATGTTTGATAACCTACCATAGCTTCTATTTTAAATTTAACTTAAATCAAAGGAGAAGAAGAACTAAATTTCTACACAATAGCATATCTTTTGATTTCTTAATTGCGATACCTTATCTTTGAAGTTTTATCCACTACTTGTTTTATTTTTCTATAATCTATTATTTCATAAATTCAAAACTGTACATATTTCTTTTGTTTGTTGAATCTATTTTCAAATTCGAGAATATTTTCTCCTAAAATAATTATTAAAATAATTAGTTTCTTATAACTGAAAACTTTATTGCCATGCTTGATGCTTAGAATCACAAAAATCAGTGATGCACTTTTACAGATTTTAGTTATTATTATGCTCTTTTACATCACTATTTTGTATCCTCTCGTTGTTTATAATTGCTTTATAATATAATGTTTATAATGAACCATTTTTGTTGAAATTGTTATTGATTTATTTGCATTTTATCTGTCTACCAAACTAATTACCGTAATATTTCGATGTTATACTAAATAACGTTTTCTTTATGAGATAAAACTCACTCTATCGGATCATATAAAATATTCTGTAGTATACAGAGAAGATCTGTATGAAATAACAGAATTCCATGCAACAGGATTTCCTTATACAACTTACAGGGGTTTTCTGGTAGCCCATTTACTTGGATTTTCTGTTAAATAAACAGTTTTTCTGAGAGTATACCGATTTTCGCTCAACCCTAATTTAACGCTTTTGTTTTAAACTTATAGAATCAAACGATGAAACTAAATTATAGTTTCGTTGATGTAATTATTTGATTGTTTTCAGTTAATTTATCAGATAATTACAATATAAAATAACATTAAGTTTTATGAATGCATAAACGAAGCATACTAAATGCAATTTTTTTTTTTGCCTTAACAATACCTGAAACACAATCACGACATTTTCAAGAGTTCTAAAATACTCTCAAACTTCAAGATACATTCTGCAACAGAGTAGATTATTCCAAATGAAACAACTTCACGGTGCTATTTTAATCCCGAATCTCTCTTCCAAAATCCCGAATCCCTTACCCCACCCTAAAAAAACAAACACCGCCATTAACAAGCGAAGGGCCTTGTTGACGCTCTAAAAATACCGGCCTCGTTCTATCCCCGACATTCCCCAACCCCTTCTTCACTCGACCCCCGGATTGGAGCGTCACCATCCCCTTCCCGCCTCCTGATTGGCCCGCATCTTCCGCGCAGGCGCAGTAGCCCGCGATCCGTCCCCTATGCTAATCCTCTGGGCTCCATTGTTCCAGAATAGCAGAGAGCGTTTTTGTCGCGGGCTCTATAGATAGACCCGGGCGTGGGCAGTGTGTCTTTGTTGTCTCCGGTATTGGGCTGAAATAGCACTGCAGCGCTGGCTCTGGCCGGGGACTATGGGTGCTCTAATCGGCTATTGTCTTCCAGGCTGCCGTGCCAAGGAGCGATCTTGTAGGCTTAGCGGGAATTCGGTGGAGCACACTCGAGTCTCACTTGAGTTTGTAGTAACTTAAAATTTTGTAAAACTTTTACTAATACATAAAAAGCACAAGAAGAGGAAAGCGGGTATATACATACAAGCACTCAACAAGATCAAAAAACACATAATATGCCGAGAAATGTTTAATAGAGTAGAGGCGCTTGCAGCAATACCGACTAACTCCAGCATTTGTACACTTACAAGGAAACGTTCTCAGACTAAACTCACAGAAATGGATGAAAATTTTGCTGGGGTTAGTTTTTGCCAAGTGGTAGGTACTAAGTGAATAGATCCAGCAACTCAGAACCCAATTTTCAATATTAATTTACTCCTCTCCTAATGAAATTCTGCAGCTAATTTTTTCACAGTATGTGTTTTGAGTATCTTCTTATGCCCGTAATATTTTCGTCCGTTTTTGTGAATTTAGCCTGAGAACGTTTCCTTGTTAGACTCAGCACATTATTGCTGAAAGCACATCAATTCTGGTTTTCCAAAAGGCAATGTAAGAAAACCTTTATTTAGTCTCATATTTTAACATTTAGTATCATATTTTGTCTTAGTTTTTGAGATGAAAATATTTTTTTATTTTCATCAGCAATAAAATTTATTATTGTAGAAAGAAATCCTTAAACATTTTTATTAAGTAATTTTCACCTTGCATATCATGTGAAAAATTGGTAGTTCTTATGTTAGAGCATTGTAAAAGATAAGGATAAGATAATATGGTTTAAAGATAAGGTTTTTAGGGAGGAGTCTCTATGTTAGAGGAAATTTTCCTTTTTATCATGTACTATAAAAAACTCCTTTAGCAACTCTTTTACTTACTTAAAACACAGGTGTACTTAAAACGTTACTTTGCACATGAGCAAAATTAATGGGAACTACATTATAAGCATCTAAAAACTGTTTTATTCAAACTAAGATTTATTGTTTTAATAACATATTAGTTTTATTCAGCAGGAAAAAACTTTCAATGTTATTTTTTATTTTCAAATTGAGGCACTTGCAGTAACACCGAGCTAACTCCAATGTGAGATCTGAGCTGTTGGAGTTAGCTAGTTATTACTGCAAGCGTCTCAATAAATGTTGTGTAACATGTCATGTACAATTCTTAATGAAATTTAAATTACATCAACTCCTAATAGTTATGAGTACTTTTCAATGCAAAAATGCACTTAGAATTTTTTTTTTAAATATGGCATTCATGCCTACTCAATCTTTTATGATCACTGAAACTTCTGTTTCGAACTTTTTAATAATCAAATTTTCTGTCTGTAAGAAAAGATTCCTTTATATGGCAATCAGCAAAGTAACATGCATTTCTTGATAAAAAGAAATTGGTTCATGACGCAAGGATAAATTAGGAAATTTGTTATGCTGATACGCAACAATTTCTAGCTAGTCCCTCAGTCCTCTCCAAAGCCTATAACCTGAGTGTGAACTAAGCCTTAAATTGGCTAGAACAATGTTAAAAGCATTTCTTTATTCTCCGAACACTTTACCGTGATTGCCTTTCCCCTTAGCAAATGAAAATGGATTTTCGTAGTCACGCCATTTTACTCAAGATACTGAAATTACCCTCCTTGTCACATCTGCAGAATTTATCACCTCAAGCAGTTTCTCGTCCGACTTGCTTTATTGACCCAAAACCCCGCATTATGTGACGGAAATGGTTAATCCCCAATTGTGCTGCAATATCCAAAAACCAGTTAGCCTTAACTGAAATTCACTTAAGAAGACGATGGGGAAAAAAATCTTGTCTAGCTGTTCGGTCCCCAGATAGTTTATGTAACGACCGTTTGATCCCTCATTTGAGCCTCTTGGATGGCCGATGGTGGCTTATGTGACACTATTCAAGTGATTTATGAGTAACTGAGGGGAAGTGCTCGATGAGATTCTAGAATATGGTGTTGAAAAGCCTGTTGGAAATAATTGTATATTGTTGAAACGTTTTTGTTCTACATAAGTAGTAGTTCATGGTGTCAAAGTTGCTCTGGAATCAATTTGAAATGTATAAAAATATACCACTAAACCTATTAAAAAGATTTGACAGTCGACTTATATTTGTATTAAGTATTAATATATTTGTATTAGTATAATATTAAATATTTTGAATACTTATGAGCAGGAGGGTAAGAGTACGCACAAAAATTATTTTGGACTATAAAATCGAGAATTTAAAAGCCAGAGCTTCAAAAATTTACTGAACGTAAGTTTATCGACTCACAAATCAACCTACAGGAATGAAAGTCTCAGTTCGAACGAAAATATACGTACTTTTACCCGACGTGGCGGGTATAAGTACGCAGGCTGTGAGGTCAAAAGTAAACGTCATGAAAACTTGACTAAAAATGCAAAAAAAAAGAATGCTTATTTTTTTTCATAAACTCAAAATCAACATCCTACGTCTCTAATAATTTTTGTGTTGGGTAAAATTTATTTTAAACCTCGGGAAATTCAGAAGTTTCTGAGGATGGTGTCAATACAATATTGAGTATCGGGATTTTCTAAACTATATTATTCTCGCTGGTCATAGCTTGTCCGCCAACTTCTAAAAAGCGGACCACGTTTTACTCACTCGATTTGCACGGTGTGGTTCAATTTTTTTTTTTATTTATTTATTTTTTTTTTTTTTTTTTTTTTTTTTTTTTTTTTTACTGATTTCTCAGCACAACTGTTTTAAGTTTCATTGCTACAAAATGAGTTCAAACTTAAGCACTTTAATAACCTTAAATAAAACCAGTAACGAAACCTTCTCAAATCACTTCATCTTTGCTTTATGCAGCTAGATATAATTACCTACCTAACTTTTTATTCTTACCCTTAATATTTGAAGGTCTATAAAACTAAAATCACCAGTAAATAGGTTAACATTTTTTAGTAAAGAAGTCTTTCATCGAAATGAGGTTGTCTCACTATATTGGTAATTTATCTATTTTAAACTTCAGAATTCAAGAATTGCTGAGGATGATGTCAATATTGAGTATCAGGATTTTCTGAAGTATGATTCTCGCTGGTCAAAGCTTGTCCCCAACTTCTCACTGTATTTGCACGGTTCAGTGTTCAGTCCAACGTTTTTACTCATATCTCATTCAGCTTCTAACGTATAAATATTAGATGATATTAATAGAACCAATGGGCAAAAAAGGAGGATAGTTATTAAAAACCTATAAATGTTCTTCCTTAAATTGAGACAAGCGATTAACATTATTTTAAAAAATAGAGTGTAGGACGGCACACTTACTGAAAATAGCTCACATTTCATTAATATTTTATATTTGTATATGAAGAATATATTAGTACCTTCGATCAGGGATTTTAAAAGTATAGTACAGTGTGGCCCTCGGGACTTAAGTGAACTTCAAATGTCTGTGGGCTAAAAAAACTGACGACACCTGCTTATATTCCATGGTCATTATTCAAGCAAATCCTTAATCCAGTGGGGGAACCAGCCTGGCCCTTGGGGTGAGGCACACTTTGATTGTCCCTACTTTTAAGTGCAAATTGATAAAATGTAACTTTTTTATACAGAGTCTCTTTGTTATACTTTCTCACATCTCTCGTTTTGCATCTTACTTTCGTAAGATGAAAAAACCTTATGTAATACTATGCTAAGTTGGGTTTGTGGCCGCTTAAAAACTTTTGACCCTCATGAAACCCCTTGAAAACTTTTGACCGTAAAAACTCATTTGGCCCACCGGATCTGCTCTACGATGTCCTTTATAAAAAGTTTAAGTTCGTTTCTCTAAAGATACTCAACAGCAATAGAGATCTTGCATAATACTTAAAGAGGACACCACATGCCCCTGCAATGGTAGTACTCCCCTATAGATTTGTCCAAATATTTTTTTAATTACTTAAATACTTTTTAAAATTAAAAAATTATGATATTAACTCTGTCTTTACACATGATTCCATTGTATACAACTGTTGATATCCCTCCCCTTTCCAGTCACCCCAAGGTCCAGATTCATCTTCAGAAAAACGAGTCAACCAACAAAACATGTCAGCTATCTATCTAAAGCAGTGTTTCTTAACCGGGGGTACGTGTACCCCTAGGGGTACGCCACGTATTCAAAAATCCCGAAAAAGCAGCTTAAAATCACTTTTTAATAAGCTGAAATTCAAAAATTTCCTGGGGGAGGACCCCCAGACCCCCCCCCTTTTACCTATACTTTGATAAATCAATAATTTGTCATTTTTAAGATGAAAGCAGGAAATTTTCAGATGGAGGTTCCAAATCTACTTTGGAGGTAGCAAACGGGGCATACGCCCTGGGTATCATACCATTCCTGGTATGATCATACCCTGGGTATCATACCAGGTATGGGTATCATACCTGGGTATCATACCATACAGTGGTTATCATACCACTGTATTCAAAATTAGATAAAGAATTATTTTTGAATCAAATTTTATAAAAAGGTAGAGTTGAATTATTATCCTAACTGTTTCAAATTGAATTTTAAGGTGCATAGAAAACTTGACTTTTGAATATTGTCCATAATAGCTTTACAAAATTGTGTTTCACTTGGTTATAAATTTGTAAGGGGGCGGTGGTCCCAAAACGTTTGGGAACGTACGATTTAAACGAAGGTGATATTTCAACTACTACCTGCAACTGCATGCGAGGGGTACGCAGGGAAATATAATTTTCCTTTGGGGGTACAATCGTGAAAAAGGTTGAGAACCACTGATCTAAAGGCACGTTAAAAAAAAAAAAACAAGTGTTCCAAACATCACGTTTTACAATATACACAGAAAAGGCAACCTCGAGTGGTTTGAATACAGTTCATCACAATAGTTACACAGGTCTGCAAAAAAAACTTTCTAAAAGCTGTTTTGGTTATTTCAACTGATTTTGATAATATTTGGTGCGCTGAATCCGAATATGACCTCCATTTTTCTCCTACACGTCAGGTTTTTTGACAATTTAAGTTTTATATTAATAAGGGAAATACCTCAAAATTAATGAATATAGACTAATAAAACTAATTTTTTAATTCAGAATATTCCTTAAAACCTATTTTCCTATGTATTTTGGTGCGCTGAATCCAAAAATGACCTTTGTTTTGTCCTAAAAGATCATGTTTGCTTACAAATAGGGTAAAAAGGGCAATATCTCAATAAAAGTTAAATTAAATTTAAAAAAATGTTTTTATTCAAATTTCTTATAGAAATTATTTTTCTTACGGATTTTGGTGTGCTAAATCCGAAAATGACCACCGCTTATTTTTAGGACTTCGCGTTTTTTTACAATTTAGCTAAATATGTAAGAAAATACAATTTCAATATAAATGAAAATTTCTCACAGAAATTTATTTTTATTACATATTTTTCATGATAAAAACAACTCCTGTAGTTTTCTTTAGCAGCTTATTAAAATATAATCCATCATTGGTTCATGAAAATCTAGCGAAGAAAAGAATCCCGCACTCTTGTACTGTTGCATTTTCTCCCATAGAAATACACGGAGTCTGGTCGAAGTGAGGCGAGCCGAGACGCCAGCGTGATGCTGTCTCACATTAAACTCTTCTCTGGGGATTTATGGAACTTATTAGGGACTTATGGAAATATGCATCTTAAAGGCCTTGATATGAACGATATAAAAATAGCTTTAACTAAACATTTCGGTGAAAACTCTCGGATAAAAAAACACCTAAAATTGGGGAAAATAGGCCAAAATTGAAAATAAATATGCGGTTTATGAAAAATCCTGATGTGTAGGATTTTTTTCATTATTTTTCCCGTAATCAGCACACCAAAATACATAGGAAATTGATGAAATTACTCAAACAGCTTTTTCGTTGCAGACCTGTGTTATTAATTGGTTTGTTGGATAGAGATATTTTAACGTCGTTTTAACAAACCACGTTTATTTGGTTGCCACGTTTTTTCTGAAGCTGCATTCGGCTCCAACTCTACTAATCTATGCTGATTCCCATTTGTCTCGTCTTCTCTCTCTCCAATCGCGACTGCCACGGTAATCACCCATTGTCAGGAGAAAGGGTTGAGGCAAGCGAAGGGTGGTGGCCCAGAATATATCCAACCTCGTGCCAAGGAATCCGATAGGCCGGGCTTTGCTGGTGGTATATGCTGATGGTGGCATTGTTGTGATATTGAACCCGCTTCTGACCTTCAGGTTGTCTCCTTTGACTCCGTCCGTGGTTACGTGCTTTTATTTAACTAGTTGAGGCATGGAGTAAAATTAGACATCGACAAACTTGGTGTAGAGATTTATGGATTTTTTCCGAACTATGGGTCTTAATGGGGTTTCGGAGCTACGTCCCATGACTTACTTACATTTGACATTAATTTACAAAATGTGAGTCCCTGACTAAATGTAGACTTGACACAGCCGTATTTATCTGAAATTATTTAAGACCATCCAATGAAATTATAAAAATTTGAACCTCCCAATAGGGGTTTTAGCCCATTTTCGGTCTTGGTTGATAAGTATAGGAAGTATTTAAAAAACAGTCTATTGAAAATCAACTCTGTGGCCATCTAAGTTTCATCTAATGGGATAAAAGGTCATGGTGCAGGTGAAAATCTCCGTACTTTCTCTTCTTTAGATGAAATTTATGAGTCTTTTTCGTAGAAAACCGAAGATGATCTGCAAAAAAAAATACTTTACAGTCGTTGAAAAATTACGGTTTTTTAACTTATCAAAAGAAGAAAAAAATTCAAACAGAAACTTTTTTAAAATTTACCAGACTTATTTTAACCATATGAACATAGTTGGATAAAACAAAAATCTCTCTGCGCACAAAAATTTCATCAAATATTATCTGCAAACTAATAAGTGCCCCTAGTCGTTTGAATTTTGACTTAAAACATAATGACAGTCTCATTGTTTACCTAAATACTGTAATAATGCTTCATAAGCAACGACAGTAAGAAAAAATCAATTTATTTACCAAAAATTTAAATTATTTGAAAAGATTTTCTGCAAAATACTAAAACTAGCTGCGCTCGGCGTGCGCGTGTGCTTCTATATTATCCAAGTATGCATATGAAACACATTTCTAGCCATTTGTCAACATTTGTATTCGAAGTAGTATTTTAAAAAATTCTGAAAAATGCTAATTTTTAAGAATATTTGGAACTTTTCGATGCGCAAACTGATAGTATTAACTGGTTTTTAAAATTATCTTGCAGTTTTTTCATTTCCTTTCAAGTAACAACTTGAGGTATATAGGTATTTTTATTTTTATATTTGAATAAAATACAACTTTTTTGATTCACCCTCTTACTTAATGAGTAATACAATTAAAATAACAATCAGGCATCTAAATATCGTTTTATCGGTTGTTAGTTTTCTCTTTGAGAAAAACTATCTGACTATTGATAGTAAAAATCAGGCCTGCCTAACTTTAACGGCAAGAATATCGATGTTCACTAATCTCACAAATCATAAAAGGAATCTAAATTTCTATGGATTATTTATAACCTTGTTGGAAATAATAAATGCAGAGGAATTTGGATCACATATGTATACCTTTAAAATAAAAATTTATACATTGTAATTTCACTAAAACTCTTGGAAGCTTTCTTTTCAATTATTTGCATTTTTAAATTGGGGGAGTTAGGCGGTTCAACTTATTTTCATTGAAAAATTCTTGAAACCATTAACATATTAACAAAAAAAATTCTTGTTTTTAAATTGAATCGATGTGTGGAAAAACAGTAACTCTCCAAAATCCGCTTTTCGAGACAATCGCATTTGAAGGTTCAGTTATCGTTGGAATAATAATCGTATTTTAACGATTGATGAACCATCAAATATCATACGAGGGTAGTTTGAAAAGTTCTCGGCCTGACGAGGAAAATGACAACTTATGGTTTCAAAAATGGTTTATTTTTCAACATTGCCTCCTTTTAAGCTGCCTCACTTCTTAGAACGACAGTCCTGTCTTATTTTATGTTCTTTTGGGGGTTGTTCTAGATTTTCGTGAAAAAACCTATTCATCTCACAGTTACTTCTTAATTCGAAGAAAAACGGTGACCAGAGAGAAAATTTTTCACTTTGGAGGAGAGATGGAAGTTTGAAGATACCAAATCTGGGTAATAGGATAGGTGCTTTTAAAATTTTTACCCCAAATCCCTCAGTTTTCCCACCGCAAAAACACATTTGATAACAGAAGCACAGTTCTAATGAAAAATGGCATTTTAACATGTTAAATGGGTCTTTTTTCTCGGATATTCTCCTCAAAAGGTTAGATAAGTATTCTGCTATTATATTCATACCCTTCTCCTTGAAATCCATTGACAAATATTCCCTGAAATCCCAGAATTCTTACGCCATGAAGTTTCTAGCCGATAGCACGTTTTGGTGCTGAAAAACTTACTTTTATCCATTGCATTGATTATTATTTTACTTAAAAGTTCTAAGTTATGTCTATTTCTGCATATAGACGTAAAAAAACGCTTTTATTTTGTGTAAATCGCGTCAAAAATCGCAATGAAGTCGTCATTTCAATGAATTTTTGAGCCACAATTTGGATTCGCGGCACCCATCTTGTCCAAATCGGTTTCACGCGCAATTCCTCGTGCAAAAAATAACTTATGTGCTCCTTTGCAATCCCTAGACTATTAGAAATGTCCCCACCTTCTTTCATCATTATTCTAAAATCATAGAGGGCACTTTTCGACGATTTTCGGTATGGCGGCTCTTTTTGAACGTTTTTCACAGGGTTCTTTAAGAAGACTCTCGCAACCATGTTAAAGCTTCAACTCTAATTTTTTCACGGGGTAAACAAAGGTAAAGAGTCTCCTTACACATTTACTATCGTAGAATTAATTTCATTTGGTGATATCCCTTCTTTTAAAAGACTTTTATAACAGCTCGATACTCGCTTTTCTCCATTATTGAAAATAAGCTCACCTTAATTCATTCAAAAAATTCCCGACAGCATAATTCTAATCAGAACAACCCACAAATTTAATTAGGCTCATTTGAAGAGTTGTTCTAACAGGAGAAAAAAAATCGTTCGAATTAGAGCGCGTGTTCTGTGTGAGGCCGAGAACTTTTCAAACTACCCTCGTACTTGCAGGTCCCATAAGAGTTACCAGATGTTTTTGAGTTTAAAAAGAACTGTATGTGTATAAAAAATTATAAATTACTAAACTTGTAATGTTTTTATCTTTAACGAAATTTTAGTAAAAAAATATATGCTTTTCATCTCATCAATTTTAGTTGCAAAGCATCTGTATCCCAAAGCTATTCTAGTTGAAAAAGTTGAATAGCTATTAGTTCTTATTGGTTTGTCGTATGCTTACTTGGAAGGACTGAAGAAAGCTTGGAAGCTTGTTTATTAAGCCCTCTGTTCTGCAAGAGCTTGAAATTGATTAAATGAATCCATCAATGTTTTGGGTCAACGAGAATTGCTAGCTTGCTGTTTTGTTTTCCAAAATGGTGAAAATTGAACTTGTTATTGTTTTTCTACTCAAAGATTTTATAAAATATCAGCATTATCCAATAATTTCAATTTTTATAATCATTTAAGGATTAGTGAGCCACAAAGAGGGCTGGCGGGTCGTTTGTTGTGCAGGTGATAGTCCCTTAAATGTCAATTATTTTCCTCGATATACACTGCAAATTCTCGCTCCACACAAAAATTAGCACATTTGTTAAAACTTGTTTTTTGTCCTCAAATCAACAACACTTTAGTTGTGTTGTTAGCTGGAACACTTTAACACCTTATTGTGTTGTGAAAGATTTCTGAATATGTTTGAAAAGTGGTAGAAATGTGTTTTATCCAGAATTGTGTTCTAAAAATAGTGTAAAATACGCTAGAATCCGAAAGTGTTCTTACATTTGGATAAGAACATAGATAAAGAACACAACTTCTGACTCAGGAACTTTTCAGCAACACTTTTCTCACGCAAAACATACTCAACACAAAAAAATATTCTTTAGGTTAGAACTAGAAGTGTTCATTATTGTGTTTACTTAATTTCACGCATTTTCAGTGAGTTTCCAAAACACTTCAGGGATCTCTGGTTAAGAAAACTATAATGTTTTCACTAGAACTTAAAATGTTTATATTATTTCTTAAATATAAGGTTTACTTTTTGAAAATAATCATAATTTTTTTTTGTTCAAATGTATTTATCAAAATTTCCCTTGTGTTTAAAAAGTTAAAAACCGCTCTCTTTAAAAATCATCGATATATTTTTAAAAGCACTAGATTAAATTTTTGATCGGATTTTAATGTTTTTATATCGATATCAAACCCTGCTTCTGAAGATGTCTTTTAAATATCACCTTTCGGTTAGTTTTTCCTACGAACCGGTTCTTACGTCGGTCTCACGTAAGAGAGACCATATGGAGAGAATTCATATGGAGAGAATTTATGAAAAATTTCAATAACACTGAAATATTTGTGCGTTTTTGTATTTTGGAAGAATGATTAAAACTATTTAAAGGCACTAAAATCACCAGTAAATAGGTTAATATATTTTTGTATTGTAAGTAAAGAAGTCTGTTATCGAAAATCTTCAAAATCGAAGTTTTCTTCAACTACGTCCTAGTTTTAAACCTCGGAATGCAAGAATTTCTGAGGATGTCATCAGAATTAAGTATCAGGATTTTCAAAACAAGAATTTTGCTGGTCAAAGCTTGTCCTCTAACTTCTAAAGAAGCGTTCCATGGTACTCACTGATTTCCCCGGTTTTATAAAAAATATCCAGCAAGTCTACTAATAATCATCAACCATTTTGTAAAAAAAAAACATTGTTGAAAAAAGAAATCAGACTCATCAAAAAACTCGTCTGTTTCTCTAGTGAACGGCCACAGAAAGAGAAGAAAAAATTTAAACTTTGAATCTTAATAATTCCAAAACTAATTAGAATTTTCTGAAAAACAAAACGCCAATATTTTTATAAAAAATAATTGTATGTGCGTTTAAAATTTCGAAATTCAAAAAAAGGGGCGACGAGGTGCAAATCTAAGAGTATGCGGCTGCAAAAAATCATATTTCTGAGCTGTGAATGGGCAATTCCATGAATATGTCAACCTGAACATCAAAATTTAAAAAGTTAAGAAATGTTAAAAGTAATGATAAAATTATATGTAAACAAAAATTGTCAACAGAATATAACCTATAATTTTCTACTTTAATTGCTAACCTCTTGAGGTAACTCTTTTATATCATTTTAGTACACTATTTTGAATTTTTGCATTGGAAGATTCAGAAATGTCAGTCAGTTACCAAACACACGTCAGTCAGTTACCATATAGAGCATTCGCACATGACGTCACTTGGAGGACAAAAACAACGTTGTTAAGGCCGTTGTTAGGAGTGGGATATAGAAGCATTCGCACATGACATCACTGGAGGATAAAAACAACGTTGCTAAGGCCGTTGTTAGGTAAAGTCATGTGATTGAAAATGCTCTATTGTAATTACTATCATTCTCTATTGTAGCAACAGTTTTAAACTCAAATGCCATATTCTAAAAGCTTATGTATTGTTCTTTATCACCTTTGTAACTTAATTGAAAATTCCAATAAATTTCAGAGGAATCTCTTATGGACTGTGTTAACTTTTCATAGAGGTTGCATAAATGTCAGTCAGTTACCATGTGTTTAAATATTTTTCAAAAATAAATAAAAATATATTTTGAAAATTTAATTATGCCATTATATAGCTAACAAGAAAGCAATAAGCTGGGTGGAAAATATTTTTTAAAAAAATTATTTTGGGGAAGTAAATTACAAAATACTTATTATTTTCCTTTGTGAATGTCAGTCACCCGTGGAATTGCCCGAATAGATTTTGCTGGGGGCGAACTCGCAGCATAAAAAAAATAATTTTCGACTTTAACATTAAATAACTCTAGAACTAATTATTTCAATAATTACCTTTGGAAACGGAAATGACCCTCAATTATTTTTCCACATATTTATGTTTAAAATTTCATAATATTCCATTGAATAGTTTTTGAGTAGTGACAGTTCAAAATTGTCAAAATGAAGATTTTCTGAAACAGCGACTTTTACTTTTTTTTTTAATGTAGAGAGATATTTTATTTGTTACGGCTAATTTAAACCATTAAACACAGGATTAAACCTAATATTCTTTGAAATAATAATGATCTAATTTCAAAGTAAAATATATGTATATTTAAAAGAAGATATTGCCGTCCGGTCGTGCTGAAAGGACGTTTGACCGATACCCATTATCCTGACAAGCCATTATCCCGACAAGCCATTATCCTGACATCGAATGGGCCTTTTCACCAACAGGACGATATATAGAAGGATAGGTTACACCGACACGACTTATTACTCTACTGTACTTTCGAAAACCTTTTGAGATTCAATTTTTTATAAAAATTTATTTTAATTTGTTCTTTTAAGAATTTAATTAAAATTACTATTATTTTGATTTATTGACGAACGAATGTTATTGAAGTTTTGCTTATTTAAAATTATTTGATAACTATCCCTCATTTTTCAGTCTATTTAAAAAAAAAAATTATTAACCAATTATTTAACCTAATCGCTATTATTATTTATTTCTATTATGAATATAATTTATGGTAAAAACTTAGTCAATTAATTAACTAGATAAACTGAAAATTTAAGGTGTGATTTTCAAGCAAGTTTTGGAATGGGTAAAATTACAACAATAAATAATTGTTGTAAATCGAAACGATATTCAATCAAATTTAAAAATCAATTTTAAAAATATGTATTTTAAATTCATTTGCTGAATTGTCTCATTTGATTATTTGTCTTGAAACGCCATGTCGGTGACATGCCCTTGTTCGTGTAATGTCCTATTGACGAAATATCCTTTTCAATGCTTGTATTGTAATGGCTTGTTGATGTTCTCGATTTTGGCCAAATGTCTTGTCGATATAATGGCATGTCGTTGTCGGTTGTCGGCGTACTGTATTTTGGAGAAACGTCCCGTTTGATATAACGTCCTGTCGGCCGAATAGTCTTTTGGTCACAAATG
Source organism: Tetragnatha montana (assembly GCA_963680715.1). Taxonomy (NCBI): domain Eukaryota; kingdom Metazoa; phylum Arthropoda; class Arachnida; order Araneae; family Tetragnathidae; genus Tetragnatha; species Tetragnatha montana. Next base: position 22,478,324 of record OY796683.1, read on the forward strand.
AGACACACACTCACACAATATAGATCCGTTATAAGAATAATATCAAATTAAATTTTTCTTTGTAATTTTTAAAATTTTTATTTTGTTTTCTATGCTTTTTACATGGTACTAAAAACATAATTCACTTTTAAACATGAGCTTTTATTAAAAAAATATATTCATTTTGAAAGGCTTTCTAGATTTTTCGTTCGATTAAAATAGTTTTATTTTTAAGAATTATTATATGGGATTATATTTTTTTGCAAATAATGAGTGTCATGCAGGTTTTGTCTCTGATTAATAAGGATGACTGGAGAAAAATATCAAAAAATCACTAGTAAAATAAATGTAATTATTTGTAAGAACCAAAATCTTTGAATTCTCTCGATTATAAATTATAAATATACATATATTCAGTTTTCGATTCATAAGAATTTTATAACTCAACCATTCTTATTTATATTCAATGCTAATATAATTCTAAAAGCGAAAATCATGACGAAAGTTATAGTGCCATTTTGACATTACAAAATTGGATCTTCGATCTTATCGAGTATAGATGGTCTCATTTTGAGGGATATGTGATAGTTTTAGTCGTTTTCTGTAGTAAGAAAATAAATCCTTTATTGTATTCTTTAAAACGACAGTGGGCAAAGTTCTCCGGTCGGTTTTGAACATGGAACTAGTACAATAAGGAAGTGCCATAAACGGTCCGAGCTACCGGTTTAACTGAAGCCGATTATGAGACTAGAAATAATCGCAACAAGATGGCGGCCGCTCAGATTCACGATGTTTGCCGTTTCTAACGCGCTTTTCGTTTTGAGCGACGTAAGTGAAGAACGCGGTCTTTCCGCTTTACAAATTTAGGCAGTTAGTTCCCACTTCAAAAAAAAATTAAAGGCATATTATTGCCCTATTAGTTACCCTTTCCCATAAAATACTTACCATTTTTTACTTACCTTTGAAAATTTAACTTCTTGACACAATTAAAACTTTTAAACACTAAACATATTTCAATGAACTTAGAAATGAAACAAGATAAAAATACTTTTTAGAGATTTATATTGAAAATAAAAATAGAATAATAAACAAATAAGTAAATGATTTTAAAAACTTTTTATAAAAGAAAGTTTGAAACAGTAAAGTTTGATATTTTTTAAAGCAAAAAACATGCTACTTATTTAGTAAAAGCAGTAAAAGAAAGGATTTTGTATAATTTTTTTTTAAATGGGTATCAAAACCCAGGATAATTCGAGGCAAAATAAGTTATTCAAAAAATTAATATTTATAATAAAATATGTTTTGTAACTTGTTAAAATTCCTTGAAATATTTTTCTTACTGTTTTTATTTTTAAGAACTTTGTCAAGTAAATTTTAATGCAAAGATTTTGATTGAGCTCCAATTTTGCAAATATATCTTTTATTAAACGATTTTCATAGTAAAAATCTTTCATCATATCTTCCAGGGGTCCAAGCAAAAAGAAAATACAAATTTGCCATGGGCTATATACATAGTTAGAAAATTAAGCAGTTGAGATAATTACAATTTTAAAAATACAGTCGAGTTCTTAGTCTTGAAATTCATATTCTATGTGCATAATTCGTATTCTGATGCACTGTTGATCTGAAATTTAAAAAATGCCATTAACATTTTGTAGACAATTTGATAATATTAAATAAACTTTGTTTTTAAGTATGTAATAAGAAACTTCACCAGTGGTTAAAATGTAACCCGTGGATTTTCTCGTAGAAATTTACAATCAGCCTTCACATATAAATATAAGACTGAAGCAAAAGAAGAAACGTTATAAAATTATCAAAAACAAATATATATGGGTGTTTTACTCTTCAAAAATTGCAAGACTGAACTTTGAACTAGCTTTTAAATCATTTTCCCCTAGTCTAGCAATTTTTTATAAAATTGCAGAAAAAGTTATAAAATATCATGTAAATAAAATGAAATATTAGGTCCTTAAATTTTAAGTTAAAGCTGTATCTACAGTATAAAACAGGCTTATTTGTGGACAAAATGTGGGATGTAAGTACTGAATTTTAGTACTAATCGCTGTCAATCAGTCAACTGATTTTGCATTTTGTAATAAAAACACTGGACGGAATTACATTCACAGAAATTTTAAAAAAACGGAATTCCGTCCCCAGGATGGAACCTATGCAAATATACAATAAATTCTCCATTTCAAAGTCATAATTAAAATTATTTAAATAAAGCATAGAACCACGAAATATTGATAAAAATCCCTTTCCTTAATTCCTAAGCAGTCTAATATTATGATAATGTTTAGAATTCCAAATTTTTTAATAATATTTAAATAAGAATAATATTATTAATAACAATATTTTAAAATAGGAATGTTTACATGTCGTCGTAACATCCAAGAACATATGAATTAAAAAACCAAGCAACACAACTTAAACTTATTATTTCATCAATTATTTAACATTTCAAAGAGTATTACATAAATTTTTAGTTCAATTATTTCATTACTTACATAAAATAAAGAAATATTATTGCATAAACACATTTAAATAGAATGAGACAAGTAACTAGAACATGAATTGTTCAACTTACCTAAAAACGTTTTCTAAGAATCCTCTTCACTATTTATTCCGCTGAACATGAGGCAGAACACTGTTCTTTCACCGAATGTAATTATTTAAAAAAAATATCCAGGAAGATTACTATCAAATACACCGATAAAAGTGCCGTTTACATGAGCCAATTACCCGGGTAAAAGGCGGCTCTTACTCCTCTTTTCTACCCGGCATTCCCTACGAAGGGAAAAAGATAGGAAAAAGCCGGGTAGGATTCAATCCTAGTCAATGGACTCTAACCGTCTGACGTCACACGGAACCAACACGTGACCTACTGAGCTTGCAATGGACTCTAACCGTCTGACGTCACACGGAACCAACACGTGACCTACTGAGCTTGCGATTGGTTACCACAGATACTACACTAGTAGATCTACTAGTGTAGTATTTGTGGTAACCAATTACAAGCTCAGTTGTAGGTCACGTGTTGGTTCCGTGAAGTCTCGAACCAGATAGGCGGTTAGAGTCCATTGGTTACCGCAGATACTACACTAGTAGATCTACTAGTGTAGTATCTGTGGTAACCAATTGCAAGCTCAGTTGTAGGTCACGTGTTGGTTCCGTGAAGTCTCGAACCAGATAGGCGGTTAGAGTCCATTGCCGGGTAGTACCCTCCTTTCCCATGATGCATTTCGTGTCCCATCCCACACTACCTTGCGTGTTGTGTAGTCCGCCATTTAATTGTTTGTGTGTGCTCTGTTGATTGTTTTGATATAATTTGTAATGGACATCAATAACGTAGAAAGTAGCAAATGCAGTTGGAAATGTGAAGATAAAACGTTAAGTTTAATAAACATCCATTTAATTTTTAAGACAAGCACAACTTACAAACATGAAAAACGGAAATCAAAACAATAAACATTGATGGAATTGAAACAATGTTGCCAACACAATTTTGTATAATTGTATAAGTGTTACTAGTAAATAAACAAAATATTCAACAAATAATACAAGATTACTTTCATACATCTTCGCAGGTCTTCGGTAAGCAAATCTGCTATCATCCGTTGATTTTTTTTGCATATATCGCCAACGCTCTTTTAAAATTCCTTTTGATGCTTCTTGCAAGAACAAAAATGAGCTATTTGTAAACAAACTTGGAAACCATGGAAACAGGCAGATCCCTTATTTCTTACCACGTGACCGAGAAAAAGCCGGGTTAGATCATGTCTCATGTAAACGCCTTCAAATTTCGTTACCCGGGTAGAGTTGGAAATTCCCTTCAACCCACTTTTTACCCGGGTAGCTACCCGGGTAATATTTTTCCCATGTAAACGGCACTAAAATACGTAATCACCCATTGCTTTGCATGGGAAATCGCAATGTTGTCATCGCAACAAGATGGCGCCGCGGTTACAGGGAATGCTTCACTCGTTTCCCGATACGGCTCTTCCTTAGTCTTCTAGTTCCATGGTTTTGAATTTCAAGAGATAAGGATTCTCTTTTCAAGAAAAGACATTTAGTCCTAAAGGTACAAGTTGAAATACTGCACTTTTTGATGATGGGATGACACTTGGTACACTGATTACAGGGACCATAAGAATGAGTTTTCGATCAGGAGCCCTCCTCAACTTCCCTTAGAAATTAAAATATTTAACTTTTTGTGAAATTTTTAAAATCGCGTTTTACTCCTTAACTATCACACTTTTCAACATGTGAGGTAACTTTTCTATACAATTCGAGGTCGTAGATTACAAATATGAAGTCAAAAATTTCATAAAGATGCTATTTGATACGTTTTTTCTTTAAAAACTAAATTTTAAAATTTAAAATCTTTAAAAAAAACAATGTTAAACATAAGTTGGTATCATGAAACTTTTTTCCGGATATTAAGCTATTAGTAAGGTATAATAAATCCAAAACTTTAAAGCTTTACCTTGATTATTCACCGAGATATGAGACTTTAAAGTTGGAAAGTTTTCAAAATGGCGGCCATGCTTGATGCGACTACTCATCGAAAACTTCCCATAACTCGGCAAATTATTGTTCAAAATGAATAGTTGAAGCTTTTTTGGAAAGAAAAGCAATGCCACAACACTATTAAAGCATTAAAAGAGCAATTAAACCACTTTAAATTGATTTTAAATAAACTCAAAGACAGATTAATACTTTACTAGGAGAAGCATGTTAAAAAGCTTTAAAAAATGCTTTTTTGGGGAAAAATGGTTTTAAATTTGTTATTAAATGTTCACCCTAACATAAATATGCGACATTAAACCATTTAAAGGAAAAATACCTAATACCTAATAAAAATACCTAATAAACGCGCGCTTCAAATAAACTTTTTCTGTCAAAGAGTAACAAAATCTTGTTTTCTATTGTGATTCTAACTACATTTCAGCCACTTAACTTCCAATTGAAAAAACAAGCATCCCTTATTCAGAAAAAAAAATGCTTAACATTCAATTTTTCAGGGTAGAAATTACCTTTCAAATGAGAATTTTCTAGACAAACCTTTCCTTACTGCGTTAAAACATGAAATATCAATGACACTTATAATACAATAGAATATGTTATAGACATTTCAACTTACCGAACACTTTTTAACTATTAGTTATCGTTGTGTATTTGAAAAATCGAGTAAGGGCATCTAAGAGATAGAGGCAATATATTTTTCCAGTAAAAAACCTATTAAGTGTGTTCATACCACGATATATGTAGGTTTTTTTTCTTTTAAGAAACTTATAACTCTCTTGAGTATTTGTATATTTTCTATATATTCGCTAGATTTTAAAAAATAATAAAGCATGTACATTGCCTCTACACCTTTCAGTAGGTAATTACAGCTCTAAGATAAGAATTTCATTAATTATATAAAGAGTTGAAAGGTAAATAGCCTTTTAAGGATTGCAAATTATTTTATTGATTCTTTTGGCACAAATTCAAAAGTATTTTATTTAATTCTTGAATATAATGTAAAAGGTTAAGTTAATATATGTTTTCTTCTGAATTTTGGCATTCGCCTCTACAATTAAGGCACATAAGTGTACGTGGTATTCCTGAAGATTTCACAGACAACGTGTTAACATACAAAAGTAGTCTTGAAATGGATAGCAGGTTCCCAATTATCAGGAAGAAGACCACTGTCCGTTCCAGACCACTGGTGTTCACTGATAAAACTAAACAGCTGACCGGATGTAAAGGGGAAACACAGATGTGCCCCATAGGGGGTCGGGTAACCAGAATACATTCCAGAAATTCCAAAAAAGCATTTCTTCCATTTGAAAGACAAAAGTACAAACGGGAATTCTTTTTCCTATTTTTGGTTAAGATAAATTAATCTTCTGTTATTTCATCCACTATTGGATAATCTATTTCCGCATAACTTCTATGCTGTGTAAAACTCTTAAATGTACTGAGTGTTCGGTAAGTTCAAATGTCTATAACATATTCTAATACTATATTATAAGTGTCATTGATATTTCATGTTTTAACGCAGTAAGGAAAGGTTTGTCTAGAAAATTCTCATTTGAAAGGTAATTTCTACCCTGAAAAATTATTTTAAGCATTTTTTTTTCTGAATAAGGGATGCTTGTTTTTTTCAGTTGGAAGTTAAGTGGCTGAAATGTAGTTAGAATCACAATAGAAAACACGATTTTGTTACTCTTTGACAGAAAAAGTTTATTTGAAGCGCGCGTTTATTAGGTATTTTCGCGTTTGCACCCAGACGCTTGTAAGGCAAAATTTTTCTTTTAAATGGTTTAATGTCGCATATTTATATCAGGGTGAACATTTAATAAAATAATTTGGAATAATATTTCCCCAAAAAATCATTATTTAAAGCTTTTAATATGCTACTCATAGTATTAATCTGTAAGTATTAATCTGTCTTTGAGTTTATTTAAAACCAATTTAAATTGGTCTAATTGCTCTTTTAATGCTTTAATAGTGTAGTGGCATTGCTTTTCTTTCAAAAAAGGTTTCAACTATTCATTTTGAACAATAATTTACCGAGTTATAGGAAGTTTTCGATGAGTAGTCGCATCAAGCATGGCCGTCATTTTGAAAACTTTCCAACTTTCAAGTCTCATATCTCGGTGAATAATCAAGGTAAAGCTTTGAAGTTTTGGATTTATTATACCTTACTAATAGCTTAATATCAGGAAAAAAGTTTCATGATACCAACTTATGTTTAACATTGTTTTTTTAAAGATTTTAAATTTTAAAATTTAGTTTTTAAAGAAAAAACGTATCAAATAGCATCTTTATGAAATTTTTGACTTCATATTTGAAATCTACGACCTCGAATTGTATAGAAAAGTTACCTCACATGTTGAAAAGTGTGATAGTTAAGGAGTAAAACGCGATTTTAAAAACTTCACAAAAAGTTAAATATTTTAATTTCTAAGGGAAGTTGAGGAGGGCTCCTGATCGAAAACTCATTCTTATGGTCCCTGTAATCAGTGTACCAACTGTCATCCCATCATCAAAAAGTGCAGTATTTCGCCCTTTTTCGTCGTGTACCGCTAGGACTATTAATAGTCTGTGTAAATAAAATCGGCGGTTTCACGTCATGCTTTACCATGGCAACGCAGAAGAAATACATGGAGAAAAAGCTCAAGGTCAACCGCCGATTCTATTTACACAGACTATAATTGTGTCCCCGAACTAACGTTTGTCCTCTGACCACAAAGATGTGTCCTTATCAGATTACCATGTCAAACAAACATTCTGGTCAAGATATCCATGAAACTTCCCATAGAATCCACAGGGGGCGTAGCATTGTTGATGTTATCTTTAGGGAAATGGGCGGCTAACCAACAGGTAAAGAAAACAGTACCGTTTATACAGGAGGTGTTCTGTGTTCTAGAACACAAAAGTGTGTATACTATCATTACTTCGTTGAAGAATGGGAGGACAGTTGAAGATAGAGATATCTTCAAATAATATATGTTTCCTCAATTATAGTTTTGATGTTTTGAATTGAAACGTGGAGTGTGTGAACCGAAAAAATACATGGACATTGAAAAAGATTAGGGTTTTGTGAGTCATTAAAATGGTTGAAGCATCAATATGAAGTTATCGAATCAAAAATGTTAGTGAAATGCTTGATATAACCAAAGAAAACTTCTTAAATGCTTGCATCCATATGGTTATAGAAAATATCTTTGCCCTTTCCAATGTCATATTTTTCTTTAAAAATTCTTTGCTCTTTTAAGAGATTAGAGATTAGGGCCTCTATCTTTGATTATTATGAGTAAAAGTAACGTTAAAGATTTCTTACGTCTGATATTTTAGGTTTTTATAGTAAGACTTATAAAAAGCTAAATGACGCTTAAGTGATTAAATAACAGGTTATTAGGCACAATAGTGAAACTATATCGGAAAATTTATAAGAATCGCAATGTCTTTAGGGTTTGTTATGTAACAATATAGGCCTTTAAGGTCCAATTACATATATTTGTGTTTTGCACTTCTCTTCAGCTTTGAAATTTAGTTTTCGCTACCTAAACAAGCAAAGAATAAAAAATACTGTTTGGAAATATTTTTGTAACTGATCTCTTAGAATCTCAATTTAAGTTATGTACCTCGATCAGTTTTTTTTTTTTTTTTTTTACTGTAAAACAAATCTAGATGAGTTAAGTATTTTCGAGAACAGTTAATCCATTACTTCATGTAATTGTTCCATGCTATTCGAGAAAGAGAACAACCTATGATTTACTGCAAAACTGGTCTTCTTGACCATCACCAACCCATTCCCTGACCACTTTTCAGCAAAAGACAGCTCCATAACAACCACCCAGTGAAAGTAGAACAAAGCGTAATTTCCCATAGTTACACTATAATAACGGCTCCGAAGAACAATTTTCCCACTACCGTTTGCCGAGGGGTGCGGATGACGGCGCCTGTTCGAATTTGTTCGCGGGAGGGGAGACAATGGGCAGGTTGTCGGCACTGCGGGGTACGCCAGGGAACGATCGTCTGCGCTTTGTTTTCTGCTATTACCCCCCTCACCGACCGACATTCCATGAAGATAGCATCTCGAGAATTGGGAGGTCGTTTTTTTTAATGGGGCTGTTTAGATAAGGTGTATAATTGAAGATGAATTGGACTGTCACATTATTGTCTGTTGGACACTGTCCGCTTTTGTGGCGAATGGTGACGAGATGGTTCTGTGATCCACATGTGGCCACTTGGGGGGCATTTCGGACCTTTTCGTGGAATCTCGAATTTCCGGTGGTCCGTTGTCCGTTGACACTTCCGTTGGTGGTCCGGAATCCAACGAATACTATCTCTCTTGTCTCTTCTTTGGAAATTCTTCCAAGCTACGGCTTCGAAATCACTACATTTTCGGTTTTGATCTGTTTGATTTTCTTTGAAAACCTTGGAAGAGAGTTTGATTTGAGGAGATGGATTGTTAAAAAAGTCTAAAGATTTGCGAAAAAGGTTTCATGATTCCTCTAGATATCTATCTACATCATGCCTTTTTTTCTATGGTCTCAGCTCAAAAGAGTAATTTCTGGGGGATGAGGTATTCCAATATGTTTTTGCTCGTACTTAAATACTATTAGATATCAATATAGACAACACGCGATAAGACCAATTACTTTTTACGTATTTCATACCCAATTATCAATACCTAATCTAAAAGCATTATTTTCTTTCTGTTGTCCTCCAACAGTAAACAAAAATTAATGACGCACAGTTCATTTCTTCCAACGCATTCTCCTAAAATCCGCGACGACTATTCTTCATTTTTCCAAATTTAAAATCTCAGGACTCAGGGTGTGTAGCTCAAAAAGCACTCCGTTACCTCACTTAGTCTCAGGGAAAAGTTCTGAATTCCAAAAAACGCCTTTTGTGCCGTAAAAAAGGGAGGAAAAAACGACCAATACAATACACCACCAGATCATTCCCACCTGCAGCTTGCGCCTACTGATCACTACTTATTCCCACTTCATCTTCCACACAACGACAAAGACATCCAACGCGTGGGAGGGCAAAAACCTCCATTCCCATTCAACCACCCCCAAAACACAAGGCTTTTTACCACAGTTTATCACAGACTTAACAAAAGGACCGAGAACCCCCGCCAGACACTACAGGGGAGATCGTTTCTGTCTATCCATATTTCCAACCACTAGCCCACTCGGATTTATTATGAACGGGTTCGCTTTCCTCAACCCTCTTTTTTCTTTTTTAAAGGGCGTCTGCTTCCTCTATCAGACCCCGCGTGGTCATGAATACATTTGAAATTGAAATGCCTCCGTTTGCAGTGAGCGGAGAACAGGGGTCATTATAAATAAATCTCACAGTGTCTATGCAAGGAAAGGGTTGTGGTGTTTTTTTTATAAATACTTGGAACGCGGAAAGAATTAAGAGTTCATTCGGGACGAAGATGGGTGTTGATGCGAATTGATTAGGAGTTTCGTTCCTGGAACGCGTATCTGGGTGTTCAGTCACCCCTTTGGTCTCTCCGGGGGAGGTTTGGCTGAACCCGGAACAACCAACCCTTGTGATCATCGGTGAGCCAGTGTGGGTCCTGTCGTTTTGTATGAGTTTATTCTAATTAGAACTTTATCACGGGACATCCACCTCCAGGTTAAATGTTTCCACTGCGCTCTTATTTATGAGTAGGAAACAATATAACGAGGGGTGGCTAAAGAAAAAGAAGGTTAAGGTTCAGTTCCCGATTGGGGACAAACTTTGAAAGCCAGTCAGATTACTTATATTCGTTCCATTTGTGAAATTGCTAATTAATTTATGTAGCAGTATTCACTGGTGCCTTTTGAATCTCTGTAAAGAAGTAGATTTATACAAATTACTGGTGGACAATCATATAATCACGTCGTAATACGTTAGAATCCATTAAAGATGCGAAAGTAAATTTGATATGATCCTGAAGGACCATATTTTTATATACATTTATTTTTTGTAAAATATTTTCCCTTTAAGTGATGGGTGCCGATTTGCTTGTAATTTTTGCCATGATTGTATTAAAGCTTAAATTATTACGACGAAATCGTTAAATCTTCATTCAGTCATTCCTTGAATTTTAAATACCTAACACAGTTCAATATTTCCTCATCATTTTTATTAAAAATAGATTGAGTTTAGATTGAATTTTTTAAATTTTTCAGGCTATAAGAGAATTTGTACAGAATATTTGTCAAATCTTGTGACAAAATAGTGGGACTGTTAGTGGTGACTATGAAATAAAATTCAACGCACCTGCATCTTAATTTTTATCGAAGTGGTTTTACCGGTGGCGCAGCGGGGCCGGACCCCCCCCCCTTCCCGAGCCAACATTTTTAGATCGTGTATTCTTTTGTAAAAAAATATGAAAACTTGGAATTTCCTTCATGATTTCTCAAACTTCATACCAGAATGTTAATTCATTTTTCAGCGGCCCAACCTGGGGGGGGGACCTAGTTCGGACTCGGACCAAAAATAGTACTTCATTTCCACTATTTTCTCAAGGAGAAAACGTGTACAAACATTCTATTGTTGATTCACTGATAACGGTTCTGGAGAGAAGCATACAGGTGTGGAGAGGGGCTGTTGAATGGGCGGGGACGGACAGTAGAGATAAGGGAAAGAGGGCAATAAACGGGTTGACTATACTACTGAATTATATATTTTTTGCATTGACGAATTGCATATAATTTTTAAATTATTACTATTAATACTGATAACAGAGTCATGGGCACCCATACATGCATACGGACAAGGAAGAGCCCGTGATTTTGACTTGAACATCAAATTAGCCTTTGTTTAAACGTTTATTTAAAAATATAAATTTTGATCTCAAGAGTCATCTTAAATTTATTTAAGTTCATCTATAAAAAATGACTGTTTCTAATAATTTCATACAGTGCCGTTGCCATAAGTTAAAAAAGCATTCTATACTTACTAGACAGCAACTTAAGTTGACCCTATGACGTCACTTACAAACAAAGTAGTTCCCATCGAGGTGTCTGAATTTTGAGTGAAATGAAGAACGTCAATTTAAAAATATTAATATATAGTGCTTTTCAATCACGATTTGCTCCACGATTTGCAATCACGATTTGAACTCCTCCTAGCAACCCAACAGGCTTTGTGTTTACAGATTTCTCCTTCCGCATTTGTGACATACGGGTTCAAGAAACGTTGCGTTTGAGTATAGCTCCCCTGAAAAGAGGTGTCTCGTTTCTGTAAATTTCATTTTGCTTGGTAATCAGATGTGTCCAGCAGTCCAGTCGTTCGCAAACATTGAATGTTATTTTAAGATTAAGTGGGGTCACACACAATAGTGGTTAGGTTGAAAATGGATGGGGCATTTCATTTGGTTGGTGAGACATTCCTTGAAACACAGTTTTAATGGCTATGAACTGTAATTTTCTTAAGTTATCAGTAGGATTCCTCAGAAGTCTATGTTTGAATTTCAAACTTTAATTTTTTTTAATCCGTTTGTCCAAATTCTTTCAATTTTTTTTAAGAAGTTGAATTTTTATTTATCCATTTCTAAAAATTCGTCATATTATCATCACATGACTGAGTAAGTTTTTTTTTAGTTATTTGATTTATAAGTCAATTTTGAATAAGTTCTCAGTTTCTTGGCTTTTCTGGCGAAACTCCTCTATTCTGTGACAAAATAGATGATTAGAGCAATCTCTCCTCACAAATCCCCCACCATCCAGAGCGATCCGACGGGGGCAAACCCCCGAAATCGTCTACCAAAAGCCCCGCCTTCTCATCCCCACGCGCCCCGAACAAAAACATACTTCTCGAACGAAACACAAGAACAAAACGGAGAGACAGAAAAGACCGCGCTGAGCAGAAGATAACTGAGGATGCGCACGCGGCTAATGCGCATGTCCCCGCCCCCTTACTCCTGGTAGGCCGGCCCAGCGCTCCCGAACCTGTTACACTATTGTTGTCCTTTTCAGAATCAGTTCGACTGGCAAAGAGCGAAGACCGTTTGCTGCTCGCTCGCGCTTCACTTCACCCTTTTGGCGCTGCTAGAGAAGATTCTTATCCCATCCTCCTTTTGTGAAGAGGAGGAAGAGTTGTTCTTTTTTTTTATTGCGGGGTCGTATGCCCGGTTGTTTGTGTTCTTGTGTTGTCTCGTGGACTCTTTGCAAGCGGTACACGCGTTTCTGGGGACTTATAATTTTCATTGATGGTCGTCGTCGGCAATCCATGTCCGTAAGTACAGTTTTTGTTCTTTTCTTGATCATCTTTAGTCAATTTTTTGCATGTGCTCATGTGTCAATTTTTTGCGAGATCGAGGATTCCACCGATTTTTTACGTATCGTTTGTTGTTTACCGGTATTCTCAGAGCTTGTCGAGTAGCATCTAAGAAAAGTTGGGATCCGATTGTTATGCATCTTGTAAATTCATCTCTATTTTGTAATGATTCAGTCGTGTATTTTGTAAATTTGATACATAACGATCTTTTAGACTCGTTAATTTAGTCTATTTTTTTTAAGATTCTCCATAAATTTAAAATTTATGCATCATTTGTATCTTAAAACTTACTATGCTGTGATCGATTAGGATTTGAGAGGGAAAATGTAATCATACTGTTTTTTTATTTACAGAAAAAACTGCCTATTTCGTGATTATGTAATAGTAGATTTAAAAATATCAGGTACAGATCCTTTAAAATTGATATTGTATTTGTAAAATTATTATTGGTATTACAGATCCAAACTTTTGTCTAATATATAGAATATAATAATTTACTCAGCTACTATTTAAACCCTAAGCACTATAAATAAGGGGCAGAAATATTCTTGAAACGATTCTCATATTTGTTTTGAAATATATGATCTACTCTTTTCTTTTTTTTTTTTCTTGAACGAAATACTGTATTTTCTAACCGTAACATTTGGCTAAAAATATTTTAAAACCAAAAGTTTTAGGGTTTATACTTTTTAGAAATTTTAACAGGTTTATTCTTTTCAAATCCCTGAATTATCTTCAAACAAATAATTTGTTTGTTTTTTTATTCTAACCTAGAATAAATTTTTTTAAAAATTATCTTAAAAAATGTATTAAATTTTAGATTTAGATCATTAGTTAACCTAAGTAAACTTATTTAAAATTATTCATTAGATTAGTTAAAAAGTATAGTCCATAAAACATTTTGCCTATTTGTTAATCTGCCATCAAATTTTCTCGATGTAGACCACCTTAGCCGTTATTAATTGCTAATGTTTATTAATAAAGTAATTTATTAAAGAATGACCCATTATTTCCTATATCAATTTCTTTAACATATTTTGTGATTTTATGATCATGAATTAATTGCAAGAGACCAGTTTTAACCACCTTTCAAGGAGATAGCATATATTTTTAAGCAAATTAAAGATAATACAAACTCTAAAATCGTTTTTAAAAGCATAAAAATTCCAAATATATGATGAACGCCATAAAATAAGATCCATAACAAAGAATTTTTTAATATTAGCAGCAAATACTTTTTAAAATTTTAGTACGAAAAAAAAATAAGAAAGCATGTGTTTTTCTAGTTCGGTGGGGGAAAATATCTATGCGATCAGCAGTGATTAAAATTAGGGGTTCTTCACTAAGTACTGTGAAACAGCCTTGAGTGTGTTAACAAATAACTGTACTTTATATGCGCCCCCTACAACTACTCATTCCCGTATCTCTTTATGAATGGAATTTGAAACTCTTCAGGGATTCTAGTTGAACGGAAATAAAATTTAAATTAACTTTCCAGGTGTTGGGCACGGATTTTCTCTTGTTTCAATGCATTTACATAATCGTTAAAATTGTCCTCACGAACCTCATCCTTTTTACTTGCTTGAAGTGTTTTTGATTTCGGCGTTTTCATTTTTTACTGAAATGTTTTTGAATTTCACTTTTGGGGCTATTTTTAATGCTAAAAGGTGATCTTTTGTTTAGAGTTACTCTGAGAGGGATAGTCATTTGTTTAAACAACTTAACTCTGGTATCCTCAAACTTTTTGATTGGAGGATCGGATAAACGTATAATCCGAGTGCTGGATAGAGAAAATATGTCCATTTAAGTTCAACTTAGATTCTTGAAAATTTCTCCGAAATAGTTTTTTTTATGAATTTTAGCGATAATATTAATAAAATTTGTTAGAAGTTCTTGGAATATGGAAAATAATTGAATACGCATAAATTTTTTATTAATACCAAAGTAATTTTTAATAATGTATGGAGAAATAAAATATTTAAAGATCTAAACACCTAAGAAATTTAACAGAAAATTTATAAGTCATAAAACAATTTTAATAAAATATACGAAGCAGATCTTTGGGTCTTATTGAGGGACTTTTTAAAGCCTTATTGTCATAGTTTGAGGACTCCTGCTCTTACCATCAAAGCAAAGAGTCGTCTTTTTATATAATAAGGCACAATCGCATTATACTAAATAGAAAAGATATAGGTAATAGAAAAGATTGACTTACCTATAGTTTGAAAATGATTCCTCCAGTAAGTTAAATATTATGTGTAAAATATCTAGTGATTGATTCTTCTTGAATGCTAAAAGAAATCATTTTAAGTAATAATTTTCTCATTGAAAGAGTCTCGCATTCGCACTTTCTTATACTCGGTTCAAGCTAATTACATAAACACGAAAATTAAATTTCCCATTCTGTATAAAAACCGTCAAGTAATAGCAATGAGTGATTATAACTGGATGTTAAATTGATAGTAATGAGCCCGTACACGTGTATTTTACACTTTTCTTTTGTTCCTGCTTTATTGCTGCCTTCTTTTACTATGTCCAAAATTGAATGCTAACCGTAATAACCGGTCTCATCTTGAACAAGAGTTTATTGCTAGCCATATAGCAAGTAATAGTCCGTGTCCATTCGAATAATTTGAGCCTACGTTCCTAATAAAAAGGGAAGAAAGGAGCTGATTCTCAACTCATTTTATGGGTGATATGTGAGTAAAACGTTACTGTGTGTTTGATAATGTGAGTGATTTGTCTGATGACGTACCGTTATTGTCTGAAAAGACAGTTGTACACTTCTAGAAGTTTTCACATCTGGTGATAAAAGTCGTTATTGTTCCCTTACTAAGTAATGCCCTGTTCTTTTATTTCTGCCTTTAATAAACTTTATTGTTTTTATTATAAATTATGAGGTTATTCCATGTGTAACATTTTTACGTTCATTAAGGGTTAAACCTTTAAAAATCGACACCAGCAAGCTATTTAACACTCGAATTTAATGTCATGATAAACTGATAAAGCTGATAATATTTTTCCGTTATGAATAGTTCCTCTTGTTTTAATGTTTTTCAAATTTAAGTACATTAAAAAGTAAGTATAATCTTCCTTTTTCTTCGTGTATCGCCTTTCTTTTTTTTTTAAAAAAAACAAGGGGGGATACCTAGGTGTTAGAACTTCAAACTCCATTATAACCAGCCTCTCTGGGTGAGGCCATGAGCAGAAGCTGTCACAAAACGGTGACTTCACAGTCAGCTGATTCAAATCCCCTTGTTTCTAGTAAACTTGGTCCTCATTTTTTCAACCCCTGAGGCATGAAAGTCTGAGTCTGTCTTGCCATTACTGGAAACAGAACTCGGACTTGTGGCCTCTGTGGGGTGGCAGCGAGATGCACTACCACTACTCCACCTTCTACCTCTCATTTAATGAAGATCAGAAACGATAATAACTTATCGTTACATTTTTTTTTATTTAATTTGCTTTAATAACGTTTGTAACTACGCTATCTTCTATCTAGATCAGTTAGTCATGGAAAATCGATACTTTTTAGATATCGATTTATGCAGACTTGATTTTTTTTTTTTTTTAACTTTTATAATCTATATTTGGTCAAATTTCAGCGAATTAAAGTAACCATTTTTAGTTCAGACATTTTAAATATTTTTATTTAAAAGAAATAATTTGTTTTGCTTTTCCTTATTTTGCGTAAAACATCTAACGAGACGAGGTGAATGTTCGTCCCAATCAGTACTTTTGGAAACTATCTCTTTTGGCTTCTTCGCACATGCTTGCCTCAAAGAACGTAATAAAATTTTTGCAGAGAATAAAACCACTCATACTTTTATACATAATTATTTAACGAAATCTTATGGCAGACTTTCCCAGACTACCCTGTGCGTGTACGTAGAAGATGATAATTTCTAAATGTATGATTAGAAACACTCTTTTTCAAGTTACTATGAATAAAAAAAAGTATGGATACCTCAATCTATGTCTTTTAAATCCTGTTAGATACTCTTTTGAGATACTCTTTTGCTAGTTGAGATACTCTTTTGCTATATCACTCGATATGAAAGTATCGATACAATAAAAGTATCGATTATCATTATTCTCGTCTATCTAGATTAGATCACTTCACATCTCTTTACTTTATCAAAAGTACCATTCAGCCCATGGAGATATTTTCGGTAGAGGTTTTCCGTTACAAACCTCACAATAATTCGTTACCTATCCACAACACCCTGCCTCAGATGGATATGTCATCACTAGACAATAATCCTGGAGCATATTATTGTCCTTTGAATGTTCATTTCGATTGACATTTCAGGTAGTCGATCCACAATCGGCCTTTTGTCTGCCCCCGGAGTTGGAACTCCGTCGAATCTTACCAAAACCTGCCTGTCACCGATCTGATTCAAAGTGCCTTTTTCCCCCTCGGCGAGCCCATTGTAGAACAAGATATCTTTTTCCTTAATTTCACTCATATTCCGATGGCTGATTCTTTATGAAGTTGGCACAGATTGTTTTGTTGTCCCTGTCGACTTCTTTTCCGAGTTGAGTTGAGATGAAAATGGCAACTTCGGGCCATCTGGATCTATCTGTGGCAATCGGGGATGTAATGTTTAATGCCTGAAGCATGTTTAATATACTCATTATCTTATTCTTACATCTGGCGATATTAGTTCTCTGTTTAATTTTTGTCTCTATTCTTTCAAGTAAAATGATTCTAAATCATTCTTTCTGGGATTGAATTTCGTTCAGTCTTAGCTATTATAATTAGAAGTTTCAAACAGATTAGTAGAATTAAATTTTCTATACAAAAAAATATGTGGAATCTAATGGGGTTAAAAGATATTTAAAAAAAACTGATATTGAATCCAATTAACCTTGGATTGCTATCTTTAAAAAAATATTAGGTTTTAGTTTTGCAACAAGTAATCATTCTTATTACGAAATACTCTTTTTTTAAACTTAGCAATGATTAAAAAAAATAAGTCATTCGTTGAAATATGGACTTTGGATTTGGAAAGATCATAGATCTCTTTTGTAGCCTGATTATTTTTACTAGCATTATATTGACTTAGGAAACTGCCTGGCCTATGATTAGTATTTCGATGTGTTTAAAATAGATAGCTAGTGTTCTGATCTAAAAAGATATGGTGGTTTCAAAAATTAAAGGATATATCCATTACTTTTAAAAGATAGCTTACAATTGAAAGAATAAGGCGCATAATGGTTTTTAGATATCTATTACTGGAATTTACTATCAGTTAATTGAACTTCAATTCGACCGTGAACTCAAGATACTTTCTAAAGTGCCTATAAAAACTCGTACTTAAAAGACGGGTTTATTTCTGGTAAAACAAGCAATCGAAATAAACTTTCTTCTCCTACAAAATGTGACATTTAACTGTGTTCATGCTAAAAAAAAAGTAGATTTTCTTCAATTAGCTCATTTTTTAATTTTTTCTTTTTCGTTTAAATGTAAAGTTATGTTAATCGAGACTGATAATATTTCTTGTTTATGTATATTTAACAGGTCCGTTCAATAAAGGGCTGTAAGGCATATGCTATAAGGTGAAAAAAATATCTGCGTATGTTTTAAATACACGCAATCGAATTTTTACAATTGAAATTTAATTTTTGAATTGCGAAGTATAAATATTTTATACGAAGTATTTTATAAAAGGCATGTTTACACATATGATGGAGATTTAAATGGATTTCTCTATAAAATATTAGACTGCTATATTTTTACTTTTAAGAATTTCAAATAATAGTCAGTGGTTAAGAAAAACAAATTTAACATGATTAACACCACCGGCTGTAGTAGAATATTTTTTTTTTCGATGCGATCGATCTATAAGCTATAACCAGGCTATGCTATACCGGGTTGAGTTGAAAGATTTTATGCTTAAGATGGACTGCTTAAAACCATCGAAGATCCTAATCGACAAGACCGAAAGATTTTTGAATTTTTTTGAGAGTTTGGTTAATTCTTTGTTACCACCAAGAGACATTGTTCTGACGGACCCCATAAAAAAGCCTCCGAGACCGCTTTCGCAACCCCTCCTCATGCAAATATTTCCTCATTCAAGCGGAATATAATTGGTGCTGAATTCCTCCTTAATGAAAAACCCGAGGACCCCTCACCGCGAGACCCACGAGGAGTCGCCCGTCTCCCATTTATGGGGTCGTTGATGCCCATAACAGGCTTCGTTAAGAACAACCAAGAAGGGACGCCCTGTAGACAAGCTTCCAACTACCGTGGAACACTGAGGTGTCCCCACCGAGCCCCGTCTCAAGAAAGGGTTTGTTGCCAGTCTCAATAATTGGCCAAAGGGCGGACGATACCTGGAGATCGCATGCACAATGAGTTAATACAGGGCCTTATGTATGAGGGTATTATTTTTTTTTCGGGCTTTATATTCTGAATTAATGCAGGATGGTGTCTCCTGGGAAGTCTGGTAATGGAGGTTGAGCGTGTTACGTCAGTGGATTGTTCTGGAGTTGTGCAATATTTTTGGTGAATAGGAGGGTTGAGGTTGATAGCTTGGTATCTTGATATCTCTGGTATCTTTCTATCTCTGGTATCTCTATCTTTGTATATTTTGAAGGGGGTGAGGGGGTCTTGTACATTATCTAAGTAATTTAGATTTGATTGGCAAAGCACATTTTTTTAACATTATGCCTATTTGGCTCTTATTAGTAATATTTGAGACCTCAATTGAAGGATGTATAATGTTAGGTGACAGCGCTAGGTATGTACTTAACAATGATTTCAGTGGTTAAGATTTTCATTTGGATAGTGCCACGTTAGCTACTCTCTGTAGATATATTTTGTAAGACAGTAGCTAATATGGCTCGAAACGCTCTACAAATGAAAGTTCTAACCACTGAAATCAATGTTAATTAAATATCTTACTGTCAAAATCAACAATACTTGATGTTAACTACACTAGAAGACCTCTTTTGTGAATTCAAATCAAAGATGATAGTAGTTCTTGTATGTTGTGCATGTAACAAGGTAGCTTGGTGGTTCAGAACATCATCTAATACTTAAATACACAATAGGAATGATCTTGCAATGTTTATAGTTCAATATTAGTTATGTTAGCATAAAATTTCATCTACTTCACCGGTAATGGGGTGAAAAAAGTACTTGTGGGGTTTTTTTTTTTTGTCAATTCAAGCTAGTCCTTGCATACACTTAACTTTAAGCTAGTTTAAGTGAATCGATACTACTAGTTGCGTGTTTCCTAAAGAAAGAAGGAGACATCGCTCACGTATAAGAGCTACTTTTAATTACATCACTGGGAGTTCGTTAAATCAAAGATGTGACGGTTCTCGACTTCCTCACCCAGTGGGATAGCTTTCAACGAAGAAATATATCACTCATAAAGAATCACGAAAGTAGGATGATTCTCTGCATGCGACACTCAGATATATATTCTATGCTTAATTTGATAGGCAATAACTATTGAAAGAAGCTTCTAATCGAATATTTTGGGGTAAATATTTGGGACAGTGACCCGGAAAGGCAACGACAGTTGGCTTCATAAAACAACCAACCTTTCCCAAAATTGTCTTCTTCGAGGGTGGTGGATTGGTAATAAAGAATTTCATATGTGCGTGAAGTTTTATAGGGGTTCTCAATTGAGTTCTTGACCTCGAGTGCGATCATAATCTTCGAGTGTCCTACAGAGTTGTGTACCTTTGTATAAAGTTTTAAGATATACACCAAGGTATCATAAATATGGAATTACAAAGTGCATGGGATGAATAAAGGTGGGGGAGTGCAGATAATAAGTGGGTTATTGATTTTTTAAAATTATATGAGGTGCTTAGCTCAAGTAGGGTTCCATATTTGTATGCTAAACAATAGTAAGATATTTGGTGGTAGATTTGTGTCGTAGATAATATAATGGGGGAAATGGAAGGGTTTTTGGTTGAGTGAAGTGTTAACGATTATTTTGTAAACTTGTAAGACTTTGAGTTTTGATGGTTAGGTTTAGAGTATGTTGCTTTTAAGTGGTAATACCAGGATAAATTACATTGGACTCTAAGGGCTGGATTCAGGTTCATAAAGCGTGTAAACCAAGCACCACCAAAACGTGTCTACCAAATAAATGGGGTGTATAAGAACGAATGCTCCAGAGGTCCCGCTTTATACAGAGAAGTCAACATCGGGTAGTTTAGAAGTATTTTAACTAAAATAATACACCACGTTATTTGGTTGAGCAAGGTTTTGGCTCTTCCTTCCTAAAGCTCATTATGCTCTATGCATTTCAGAGCTACTTTTTCCAATAATTTTTTCACTAAACTGAACTAGGATGCCTACAAATCATTATTTAGCATTAATTATAATCTTGGTCGTTTTTCATTACTTACGTTTATTGCATCTTTCTCATTAATGAAGAAGTGTTATAGAATCATGAGTTGGGGGTCTGCACAAACGGAAGGTGGCAGGGGTAGAACTGTGTCGCCGACCTACGCTTCCTCGACTTCTCCTTGTCATCATGGAGTGCCGGAGAGACCTTTCCCTTGACAAACCTTCCCCATATTATGATGGATGTGAACGGAAAAAATCGCTCTCTCCTGTCCTCGCTTTCCTCCCCCCTCTGAACGCCCCCCAGAAGATGAACTTCGGGGGTGGGCTGTCTGTGTCGAACAACTGTTTCAAATAGCTCTTTATTTGTGTTGCGGGTGAACTGTTTGTTGCTGCTTTCTTTTGCTGTTCTCTGCATTCAATGAGATGTAAGTTTACATAGGGTAATTTTATTTGTAATGTTTTTTCATGATTGAATCTTTTTCAACCATTTTCGTAATGGAAGATATATTTTTTTAAATTACTATCGTTTTGCTTTTAGGTTTGGTTTGAAAAAAATTAGAGATGTTGATCAACAATTTTAAAATTTTTTGTTCAAGTTCAAAAAAAAAAAAAAGTATTATGCATCAACCAACTTCTTGAAAATTCATGAATCTTCTAACTTTATCCAAAGATAACAATTAAAATGAACATATTTTAAGACTGAAAAGATGAAAATTTCCTTTAAAAACATTATTTTTTACGATTTTTTAGTAAATTTAATGTTTCTTGAAGATAAGTGGGTTCCCCACAATTTGTGTGTGACATTACCTACCAGGGAAATAATGATTTGGATATAATTCATCTATTCTATTTGATTATGTTCTTTAAAAAAAACGAAAAACTTACCCTTACAACGCCATGTTATCTACATTACCATGACCATGGCCAGCTGTGAATTCCTCTTATCATATCTAGATGCTTACTTGGAAACAATAACCTAATTTCATTGTAATATTCCTGTCTAAGAATTCCGAGAAAAAATGACTCAATTTGCTAAACCACAACAAGGACGGGTATTACCAACCCACCGAGAAAACGCTTGGTTCCGGAAAGAACCTACGAAACCAAAATGACCACCCGTTTAACAATACTATTTGAAAGCATTGTAAAGCTGGTCATGTCCCACCGACTTACTACTCAACAATGCTTATCTCGTGTGTCATGATGTTCGATTTCAAGGACTTTTGTAATCCACGAAGCATTTTTAATTGAATTTCTTGAAAATCGCGACACATTGTTTATTAGTGGTACAGCAGCTATTGCTTAGCAACTTAGAAATTGCTTCTACAACCAATTTGTTTTCCTATTACTGAGCTAGGGGGTCGTTTCAAGGCTGTGAGAATTCATAGTTGATAAAACTTTTGGTTTAATTCTGTAAGGCGACCTAATCGGTCAGTTAATAGTAGTAAATTTGTTTTCATTACTAAAATTTTATTTGTCTCCCTCTTAATGATTTTTCCATAAAATATTTTTAATGTATTAGAAATCGTTTGGGGCAAGTTTTTTTTTAATATTTTAAAGTTTTTGGAATGATTTAACTCCCGAGATATTTTTAGGTAACGAATACACATCAATCGGCATCTTAAAAATAATGTTCAAAATACTCTTTTTTTTGTACCTAGTGCTTGTAATATGAGTACTGACGTTTAAAATTATGACTCGAACCTTAAAAGTATCAATACTACCCTGTACCTCAGCCAGAAAACATTTTGGAGGAGGATTTTGTAATTTGAGGGATATGAAGGGAATTAAGTCCATTTCTAGGGTCAAAATAGGAAAATTTCTAAATTCCCCCCTTGGCTGCTCCCCTGATATTGTCAGGCGCGGATCCAGCACAGGGTGGGGGCTTTTTTTCAGACCATCATCTTTATCTTTTGAGAAAAATTTCAAATTTTTGGGAATTTTAAAAGTATCACTCGAGATCCCCTTTTGGTACCGCTGGGGGGTATGAGGGTCCTCCCCACAAAAAATTTTTGGAAATTTGACCTGTAAAAGTAAGGTTTTAACTCATTTTGAGTACTTTTTGGGACTTTATTTCGTACTTCTGAATGATTTTTTGGGTCCAAGGGGGGGCACTGTCCAGAGTGCCCCCCCCTTGGATCCGCCACTGCCCTAAATTCCCCCCTTGGCTGCTCCCCTGTAATTGTAATCACTTAAAAAAATATCCCTTCATCATAATAAAAAAAATATCCGATATTTCCCAAATCGAGATTCAGCTACTCCCCAAAACGTGTCGAACTTGGCGGAAAAAGCGACGAGTCGGTCAGTGAAAAGTGTCCTTATCTGCGGGTCCATCTCTTGGTCAGGACACACCCCGGCGTAACGGAAGCGCGTGGGCTTTTTATTATGCAACCAGTTTTGAATTTGGCGACCAAGGAATGCATCTTATCCTCCATTTCATCCACGTAAACGTCAACAGGCTTCTTTTTTTTTTTTGTTCCCTCTCGGCCTTTGTTTTATGTTTGCTCCACCTGCCTCGTGTGTCCACACAGACACTGCTAATCTGCATGGCGATCTGTTACGCGCTCAATCAGTTAACCGCCGTTGGTGAAGAAGATGCTGATGTAAATCAAGTTGGGGTTATCTCTTCTTATTTTTTTGGTTGGTTTTTATGGTTGGTTTGAATGTTTGAATCTGGGTACTGAAGGGAGAGCTTGGTTGGTCTGTCTTCTTGATCGTGGAGTTTCTAGGTGTGAATGGCCAGTTTGGTGGAAAATTATTGTGAATGTGGTTTGAAAGTCATTCATTATTTTTTTACCCATGAATGTAAAAATTCAGTATAACCTCGAGTTTAGCCTCGAGAGATAGCGAGTTTTCGATATAACTAGAGTAAATATTAAAAAATACTTAATTTCAAGGGGGGATATTTTATCGAGGTTTTGAAGTTCGAGATAATGAGGTTATACTGTATTTCCATTTTTTTCTGTGGAATCACAATTAGTGCTTTTTGGTTCAATGTCTCAAATGCAGTTACTTTTTATTGATGCACTGTGCTGCTTACCTTACTAGTTGGATTTTGGTTAGGTGGTGTCCCTGAAATTGACCAGTAATAGTACATTATATCAAGCAATCGACCAGTGACCAACCAACTTTTTATCTACCAATTTTATTATAACAAAATCCAATTAAAAAGCTGTAGGCTGCACATTATATCAATACCCAGTGCAATAATTATATCAAAATTGAAGGAATAAAAAAAAGTCAAAATGTTAACTAGAGGGTCTCTAGTTCAAAATTTTTGAAAAATTAGTTTTAAAATGTCTATACAATGGAAACAGGAACTTGAATAATACATTTCTGCGACGTAGAATAAATCTACTTGTTCCTAATACAATTAAATCACCCGTTATATCTCTCCATTATTGGCAAAACAAGATTGCACTAGGACTAGTGCATGTTAACCTGGCATAACAAACAAACCCCTGATTAACAACAACTAAAAAAAATATCCCTTTGTGCAGTGCTTAGTGTTACGAAATATCTCAGCACACGCGTGTGATGACTTGTTCGAATTACCAAATTCGGAAATCGTGATTAAGGGGGGACAAAGAGAGAGAAACCAACACTCGGTTCGAATTACACGTTCTGGTGGGAATGATCCTCACGTATCGTCGCTTTCTTTGCCCGCCATTTTTTTCCTCATCTTGCCCGTTGTTTATATACGCTTCATATTTGGGAAAGACTGTCCTCGGGAATTCTTAACGAGGTTCGAATTTTTTCCAGAGAGCAGATGTGTTTTTTTCTCTCAATGGAGGATGGGTTTTCTTCAACAAAGGGATGGCATTCTTCGGGGGCTCGTTCATAATGGATACTTTTGCTATCTGTCGAAATTTAATACGGCCACACATGTTCTTGTGGTAAGGGAAAGAGCGTTTGCGGCCAATTATCCTGCTGGGGTGGTCTCTGGGAGAAGTTATGTGGGAAGTTATAACTATGGATGGGAATGATAGAGCATTAAATTTTTACGACACGCCATATAAACACCCTGAGCTTATCAGCGTTGATTTTTTTTATTCTAAACCATAACTTTCTAATGAATTAAATTTCAGCTTATGAAGAACTTTTTAATGGTAAGCAGCAGTGGCATAGCCAGAAAAAAAAATTCGGAAAGGCATATTGGTATTTGGTGTAATTTTAGTGGTTTTCTATGGTCAAAAAAGGGAAATTTTTAAAAAAAAATCAAGGGGGATATTTTCCCAAAACCCTCCCTTTGGCTACGTCCCTGTTAAGCAGTAAATTTAATATTTTTCTAACTTGTTAATGTCGTTCAGTTATGGGAAATTATAATTTTTTTTTAATTTAGGCAGTAGTAATCTAGTATCTAATGGATTTTAATTTTGCAGATAATAGTACGTATTTTTTAAAATAAATTTAAGAACCAAGCGCTTAACCTCTCGCTTAAGGTTATCTGGTAAGCTTTTATAAAGCTATTTGTTTGTTAAACTGATAAATATTTTTGTTTTGGGGAAAAGAAAAAAACTGATTCACACATGTCTTGGAGATACTAAAAAGTTTCCTGAAATATTTATTTTGGGCTTATGCTATCGTTTGTGAAATCTCGCCTGATAGATCAAATCTTACATTTTATCTTAAAATAGCCCAATTCTAGAAAACTGAGGGCAGTTGAGTTAGTGTGTCACTGACATTGAAGATAGAAAAACGTTTTTGCACTTATAATGTGAAGACTTATATCTGAAGAATTCACAGATTTATTGATATCACGAAGAAATCAAAGGTATTTTTTTTATGCATATAAATTGCATTTTAAAGGAGGAACATCAATATTAGCATTTAAAATCATCAACTTATTTTTGGTTTTGGTATGCTTTGTTTCCCTATCTAAATAGCCAATCTTCAGCTGAAAAAAACAACTTCTGGGTGAAGTCGATAATTTCTCCACACAACCTGAACATGTACAGTTTTTTTCTAAAGACAATTGTAACCTTTTATATTTTTTTGATGCTATCATATTTTTAAAATCTAGTGTTGCATAAGTCACCACCAAGTCTAACAGTATTTGGTTGCCACGGCGTTTTATGTTCCGAATTCATTTTTAAATATTTATTGTAGTGCTTATGATACTAATACCGTTCTAAATTTATTCCATTGATCATACGCGAACATATCTAGGAGCAATTTTTATCTTATGATGTTTCAGATAAATTTATATTGTTTTCTAAATAGAAAACTCCCGATATATTTGACTCTTACCTTAGGTCCCATTGCAATGGATATAAATGCACCACAGAAGTCAGACCCTCATTTTGATCTGTCACCTTAAAAATTCACCTCCCCCACAACATACCAAGCTACAAGACACCTCCATAGAAAGGCATCTTCTCAGTAGGGGGTCGGTCCCCCAGGGACATGAAAGGAAGCGCAAGAAAATTCCCCACAGGGGAGCCCCGACCTCCCACAAAAGATCGGATTAATACTCTGGATTCAACTATTTTACCTTTGGTCAGTGAGTGATACAATCATCATGAAATAAGATTTTGGGGGGATCTTGCAGGCGTGAAAGAATGTTCGGCTCGTGGTCATTTATCAGGAGTTGTGTGTCATTGTTCGGCACAGGGTTTGTGACAGTCATTTATGGTGGGGTTTTGTTGCAAACCTGTTGAAATCTTGTCGTGTGCGTCCGTCGCAAAGGTTTTTTGATAGGGTCGTGTGTCCTGGTCGTATGACGAACCGGATGTGGGAGAATAATATGAAAATGTTCCTTAATTTTTTTCATCTTAAGACGAAGAATGTCTGTCCACATTCCTTGTAGTCCTTTAATGTCACGCACGCTGATGTTCTTAAATAGCCACAAGTTTGAAAAGTTACGAAATGTACAAATTTAATACATATTATGTTATTACAATTTCAAAGGGGAAAGAACTAGAACACTGTTATAATTCCAAAAGTCAATCATGCAAAATGAAAAACGTAAACGGTTTAAAGGAGTTACTATGACATTAGTGTCTATGTGAGAAATTTGTTTTCCTAATTTATCAAGAATAACGGGATGTTAAAGGTACACTGTTATTTTGGTCCTCTTTTCATTCCATGTCTTTGCAATTAAACCTAACAAAATAAATAACAGACACAGTTAAAAATTAGATTGATTTTATTTTATCTTTACTACCCAATTAATGATGACAGTACTGAAGGAATATCAAGATTGGCCTTGATGACTGTCGTCTCTTATCATCTTGTTTTGGATAAGAATAGAAAATCTGGTATTGGATCCTAACTAAAAAAAACTCTTCAAGAACACAAAACAGAGGGAAACAAACCCCAAGGGAATTACCTCATTGTTTTTCTCCAAACTGCAGAAACAACTCCAATCCATTGTTTCCTCTCGTGTTTTGTTCCGGAATGAAAAATCTGCGCGTTGAAGAGAGGGGTCGAGCCGCCCCGACGGCCATAAATCCGCAGCCTCGTTCTCTGCACCGCCGAGTGATGCCCTGCAGATCGTCTGTCACTATTTGTTGACACTCTTCACCCTTGCCAAAGGGCTCTCGGATGCTAGCTCGAGTACTGTTCCACTGAGTGAGTGACTGTTTGCACTCGCGAGGTTTTTGGGAAAGAGTGCCGGAATTAATCATCTTTGAGGCGACGTGTGAAAAGGTTTCTTTTGCTGTGAGGGTTTTTTGGCGCAGCTTGGGCAACCCTTTGGCTTCTTGCTCTCTCCCTGGAGCATCCGATTCAACAAGCTTAAGTCCAAAAGCCATGAATCCGGGACTGGTCTACGAGTCCCATGGAGATTTGATGTACCTTTTTGTAACTATACCTCTGGAAAGGCAAACTATTTAATTTTCGAATGTTTCTTTCTGCCTAACTGGAAAGGTCACACTATCTAACCACTTGGTCAAAATCCTGAATTGGTTGAAAAACCTACTTGGACTCGCCTGGTTCATGCTGTAATATTTTGTGGTTGCAATACTAAAGAAAATTGTAAAATAATTCTTTCGATGGCCTTTTCGAGATACACCTTTGCCTGACCAAAAGAACGATGTTAGTTTTTTTTTTTTAAACAAGCAGATTTCTTGCAGAGATACCAACATACTCCTATTCCTCTTATTCTCTTGGAGATTTTTCAGTTTTCCAAACAAAAATACAGACGTGGTTGTGGCATCCAATTGACCTTTCGCCATTATCCCAAGATACTCCTAGCTAACTAAAATGGCATTCAGGGAACAAGTTTCAAATGTCTTTTTGTCTGTTGATGTGGAGCGCCATACATTCCTTTAGATGTCCCTGGTTTGTTCGACTTTATACAGTCGAATCGTGCATTAGTGAACTGCCTCGGGACTCAATATAATAGTGTACGATAACCTGCTTTGTTGATGCACTCGAAACTCGCTGTAGTGAACTTATGATTGTTGTTTCTAATGAATTGAACAACCAATATTTTAATATTATCAGTTATTGGGAACCTGTGGTAATTAAAACGAGTTTTTTATTTGGTCCCAGGACGGTTCACTATCATGGGCATCGACTGTATGTGGTTTGTTCAGTCAGCACCTAGGAAAAAATTTTCCAAAGAGTTCAAACAAAAGAAAGGTTCAACCATGGTACATTGATTGGTTTATCCTGCTTTTCATTTCTTCTTCAAAACTGCACACCACAACTCTTAACACATCTCGATTCTATCCACCCCAGCGAAGCCATGCGTTTGACACCCAACCACCCTCTCCAAGAAGATCTTGCTAACCGTCTGTCAAGTCCCCTTCCTCCTCATCCGATACTTTGGAGGCATCTAGCTCCTCTCGAATTAGAGCGCTCGCTCCTTAACAAGCGCCCCGTCCAATGAGAGAGATCAAGCGGGTTCTTTTTTGGAGCCCCCTCCTCCCCGCGTCTGGGTGTCACTGCTGATCCATCAACTCCTGCGAAATATTAAAATGAAGGTGCCACTCGTGGGCGAACCGCCAATGGGAGGGGCATCCCGCAGACACGCCTACTTTTTTTATATATATAAAAGAGACGACTCATAATCGGTTTGTTGCTTGTTTGGCAATTAGCGGTTTGGGTGCCTTTTTGATATTGGTAAAAAGGCGGGTGATTAATTTGATTGCAAAGTAGTGGCCCTTCCAAGATCTGTCCATCAGCAGTTTTCATTTGGCTTAGTTATGTTTTTAGTTATCCATTTACGTCTTAAAAATTTTATTACTTTTTTAGGATGATTTTTAAAGTTAAATGATTTACAACATGAGGTATCAGGAATACAATGGGTGAACTCAACGAAAAGTGGTTTTGAGAAAAACACGTTAAAAAGTCTAGCCTAATGGATAGGTATTATTCTTTGCGTTGAAAGGCGAACCTAACATGAAAAATAGCCCTGTAATATCACGATATTCTGAAGAGTTTGATGTGAACAAAGTGTAGGTGTAATGTTAAGTTTGCTCTTAATTTAAGTGACTCATTATTCCTTAGAAAAAAAAATCCTCATTACAATAGTGATCAGGAAATCTCCCATTTCTTACCCCCCAAAAACATCTTTACTAAGTATAGGACATAAAATGCCTTATGTGCTTATCAAAATATCTTGCAGTCTTAATTCTTTCAGGTTCTGATCTAAAAGTTCTTATAGGGGCCATCAGTCAAAAAAGTTTTGGGGTCCCTGTAGTAATAAATGCTAATTGAAAAAACAGTCTAGGCTTCCAAAGAGTAGCAATTAAATGTTTTTTGATCTCTAACTATTTTCATTACCATATCATGATACAATTCCCTAATATAAAATACAGTTTACGCCACGTCTGTTTCTAGACATTTTGTAATTCAAGTGTGAAATGGGTAATTCATTATTGCATCCTTTAGTTACTTTAAGGCCATATTAAAAAAAAACACACATTTATAAATCCAACACTCTGTCACTGCCGAACTCATCATTTAAGTCGCATCATCGATGAGTCGTTAACTATCGACCTGTTGCATTGTTATCTCAGCATCTCCTAGGAGAGGGAACCTTCCGTGCAGACCGAGGAGTGTTGTTGGCTCCGCTCACAGGTGCAACCCACTTTGTGCAGCTAAACAATAGTTATTTCTCGGGCCTTGATGAGATGCGCATTACGTCAATATGCTGATTGTTTGTCTGTGTGGACTCAGCCGTTCCTCGCAAGGAGAGAGAGAGAGAGAGAGAGTACTGCGGTGTGGTTTCCTCAAGATCCGCCGACGTTGTCAATAAACAACTCATAAGAGGATTTTTTTTATTCGGTTTGGAAAAATTAGATGTGGCATATTAATTTGTTTCTTAAACTAATCTGACGTTTTGTCCGGTAGTATGCTATGATTTGTGCCCTTTCTAGATGTGTTTTGGGATTTATTTTGTTGGCCACACTACAGGGTCGATATCCCAAGCAGCATCAACGTTCAAGTTTCGTCCAATTTTTGTCATGTGTACCCAATTTCGTTTAATTCTTGTAGCAGTTACGTAAATTAGACATATTTGGTATGACCTGTGCAAATAGGCCAGAGTCTAAATATGTGAAATAGTAAAGATAGTCTAAATGTAAACTGATCTATTGTAAAACTTTGTATTGTAAATGTATCTATTGTAAAACATTTGGGGGGGTTATGGGGTACTTTTAACGTTTTAAGGCCGTTTTTTATGATTGAAAAAGAATTGTTACTTTTGGAGGGGATATAATCAGACTCTTACTTAGCTATGGTCCCTGAATATGAACACTATTACACAAACAACGAAGGTAGATAATATTTTCATATGGGGTCAATTTGGGCAAACATCCATCCGTATCTGTACTGTACAAATGAAAATTTTCTTTCCAGATCTCAAAATAGTTTCTTTACTAATTGATAAAACCAATTTTAAAAAACCTTCAGAATTCATGATTTTGGTCAGAGTACTATTTATCTTTCTTACGTTAGATCGCGTTGACCCTACCAATCGTACTATTTTTACTCAATCGAAATTAACTAAACCTTAATTATCTTAAACAAAATCAAGGGTGTTTAATCAGTTTTACGTGCAAACATTTGAATGTTTATTTTAACTATTCTTGTGATTCTTGATTTGCATTTTGAATCTCTAAGGTCGTATTAACTATGATTAAATTCAGTACTATTTACATTCACTTTACCTTTCTGCTAGTTAAGGCACATAGTTCTCATTCTGTCTGGTGCATAAGTTAACAAAATAAAATCTCAAGCTTGCAAGCTATAAAATTATCACCCAATTTCTTTTCAAAAGTATTAAGTCAACAATTCATGCGAGTACGTGTTTCTTAGTAATTGACATAATATTAATTATGTAATAATAATTATTAAGTGACGTTCTTCGACTAATCTAATTGGCCTTATTAAAAACCAGTCGAGTTCTTTTTAGCTCGTTCTCCAGCTATCTCTCTGACCTTGTATGTTTTCTCTTCCGCCTTTCAATTTTACATTTCCTCTGTAAATATTGTAAGTTTGAATAGTTAATTCTCATAACTATAGTAATATTTATTAGTACTTATGTTTTTAATTTTTTTCTTTTTTTGCGCTTGTAGAATTTAAAAGGAAGATCTTCAAATGCTTGTTAGATATTGATGTTACAATCAAAATTATAAATGGCTGTATTGTAATAGACCTGGATATGACGTAAATAGGTTAAAATGATGTTTTCATTTTATTTCTTATACTCATTTTAAATCCTCGGTTTGATATAAAAAAATCAAACCTCTATTTTAATTTCTAAGATTCTTATGTATTCGGAATTTTAGTCATGCTATCCCTTTAAGCTAGTTAACTTAATTTTCACATACGATGTTGCCAATTAGATCCACTTAAAATTTGAAGAATACTCGGGAATACATCTTATTTAGGCTGTGTTCACACGATGAAGCCCTATACTCATCTAATCTGTGAAACACGATGAGCAGCTGAAACAGTGTTAGTGCCTCACGCTTCTTTTGAACGAGATTTCGAATCAAACGGAACAGAAAAAACTGTTTGCTCCATTCCATTTTTCCTCCAAGCAAAAGGGGAACCTTATCCTTTTCATTATACCGAGTTTCATTACTTTTCTTAGTTGATTTTTGCCGAGTTTAGCTGAAAACTTCCCGCGTCAGCTGGTTTTTATTGATCAAAATGTGCAACAACCGGTATTCTTTCGGCACGTGGAGGTGTGGGTTATAGCTGACTGGTGTTGAAGATCTGTCAACACTGAAAGAACAGATATTGAGGAAGTGTTTATCGTTGGTATTCTTAGAGAGTAATTCTAACTAACCTCTGAGCATGAGTAGTTATCTTGAAATAAGTGGCGAGGTTTTAGTTTTTTATCGTTATTAAGGATGGCATTTAAAGCAGCATAAGAATCGAATATAATCTAATTTAAATTTGAAATGAAACTTGGTTTGAACTGCTCAATGGTTTTAGAAGCTGTCACATTAGAATATTTGTTATATTTTTATTCTAGTGGTGCTGTAGAATAGTGGTATCATCTGTTGTTTCTAAAAAAAATATCCATTAAATATCAGATAAAAATAGCTTCTATGACCATTAGTTGTAAAGAAAAAGGTTCATAAAAAGTAACAAAATAGCATGATCGATATAGATAGTATCGACTCTTTTTAAGTCTGCTTGTTGATATAATGATTTTATACGACATACTAAATTTAGAGAACTTTCTCTGGTATTAAATAAACATGTTGTTCTGGTAAATGTTTATTTTAACCACTAAAGTCTCAAGAGCTTAGTCGTGAGGCATCTGTTTACCTCTATATTAGCATGTCATGAAAACTCAAACAGCAGAAATTTTTAAAATAAATTCCCAAATCCCATCTCTATATCATTACTCCATTTTAAACCCAACTGTGCAAACGAGTCCATCTCTTTTACTGCTTAGTTTCAATTGTAACGCCAGGGATCGTAAAAATCCTCTCCACTTTTCATTACCACATTAACTCTCTTCACAAACAGTTGAACTCTCAGTACCTCTCTTTAAGAATAATCTATAACGGTATTTCTGAGTGACAATTTTTTTGCATCTATTCCCACATGTGGAATGAAACTCTCACTATGGTCTACGTGATGTCTAGTGGTGATTAGTAGAAAGTATTGTTCGATGGATAATGTCTAGGAGGATCTTTTGTCTTGGTAGGTAGGGGTGTGCGCAGCTGTCACTTTTATTTGACAGGATGCGAAGATTTTTTCACTCTTCGCAAAAGCTGTTTAAATGCTGTGCTCGTTCCGAGGAGGATGATCTTATTTCTCAGCTCTGTAAAAGTGTTTTTACCTCTCTTTCCCCTTGTATATAGACTGCTGGGTGCCTTCAAAACAACACCTGCCTATGAAAGGCAGTCGGAACTGGTTCTTCGCCCAGTACCAGAAACAATTCAGGCCGTAATAAAATGCCATATTGGTATTGTTTCATTATTGTATCATGCAGGCAGCGCGTGGTTTGGACATTTGTTCCGAGAGTGTCTTTGGGTGACTCTATTAGGCACAGGACTGGAGTGGTAGCTATGAGTAGTTTCTATATCTGGAAGGTCAAGCTGAAACATTGCCCCAAAATGATTGATTGTAGAGAGAAGTTCAATTGGTGAGTTTTATTGGTTTTTATTGGAGTGTGGGATTTTTTAAAAGAGCATTATTTTTTAAGACGCTAAAGAACGCCTTAAAATATTTCATTTCAACGCTTATTCCGTATACATGGCGTATTATACTACTTTCCAGGATTTTGTGCGTTTTTTTTAGACAGATATTGATAAAACTGAACATTTTAAATATTGACAAATATTTTATCGATATTTCTATTGGTATTTAGTTAGCTTTTATTCTCATCACATTCTACTTCCGAAATTTCACATAAACTACACCAAAAGATAGATGATTGTCACCTTACATTTAAATTCGAAGATGCGCTAATCATCTAATCTTTAATTCATGCTTTCATAATTGTATCACTGTAATTTCAATGAACTTATTGCCATAACGTGATGTCTTGTGCGCAATTTTTTGATTTTTTTTAATTGCATTTATGTACCTGCATTGAAGGGAATTTTTAAGGACTCGAGTAGTTCTCTAAAATCATGCTATTATGACATTTTTGTAGTTGAAATTGTTTTAAAATACTCCATACCTTCAATCAAACCGATGTATTTTTCGGCTGTACTTTTTATCGTTCTTTCTTTTTTTTACTAGTGTTTGAAAAGATAAAGGAAATGCCTTAAAAATATTCAAATACGCAATAAAAATCTCGAATCACTTACGGCATAGATGTAGATATGATTGCAACAATGTTCTAAAAGATTCCAGGAGAATAACAAAGAATTCTCGTTTTCTTTCTCATTGCCATCACTATCTTTCGAAATATCTTATAAAAATCATATCCAATCCTTCTGCGAAAGCTAAAAGCTGAAGCCATTTCGTGGAGAGAATTTACAACTTTTTTTTCCCATGGAAAACAAAATATTTTTTCTCTTGTCGAAATAGAAACGATGTCGTTTGGCGAATAATAATGGTCACCATATCTGTGACCTGAATAGTAAAGATTTTGTTTTTTCTTGAGGGAGAAATGAAGGTTTTCTGGTCTTATTTCACACCAAACGAAAAAATTTATTTGAATGAATCGTTGGGTGAAAAGCTTAGTTATTGTTCACTCTTGGTCTGATGAATATAAATTCTAGGATTAGCGAAGTTTTGCATTTTAGAGTACATTTTAATTCTTGTTTTGAAACTCTTTGTTCCTTTTCAATTAGTTTTAATGAATGCATTCTTTATGCTTTTAAAAGGCTGCGGTTGTTTTAAATGTTATTAATGTGCATTTTTCAAAAACACTTTTCAATGCCTTGTGAAATTAATCTGATTGTGGAATGCTAATTAAAAGGGTTTATGCTAAGTGCAATTCCTGTTTGTGGTTGTAGAATTTTACGTCCTTTAATCCTTTATTTGAAACTCAAAGGATGTTTTTTTTTCTATCGAAAACAAGATTTCATACCTCGAAATCGATTACTAAAACTATTTAAAGCAGTGGTTCTCAACCTTTTTCACGATTGTACCCCCAAAGGAAGAATATATTTCCCTGCGTACCCCCTAGCATGCAGTTGGCGTCGTCGGCTCCTGAAAATTCGGGGGGGGGGCGACCGAAGGATTTGGTATTCCTCCTCAGAAGGATTTTACAAAATCATGATTAACTACCCCAAAAATAATATTTCAATGATTTTAAGGTGCTTTTAAATAAATTCTTTAACCTTTGTCCCAATTTTTTGTGAATTGTTTGTAACTTTTTACTAAAAAGGGGGGTCTGGGGGTCCTCCCCCAGAAAGTTTTTGAAATCTGACCTTTTAAAACAAGGTCAAACTCATTTTCAGTGTTATATGATTGACAATTTCAAAATCAAATTTTCTATGCTTTTTCTGCAATTTTTTTTGCTAGAAACAAAATACTTTTTTTTTGGTATGATGTCCTCCTATTCTCAGCACTGGCCTCAACCTATTCTAAATGAAATTATATATCCGTTCCCCTCTTACACTATACGCCTCTAATGTTAACTGCTATTGGGTAATTGGCACCATCATCCTTTATCATCAAAGGTTGGAGAAACACATTCGGCGAATTTTCGGTCTTCCTCAAAAGTTAAATATATTAAGTTGAAAAACTTGAAAATCATTGAAAGTTGAAAAATAAATAATTCGTTGCGTACCCCTTAAAAGCTCTCGGCGTACCCCTAGGGGTACGCGTACCCCCGGTTGAGAAACACTGATTTAAAGGACTGTATCTTGCGTCTCGAAAAGATATTAGAAACATTGTAAGAAACTATTAAATATATTAATATTTATTCAGAAAATTAATTTATCTTAATCATTGTCATCAATATATAAATGAATTCAAGCAATTACTAGATAATGTTTGCTGGAAATATTCTTAAGATATTAAGAACTGGTTAGTGGAAAATGTACAACCTGTAAAATTTAGCTTTAATATAGAAAATGTTTCCCAATGGAATTTTAAGTTAAATCCTTTTCAAAAAATTTTGAAACATTTTTTTAGTCTTCCTGTTTAAGTAGATTCACAATTTAAAGATAAAATTAGATTTTGTTAGAAAAATCCATAAGAAAAAGAATACAGGTATTTGGAAAAAATTCATCAACTTCTTTTGATTATATTAATATAGCTGTTGATATTGAACTAAGCTTTTCTGGTATCTTTAAAAAGCAATAAGAAAAAAACACAATATATTTTTTTCAAAAATTGGGGAGTTCTAAAGCCCTATCAAAATTATTATTCCGACAGCTTTTACTCAAATTTGTATTTTAAAACTTGAGCGAGTGTGCTCTTCACTACTGGTATCCATTTGAGCCCTGAATACATTTCATATGAATCTTGTTCCACCTTTGACTTCAAGTGATAACTACTGATTTAATCTGGAGGGACATCCAACACCTTAACCCTAACAAAAAGATTCCCGTCACGCTCAATTGAACTCATTCATTGATTCACTTAGTTTCATTTTCGAGCCCAACCAACCATGATACCCACGATCAACCATGCATCAAGCGCCTTGTTCAAACAAATCGGAAAAGGACTCTCCCTTTGATAGAGACGTTTGCCTTACTAATCGATACAATTAATAATCGGTATTGCAACAAAAATGCTAATAATCGCTATTGAAACCACCGATCTCAATCACGCTCGGTGCGCGCCTCTGACAATTATTATTAATATGGGTGTCTGGACAAGCCGTGCGCTTTTCTAGGTCGCACTTCTTGTGATTTCTCACAATTAATGCGGAATCGAACGTAATTAATGCTGCCCTCGTTTGGTCAGAAGAAACGCACTTTATGGCTGGATTTCATTACTATTGTCGATGGGTGTGTGAGCGTTGTATGACGAATGGGATGTTTTAGGGTGGTTTGGTGACAGATGAGGACGTATGAGAAAGAATGGGAAATTGGCTGTGTTATCTTTCGGGGTTGCAATTATGTTGATATTGTGTGCGTTGGGCAATGAAGGTGAACTTCGGTATATAGGTGCCATGTGATCTGCTCAGAAGGGTAGTATTTTTAGTCCAAAAGTTCAAATTTGGTCTGGGATCATGGCTACTTAGACTTAAAAGGCTAGAAGAGCTCGAAGTTGTGACGTGTCTTTGATCACTACAATAACAACTCAATTTCACTCTAAATTAAATTAAATTATGTACTTCAGAACTAAAAGTTTCTAGCTCTATTTCTCCAGCAATAAAGACAAGCTATATTTTTTCGATATTAATTCAAATTTTTAAAGTTATAAAAGTTGGAGATTTCTTAAATTAAATTAGTTTTATTTGAGTTCAATAATTACTTCATAAATTCGAATTGAAACCTAAAATTATCATTTTTCTTTTCTCCTGGAGAAAATATTTCAAATAATATTAGGGTGGTTTTTTAATTAAAGAAAAGTACATATAATTGTAACTTTAATTGCAATTGGTTACTTGGCCATAACTCAATTGAAAATAACCCAAAAACGAGCAAAAATGCCTCTAAAGTGTCATTAGAATGAATTTTAATAATTTCATTCAGAGTGAAGTTGAGTTGTTGTAGCGATCAAAAGTGACGTCAGGATTACCATCACACGTCACAGTTTTGAACTTCTCTGGCCTTATGACTCTTGGTAGCCATGCTGGGATTCATGTCTCTCCTTAAATCATCCTTCATTTCGAGTAGTTGTTGTCTAAGTCAAAAATTCAATAATTAATCTGAGAGGTCTTCCTCCAAAATGCTTTCTCCATACAAATATCACAAGCATCGTTACAGAAAACCTCAGAGTAATTTGGTGGAGTTGGACCACTCTCACTCTAAGCAATTCGTATAGTTGTTTGGGCGCTGTCCTCTAATAAGTTAGCTGACCGTGAACTAAAAGAATTGGTAAATATCCTACACTACATCGAATGTAATATTCAATTATATTTTATCATTGAATCAGGTATTTATGTTTGATTAAAAAAATGGGGTGAAACGAATCAACTTGAGGATTTTAACCGTCGATATTAATTTACTTGTAGGTTGTTGTTGTTGTTTTTTTGGAACTCCCTTAATCGGTTAGTGTTTCTCTAAAGATTGACGAATATTTGTATTCGAGCTGCTGTCCTACCCACAAATCACTATCTCTTGGGAGAAGCATGTGTTTGAAAGAACCGATTTTAACCAGTTGAATATTTTTTGCTGTGGGTATCCCCAGTGCCCTTGCACTTACCCCCGATTAAATCTCGAAATACCTCTATTCACAACTTAATTGTTCCCATAACCCAATCCTTTACTCATGTTTATCATTTGATTTAAAGTTTACTTACCAAGATTACACGGAGTCCAATAAGAATCTAAAAGGAATAAAACATTCTTCAGATTTCACAGTAGAAAACGAACAACACTTCTGTGATAAACTATTTAAGATAACAAATGGCGACTAGATAAAAAAGTGGACCTTTTTCTTAAGTGTTTTTACGAAATTGTAATGAAATTTGCATATTTTTCACCTTTTAAAGTACTGCCAATTAAAATTTTGTATTCTAATATTGCTCCGAAAAGGTTCCGAAACCATTCGGACGTGTCTGCCTTCAATTAGAAAGAAAGGACGTTTTTACCAGATAAAAAAACTCTCTAAAAGCATACACTTTCCAATGTTGGTCGTTTAGTCAATATATAATTTCTCTTAATTTGATACCCCGGCACCGTTTGCATTATCCGATGGGGATTTATATACACACATTCCCCGGGATCGGGCCAAGGTTGTGTCCATTAAAATAATGGCCATCCCTATCTCCGAGTAGGTAACTACTTCTCTTGGTGTGACATGCTGGAATCGGCGTTACTGTAAATAAGAGAAAAGACGACAAAAAATCGACGAAGAAAAGATTAAGCTGCGACGAATTGCCTTTTTCGGCAAGCACCAAATGAAGCAATCCAAATGCAGGCCACGACATGTCTTTGTCAGAGTCTGAGCGAAAGTGACTCGCAGCGACGCCGCCGGCGGTGCTCCTCAACTAAAAGTTAACCGCATTCTTCTTCGTATTGTTTCGCCATGAGGTTGTTTTGGCCTCTCTCTCTCTGGACAAAAGACGACGCAAGAAAAAAATGGCGCTCGTGTGATTTAAAGAATTAAACGGCTTCGGGTCGTTTCTTTTCTCGTTTTTTGGTTCGCAATTAAATCGGTTGTGTGTTTACCCGACGGAACCTGTTTTGTAGGAAAATGGCCGCGGACGCGTAATTATGTAGAAACGATTATGATTATGTTCATCGATTGGCGATTGTGTTCGGTTCTGGCTAGAGCTTGTCCATTGTTGTCACTTGGTGTCGCCTCGGGCGCTACTTGTCGTCCTTCTCAAGGGTAAGCACGTCGTCTGGGTGTGGGTCATCTAGTGACGAAACTGCGGCATGTTTTGAATGAGTTCTTGGCGACCTTTTTTCTGAATATATATGCGACGCCTTTCGCAGATTTCCTTTGTTAAGGAGAGATAATTTATGGTTGGATTTCTCACAAAAGTGTAAAAAAATGTTTTTTTGCTCACCACCTGATCTTGTATTGTTTGTCACAGTTGATCATCCATTAACATATGCCATTATCTTGAGCAATCCCTAGATACCTCTCAATCAAACAGCTTATGTTGGCCATTGCCATTCTCTAATGGGTAATAAATATCTTGCACTACATAAACCTGCGCGTAATCTGTCTGTTAACTAAAATGTTTCTTGGTTTGTGCGATCAAAATATCGTTCATTTTTATCCTTTCAAACTTATGTTTTAAGAAATAAAGTTTGGGGTAAGAAATGGGCAAAAAGTAGACAAACCTCTTAGGTCCTTTCAGTAGTGTAGAAGTATTTGACACCAAACATTAGTCAATTATTAAGTATTCCATAAAGCAATAAACCTGAATTTTGTATAATTAAAAACTTAAAAAAAGTTTAAAAAAACCTCCTAAAGCAGAAAATACTTTAAGATTATGTACCTATATCATAGAAAAATTGATATTGGCCTACAGGTAAGTCGGATAGAATTTGGTGCTGAACCATCTGAGCGATATATTGTCCTAGAATAGCCCAATATCCTTCCAGAATTGCGGCAGTCAGTTCAATTCCTCATACTAAATTGACATGCAACAGCTCTATTCTCCTCTTCATCTCCATCCTTTTTTTTATATTACTTGTAGCTTTTTTCCACTGGGAACGTCAAACTGCGGCAGTACATCATTTGCATGGATTATTGCTCCCTCCCCACCTTTCTGTATCCCCCGGTTTTCACTTTCGCTTATTAAACCCCCTCCTCCCTTGGTCCCGAATCAATGCGTTCCTATATATTATTCAAATTTATGTAAAGAATAACGCGGGATATTGCATCGGAAATGGACTCTTGGTGCGCAGATTATGCATATTTTTATGGCCGATATTTCTATTCTAATGCCAGCCTTAAAAGAATGGGTTATGCATGTTTGTGGTTTGGTGTAGCTTTTCTGTGGGGATTTTAGTGGAGAACAGAAATTTGATTCTCGTTGTAATGTTTCTTTCAGAGTTAGACGTGCCCGTATTCTTAGACATAATGTGTTCGAAATATTTGTCTTGTATCAAATGTTCCATTGCTTTCTTAGCGTTTCTCAGTCTAGCTCTAGAAGTATCTTATCAACTTAAGTATAAATTTTTGTGTTGCTCAAGAAGAAGTGCAAAAACACGTGTATTGGGGTTCTGTTTTCTTAAAAATATTAGATGCACACCATTGCAAATGATTTCAAATTTGAAGTAGACATTCTTATGCAATTCTTGTCTGCGATTCTCGTCATTGATTCAAATATGCACTCCAATCTTCCACTTATTTCAATACAAGATATTTAGTTAATGAATTAACTATCTAATTTTTCTGACAATTAAGTTCCCTCTATGCCTTGTTATTTTTTGCTCATTTTCATTTAGTAGGTTTCAAACTTTAATCATAATCGAGAAAAGATCCATAAAGCCCCAACTGTCAAGCTTAAATCTCAAAATAGACGCTGAGGATCACAAACACCACGTTGCGTCATTCTCACCTCTTTACCAGACAAACTATGACAACATGTAACTACATCACTGATCATCCCTGACGTAAAACCTTTTTCAATGATAACACAATTAAGACAATTTCGCATTCAAATTTCACCATAGATTCCTTTCCAACACCCAGACTCATAAATGTTTTCATCTGCATGCCTCATTAGAATATAAAAGCCGAGTCCTAAGTTCATTTTTGATAATCATCGTTGTTATGAGAGAAGGAATGGCTAGACTCCTCTATCTTGGTTCGACTGTCAACCCAGTGACAGACAAGGGGGGAAAGTCGACGTGAGCGATTTTTTCGCCTGCCAATCCCACCTAGGGGCGCACTTGCTACTGGGTGTTTCCTTCGACTTGTCAGAAGAGCTGGAATTATTAAAATGCTGCTCCCATTTTTCTTTCAATTGGCGCCGGTCCTTTCTTTTGTAGTTGGTTGACTCTTTTCTCGATTGGCCTGTTCGGGTTATCGCTGGAAAATAGATGTTACGCTCGAGGTGGTAATAATGGTTGGAAGTAAGCTTGAACGCTATTTCGTGGGTTGATTTCTTTATTCAATTTGAGGTTGAGGGATTTTTTTTTTATCAAAGAAGGAAAAAGTTGATAAAACTTTTTGCGTGATCTCTTACCAAACAGATAATCCCAAATTACGTAATGAATTGAGACCTTTGCTGTACCACCACGAGCTAACTCCAATGTAAAACTGTTGGAGTTAGCTTGTTGTTCTTGCAAGCGCCTCAATTATTGATTGTTATAATCAGGAGTAAAAATATTCCTGGACTTTTTTTAGGAGGAGTGAAATTCAATTATGAGGAATGAAATACGGAAATAGCATAAACTACATGACAAAATTTCTATAAAAAACGCTTACTTTTTAATGGACAAAAGGAAATTGAAAAAAAAAATGAGGATGTTATTTTGGGTTTCAATCAAACTCCCTAAGCATCAGAACAATAAATGAAAAAAATTATTATGACTGTATGAAAACACTCCTGTCTAGTTTTTTATAGAGTATTTCCGATTTTTAAGGAGTGAAATACTCTCTCAGAGGATTTAAAAATATCTCTGGTTATAATTGAGTATTTGTTTATTGAGTACTTTCAAATATCGAATAAGGTTTGTTGAATATCCGTGGTTAGCTACTAAAGTCAATAATTTCTATTTTCTAAAAGCAAAGGCTGATGAAATGTACGTATTATCGAAATCGGAAGTGTATTCCAATTGTTATAAAGAGACACTTCCGGACACAACGACCGGACAAAGAGAATGGACGGAAGGAAACTATAAGGCGGCAAAGAAACAATCACATGTCTTTAAAAATAATAAGAAATTTGCGAAGACTATTTTTACTGGGATGATAGCAGAGAATGTTCTCGACTGACTGTATTTTTTTGTGTGTGATGAAATCATATTCAAAACTCAACTTTTGAGACCACAGTAGACAACTACAATCACATATAATTATTTATCTACGTGCTCAGTATATCATATTTAATTTAATTTCTGCAAATAAAGCTACTGTTAAAAAATTTATGAAAATAAAATTCAATTCCCCCTTATTATGCCCTTTATAAAATAATAATTATTGAATTATTTTGTTTAATGTTAACTAGTTACTTATTTTCTATTATTGTGTATTTGATTAAGGGGGGGGTCAGTTTACTTTCTATTATCATTTAGTATAATGTTAGTTTAACTACTTTATCAACAACATTAGTTGTCTTAATAGAGATAAGATATTAAACGGAAGTAAAGCTATACAAATATAAATAATAATATTTAGATGGTCAATTCTAACTGATACCAATGTCCTACCTAAACAAACTGGGAGGTGTGTGAGTGGGAGATAACATTAATCACGTCCATGTTGTTCCTCCTACTTTTGCCATTTGTGTGGGAAAAATCTTTATGCGCGCTTGTATACACATGTTGAGAGTTAAAATCCGTATTATAGCCTTGCAACTTGCCTTCAATTTATGAGCGTGCTAAAAGAAAACTAGGTACACACAATGCTTGGCCCTCACCACCTTAAAGAGGGTTTATTTTAGCGTTTCTTATCTGCCTTTTGTGTTTACTCAGAATACGTTTGCATCGTAGCTAAATAGGCTCTTGGTTTAGTTTGAAAACAACTTAAGGATTCTACTAGGGAAAATTCTCTGTGTGGAAAGAGCTCTATTGTTTCCTGTTATTTTTTCGAATAAGTTGCCCATATGAATCATGTGGGCTCTTTCCTCAGAGAATTTTCCCGACAGGTAATTGTGGCTTATTCAATACTCATTATTACAAGACCTTTAAGTTTGAATTATTAGTGGGAAAAGGGAAAAATTTGTAGGGGGCCTAATTTGAATATTTCTACTTTAAGCCCGTATTTTTAAGTATAAACTGATTGATGACTTTCTTTTAATTTGGTTTTATAGAAGATTTAGGGCGATGCCATCTTAAATTCAGCTTTTTTCAATATTTCTATTCCATTTTTCAAATGATATTATGCCTCCCTTTTAAAAATACAAATTGAGGAAAAACAAAATATAATTTATTGTATCTTAAATAATAAAAAATAAACTTTTCGATATTTTTTTCTCAAAATCTCACTAATTTTCTCTAAAAGGGGTCCTTTTCTTGTTAATTGTTGAAGTTTGACAACAGGATCGAAAATTTAGTAATTCCACTCAATTGATTTTAAATCGATTCAATTCCTTTAAATTTGTTGCGGCCCCCTCGGCAGCCTTATCACCCAGCTATGAAACCCCAGCGCATTATCAGCCGTGTCTGTGAAAGATTTCTGTTGTCCCGGGCAAGTGCTTACATCGAGGAGTCACGCTCTCAGCCCCCTTGATAAGGGCCGAATAATGACCGGCCGTGGAGGTTTTTTTCTCCCCGCTATCGCATGCGCTGATGGAGAAGAAGCGCTGGCATCTTCCTTTGATAGCGCGTGGAGGATGATAGCGCTTTTTACGAGAAGGGGAGATAGGAGAGGGAGACCCAGGAGGAGGGTTTTGCTTATCCACTTGTTGAGTTTTGTCGGGGGTTTTGAATTTGAATGCTTTGTGGAGTTGAGTTGGGTGCTTTTGTTTTGTCAGGGTGTTTTAGTTTATAGTTAAGTTGTAAAGTAGAGTTAAAGTTTTTTTTTATACTT
Organism: Tetragnatha montana; assembly: GCA_963680715.1. Lineage (NCBI taxonomy): Eukaryota > Metazoa > Arthropoda > Arachnida > Araneae > Tetragnathidae > Tetragnatha > Tetragnatha montana. The sequence goes on from OY796683.1 coordinate 22,522,557, forward strand.
AAAACACTAATGTGTGAAAATATTTTGTGAAGTTTTTTTTAAATGTTTAGACGGTTGAGAAAATAAAAAAAGCTTAAATTTATTATAATTTTTATAAATATTATTCTTACTGAACACGGGTCCCCATTTGAAAACCACTTTTTCTAAATTTATCTATGGTTGTTATGGATTAAAAAGTGAAGATAAATTAAAAACTCAAGCAAAGAAAAAAAAATATTAATAAATGTTTTTTTTTCTTTTATTTTAATGTTTATTGTTTTGCTATACATTTTTTTAATAAGTATAGAATGTCATATTAATTTAATTTAATAAAAATAGCTCCCTTTAAAATATTCAAACAGCTAAACTAATGGATGATTAAGTGTAGCCAGAAAAATTATGGGAATAGGATATTTGAGGCGTTTGGTTTATCAGTTAAATTGCTTTCTGGGGTCTAACTCTAAAAGGAGGAAACTTTTCAAGTTTACAAGAATACATTCGATTAACAGCAATTACAATGCTTTGATAATGCTGTGAATTTGATTTTGACTGATATTTGATACTATTCTATGTGTGGTATGATATTTTAATGGTCTGAATTAGTTAATCTTTTTATTGTGCTTACTTTGCTTAACATTAGCCAATAGAACAAATTAATGATAAGTTCAGTGTTATCAGATTAACTTTTATTTTTTCATTTGACCGCTTCTTTTCCCATCCTTCGGCCCAACACCAAAACTAACTTATCTCCAAGTAATCATCCTAATAAATCCTAAACCACCAATCACACTCTCCAAAAAACCAGAACCGCGTTACATAGTAACAGATTACTCCACATTTATAACACCAACAGCCCTGATGAAAGAGGCGGCACCCGATCGGGATAGCTCTCAATCTACATACCCGTGCTCATATAGAGCGCTCGAAATTTATCTGGGATATAAATTCCCGATTTGGTCGTGTAAGACGTCAGGAGTTAATTGAGCAGCAATTCTTGTGACAAATGTCTTAATCACACATTTTTGTGTTGGATTTAATTGGAGGCAGGCTTTTGGGAGATGACTTATGGCTTTTTTTTTTCGCTATCTGGATTAGCTTCATTTGCTGATGGGAAATAGTAGTAGCGCGATTGAGAAGGCTGTAATGGGATATCGCTATTTGTTTGGCGATATGTCAAGGTTTTGTTGAGTTACGCGTTGTGCGTAAGGCTATTGTGGGTATTTTGAACCGATTTTGTCGGAATTGAAGTGATCAATGGAGTTTTAATTTGGTTTTGTGTTTTTCCTGCGTTATATTTTCATTGAGTTAAATTTATGTCCCTGTTTGGTCTCATGATGGTATGTTTATGTCAAACAACTTATCACTGTGATTAATATTCCGTATTATAAATAGCTATTCCATAATTAAGATTAAAATCTATTTATAAAGGCTTTTGACTAGGATAAAACTAATTCGTAATGATATCTGAAGGAGAATGGCAATTGCCTTCTACTTAACTATGTGATTAAGAAAAGAGTGCATTGAACTATACAGTGCCCTTCAAGTATTTTTTTAAAACATTATTATTTTGAATTGTTTGAGACTTTTTACTTTGTTTATCAAATTTCGGGTATTTAATAGAAGATCAGATAGGAACTAATATATCTTTCGAAAGTTATATGAAATATGCATCCATTCCCTTATCAATACGTAATAATATCACAAACGCTGTATTTGGTATTTTAAAAATATAATAAAACTAGAGCAAACTACCTCCATCGTTGACCATGCGGTCATATAACCTAAAACCAATCAAATCATGTTTTTTTCTCTCTCGTAAAATGTTAAAATAAATTTTAGTTTCACAAATTGTTTACTTCCTGAAAAAAGTTTTAGGTTTTACGTTACGCATCCATTCATCGTTCCGAAAAAGTAAAGATTCTCCCGTAATGCGATTTCTCCCTTGTCCAATAGATGGCGGGCTTGTGCCCAGGTGGGCTTCCAGAAAGTCACGTTTTCCCCACAAGGTAAAAAATGTTTTCCACGTTTTTCTCCTCTCACTCACACGAGATGATCTCACCGTGTTTGATCCAGTTTACAATTATTGTAAACTTTAAAAAATGCTTCTTAATTTTCTTGTCGATCCAAGGAGCCAAAGATGAATTTTTCTACAGAACTGTCATCTTGGTTTGCAGAGAATACGGATGTCGATCAATCAAGAATACTTTTAATTCAAAAACTAATTATTTAAATCAATAATAATCCTCCAATATCTTCTGTGAAGCGGTCCATCTCCGATCAATTGCTTTTCCCCCACTCTCCTGGTATTGTTTATAGTGCGCTCCATATGAGAGGGATGGTTTCCGAATCCATGGAGGGGAAACATGTCGACACTGATTTTTAAACAAAACGGGAATAAAAAAGAGCGTCTCTTCGTTCCCTCCCTCACACCCTCCCTTCATACACAAACATTATTTCCCATCTTCAAAAGCTCCGGAGAAAAGATGTTTAGCATTCTCCCAAGAGCTTCCCTCGTGCTCTTGGGGCGAAAGTGGGGTGAGTTCATTCCTTTAGTGAAGGGTGTTCTCTATTTTTTTGTAATTAATGAAAAGTTTTAGGTGTTTATCTTTGCTCCCTTTGAATATTCTTGAGCAATTTCATTTTCTCATTCGATGCTGGTTTTTATTGTTTGGGCATATTGCTTTTTTTTATATTTCGGTATTAAAGTTGTGATAAGAAAAAAATACGGGAGGATTTGATTTTTATGATTGGTAACGAAGGATACTAACTTCAATAGTGACTCAAAATTTCTTCGATTTTATGTTATTTTAATGATCTTTAAAATATGACTGGAATTGTTATATTTAATCAACTTTCACTCTTAATTCAAACTACAAATGAGTTTCAAGTTGGAACTTCTTCAATCTTTTTTTTTCTCTTTTTTATTTACTCCTTTAAAGTCACGGTTAAAACCGACCATCTAACCAACCGACCATAGTAAAAATGAAAAATACCTTTTTGCCTTTAGTTACATAACATAATTAAGTACAAAAATTAAAAAAAAAAAACAACATATGCATCACCATGAGAACTACGTAGTAAAATCAATAAAGCCAAGTAGTTTTAGAATTATTTAGCTTCAATATTAAAAATCGGTATTTATCAAACTAAATACACGTAATAATCCTAAGTAATCTTTACGCTTAAAAAAAATTCCCTTGTTTACAGGCGCGGATCCAGCACGGCTCCAAGGGGGGGGGTACTTTTTCAGACCACCACCTTTACCTTTTGAGAAAAATGTCAAAATTTTCTAAAAAGTATCAATCAAGGTCCCCTTTTGGTACCACTGGGGGGTATGGGGGTCCTCCCCCAGATAAATTAGGAAATTTGACCTGTAAAAGTAGGGTTTTAACTCATTTTGAGTATTTTTTGGGACTTTTTTCGTACTTACGGAGTGATTTTTTGGGTCCAAGGGGGGGAGGGGGCACTTTCCAGAGTACCACCCCCTGGATCCGCCACTGAGTAAAATCAATAAAGCCAAATAGTTTTAGAATTTTTGGCTTCAATATTGAATATCTGTATTTATCAAACTAAATACACGTAATAATCCTAAATACTCTTTACGCAAGTATCTATACTTTTTATTTAAAAAGAAATTCATTAGTTTATTACTTTTATATCAACTAACTAACTTGTAACTATACCCCAACCCCTCAAAAAAAAACCCCGAAACTCAACGACAACAATTTGCTCAACCCCTCTCCATCAACCACACACCACTGTTCCTCCCACTCCCCCGCACAACGGTTCCATTTTGCTCCTCCGCTTCCGGCCGGAGGATCGACCACATGTTTCCGAAGGGGGGTGTGGGAGGTGGAGGAGGGGGTCCCTTTGTCGGCGAAACCGCCGTGGGAAAAAGACCCGAGTCCCCTCTGTGTCTGTCGCGGGGTTTTGTTTTGTCGCTCTGATAATAATTCGATTGGGAATAATGAGATGGAAGTGTGGAGTGTTCTTTTGGGAGTTTTTTATTTCTTCTCTGGTTGAGGGAGATAGTGGGTATATCTTGAGATGGCTTTGCGGAATCGTGGGTTGTTTAGATTGTGTGAGGGGTGTCTGGATAGAGAACGAAATGTTGAAGGTTTTTTTTCTGTGCAAGTTTTTGTCCTCTAATATTTGTGTGTTGTGATCCATATATGGATTTGATATTTGATATAGTCTGATATTTTGGGGACTTTTCAAATGTAGTGGAAGTTTGCAATGAAATAGTTCGTTATCTTTTTTTTATTGGTTTATATTTCGTTATCTAATGTGAAGAATCTCGTCTGACAAGATAAATAACACTATAAAGTGTGAGAGATATTTTAGCTGGAACTTCTATTTAATTAGTCTTATTTTTTTTTATAAAAACCACGCAGAATTTTCTGTGCAAACCATTTAGGCGTTTCGGTTTTTACATTGGAGAAAAAAATTAAGAGAGGAACTAGAAGAACCGAAACCCAGAAAAACTGGGGGGGGGGGTCGGGAACATTACTAAGTCGAAATTGGAGGAATTAAACCATTACTAAAATATTTTCATACGAATGTCGAATATTTAAGATGTCTTAATTTATTAGTTTAAGTACCAATAGAAAAAAAAAACATTAATCCAGTAAAAATTAGTACCAATTTGAAAAATTAAATTAATTAGTAAAAAACAACCGTCAGTCCTTGTCACTTTGGTTATTTCAATAAGTAGATAACTTCGATTCTCAACAAATAATAAATCGTAGCATAAAAATTTTCAATTTTTTTTTTATATAAATTTGAAAGGGAACACAGCAAAAGGGTCTAAAACTACAACTTCTTGATCAAAACATCTCCATTTATCCCTCTTCCCTTCCCAATAAAAACGGGACGGAGCAGGAACGGAGCGCGATGCACTCTCCTGCCCCGCGCAAGCACGCGAGTGAATTATCCGCTCCTGCCTCCCGATAATAATCCCAATAAAAAAAGTGGCGCACGTGGTCAGAGGCAACAAACAGCGGTGACACGGTGCGTGGCTGTCACATCCATTACCTGCGCGCGGTGGGCGGGCGGTGACCACTGGAGCGAGACGCGGCCGACGCCGAGGCTGATGCCGAGGGAGGCAGGGGGACCTGCCGCAAGGGCCCGTCCCGGGAGGTGCCGGTGGCCCCGGCCGACTGCAAGTGACGGAGGGTGCCATCGATTGGGGATTTTATTTGTCGATTAATTTATGTTGAGGAATTAGATTTTTGGCCACCAAAACAGATAAGAATATAATTTACATTCAGCTGAACTTAGAATATTCGCTTATACTTTCAAAGGGAAGGTTCTGAGGATCTCTTAGATGTTATTTTTGAAATATCTCCCTTTTTTATGCAAACTCTGCTTAATTGATTAAAATTTTCAAGTTAATCTTACACCCAACGATCACTTTTACATATCTTTATGCTCCTTTAAAAATACTATGTCCGTACTGATTTTTACTCAAATTTTTATTTCTTCCCATATTCAAAGTCATTATCATTTTTATTTAGGCAAAAAAAAAATTAAATTTAACTTATCCACTATTAAATTTGGTCTTTTTCCACCCATTAAAAATTAGAATACTGGAATCATTCAAAAATTAAACACAGGCAGTAATAGGAAAGTAGTTCAGTAAGTTACATAAAAATTGCTTAGTATTAATCAATATTTATAAATTATCTGTTACTTTTAAACAACTCGAAACATTGTTTGAATTTTCCCAAGTCCTTCTAAAAAAAGAATAAAAAATATCAATACATACCTTGAGCAAAATTGTTTTTTTTTTCTCTCATGAACCTGAATTATGCTCAGAGCCTATTTATTGAACTTTTCTGATGCCTCTCATTTGCACTCAAATATAATTATCTTTCACCCTTCTGCACGCGTTGACTTAATGGAGTATTAATTCATGCAGTTGCTACTTAAATTAAAGTTGCTAAACTAGTCTGAACAAGTTATGCACTGATCATTGTATGGATGTCCTTAAGAAGCATTCATTCACTGGGATGTTTTTTTATTTGTTTTGTCTCTGTAAGTTCTTATAATTTTTTTAGGATTATAGATTAAATATAGACCCATTCAACGAATATGAGGTTTGAATATTTTTTTAAAGATGCAGTACATAATATTTAAATTTTGAATATTATTAAATGTTTAAACTCTTCAAAGTTTTTTTTTAATTTAGTACAGATTTGTAAAAAAAAAAACTTACTGACTTTTAGTTCTAAAACTGTAAAAATAATTTCAACTATTATATCTTGGGTTGGAAAATTTGTAGGTCTTAAACCATTGACGAATATTTCTCACCCAAAGAAAAATTTAAGGTCCCAAGAGAAACTTTTGGGCAGTGGTTCTTAAATCAAACTGGTTGGTTTGTGTGTCAATAAAGCTTATAAAACGGCGAATAAAGGTTTAGGGATTGTTTTCACCTTCTGAAAAAATTGAATAAATAAAATCTTTAAACAACTAATTTTTTAAAAAATTGCCTCATTTTATTCTTTTACCACTAAAAATTTAGAAGTTTAAACAAAGGTTTAGGTTTAACGGGAGTCTATGTTATTAAAAGAGTTTGGGAAAGATTCACTGGGATCTTTGGGTAACAGTTTCTTGTATTGTTGTTCATTGTGTTTCTAATTTGTCTCCATGTTCCTATATCGAATAAAATAAGAAATAAGTCCAATCTTACTTGTATCGCTTTTTTAGCACCCTATAGTTCAAGGGAAATTTTTATTAGTTTTATAAGAAACTACGTTCCCCCAATGTCAAATCTCCATAAAAGCTATGCAAAATGACCATCAAAGAGATAAGAACCGATTGCCTTTGTATCCACGCAATCTTCCCAAGAAAGAAAGCAAGTATACACTCGCTATCAAACATCCACGAAGGCACTATTGCCAGTGACTGACACGATTATTCATTTTTTAAAAAAAACTGATAAGCCGCATCATAATGAAAGCGCTCCTATGGAGAATCATCCACCACAACCGAGCTGAGCGATCCCATCTTTCACCTCCTGCCCTCTTCTCATTTCCTTATAAAAGCAAACCGAGATAGATTTCCCCTCAATGACAACAGAGCTTCGACCTATATTGTCCACGAGACCATTTCGTAAACAATTCAGAGATTCTCCGCAAGAATCTCATCCGATCCCAATCGGAGAAGCATCAGAGAGGTTATCAAATTAGATGCCCTACTCACTACTGCAGAGGAAATTGCAACACTCTCTTTCATTCTCTTTGCTCCCGCGATGAAAAATGCCCAGATTATCGCCGCGATTGAAGCTTCGTTAGGTATAAGACGCTTTCCGATAATAACCTTGGTAAATTGTCTTTGTAAAGAGATCTCCCTCAAGAATGGGTGCTGATATCAGCCCGGCTGGTTGAGAGATTATCTATTAATAAAGGCGAAGGGAGTTATCGGGAGATTATCGACTCTAATGTACTCTATTTTGTGTCTTGAGTTTGGTACTTAGGAAGGGTTATCTAATGATCTGTTGCAACACTTGTGTATTAGTTAAGTGGGATCAAACTTTATTAAGAAATTATGCTGTTCATTGTGAAAGTACTTAATTATTATCTGATAGATTTTATAATTTTTCTCACCGTTGTTTGGGATAGTAATAATTTATTTATTCTAAAAAATTCCTTAATATTTTTTTCTTGCTATCCTTCGAGTGAGAATTTAAAAAAAAACTCGTTTTACTATTATATGCAGCGGAATAATCACCGAGTTAAATTGTCGAAGATTTTTATGTAATTTTAATTAAATAACCTAAAAAATAACAACTTTGAAGAACAAACAACTGCGATACTAGTTCATAGAGGACGTTTGTCACCTGATCCCTTTCTTTGTTTTTTGACCTACTGCATTCTACAGTTAGTTCTCTTTCTTAAGATTCTCGACCCAAGTTTCTTTTAGCGTATCCGTCCCCACCTTGAACCCAGAACAAAATAGATGCAACTCTTTGGCAAAGCGTTTTTAATCCGTCTCGGTAATTAGAAACGCGATATTCGCCCTTTGTGTGGAACCGAACGTCTTCTATAAAAAGAATCACAAAAGGAACCCAATAGGCCTAGCAGCCCCTTCGCTGGCTCGTAAATTAGATGAATTAATTCATTCCGACTCCACCCTTGCGCCAAATATAACCCCGTTCTCTACTACTTCAGGGGTTCCTTAACGTTTCCAGCGGAAGGTCCCAGAGAAAAAAAACATGGAGGGTGGTTAAGTGAGAAATGAAGAGTCAAGAAGGGCAAAAACCTGGAAAATCCTAACGAGTAGGGAATTATCAGTGAAATTTAGAATGTTCAAAATATTTTGGACACTTTGAAAAAACAATGTCAAATATCCGACAGAAAACCCATTTTGGTGTTTTTTACTTTATCGTTATTCTCTACCTTCCTTCAAAAAAAAGTTTCCATTTTCCCCGTCATATTTACATGATTTTTGTCTTTTTCATAGTAAAGGTTAGGTATTGTATTTCACCTGTGAGTGAGTTTCTCTGACAAGCTCATACGTATGAGGGGAAAAGTAGTTTCATCTTGCGTTCGGATTGCATTGCGGGGAAAACAACATACTCAACGCATAGCCTGGATATAGCGATTCTCGTTCACCTGTCTTCTGTACTAATTTTAGAACTTTTCGGGCTTAAATCTACTTTTTGGCGATGAATTACACAAAAACAATACCTATAAAAGCAATGTAATGCTGCACTTTCAGTTTTAATTAAGTAACTTGTAGTTTGCAGTAGGTAATTTTAATTTGTAGTTGTCTATTGTTTTTGAAATTTTTAACGGATATTTTTTGTAGTACTAGAAGATCAGTTGGGGGGGCTAGGTAATCGAATTCTACCTTCAGCAGATACAATTTCATCCGATAATTTTTGTATTTGTTGACGAAACCATCTTATCTTTAAAGAATTTGACAAATGCTGCCTACTTTAAATCAGATAAACTCGAAATATTGAAAGTTTTTACTTAGCTAACTGCGAGAAAAAAGGCTCAGAAAAAATAGCGTTGTTTCAGTTTTTTATTTAAAAAAAAACGCTGTGCATGCTGGGTAAATGGTTGCCTTTGGCGCAATTTCGTTTGTGAGTAGTATCAACACTTGGCCATTTATCGGAACACTTGGCGAAACAAAAAGAACCCATTTTTTCTCTACAAACAGGATTTAGTGTTGTTGAAACTTCGTCTCTCCATCGGTCTCGAACCGAAAGCATGCCTCCGCTCCTCGCGCGATCTTCCCTCATTTTCCCTAAATTATTTCCGTGCCTTTTCCTGCTTAGCTGCGTATATCCTGTGTCAAGTAAACAATAGGATGTCTCATTTTTTTTTTCAGGAGTTTTTTTGTGTTGCGCTCTCTCTTCCCCCGGAGGGTTAAATATAGCGAAACGCGAGATGCTCGTGAATTAAAAGCGGGGAGAGAAGACACTTTTCTGCGCCATTTCGCTGTAATTATTGGTGTTGGAGGATTCGCATATCGCCGGTCCACACCCTGTTCTGAAGATGATGAGCACAATTGAAAACCTTCTTCTTCTTGAACTAGTTTAGTGGATATAGTATTCGTTTTTAATACTGAGAGCGCTGGTAGAATTGTCGAGTTGGCGTGCCAGTAGAGTTTTCCAGTCACTAATTACAAATAGTTTAAAGAATATTTGTTATCCTCCAAAGTTTATATTGATTTTGTTTTTTTTTCTCATTTTCAGAGCATAAACTGCTTTTAGGTGCTGTATTTTGATTTTCTTTGTAACGTTTTTCTTAAAGGTGGTAAAAATTTGATTTTTATTCTCCAAATACAGATCAAATAGTACGTCTTTAATTTGAAAATTTCCTTTTATTCCTTTTACGTCATACCAATCGAGTTTTACTATTTCAATTCGAAGTTTTGGATGTTTCGAACTTCTTTATGGTGTTCTCCACATCGAATTATCCAACTTGCTCTGAAGTCAAATGCATTGTAAACCTCTGTAGTAAAATAGCTCTTTATATTACCATATCCTGACCAGATTATACCCCAATCTGAGATGGAATTTAATAATTAAAAGCTTTCTCATTACATTTTCATAGAAAATCAATAACAAAATCAATACAATACGACTGATTTCTAGAGATACAGTGAACTGTGGAAAGCTCTCTACAACTTTGTCGACTCCGTTTTGTATACCCACCATGGTATTCCTTTTCTTTCCCACGTCCATTCGAATTCAACTCCAAATTACTCGATGAAAACGTAACGAAAACGAACCTCATCGTTTCTCTCCCCTCGAGAAAACAAAGCTGAGTAGGCGCGGCTCCCAATGCGCTATCTGTGTTGTCAAGTAGGTCATCTAACATGTCACACACATTAGAGCGGTCAAATGGAAGGGATGTAGGTTGGTGTAGCCTTTTTCCCTCCCTGCACCCTGGCGGTCGTGACATCTGTCAAAAGGAATTGTTCTCTTTCTCCGATTTAATTGTCGGGAAAGTGCAGTGGGCGCAGTTCGGAAGTTTTTTTGATGGAGTTAATTGTCATCCTCTTTTACTGCTACAGCTAGGAAGTTTTTCCGAGTTATTTTAATTAAATCGACAAGTTTCGGGATAAAATATTTCAGCCTCTTGATTTGAATATAAAAATCCGGTTGTGTTAGCATACCATTTCCATACCATGTAAAACTGCAGAACAAAAGTTAAGATGATCTAAAAACCTTGATATAAAAGTTAGAATTTAGAATTTCTCAAAATAACACAAATCAAAACTCAATCAAAGGTCTCTAACATTTTGACTAGAATGCGTGGAAAATACTCGATTCTTCCCATGAAAGTAGATTAAAAAATTTAGATAACCACTATTTAAGTAAAAAAAAAAACGAAAAAATGAATACTTCATTGGAGTGATAAATTTATAATATCTATTTTAAATTCCTTCCTGTGCCTTTGGCGTAATTTTTTTTTGTTTACATCCCCCTTATAATAAATTCCTCAAAACATTTTATTTCCTATAATGCATACTCTCAAAAACAATATTTGTCCTTAGTAAAAGAATCAATTGAATGTGAATTTTAGTTTCATATATGACTTAAGAGTCCATGAATTTTTATCATTAACTGTCATCAATATTAATCCATTAATTGTCTTTAACCTGTGTTAAAAGCTCTACCCACAGACAGAGTTAGTTGAAAGAGGCCTAACCCTCTCCTACTCTCCAAAGGGGATTGCCCTGAGTCTTCTGCCTGCTCCAACTCGTGAATGGAATACCGCAGAAACTACGGCCTCCCCTTTATTGTAAGAATCTTTTTTAGGACCCTCTTTTGATTCCAAATATTTCCACTTTCGCCCCCGAGGGGCCCCAGTGCGCCCCGCCGCGTATATTTTTAACCGTTCTCTGCCTCTACGGCTTTTTTCCTCTTCGCAAAATATAATAAACTTGCGGGGGCCCTGCGTCTTCCGCTTGCTATTTTGGCGGCCAGAAAGGGTGTTGTGATGCCGGTGACAACAGCTGAGGCTAAAGCAGCGTGGATTGAGCGTGCACTCGCAAAATATTGAGTCGAATGGGTGGCTTTTTTTGCGATTTGCGACGAGGGGGCCCCGGATAATGCGCTGAATTTGAGATCTATATTGGGAAGCTGGGCTTGATTTAGTAGCGAAAACTCAGACTAGGATGACATTTAATGTGTTTCAAAATTTTCTTATTGTTCACATCCTCGTTATTATAAGTACTTTTTTAGGCTATCCTCGTCTCTCAAAACGCATTTGAGTTGTTAAAAGGAGTCAAATTATGACCCCCTGGACCCGAAGGCTTTGATATTGCTAGTCAACTTCCGTTCTACATAACTTACGGAAAAATTATTGTGTAATTATTATCAAGTGTTCGGTCATAGACTCTTAGAGAAGGCCGTATTTTTCTTTAAGAAATAGTAATTAAATTACTTTAGCCTACATAATTTGATAAATGCGTTTTCCAACATATTATGTATTAACATTATTATTTCGTTATTCTGGAGTAAGTTTAAAGAACTATTGGATTTTTTATACGAATAGTGAAATCTTCTTAAGTAGGTAGTAGGGGGGTCATCTCTAGTCCTTCTAATCCCACATTCTCAACGTTCCTCTAACTCTACGAAAAATGTTTGCCATTATTATGGTATGATGTGGTAAAATTACATTCCGTTCAATGTATTTGCAATTTATATGTGTCGTACATTAGATATAATTGCATACTATTTCACTCTTATATCTCTCTTTTGCTGTCATTCCCCTAAAACCTTAAATTGGGGTGTGACAAAAAGGAGGAGGAATAAAAAAGATAAAGAGGAGGTAATAAAAGAGGGGAGATACTTTTAAAAATTCTTCATAACACATTTACAACCACAATAGCACCAGAAACTGCGTTAAGTTTCCTCATTTATGTAGGAAAAAAAGACCATTGAAGTGCGAAACTGAAAGACACGTTCCATTTTTTAACCCTCGTGAACTCTAGATAAACCCCTGTCCATTTTTCGTCTCCCAAAGGTCCCGGGTGTGACAGCATTCTGAAAGCAATAAAAGTCGTTTCGGCAATGTTGAAGATAGGTTATTGAGACGTCGGCTACCTCAGTGGAATAATACGCATTGTCGCAGCAGTTTCCTCCTTCAAATATTGCTACATGATCCACCAGCCAAACGAGTTTCCTAGCAACGTGCTCTGGAGTTTTTATGAGTATCAATTCAGACAAGTGGGAATCAAAATATTGCTCTCTGCTTCAATTTTATGACCGGCATCGTTGTCACTTTATTTGCGAGTAATATCTTTATTGCAGATCAATCCCTGAAAATGACGATTGGGTTGATTTCTAATTCTTTCCGCTTAGTACATTCTTGTGGCGTTTCTTAATGATTCTTCGTTTGGTAGCAGCCAATGATTGTCTCTTCTTGTTGATGTTCTTTATCTTTGTTTTGATCCACACAGACGCGTGAGTCCTAGTTGGTATTCCAAGAGCATAGCTTGTTTTTCAGGGGCGTGATATAACTGGAATCATAATCCTTACATATCTATCTCCTGCTTCGAATAATCCAAAGAAACGTTTTAAGTGTGGAGTGGGAGGGTAGATCAGATACATAATTTAATTTCGATCTTTATATGGGGTTTTACAGAAGGATTGATGACAGAAACAAGAAAAGTGTTTGTTGATAGATAAATCAAGTATGGGGTTTTGTTAATAACAATCTTTATTCTTTTATCTGGCATACTAGGGCTTTTTCTCTCTTCAACCTTCTTAGATATCTTCTCTCAAAGACGAGAGCGTGATTGAACACACAAAAAAGTAAACAACTAAGCTATATAAAAAATTCCAGTTGATTTTATAGATGTCTGTAAAATACAAAAATAGCCTTAAAAAGAGGGAGATAGTTAAAAATTATTTCACTCATTAATTTTTTTTTTCATAGACTAGTCAAAACCATTCAAATATATTTGCTAGTAAGGTTATTTAAAACATGAAAACTTGCTAGTTTGCAAACAATCTTGGTCAATTCTTGAACAACCTAAACTACACATATTTTCGTCTTCGAAAATGGTCAGATAAAATTACTCAAGCGACTAAAGGGGAGAATGGATATCAAGTTGAATCACGTAGAATTGTTCAACCATGGAGAAACAGCCAAAAAAATATGCTCCTCTTTGATATCAGTATCCTTATCAGGGTTTTAATTAATATAAATGTTTTGACATTCACTTAATCCTTTCTTATCGATTTGTACATTTCATGACGCGAGTGAATGAAGTATAAATGCTTTGACATATTCACTTAATTTTTTTGTAATCATTCTACAATTCATAACGTTAGTGAATGAGGTATAGTAAATTGATGCACGCATGGTTTCTGAGCAAGCTTTTCCGATAAGGATGATGCGAGAAGAGCACTAATGAACAATGGAGTTGAACTTAATGAACAATAGGATTCCCCTCGGTCTTAAGAATCCAGTCTTCAGCCGCAGCTCTCCATCCTTTGAATAGATATCTCCAGATCTCGAATGATGTATGCTTCTCGCTTCAATTTGTCTCCCCGCTAAAGTGACATCTTCTGCTCCGGACAGAACTGAATACATCAGGTATTCCAGTTAAGTGAAAGACAAAAGTCTGAAAGGAAACAGAATTAAGAGACGAGAGAGATAGAAAAAAATCCAGCCAAATCAGCGATCTTTTTGTCTGGCAATCATAAAGACAAACGAAATAAATCTATAAATAAAAGAAAAAAGCAATCGGCATTCCTGCGCTTTGTTTGCTCGGAAAGACCAGTTAGCGAAACTCGAAATAGACGATCCAAGTCGCCAAGTTTGGCTTCCTTGGCGCCGATGGGAATTTGATGTTGTCGCTGATACGCGCATTTCTGCTCGAAGCAATTATTAGCTTTCGGACTTCTTTTTTGATGCGTTTTGGGCCGGATGAATGGAGCTTCGCGTTATCTTGTCGGGGCTCATAAGCGCGAATTGTTATGGAGTATGATGAATTGCTAATTGCCTAATTGGCCGAACATTTAAATCAAATTTAGCTAGAATCTGGCGAGGGGCTTCTGATCCATTGGACACTTAAACTGCAAGAATATTTTTATGACACAGCCTCCAAGCTCGAAGGCCCTCATTTTTCTATCAGGTAATTAGGGTTCTTAGAGGTTTCAATCTATCGCTCTTCTGAAAGCACATTAATTCAATACTTGGTATGGTTGGATAATCTAGTCTTGAAGGAAATGTCATCATTAGATTCGACTATCTCTGGACCCGTTTTCAATACTCTTTGAACGCACTTTAAATAGAAAAACGAATTCAAAAAGGCCAAGATCCCACTTTGTTCGAAGCAAACTTTTGCTTACAACAGTGTATTGCCTGAATGGTAACCTTCTAACCGGTTCGTACTGTATAACCATATATTATATCCTTCCGATTTTGCAAGTTTAATTCTACGCAACCTCTACTAACCCAATGTAAAGGATTAAATATGTATTTTCAGGGCTTTTATTAAACACAATGATAACAAACCTCAAAACTTATTTATATAGTCAAAGAATACTGTTTTTTAAGCATTTACGCGCAACCCCCTGAAATCAAATTCATCTTAATGGTCTTTTAAATATGCCTTTTGACTTTAAAAGTTGTTTTGCCAATAAATTAATGCGACGTTTGAATTTCCAGACAAACTATATCCTCAATGGCAATCACGTTTGTGCTACAGACATATCCAGCTTATCAATTCAATTTCATTTCGTTGGTAAACAGATTAAATCCGCTAAAATACAGCCTGTGGCATATCAGCAATGCATAAAAAAACATTAATGTCCCTCCAATGGTTTCGGACAACTCATCAACCACTGTTTGCTTGCTGAGAAAACACAAACAGCAATTAAAGACTTAGCACTATAGAAAACGATGTAATTTACCGTGATCCTAATTACCATTCAGGCGATTGTATCTGCTTGGAATCTCGGTAAAAAAGCAAGATGTAGTTATATCTTTTTCCCTCACAGGTCTTATGGAAGGTCGCGATTTCTAGAAAACCGAATCACCAAGGCCGCGACAGTTTTTTTGGGTGTATTAAAATGCTATTCTCTCCCCCCGTCGCAACGTGGTGTGATTACTTATATGGGTTTCATTACAATAGCAGTTACTGACAATCATTACATAATAGTAGAATATCAAAACTGTTTTTGTGGGAATAATGTGATTGTCACTATCTCCACTTAGTGAGCTATCACAAATACTGAATCAGTTGATGTGATTGTAAAAATACCAGTAGAAATTTTAAAAAGGTAGATAATTTTTTTATCAATTACCTGCTAAAATTGAATAACTGATGAGAACTCCAAAATCTTAATTTATGCTCCGTAAAACTGCTGTCCTTAACTTTGCTGGCTCTTACAGGGGCCTTTCCGAACATTTCGAAAACTAACCACGCAAAATTCGACCACTTTGATTCGAATCGAGAGTCCCCCCTACATCGTTGACAACCGCTTTAAAAAAAAACGCATAAAAATCCCTCTCAACGGCAACCGCCAGGCATTCCAGACAATCAGAATCGGCCGATGGACAACATTTTGTTCTAAGAGAAGCGTCGAGGCAACAATGATCGACCCTTAGCCTGTCGTCAATGGACTAATTGTTCTGCAATTTTCCTCAGCACAATGTTAACGAATGGGAAACCGTACCGCTTTGTTCTCCATTTTTTTGTGGTCATCGTTTTGAAGCGTTTTTCCCACTGCTTTTGACCTCCGAACGGAACAACAGGTGGTTTTATTCTTTTGACGAGTAATAAAGCCATTGTTGCGATCCTCGTATTGTGTTTTTCGCGTCTTTGAGTGGCCTCTGATGGGAGAGACAAAGTGAGCCGGCGCGACTCCTAATTAAATGTGCTCTCTCTCTCTCTTTCTGCTGCTGCTGTTGTTGTTGTGGGCCTCTCTTGATTTGTTTTTCTGGTTTGGGGGCAGTGTCCAAATTGAGAATGGTTTGGAAAGTGCCACTTGATTTTGCATCCGTCCCAAGCTGTTGTTTTCCGATATACCAAATAACTTTTTAGCTCAATACCTCGAAAACCTTTCTGAATCGAATTGTGTCCCCGCGGTTTATTAATATTTATTATTTTTTGGGGTATTGTCGTAAACCTCGATATCAAGAGTGTTTTGTAATTTGAGAAGCTTCTTTCTTTTGTCCGTAAATTTTAGTACTGAGTATATTTCCTTTCAGAGATATAATTCACAGTCCCCGATTTCCAAAAAATGGTTAATCGAAAATCGCAATTCCTTTGTTCAATTGAGGTTACAGTTAAACGGTGAAATCGTACATTTGGGAAACATGTCGACTTCCTTTTAAATCAGATTTTTTCTCCAGAAATGGACGAATATGTCGTTTAAATTAATTATCATTTTCTGAGCTCGTGTGAATACCCCACTATTCACTGTTCGGGCACCGATAACAATGCCTAAAACTATGCTGCAGAGTAAATTTTCGACTGTAATATCAGGCCCTTAAAAAATTGTGGATATGCCCTCGCATCCATGTGTACTTAACAGTACTTATAGAAAAGATGTACTAAATAAATGAATTGTAAAATGTTTACTTTCTGAAATGCAATTAAAACAATGAACTGTAACCCTTAAATAATACGCATCCCACGGGAATTACATTTCAATTAACCATAACCCACCTTAAACTTAATTAAAAACAACACTGGATCTCAAAGTTTACACCAAATCCAATTTTAGAGATAAATGGAAAATAATAATCTAAATTTCCCGCTCCAAATGCTCTTTTGTCTTCACAACAGTCTTTTTTTAATTTGTACTCAGTTCCCCTCTGTTTCAAAGCTCTTCACTTTTGTAATTGTGCGTTAAGAGCGATAAAAGCTTTGTGTTTCCCAGCGATCCCATTCTGAGCGTAACTTTTTATTATTGTGCCTCTATAACTGAGAAGATGCATTTTTGCCATGATGTATGTATTTCGAATGAGCGTGCGAATGACCCTAAGGCCATACTATAACTGCATTGTTTCAATGGATTCTTGTGTATTCGGAAACACAAATAGCTTTGTATATGTATTTTTTTTGTCTCTGACACTTTCTATGCTTACCCGCCGAAGTCGTAACAATGCTATTGTTTTAACCGAAATAATTAGTTCTTCGTAGTCGTTGCATGCATTCATTTACAATTGTGGAGTTGTTTAATTTTTTGGATGGGATTGCTGTGCTTACTGAAATTTTTAATTCTTCGCAAGTTTTAATTGTATTATTTGTATAAGTCAGGATTTTGGGTAGGAGAACATGTTTGTATTCGGCTTCCAGTCTGTAAACACTGGGAAAGCGCGATTTAAATACTGATTATGTCGTTATTTTTCCGTTTTTATGTAAAACTGGGGTAAACGATGTTTACATTGTAACAACTAAACTGTCTTTCTATATTTTCATCGATGTACATTTTATTTAAGGATTATGTATTTAAAATACTTATTTGTAGAAACATTGTAATTTGTTCAGCCCCTTGTGTTTAACTTGCCAATTAAGTATGATAGTTTCTCAAATATACTATCAAAAATTTTCTTAAATTCGACTGGTACTATAGTCTCTATAGGGTGCAAAAAAGAACAAATTTACTTTTAGGTTGATATTGGATATCTATGTATAATCATATTAAATAGGTTCTTGAAAACTAAAATTCTCTACCGATATTTCAAAAAAAGTAAGTCGTAAAGAAATAATACTGTACAGGAATCCCCATTTCAACAAGTTGGTAGACACAGTGGGTTTCTTCGAGTTCCGAAAAGAGTCGGTAATGAACCATAATGAACCACGCGTACTCGGTTCTTCAAAAGGGGTTTTGTTTTTCTCGAAAGGTCAACCCCTCGACCCCCCCGGAGGAGGGAGAGAGACACAGGGATTTTTTGGAGCAGATTAGTTTAGTGGTGACTGCGGTCTTGTCAAGACGTCTTGCTGGTAGCTTTGCAATTTGCATTCCTTTGACATCTTGGTATTCTGGTATTTATGGGTAATTAGTTATTTTTTAATTATTGGCTTTCGGCAAAAATATTTAGTGACAAAAGCAATTGTTTCCAATAATGTATAGACGTATTGTCACTCTATTCCCATCCCGTTGGGATTTATTTTTGTAAATACTGTATGTTAGTCGGATTTTGCTTTGTTTGTCAATGGAATGATGTTTTTGATTGTATTTAATCTCGCCTTCTTTATCAATCGAACATTATTAACCAATATTTTTGAGTATTTAATAATTAAATAAAAAAAATTGGCAAGTTTTGATGCATAGTTATTAACTTCTGATTTTTATATTTTGCCAGTTTTGTAAAATTATGTGAAATTAGTGTCATAATTCTTGAGTCTCTTGCAGCAACAATGAGCTAATAACTCCTCCAACAAACTAAGCTGATGGAGATAGCTCGTTGCTGCTGCATCTGTTACATTAAAAATCAAACTACAGTATATCTTCTATGTCTCGAAATCAAAGGGACACAAAAGTGAATTCGAGATATCGAGTTTTCTAGATAGAAAGGTATAAAATGGACTCTAACCGTCTGACGTCACACGGAACCAACACGTGACCTACTGAGCTTCCAATTGGTTACCACAGATACTACACTAGTAGATCTACTAGTGTAGTATCTGTGGTAACCAATTGCAAGCTCAGTTGTAGGTCACGTGTTGGTTCCGTGAAGTCTCGAACCAGATAGGCGGTTAGAGTCCATTAATTGAAATTTTATTTCAAGAAGGGAAATATTTTTTCGAGATAACGAGGCTATATATACTGTATCTAGTATTCGATTAGACATAACGATCCATTTCTCAACTAGCTTCTTTGCTAACAAGTTCCTTTCTCTCCCCAGGAGGATGTCATCTAAACGCAAGAGTCCTCCCACCAAGTTCACCGCCGAAGATCTGAGCAATGGTCTCCCCTTCCACCACCCGGACCACCCGAGCAGCACCTTCCCACCGACCATCCCCGAAGAGCCGCTGCTGAACGCCCCCCACCCACCACCGCTGAACGACGAGGAGGACGAGTTCGACACCATGACCTCCAACTCGGACTCGTGTCCCTCGAGACTGGACAGCGACAGCGACGCTGCCCCCCACACCAGCCGCAAGCAGAGACTGCTGCAGAGCGTCGCCGAGTCCGAGTCGGACTCGGACCCCGGCTGCTACAGCGGCAGCGAGGACCGAGGGGCCTCTGGCAGGATCCCGAGGAGGTCCATGGACGATGTGGTCAAGAAGCTCACCTCCAAGATGATCACCGGGGCTTCGCTGAGCGAGGCGGGGGAGGAGGCGGCGGCGGCGGGGGGAGAAGAGGCCAGGAAGCATACGAATGGGTGAGTGGTTTTTCCGTAGTCTGAGTCTAGTTACGTTTATTTTTTGTGCTTAAATAGTTTATACAAACCATACATTTAATGTTGTTTTGAAGTGCTTTATTGGATTAGCCAAAGGTCTTTAAAGTTTAAGCCCAAAGGCCAAGGATTATTTCATCTGGGACCATACTAGATTTTTATACATCATGAAGTACAAAACCCGCGCAAATTTGTTTCATACGCAGTAATGTGTGAAGTGCATCCTGCAACTCTTCCTATTAAATGGACGAGTCTCTCTCTCTCATTTGTTGATAATTCTCTCTCTTTCTCTCAATCTTTCTCTTTTCTCTTTCTCTCCTTGCTATACAAATTAAAAATATTTATTTGCACCTTTTTATTGATTAATAAGGATTTTATTATTAATTTTTATTTTGAGTTTATAAAAATGCTAAAATGTTGTTTAGATCTGTTCAAATCTATCATTAAAAGTTTATATTCTATTGTAAAATATTTACAAAATTAAATTTTAAAAGCACACATATTAGAAGAAGTTATTACATTCTCTGTAATAAATAACATTTTTAGTAACCTTACGTATTTTTTAAATTTTCATTCATCTTTAATGCGTAAAACTCCTTTCTAGGTCCTTTAACTTTATTTCTGGTAATATTAACTTATACTCTTCGGGCATTCTGTTATTTTTATATTCACTGCTTTGAAGTGTGCCACTCTCACTTATTTCTGACACATTTATTAACAAATAAAACATTAATTACTTAATAGAAAAAGCTGTTCCAATACATCGAAGAGCATGCCCTTAAGTGTTCATTAATTGTGTTTACAATGGCTCAACCTTTGCCTCGCTCTGTAATGAGAGAGAGCTTTCCGCTAAGCCTGGATTAAGCTTGGTTTACTTTCCCCGAGCAGAATGCGGTGATTTGGAGCTGATTAGGTCAGCTTGCTTTTAGTCCTGGGCCTAATTCATTATCCTTTTCGGAAGCTTATTGTAGAACTTAATCAGCAATAGCGTTTGGAATTGAGTTACTGCTGTTATTTGAGTTCAATTCCAGATTACTCGCTGGTTTGTTTGGGAAATCAGTGTGAAGGTCTGGTCGAAAGGGGTGAATATTTTTACTTCTTTTAAGTAAGATTTTAATTTATTTCTTTCATCTCTAACGTAGAAATCAAATGAGCACCATACAGATCTTTTCTGTTTAAATTCGGTAAATCTATTTAGTAATGTAAATCTATTTAGTAATCAAGATAATTTAACTAATAAAACAGATGAAAAAATTGTAGCTGATTAAGTACTACAACAAACTAAAGGATAATTATACTAAAACTCCAAAAAGACATTACTAAAAGGATAATGAATAGCCTTGGACTAAAAGCAAGCTAAAATTTTATAGAAAAATCTCTAACTTTTTAAATGACTACACATTTTTATGAGGCTTCTTGCTTTAAAAGGGGGTTTATCCTCATCAAATCGAAATTTTTCTAGTAAATACATAAATCTTTGCAATCTGGCAGCATCATGGAAAACAACTCATCGTCGTTTATTTTTCCTCAATATAAAGGACGACCTAAGTTTATTTCACAATACAAACCTGCTTGGCAACTCTCTGGACATACGTAAGATATTTTTTTTACACCGCTTCTTCAAAAATACGATATTTCATCACAACCCCACCATCCGAGCAAAATGCACTCCTCTGGCAACATAGCCGACATACATCACAGGGTGGGCCTCATATTTTCACGGGGGGTTCGAGGGGGCTACACCATCCCAGTAGTTCCGCTCGGGTTGATGGAAGCAGAGAACAACAGCTGGCTTCTCCCCGAGGTGACATGTTGACTTGTCGCTCACTCGGAGAGGTCTTCTTCTTCTTCCCCATTCACAATAAATCTCGAACGCAGACATCGACAAGGGATGCATGTCCCGAGTGCGTTCTAAAAATGACGACACCCTATTGTTCTTCGCTTTGTACCCTTTTCTTCTTCTTCTGGCTGTCTGGAGTTTCCCTTCCCCGTTTGACTGGCATGTCTACCCCCTCGGGTTGAGGGATAAAGACTGTCAGTGATATTGTGGAAAGAGGAAAAGGTGTGGAGAAGTTTATACAATATTTCTATTTCTGTATGTTTGGAATTGGTGTAACGGTGTCTATGAACAGATGGAGTATTTTAAAGCCTAGTGCTGCTAAGTACCCCTGAACAATGGATAGGTTTTTTTTAAGTCATTGTTGAATTTTGAAATCTTTTTTTTTTTTAGTATTCTCAGTTGAAAAGTACTTTCACCAAAAAGATTCAAACAAGGTTGAAAATAACCTTGCGTGTGACGTGACTTATCAGGAGTTAATAAATTTAAAGACAATCGCGTATTGCTGCAAAAAAAGAAGTTGCCTTCCCGGTTTATACGTAAAAACCCTCAACAATCCCAACGAACAAACAAGAAATAACAGTGTGTGGTCCACGATATCTAACAATATGGGATAAAACGAACTTGTTCTAAAATCGAGCGTAATTTTTAATAATTAAACGATACATGTAGTACATGTCTACCATGCGGTGGAGCTACCTCTTTCCCAACAAACTCTTGAATAATTCTTTTGTCAGCTAGGTATAGTTTTCCATAATCTTAATACTATAGATTTAAAGGAGATTGAATATCACATAGATCACTATTTGACCAATTAGATAAATGTATATTTTTTTTAAATTAAGGTTTTTTTGTTGCATTGTTTTGTGTTGTTTGGGGACTTACATTTCCTTAATCTCATATCTCCCTTCCAGCAATGTCATTAGACATGGTTCTTTACACAATTTCGTATGGTCAATTTGTCAAAACATTAATCCATCTCAATTTTTCCCCATCCCATCTCTTTTATTTCCTTACATTCATTCTCCTATCTTATTCCCAGCCCTTCCAAGAAACAAGCGAACCCAAAGCCTGGCTGAATTACTAGACAACCAACTAGAAAAAAAAAACTCCCAGAAACATTCTTCGCGCGTCATACGAGAGAAATACTGAAATCCAATATTTCAAACGATTGTCAAAAGAACAGGGATGGAGAAAAAAGGCAGCGACGACCTCTGATATGTCACCGGGCACTTCGCAAAATATTAGATGACAGATGATGCCAGATTCCATCTGTGTCTTTTGGTCTTGTGGCATTGCTAATTATCTAACCCTGCTCTATCTCATTCATTTGGTGGTTGGGGGAAAAAAAGTTGTTCGCCTCGGAACAATCCTCAATGCAGGTAAGGAAATAAGGAAGAAAAGCCAACTTTAAGTCGCATCTGTTTATTGGGACAAAAATATACAGCGTTTTGCTTATGAACGTTAATCATAATCATCTCCAACATCCAATCATTCATACAATCATTCGGAAACAGGCAGATACATTCGAATTTATACTGATCCGCCCTAGCGGCATTTTAAGTAAACATAAATTTGCATATAGTGAAAACAAAACTATGCAGAGAAGTCACTCTTGCGTGACCATAACTCCTGCCCCAATTTTAAATTTAATAAACTTAAATTAAAAATTGAAATAAATCAAAGTTCATCAGATGGGCAGTTTCACCAACTTGGTGATGTTCCTTTTGAAAAGCCCTTTGGCTGTCTTGACAGTGATGACACGAACAACCTGGTCTTGTCCTGGGTGGACTTCTATAATTCGACCTAGGGGCCAAGTTGCAGGTGGGGTATTCGGCTCCTTTAGGATTACTAGGTCGCCTACTTGTAGGTTAGCATGGACCTTTCTCCAATTCTTTGGTCGCTCCTGCAAGGAATGCAGATATTCCTGGCTCCATCTCTTCCAGAAACTAGACCGCATATCTTCCAATAGCTGCCAGCGAGTCGAGGGGCTGATTGATTCTTCAGTCACCTGTTCAGGAATAGATCGAAGAACTTCTATTAAGAAATGAGCTGGAGTTAATGCATTCAAAGAATCAATATCATCTGAGGGAGAAACAAGAGGTCTGGAATTAAGGATTGCCTCTACTTGGCATAGCAAAGTACTTAATTCCTCAAAAGTGAGGCTGTTATCACCAATTACTCGCTTAAGGTGATACTTCACACGTTTAATAGAGGGCTCCCAAATGCCTCCGAAGTGTGGAGACAAAGCAGGAATCATGTGCCAGTTAATGGAAGACTGATTTAGATAAAATGCAATGTCTGGATTGCGATTGATCTGCCGCGCAAACTTTGACAACTCGTCAAGTTTTCGCCTGGCTCCATGAAAATTAGTCGCGTTGTCGCAGTAGATGTCACTGGGGGAACCTCTGCGGGCACTGAATCTCTTCAATGCTGCAATGAAAGAGTTAGTGGTAAGGTCACTTACTGCTTCAAGATGGATCGCTTTTGTGGCCATACAAATGAATAAAGCTATGTAGCCTTTAATGCTTTTTGACCCGCGTCCTTTGCTCATTCTCAGCATTATTGGGCCTGCGAAATCAGTTCCACTTTTGCTGAAAGGTCGTGATATTTGCACTCGTGATTTCGGTAGATCGCCCATAATTTGGTTAGGATGCGACGATCTGAACCTGCAACACACTAAGCATTTATTTAGAACACTTTTTATAACTATTCTTGCCCTGATTATCCAATATTGCTGTCTTAAGATGTGTAGCAGACAAGAAGGACCTGAATGGAGATTTAGGACGTGCAATTCCTTTACAAGCATCTTGCTGATTGGATGATCAGGGGGCAAAATAATGGGGTGTTTGGCTCCATAAGGCAAATCAGCCCTTTGGATACGGCCTCCTGCCCGTAAAACGCCGTCTTTGTCGATAAATGGATTCAGGGAAACAAGTTTACTGTTAGCCTTTAGACACCTTTTACTTCTTAACCTGCTCAATTCTTCTTGAAAATGGCATAATTGGACCCATTTAATTATGACCATCTTGGAGTAATCTAGATCTGATAGGGTTAGGGGCAAAACAGGTAAAGTAACTTCAGAACCTTTGATTACCTTAAAATATTTTAAACAATATGTAACAATTCTCATTATGCTAGAGAATGAAGAATACTTATGAAACAAATACTCCAACGTATCATTTTGACTTACATTGAGTTCAAAATTGAACACCTGCTCTTTACGAGCTTCAGGGATTGAAACACTGGACCCTTCTACAGTCAAATCAGCTTTAGGCCACTGATTAATATCATCCTGCAGAAATTTTGGTCCTTTCCACCACAGTTCAGTATTACTCAATACCACAGAATCAACACCTCGTGAGGCCAGGTCAGCGGGGTTGTTCCGGGATTGGACATAATCCCAATTAGTGGCAGGCAAAGTTTCTAGTATTTCTGATACTCTGTTACCTACAAATGTTTTCCATCTACTCGGATGAGCAGATAACCAGGCTAGAACCACCTTTGAGTCTGTAAAAGCAAACACCTTTAAATTCATATTTAGAATAGACACTACAGATGTAACAAGTCTTGTTAGTAACAGGGCACCAGAAAGTTCCAACTTTGGGACAGATAGCTGTTTAATAGGGGCAACCTTTGTTTTTGATGCTAAGAGTTTAACTTCTACCCTATTCTTGCTTTCACTACGACAGTAAATTGCAGCTGCGTAAGCTTGCGTTGAAGCATCAGAAAATCCTATCAAGGAAAGATTATCTTTGCAAGATGCTACAAACCTAGGTATACGAATCTGGGTTATCCTATTGAATTGTTCTTGAAACTTTTTCCAATCTAAAGTTATATTCTCAGGCAATGGATCATCCCACCCACATTTTAACATCCACAGACTTTGAAGAAATATTTTGATCCAAACCACACAAGGGGACAAAAAACCTAACGGATCAAAAATCTGGGCAGATTGGGAGAGAATTTTACGTTTGGTTAAAGGCTCTTCGACATCAAGTTGAGGTATAAAAATAAATACGTCATCACAAGAATTCCAGGTTAAACCCAAAACCTTAGAACTTACTTCACCTTCAATGATTAGGTTAGTTTTATCCATCTCAACACCAATATTGTCTAGAAGTTCATGTGAATTTGATCTCCACTTGGATAATTCAAACCCTCTAGATTTAAGAAGTTTAGAAACTTCGTTGCACAACTGAATGGCGTCAGACACCGATTCAGCACCTGAAAGTAGATCGTCTACATAGAAGTCATTCACAATTACCTTTGAAGCATTTGGGAAACTTGCTTCTGCATCTATACCAACTTGTTTTAGACACCGTGTAGCCAGAAATGCTGAGGATGCCAACCCATATGTAACTGTAGATAGTTTAAATTCCATGATGGGTGTACTCTGATCGTTACGCCACAATATGCGCTGAAATGACTGATCAGGAGGGGCAATTAAAACTTGTCTATATATTTTAACAATGTCGGCATTAAATGCAACCTTGTAAAATCTAAAACTAAGTAAAATATCAAACAAATTTCTTTGTACTTGAGGGCCTACGCAGAGAATATCATTTAGAGACGTTTTACTAGTAGTAGGACAGGAACCATCAAATACTACACGTAATTTGGTAGAGGTGCTACATACCTTATGAACAGCGTGATGAGGTAGGAAAAACTTATTTTTGTCCTCGATCATGCTTGAATCGTCATCGGAGACTTTCATATGGCTGAGGATCCAGTAGTCTGACATGAAACGCTTGTAATCCATCTCAAGTACTGGATTACGCTGGAATTTTCTTTCGACACTTATTAAACGCAATACTGCTGCACTGTAAGAGTTCCCTAGTTCGGATGAGGTTTCCCGAAAAGGCAATCTGACTACAAACTGACCTTTGATATCCATCGTGTGATTCTTAACAAAATGGTCCTCGCAGTATTGCTCCTCTGGTGTAAAGTTCGTAGTTCTTTCTGGCACGGATTCGACCTCCCAGAATCTTCTCAGCTGCATATCCAGGCTTGACATCGTCAGATTTAAGCTTGTGACTCGTTGTAGAGCATCTGGTTTTCCGCATACAATCCAACCTAGCTTGGAGTTTTGGGCTAGTGGACTTCCATCCGACTTCAGAACTTGACCTGGTAGGAGGATCGAGAAAAAAAGATCTACGCCAAGGATCATGTCGATTGTCTCAGAGCGTCCGATGGAAGGATCAGCCAATTGCAATCCTTTTAGTAGTGAGAGCTCCTTGGGCGTAACTTGAAACGACGAGTGGGTGGCTGTCATGGTTTTCAATACAAATGCATCAATCTTGAACTTGAAGTTGGGATCAGCTTTTGAAGAAATGAAAAGATTTACGGAGCCCAAAGTCCTTACAGGATTTGAGACTGAAAGACCAGTTACTGGAAGGGTCTTGCGGGAGGTGAAATGTAAACTCAGCTTCTTCATACAGGCCTCCGAAAGAAACGTCGCTTGAGAACCCGAATCTAACAGTAGTCGGATGTCTTGGAGTTTACCTTGAGCATCACAAACTGATACTATTGCTGTGGGAAGTACAGCGGTGCTACAGGTTATCGAGTTCATCAAAAAAGGCACTGGGTTTTCTTCTTCTCTTGACGTGATGGTCGTCTTCTTCACTTCGGGAACTTTGGTGACTGCACAGTTAGTATTGAAACTTTCATGGAGAAGTGTATTGTGCTTACCGTTGCACATTCGGCAGGTGAATTTCGATTGACAGCTACGGTTGAGATGAGATGATGATAGGCAGTTCCAACATAAAGACCTTTTGCGCACAAAGTCCTTTCGAGCATTCAATCCTAACGCTTTGAATTGTGGACACTTGGAGAGAGAATGCATGCCTTTGCATTTCAGACACGTTGAAGCTGAAATGCGAGGAGGGGTACTGGAACTAGGAATTTGATGCAGGTGATCCGGCGCTGAGTTGACCGCTTCGAGAGCACTGGATCGCTCGTTGAGGAAATCCAAGAAAGACTGGAACGTTGAGAAGGGAGTTGACACTGTTTTCTCCGACCAGAGACGTCGCGTTTCTGGATCGACCTTTTCACATAGAAGATGAATCAACCAAATGTCGGCTGTGGTGGCTGCAGCATCCACTGTCCTCAATCCACGAATAACTTGCTCAGATACATCAGCCATTGATCTGAGATTAGAAGAGTTGACCGCACCTATTTGGGGTTGACTTAGAAAAGTATTGAGCAGAGATGTGGCGATGTTTTTCTTCTTGTCGTACCGGCTCACTAACTTTTCCCATGCCTCTGGGTAGCTGACATCAGAAACTGGGATGTGGCGAATGATAGCTGCGGGAGCTTCGCCGAGAAGACCACGTAGATACTGGAACTTCTGGATGTTCGTCAGATTTTCATTCTTATGGACTACGGTGGAGTAGAGGTCCTTGAAGTTTAACCACTCGGCATAATCTCCTTGAAATGAAGGTAGATTCAATCTGGGGAGCTTGAATTCAGGGGTGGATCTGAAGCTTTGTTCAGGATCCGGAGTTTCTTCTCTTTGCTGGACAGTTGAATTCAAGGCTGCTGTTCTGGCGGCTATAATCCCTCTTAGTTTGGCACAGCAATCGTAGAATCGATTTTCGACGGCTTCCCTTTCTGATTGCTCTTCTGGTAGAGAAGAATCAAGCTGACAAAACTGGTCGAAGGCAACTTGAAGGCGTTCAAGCCTGATGCCGATGGCGTTGATGTCCGTCCGATCGTTGATAGAATTGACGAACGATTCAATTCTGGTAATTGCTCTCTTCTCATATCCTCGAGCCCGAATTGAGGCACTGTAATCTTGATCGTCACCAGCTTCGCTCATGATGAAACTGCAATCTCGGTGGAACCTCCAAACTGTTCGCCTCGGAACAATCCTCAATGCAGGTAAGGAAATAAGGAAGGAAAGCCAACTTTAAGTCGCATCTGTTTATTGGGACAAAAATATACAGCGTTTTGCTTATGAACGTTAATCATAATCATCTCCAACATCCAATCATTCATACAATCATTCGGAAACAGGCAGATACATTCGAATTTATACTGATCCGCCCTAGCGGCATTTTAAGTAAACATAAATTTGCATATAGTGAAAACAAAACTATGCAGAGAAGTCACTCTTGCGTGACCAAAAGTGTTAGAGGTCGGTTCTTAAAATAGCTTAGTAGACATTAAGCCTTTGTTGAGAGTTATCACGTGTAGATCAGTACAAAATCTGAATCCATTCATAAAAAGGGTTTGTACCGAAGATTGCTATGTTTGGAAGTTAGGGAGGGTTGTTTCTCTACCCAGTAGAACTAAAATAGGAATTTTTTTTCTAAAGTACTCTTGTTTTCTTTCATTTTTTTTGCCTAGATTTTACTGTGATTTTTATAAGTGTTTAGCAGAAAATATCTGTACAATTAAACTTAAAAATGTATTGCCACTTGATGCTACTATACCTCTGAGTAAAATTATTCGTTTTTATCTTTCTTATAAAAAATTAGCAACAAGAAAAATGAAACAAGTAAACAAAAATTTTATTCTACTCCTTTCATCATTCAAAAGTAACTCTCCCCTTAAATATTACCTTACTTTTAGTTTTTAATACGAAGTACATTTTGATATTAAGAAATTCTTTTAAGTTTATTTCTTTAGGATTACAATTTAATAAAATGTATCTTTTTTAAAATTGAATCAGAAAAACGGACTTTTAATATCCCCTTTTTTGTTTGTTCGCTGATATTGTAATTGTAAAATTCACCCTCTCTCCATCAAACTACGTCGCCAAGGGCTGGCTCCAAAACCGGCGAGAGAGCTGCCAAACTTGGCAACCCCCAATCCATTGTTGTCATGCCCGCCCATTGTCATCGAGTGGGCTGCTGTCACCGATGCTCCCGCGCATCTTTCACGCCCCCGGCGACTCCCTGCTCTTCAGCACTCAATTCGAACGAAATTTAGCGGGGAGAAGCACTCTTTGTAATCAATTATGGGTTATCTAGTAATTATTACTTGTTCACATATTATGGCAGCTCATACAAATCCATTCTTATGTAATCCAAAGCCTGGATATTCGTTTTCATGTTGAAATTTCAAAAGGATTGTTGAAATTTCAAACATGAAGCATGAAACATGTTGAAATTTCAAAATAAATAAAAAGTTGCCAAAATTAATGACATTCAAGCTGAGCGAAGTTGTCAAAGATTGATTCTTAAGTGAATGTTTTTTTTTTTTTTAATATTTTGTTTCATATAGTTCAAAATAAGGGTGTAAACTGAATTTATCGTGTATCACTTATCTTTCATGATGATATCTGGTATCATGTTTTCCCCATTTTCGTTTTTTTTTTCGCTACTTGTTTAAAAGAACATCTTAGATCGTGATCATTAAATCACTTAGCCTCATTTATCAACATATGTATTTTTTACTCTTCTTTTTGACTGTTTAATATCCATTAAGAAACAATTTCCTTTGTTTACCATTTGTTTATGTAAATACACTTTTATATAACGATTTAATTAACATTTTAAATCATGGCAATGTAATGTGATTAAAATGAACTTTTTCATTATTTTCGACAGATTGTACATTATCGTTTTACTTTTAATGACTTGGGGGTTTTTTTTTGTAACACACTGTTTCCTACTTTCTTAATTTTTTAAAATATTTTCTTATTTTGTAAACTTCTTAAAGCATTGTCACAAGGTACTTACATTTGATCCCAATACAATATTCAAATCTCTTGTCCTCTACAATGTAAGTCTTCAGCCTTTTAATAAGAAAGTATGAGAGGAAGGATTTCCCAGGGATTATAATTAGAAATTACCTGTCAGCAAGATTTAGGAACTTTCCTCGTTTATACCTCCCCTTTCAAAAGTTTGGAACCCATTTTAAATTTTCATTAACCAAGGATTAAGCAGACCTTTGTTTGGCTTGGAAAATACTTAAGCTCAAAATAGATTTTTCCTTCTCCTTTGTATCTCTGCAACCCTTGTGTTATAATTCTTAGTTGATAATCCTTAATCTTCTAGCTTGACTTCAAAACCATGGAGTTTAAAGA
Organism: Tetragnatha montana; assembly: GCA_963680715.1. Classification (NCBI taxonomy): domain Eukaryota; kingdom Metazoa; phylum Arthropoda; class Arachnida; order Araneae; family Tetragnathidae; genus Tetragnatha; species Tetragnatha montana. The sequence goes on from OY796683.1 coordinate 22,553,236, forward strand.
GAAATTGTTTTGCATGAAACTGCTGTTATACACCTGTTATAGAATCTGTATTTCTTTTATAAATCTTGTATTGTTCCTTTGTTTTGAATTCTTTGAATTCAAATATTAAAAGTGTCGTTCTAAAAATAAAAATACGTTCGTCTACTCAAAAGTTGTTGAACTTGAAGGCATAAAAGTCTTTAGACCTATCACTCAGTGGACGATGGACTAGCTAGGTCCATCTAAACACTTATTCAAAAAGAAACTAAAGGATTTTTTTGTTCTGGTTGCTTTACATCTTTTCTCGTTATTCTGATACTTATGATTTTGTGACCCTTCTGCACTTTCCTTGTTGTTTATTATGTACTTAAATTTTTATTATTTACTAAAAAGTTATAATTTTTTCAATGACCCACTGTCCGCCTCTCGGTATTTGTCCTGCCCAAAGTGTTCACTTATTTTTATTTCCGTAAAACACAAATACAATCCACATAGTCGCTTGGGACCGCTTGGTCCATTTAGGAGACCAAATAAACAGCTAAATGAAAAACATAAGAGTGGCAAACAGGGTGTCATTAAAATAATACACATTTTCAGTCATACAGATATACACAAAAGACACAAAACTAGAATCAGGGTTCCCACTGGTCAGGGAATACCTGAAAAACCTGGAAAGTCATACAGAATACCTGGAAAATGAACAATTTTTAATGTTTGTGTGTCAATTTTGGCTTTAGAAAGTGGAAAAAAAATAGACCATTTATTGAAAATATATGTTCATTAACGCAAGACATATCTGAAAAATGCTGAAAATAGCCTGGAAAAGTCAGGGAATTTTATTTCTGAAATTGAGTGGGAACCCTGTATGTATAAGCAACGGAAGGACAAGGAAAAAACCTACATTAAAAAATTTTCTATATCATCTATCGAAAACAAAAAATTCCTTTAGTTTCTCTTTGAATAAGTATTTAGGTGGACTATTTGTATTTCTAACGGTAGCATATAATAAAGTTTGGGGACTACATTTTGTCACCTACATGGACCAAGAGGCCTAAATAATAAAAAAAAGTAATAATGGAAAAATTAATAAGAAAAGTAATTGTTATCATAAATGAGTTCATGTTGTGTTTTCTCTTCCTGGCAGGTCTCGCGGTGCGGGCGAGCGCGTGCTGATGGAGAGCGAGGACCTGAAGGTGACGCTGAGCGAGAAGATGAGCAGCGGCGACCGCCAGCGCGTGCTGTCCGAGCTCATCGCGCAGCTGCAGCGCATGAAGTCGCAGCTGCTGGAGGAGCAGCAGCACAGGGAGGTGAGTAGAGCTGCTCTCTCTTTGCTGCATCAATTAAGTGCTGAGATATAAAGTTATATCATTTGGTCGCTAAAACATACAGAATTTCCATGTCCAGAGTCCAGCTACTCTTTGTGAGGATGTTTTTAGGGCGTTGAGCCTTAATTTGAGATTTTCTCTCTTCGTTTGGATTCAATCATATTGTTGCGACTTTAACTCAAGAAGCCAGGCTCTGCTATTCTTAACATTAGATTTTAATAGGAGACAAATTTGGGTTTTTTACAAAGATGTATATTTACAATGAAAAATAATAAAAACTTAACGCTTCTTGACATCACAAACTAACTCTGTCCATTTCATCTACCAAAAACTCCAAACTATTTCCTTTTCTATTTTCAAAACAAATCCTCTCGCGCAACAATTACTTCTACTGTTGAGAGTCCCGGCATCACCAGTCCAGTCACTGGCTGGACTAGTGATCCGCAACAATATTTTACTTTAGAATGCAATCAGTGTGGTACCTGAACTACCCATGACACAAGTGATTTAGGTAGACCGCCGGTATATGCCGATTTAGGTTTCTCTTGTTAATTAGTTTCTCATTCCATCTGGCAACAATGTCTTCTCTTGTCCACCCTAAAGGACTTTTAAGTGATTACCTGAATGAATGTATAGGGGCTTTTATGCCCACTTCCTCTAGGAAACATGCTTATTTTGGTTGATGACCATCCTTATTTGGTTGAGACATACATATAACGCTAAAAATTTCTGTTATTGGAGTAGTAGGCACTGTAGCTTTTAAGGGAGGTTTGAAATTTTTCAATGTTATTATTTCGTTTGCAATTTTACTGGGATTTCTCATCAACCGAAATGTATTCAGCCAACTTAAAACAACGTGGTTATTTCATATATCAGTTTAAAAAAAAAAACAATGTAGTATCAGTTATTTGCCAAAACCGTCATCTCTCGCGGAACAGACAGGGGTTGAGACGCTGAGAACACGGCACTAGAAGATGTTGGGGACGCTTCTTCCGGAGCGGAGGATCGCGGGGTCCTAATCCACCGTGGACACCACCCGCTCCAAAATACCCCGCGAATCATTAGCTGGAGGGGCGATCCATCCTGGCACGCTCCACTTCTCAACGCTCCGCCACTCGCCAGGTATGCTGCGGGGGCCCACCTAGGCAGCCCACTTCACGGCCTGTCTATTGTCTCTCTCTTGTTTAGAATGGGCATTTGGAGTATTTGGGGGTGCGATTCACCGTGACCGGTCCTATTTCTAGGATTTTTACACTTTCGACATTGGGTAATAAACTGGTGTCTTCATTATTGCATGCTTCCTTAATATCTTACTTAGGCGCTGCCCACACCGAGCTCGCCACTCCAGAGCAATAAAATAAATCAATCTTGACCCCTTGGCCCTAGCAGGCTTCGCAATACAAGATAACGTTAATTGACCTCCTGGACAGTCGAGTAAACAAGACAACCTGAGTCCGCCTGTCAAGATAACGATCTTTATTGCACAGTACGCACGACGAGCTCGGTGTGGGTAGCGCCTTAGACTCATCGGATTAAAAATAAGTGAGAATAGAAGTTAGATAATATAAGGGGAGGTAGCAGGAAGGAAAATGGGTGTAGAAAGAAAAATTAGGTAAGGATAAGGAATAAATGTAGGGAGAAGAGTGTATAGTAAGATACAGAGAACAAAACCAAAACTTAGTTCGACTACTGATACAAAATGTTTTCTGCAAGCCGTTTCTTTGTGTTCCAAATTACTAAATTTATGCTCATGGGGATTAGCTTGTATTTCTGCACAATCCCTCGCTCTCATCAAGGCAGTCAATTGACAGAAGCATCCAGTACAAAGGTGTGATAACTTACAACACTTTTATTGTTTTATAACTACTGTTTCTGTTAATAACTTCAATAGTTTTGATGGTTGATTTGATTTTAACTAAACATTGCTCACTAACACCTATCCAGTATGAAAGGTCTAATTACACCGAGTTTTGCTCTGGTAATAATCTCAAAGCCATCTATTTAAATTCCAGACTAAGTAAAACATCCTTTCACGTAAATTGATGCAGATAAATTTCGTGGGTTTACTTACTGGATAATTACTCTAACTCAACCATTCCCAGATTGCTAATCACTACTAGTAATGAACCACAAGTAATAACTATCATTCCAGAAATGCCTTCTTCCTCATGTTCAACCCTTCCCCTTCAAGCATACCAACGCCATAATTACCCCTTTTCCTGTCCGGTAATCATTATTTCCGGAATGCCCACTGACTGTTTGGACAGCCCCGATGATTGACCACTCCATCAATCCACGTTCTCCATCCATCCCCCTACAAACGAGATTTCAGTCTACTCTGTCCCACATTGTCTTTCCCGAAGAAGAATGGTCCTCCCCGGCATCCGCAACGCGACACCATCCAGAGAACTGCGTCTCCAGCGGCGATAAATTGTCACCCCGCAGAGGGGGTGAGGTGTCGGGCAACAGGTGTAATCGCCCTGAGGGGGGAGACGCCATCTGGAGAGATCCACCTCCAGTGTCACCCTCCGCTCTTGTGAGGGATGGTTGTAGGGGTGAACTGTGCTCTTTTGTCTATTCTACTTCTTGTCTTCATTATGCAGTGGTTACTGTAGTGTTCTTCCAGTTGTGGGCCTTTATTTTTTTTATATTTGAGTTATGGATGGTCTTTGTCGGTTGGGGTGTTTTTTTGTGGTGTAGAAGAATGGTGAGAAATGTCGTTGTGGGGAATCGGATACTTGTGGCCAGATGAATTGTTGGGGGAGTTTCTTTTCTCGTTGGATAAGGGCTCTTTTATAGTCAAGTTGAATCTGAGCTGAAACTGAAAAACTATTAATCACTGGACCCCGACACACTTTCCCCTTCCAGCGTTCGCAATACAAGAGAGGGGGGACGAGAGAGAAAAGTATCCTGTTTGACAGTCGAGTAAACAATCTCCCTTTGAGAGCGGTTCTCCCCTCTTGTTTTGCAGGGTGAAAGAAAAGGATATTTATCCCAATTTGGCGATTTTTCGAAGACTCCCGTGAGAGTGGGTTGAAATCGGACTTTCGAAACATCTACTCCCGTGATGTTAAAGGGTCTTTGACATTAAGGGGTTAAAGGTTAAGGGGATTTGGGGGCTCATTCGCTCATTGGTGGAGAAAAAATACATTTACGCACAGCGCAGTGGAGGGAGCTTCATTTTCTGCTGAACAACGACCGAACGATCCACCATAAAAATTCCTACCACTTGTTCCCACCCAATTGGCCAGTGCAGAGCGGGGAACGTTCAACCCCCTCCTCAACACGACCCCCTGTGAAATTTATGACTAGGGTCCTCTTTTCGTATCTTGAGTTCCGTGAGAAAAAAAAACAGTGAGTGGAAATTTGAACAGGCCAAAATAAAATACAAGACGGGCTGATAAGCATCATTTGAAAGAAGTGTCCGTGACTAAAAATAAAATGTATTGTTTTTAATCCAGATTTTAAAGTGAAATAATTTAACGTATTTTTACTGATTGGTGGTTCAATTACTAATACTAGTTCATTTCGCTCCAGCCACCCAGCCCCCAATATATATATCACTTAAGCATCAAAGTAAACAAATACTTCTTTTATCAGAATGAATAGTTAAGTAAATGAGAACGAAGGATGGGCATCGTAGGCCTTGGCCCACTAGGGCTGTTGCGCCAATGAGTTTTTAGTAAAGTAAAGTAAATAAATACTTCGTAATAGAATTTTCATAAAAATCATTTTGATTACATTGCCGTTAAGATTGCACCACATTGCCAGGTCTATCTTAATTTATGGGAATCAGTTTGGAAAGCATTCCAATTAGTCTTCACACAAATAAATATCATCAGAGAATATTCTAGGTTTCTTATAAGAAGGTTTATATCCATTAAATAAGAAATAAACTGACATACGTCCAGGATACAATACCCTTAAAACCAAGATACCGGTGGTACCTTGGACCTATTTTCTGTTTTTTATTTCATTAATTAAAAACTTAAATACTTCAATTAAAAATCCGAAAAAATATATGTTGTGTATGAAAGGCTAAAGTATCGAGGGAAAGTTGCTTCATCAGTTAATTTTCAATTAATAAAAATTACAGGGTAAAAGATATAAATATGTCCGAGGTACAATACACTTCTGATAAAATTTTTAAAAAATGAAATTCTTTAAAAAGTAGGAATTTTATAGTCTATTTTATGGATTTTTATTATTACTAAGTATTCACTACTGAGATGGGAGATCTCAAATTATAATGAAAAAAAAATCATCCCTTCAGTCTGACTAGTAATTTCAAAAGAGCAGCAAGTCAGGACAATCAGACGTTGATACCCAACCACACAGAAAAAAAAACCCTCTAGTACTCCTCAATACAAAAAAAAAGATCTCATCTGGGCACGTGCCGACACGTGCCACTTTGCGAACGATTTTCGCCAAACGGATCGCCAATTAGTCGGTTCAAAATAAAAACACTTATTTTGGTTAAGAAAAATAAGATAAGTCCAATGAATTTAGTATGAAACTGGGATGAAATTTTCTCAGGATTCTGAATCCGTTTGAATTATTTTGCTATCTTAATTAGTTCAAAATTTGCACTTTTTGTATTGGCGATATTTTTCCTGCACTTCTTAACGAGGAGGGGAACAGCGGAAGTTCTACAACCCCGTGCGGCACCGTGCGGGGTTCAGTGATTGATAGTTTTTAAGTTTCAACTCAGATTCAGCTTGACTATAAAAGAGCCCTAAGGATAATTGAACTAATAGGGACTATTTTTTTTATCTGTAGTTGAATTGGTTCTGAAAGGAATGGGCATATAAGGGCTGGGAACACTAGGCAGGAACTTTCCGTGAAATCGTTAACCTCCTTTCTGAGCACGGAAAACAATTGACAAACCCCCGTACCCGCATTAATGACGTTCTAATGATTATTTTTAAAATTTTACCCTAGTGAGCTCAGCTAACTCTTCAGAGATCTTTCTAGAAAAAATATGGCATATTTAAGTACAGAGTAATGGTGGGCAAATTCTTTGATACGCGGGCGATTTCAAATAATTTATCTGTCTTACAGTTTCAGATTTGATTTTGTATTAGTTTATCTCAAAAAGTGTGAAAAAGCAGCTAACTTTCCCAATTTGTTCTGCAGACTCGAATTTCGATACTTTTTCCCTCTTTCCTAACTCTCAAAAACTGAATTTAAATCTTAAATTCCCCATTAATTTTTTGTTTCTTCGTAAAATATATTAAAATAAAAAAAAAAAACAAATATTTGTCATGAAGTGCAAGAGTATCACTTGTAGTTATTTATTTTCGTCTTATTAGTTTCTAGTGTTTAGTTTTTAGTTAGTTCTAGTGTTAGTTTTTAGGTGTGGCTACCTGAAATCCGCAGTGGTTCTACTGCCATGGCGGAGGTAGTCTCCCTCAGGTTCGGTCAGTTCTTATTAATTTTCTCTTTTGGTATAGTAGCTATCATTCTCATACCTGCCAACTTTTACGGATTGTCCGTAAAATTTACGGATTTCTGTCTAGTTTTACGGTTGTACGGATGGATCAGAAAATTTTCCGGATTTTGCATTTCTTTCCACAAAACTATCCATGAAAATGCAAAACATTCGCAACCTAAACAATTTTCTCTAACATCTTTTTACTTCAAAACCATCTCCTAATCCCTGTTCTTACGATTTTATCAATTGTTATTCTTTTATTGAGTGAAATTTAAATTTTTTTGCAAATCTTTTTCGGATTCGTCCGCGAGTCTTGGCGCGCCCTCACCCGGTAAGTTTGCTTCCCCCGTGTTCCGATCGCAATGCGGAAAAAACAACTTTACCGAGATCGGACCTGTGGTTCATCATCGCGTCTCCCTCAATTAGCATTGAGGCTTGTTAACACGGAAAAGTTTCTCCTCGCTTTCTAATCGTAGCAACTCAAGCTTATTTAAATTCATCTTTATCACATGCTGTTGAAAATGTTGATGGAAATTTAGAAAAAATTTTTATAAAAGCTATAATTATAACATTTGATCTGAAATTGGTTCTAAACAGAAATTTAAATAAAATGGTTTGGGAAAAGGATACAAGATAGTCATGTAACCAAATTGGTTTGTAGTATGAATTTTGTGAAGGGGGATAAGTCAGTTTGTTATCAGATAAGTACTATGCAATTGAAGTAAGCTGATTATAAGCTTTTAAAAATTTAACTTAACATAAATTTAAGCTAAGAAATTTCAGTTTTTTTCAATTATGTGAAAATTTTAAATACTTAATCAAAATAATTTAGGTAATAATGCATCAATCTGTAATCTGTACCTTTTTTTGGTTCAAAGCAATTCAAATTGTAGTTTTGTAACGTTATGCAAAAAGTTTTACTGATGCAAGTTTTCAAAAGTTGGCAGGTATGCTCTTGTCTTCTAACGCTGGCAGCCGCATATCGATACCCAAAAGTATCGATTTCATTCCAATCCAATTCCCGTTTTGAATTTGTCCAACGTCCCCGCCCGCCCAACCGCGTTCCATTAATCACAGATCCTTATCCGCGCGATGCACTCCAAAGTGTGTCGCGAGCGATCGCTCCGAAATTTGGCGCGAAGCCCGCTCCGCGTCCGCTGGGGGCCCGCGAAATTTATTGGCCCATCTACCCCTTTCCTTTGCGAACGGCCGGCGGTAAATCTGGAGTGATGGATGGACGGCGCGTGATTTCCGAACTCCCCTTCGTTTTCCAACGCTAGTGGGAAATTTTAACGAACTGACTGTTTTTTGGAGTTTCGTTATTGTTCTTAAGTGGGGTGGATGTAGTATTTCTCGCCTAGTCCTTTTCCTCTCTGCAGGAAGAAAAAGAGCTGGGCACAGGATTCTCCGTCTTTTTTAAATTTTTTTTTTTCGGTAAAATTGGTGAGCTGAAAGTTATTAATTTGAAAAATTAGGAAATTCAGCCGTCAGGCACCCTAAGTGGAGATTTACCAAAGTTTCATTTTTTTTTTCGGATATTTGATGATAAAAATGTTTGGTTTAGTAGGCATTCAGCTGTAATAAGCCATCTTTCCGAATTTATAGCCTCTTTTGACAGACAAATTATAATGCTAACTTGTACTTCTGTGAACTGTAGGTCAAACTAAATACCTAAATATCTATCGATATTTGGGTATTATTAAATTTGTAAATAGATAATTAAAAGAATTCAATTGATGTTTCTTTCCTTCAAACCTTAAAATACTTTCCACTATTAAAGAGGCTGAAATTTTCTCACATAAGATGTTAGTTGTTCAAGGATCCAAATCTATCTTTAATCTCTTCCTACATTCAGGTTGCTTGTTTATTCAATGTTATTGTTAATCGTAATTTAGGCAAAGTTGTTTCCAAAACTATCATTCTTATTTCTGAAAGTTTAATAAAGTAGATTAAAATGGTAATAAAATATTATTTTAATGCCAACTCATCTTTTAAAATTTACATTTATAAAATTCTTAAATTTTTTTTCATTAGTTTGCTTGTTTATAAAAGAGAAGTAAAATCGTATTAAAATACTGAACACTCATAGTGCACATTGGTTAAATTTATGTTAAGTGAACTATCCTCATGGGAAGGACATGATTCTTTGCCGCGACAAATTATAAAAACGTGTTAATTTTTTTGGTATTCTAAAAAAATATCGACTGTTTTTATAAAAAGCTCGCGCATCAACAACTTACTAATTTCGTCTTCATTTTAATTTCAAGAGCAATCCTAATGAGATTTGAAGCCCTCTCGTCCCATCTGTGCTCAGAGCGTCGATTTATCTCAAGCTACAATGATTTTTAATTAACTATATTGTATTAGAAACCGCCTTTGATCTTTTCTCATTAACATTATTTGCCTTTCCGAAGGTTGCGTCTAATTTTCAAGTCTGTTCGTTTTGTCAGTAATTGCTCATTGAAGCTTTCTAATTCTGCTGAGGAATCATAGAGTGGAAGGCTGATGTCCAGGGATACTTAAAAACTCTGGATTTTAATTTGATGTTTGTTAATTGGGCTGGGCTTTAAAATGCGTTTTGTCGAAACAAATTCTAATGAAATCTTTGATGTTTTTATTATTTTTCAAGGAATCCAACATTTTTTTTGAAAACTTCATTTTTGTATGATGACTTTGAGTTTCATTATTGTTTTTTTACGGTCTTGGCCTTTTATATTCCCGGTTGAATAAACTGATACACAAGCAATCGAATGGATTTTTAACTATTTTGTTATGCTATAAAACTTCTGTTTTTTTTTTTTTGTAAACTATCGGTCTATCTCCACCTGAACTTCAAGAATCCACTGCACACTCATTTTAACTAAAAAATAGGAAAATCAATCATTACGTTTACTTCTTGCTATCAAAACCATTACTCCTGTTATTTCATTAACCAAAAATAGAGACGACATTTTTAATTCTTCAACATCCCATGCTAAAAATAATGCAAACCCACACTAACACCAGCAATACCAACATTAAATAATTACCGTAATTCTCCATTATCACAGACCCCCCGAGTCCATTTATAGTCCCGTTATTTCGGTTGCATCAGGGTAGAAAGGGGTTCCCTATTCCACCCTTTATGGCTTCCCTACTCTTTTTTATTCAGCAATTCTTTTTATGGATAGCCACCTGGATTCCAATTATAAGTACAACCCCTATTATCATTATCATCATTAGGGCTGTGTCCAGGAGTAAGATCCCTGCGCACAATAATGAGGGGGGAATTAATGTTTAATGGTAATGTGGGGGCAAATGACACTGGGAATTACGGAGGGAAACAATTAAAACCGGAATCACCGCACTCTGAGTGTGGAAATGTGGAAAGCCGAGGTTTTAATAGCCTCCTCGCTTTCCCAACAAAGGCCGAGGTGTGGGTATTCTTATTGCTTTACGGGAGTGGGACCGAAATAGGGTGGGGCGGCAGTTGCGGTAGCTCACAATTGCGGTTAATTATAAATTACGTAGGGGGATTTATGTGGTGCCGTTAATATGGCAAGGGGTTATAATATGTTGAAGGATTCAGAGGTATGCGGATTGTCGCAATTGGCAGCTTAAAGAGTTGGCTCGAGACAGCAGCCATTATTTTACATTCTGCAGGTCTTTTTTAATAGTTGGAAATATCCGAATAGTGCAACTGGAATGCCGCTCTAAGAATGCTAATGGTATTTTCAAAAAAGTTTTGTCGCGTGTTTTCTAGTGATGAATGTTTTGTCTTATGAATCTTTTTTAAGTATTTGCGGTAACCTAAAAAAAGAAACTTCGCACAACTAACTTAACTTAATTTACGTTAAATGATAACTCTATGGCCTGTTTATAATTTATTACGTGTTGAGTGAAAATAACAGCTATGGGTTTTTTTTAACTTTATCCAAGTTCTTCTGTAATCGAAAGATTTTTAACATTGTTCTAAATTACAATTTTAAAATAGGATCCACATTATTGAGCGAGAATTCTTTATTTATAAAATTGTCAATTATAAGAGAGGTAAAAATATAAAAAAAATGCCAATACTTTTTATTTCAATTTAAGTTTACCTGGATTCTGCTGGGGGGAAATAATGAATAATTTCATGTAACCCCAATATTTCTTCTCTTGCGAGATGGTGAGGGGGTACCGCAACTGCCAGCGACCGCAACCGTCGCCGTCCCTAAATAGCGCTGCCTGAAATATTCCGCATAAACAAACAGATGGTTGCTCCCCTCTCCTATTGTTTCTCCTCTAATAAGTCCTACGGCGGGAGGGAGTATTTCACGGGAGGAGATATGTTTAATGTGTTGGGTTTTCTTGGCCCACATTTCGAGAGAGCGATCAGCTGGAGGATTTATCCCTCTTGTTGTCGCCTCCTGACTCCTTTTCAGCGGCTCATTCATAATATCCGCCCGCAATATACTCTGTCGCCTACTATGGAGCTGACTCACATGTGGCACCTTTTTAAGTACGGATTCTATGGAGCTAATAAGTTTCATACGGATTTAACTCGTTTAAATGCGCATATGCCAACCAATCATGTTTATATACGCTTTTGTTGCCATACTCATAAGCCAACAATAAAAATAATGGGTTGAGTTGACACGTGAAACTTTTTAGTACGTCTTCTTCTGGATTCTACAGAACTAACCGGAGTAGTAATACCCACAAAACACGCAACTACAGATTTTCTGTTGGGTTGACTCGAATAGCACTGTATTGAAAAAGATTAAAATTTAGATACTTTCCCCGTAGACGTTAGAATCTACTTAAAGGTTTTCAAATACTTGAAATGAAAGTTTTAAAGCTTAAGTAGTACCACCTAAAGAGAAATCCAGAAATCCCTATCCAGAATTTAAAAATCCTTTCATCTACTCGATACTTGGGTTTCGAACTCTCCTATCTCTAAAAAATTAACCTTATAAAAATACACTATACTATCGATAAGACGAACTTCATTATGTCAAACACTTCTATTTTTATAAGAAAAAAATATCCCCCCCCCTAGACGTTAGGTCTATTCTTCTAATTTACGTGGTTATGCCGAAAACTCTTTTTTTTTTCCCCGCGAAATTTTTTACTCGTCCCTTCGACTGCGTCATATCGAAAGTATAATGTAGTGAAAGTAGACCGTTTAATACGGAAGAAAAGAGGTATGAAATAACAATGGAATGCGAGGCTTTCAATTTTTCTTAATAAATTGCCAAATATTTTAAGAATTTTATCCTGGTGATTCGGCCGTATTATGATCCCCTGACAAAACATGAATAAATTTTTATTTTGTTCCAGTAGGTATCACCCAGAAAAAAAAATATTGTTTAGACTATTTTAAGATATTCTGATAAAAAAATGCGAGGAAACACAATCTTACCCTATATTGCTCTTCCATTAGGTATAGTCAAATAGATAGGTATAATAAGCGATGCATCACAATAAGTGCCTTGAGAAGAGTATCATAATGTGAGCCATGTGCAAAAGACAAAAAGACAGTCCTCCCCTTCTCAAGGGAAGGGAGTCAACGACCTCCGCGCGAGGGTGCAAGATGTCGTCGGGGGCCCCTTCTTCTCCGGGACAGATTTACCTCTTCCGAACAGCTGAGACTTCCCTCCGATATAAACGACATAAATTAGTCCTTTTGGTGGAGATGCTGCGTCTCGTTATCTTCTAGTGTGAATGAATTGCGTAGCTCTGTAGTACTTGGTGACGTCAGGATTTTTTAAAATTTTAAAAATTCGTGGGGTTTTTTTCGTTTGAGCAAAAGTAGATTAATTCAGTTAATATACCTGGGAGTACTAGTTGTGAAAGAACCTTGAAAAAACAATAGGGAGTGTAGTTAGAATGAACAGAGGGTACAGAATTAATTCCTTAAGGGGGTTGAAATTATAAAAAAAAATTATTACCATCACACGAATACACACACACATATTATCAAAGCGAACAACTGTACCCTTTACTCTATTATCTGAAACTGAAGCACTTGCTGCTCTAAAAAGTCAATTCCAATGTAGAGCTATTAGCACGTTTTTGCTGCAAGTGCTTCAATAATTAAAAACTAGGCTTTTGCTTGGGGGGGGCTCTAACCGTCCTTGAGTTCACCACCGCACTTGATTGATTCGTCTCTGTCCATGAAATTTCAAAAGTGCTCCCTAAATAACATGGCAAAAGCACTCTGCTGCAGCATAAAACCCTCTCATTTCCAGCGGCAGCTTTGTTCCATCAATGAGAGGACAGGTCCCGTTCTGCAGACAATGCGAAAGACAATCACCCGCCTAAATACGGCACTCAATTCGAGTGGCCCTCCTTCGGTTTATTTCCAGAGCTTCGATGAGCGAGATGGTTTATTAAAAACCCGCTAGCATGATGGGATTGTCTTTTTTTAGGGAAGTCAGTTATGGATGGATTTTTCCATAATGCATACTTTGAAAGAGTTTGTTTTTCACAAGTAGCCGTTTTTAATGTCTTACGTAAGCATCCTTCATATCCTCTTCCCTCCCTTGTCAGAAAAAATGAGCAAAGGGCTTAGAAATTCCCCTACCCCGTTCCTCAGGTACTTGTGTAATATTTGAACAGCCCCTAAGAATACTTGACAATGGTACCTGAATGTATGTATATTCTAGGTTTTTCTATAATTGCCCCTACTGCTTATCCCAATAAAAAAAATTAATATACCATACCACAAACTTTAAAAAACCCTTTTCAAATTTTTTTTCTGGCTTAGGCTTCGAAAATAATACACAACAAAGCTTATGCACAATCAAATGTGGTATTTTCCTAGAACACATATCATTAATTCGGCGTTGCCTTTCAATCTGTTTTTCTGGCCAATTATAAGCTATATATTGCACTCTTTGTCTTTCAATCCAAAACTCAAAAGTAATTATTACATTTTGATATAAAAGTTTCAATGTTATTGACCAATACAAATCAACAGTATTTCATTCAATACACCTGCTTGCTCATTACATTCATACCCGCTCTGGGCACTTAACCAACAATACACGACTCCGAGCTTAAGGAAAACATCACCGCATAAAATCGGGTTAAAATCGAACAGATAGCTTTGATTGAATGCAATACTGAAAGCTCAGAGCAAACAAAAAAAAAAAGCTTTCAAACTGCGCAGTCATTATTCGTGCCTACTTATCAAGCGCGTGGATTAGTCATTCGCTTTTCCTAGAGCTGTCAGTTTTCAATTTTACAATGATCTCGCATATCGGCGGACAAAAGACGTTCTGGCCCCCATTGTTGACAGTCCGCGACCCATATTTTGTGTGGAACCTGTTCCGACACTCCTCAAGGATATCGGAAAATCGGTTTGGAAAAAAAAACCGAGTGATCTATCTCCTCTGGGTAATTAATAATCGTTTGGAGAATAAAAGAGGCTTCAGACTGCCGTACTGACTCGGAAAAAAATATTTGCGTTGCGATACATAATCGTCGTTATTTCGTGTTCTTCAAAAAATGGTTTTCTAGTACAGATAGCCGTCCACTTGAAGAGTTTGAGTAATTCTGAATTATGTCAACTTAGAGGTAAGAGGCCATATCTCCAATGCTGTACGAATCTTGCGTATTGTTTTTTATTGCATACTTTTTCAAGAAGTTTTGTGGGAGAGTTTAGGAGGGGGCCTTTAATCTGGCTTCTCTTCGAGATAAATTAATTTCAAAACTAAATTTAGTCTTGATGGAGTATGGAGTCATAATTGAATTTGAAGAAGTAAAAGCCATTCATTAACTCATCCAAAGGTAATTTTAAAAAAAAAAATCGGAGACATTGAATATTTTTCTTTTAACCATCAAAGGGAATAAAAACCTTATATTTCAATTTTTGTTTCGTATTTTATCAATTTAAATGAACTAAAAACAGTACTGATTTGCAGAATTCAATTATCAACAATGTACTCGTTGGTTCATATGACGTCGAAAATACTGTATTATCAAAAAGTTTCTAATATTGAACAGTTATTAAAAAAGATGGGTGATAGACTGATAGATATATGGCATGGCATACCTGAATATATGTATTGGTCAATGTCTCTGCTAAGAATTATTCTACGAAGAATCATGTTACTTTACATAGGTCAAAAGAAATTATTCTATCAGACACATACCACTATACGTTATCTGTAATAAAGTGTGTTAATCATGATTAACCTTGAATTTTAAGCGTAATGCCCGGTGGTTTTGCTCCGAAAACTGCCAAATCGTCTTCTTTTCAATCCAGACTGATGAAATATATTATTCTATTAATCAAAGTGATTTATATCATGAACTGAAACGCATCCATGTATGCGAAAGAATGACCATCTGGCCCATCTCCTATAATGAGCCATAACAGAAGGGGTAAAACCTCCCACACGCTTGCTTGAATTGAGACCGATTCTTCATTTTTTTTGCTCTTTACTTCGACACAAATCTCTGGAACAATCTTCAGAAGACGATTTACAATTATTATTAATGAGATTCTTACCGTTGCCAGACACATGAATCAATCAAATATCGGTTAACATGTGTGAAAACACTTCGGTGGGGTTCCACGAACACATGTTGCTTTCTGTCAAGTGGTTTTACCTCCCCCCACTTTTTGAAGGAATGCTGAACTCAACGATTTCGAATCATGTGAATTGCTGTCAATGGATTCTGCTTTTTGTAACTATCATTAATTCAGCCGGCAGTCATTGCCCTGGCTTCTGTTCGTAATAAATTAACTCGTTGATTCTCTTGAGCCAGCAGTTTTTACTTCTCAATGAATCCATCATGCCTTTCATCGTTGAAATTTGCTATTTAATTCAACTTTCCGTTTTGCCTCAGTTGCTATTCTGCAGCTGGTGGTTATTCATCCATAATTCATTATCAAGAGGCTTTTGAAACTGACGAGTAGATTCTTGTTTAATGTCGGTTTCTTGGTATCAAACAAACATTAATATTTCAAAAAGTAATGCTTAATTGCTGTGGACTCGCTATACTCCAATGATTCCTGACCGGTGGTCCACGGACGGACCATTAGTGGTCCGCAAAATTTTGGAGCAGAAGACATAGAAATTGCCAAACCAAGTGGTTGTTGAACTAGGTGGGGTGAATACTATTTTATTCGTTTTGATGATTATATGATTCACTGTTGAATTAGTGGGATAGCAGTCACTACTAAATTGCTTCACTTTCACTTAGTCACTTTCCATTGCTATAAATTTATTTTCATTGATAATGTGTTCTGTACAAACAGGCACAGATACGTTTGACTTGTAGGGAGGGAGTACCAGGCCTTTTTGGTTTATATTGGAGTTTGCTCGTTTTTACAGGCAATGCCTAAACTATTTAAAATTTTTGTGTAGGAAAAATACTATTGTAGCCAAACGTATAACTGTTTTATGGAACTATACTAAAACATATTCATAAAAAATTAAGTATTTGAATTGAATGAGATGTAATTGGTTGTCATTTCCAGTTCAAAGACATCCGGTAACTAATTATTCCCTCCGTTAGCTGGGTACTATTTACTTTTTGATTACTAACAAATAACAAATATGTGAATAAACGTTTAATAAACAAGATAGGGTAAAGACGCAAAAAAAAAGTTTGAAAATACCAACTGAAGTTTGACAAGAGCTATTTCTCACGTGCAAGGACACAGATCCATATCCAGGGGTTCACTCATATCCAAAGAAAATACTCTTCACATCAAAAGAACACCGACACCCACTGTTTACCGCAGGATCCAGAGCTTTGCAAGGGGTTGTCCCTGCACTGAACATTGTCAAGAGGGGTCAATGACAGACTTCCTGACCTCCTTCATTTCTGAGCGGCGTAAACAATCGGTTTTCTGGGTACCTATCGAATTTCGTCGCTTTTTTGGGAATTTCTGGAGGTACAGACGATCGTTTATTATGAGGCGGCAGTGGGGACGCCTTCTGAAGGTCCCCGAATGTCTTCGCACCCCTCTTTGACATCCGAGAGGAGAGACCATTAGTTTGACATTGTTTTTTTTCATAACTCTCTTCTGTAGACTAATTGGTGTAACATGGTTGGTTTTATCTAATTGAGTGGGTATCCTATGAGGAAATTAGTTTCTTTTTTAAGTAAGTGGAATACTGAGAGAATAATAATCAGGAATTGGAATTATTTTGTGAATGGTATGCATGCCATGTATACTTAAACGAAAATTTTGGTAGAAAGTTAAAATAACTCTTAGATTTTGATATTTTTCTTAAATATTTTCAGTAGTTTAAAGGAACTGTAGTGAATAACTTTCTTCTTTTTACGAAGTCGATGTCAAATGTAAAGCTAGATCATAAAATTTTATTGAAGAATTTCATGGGAAATGCATTTATGGTGTTAAACTTAAAGTTAATATGTGATTCTGTATTACAGAGAGGAAAGCTGATTTACAAAATGTAAGGTCAACTTAATTCATTTTCATAACTTTATAAACAATTTTTAGTGCTTATTTTCAATTAAACAGTATATTTGGTGTTTTTCCGTAATTTGTTTTATTAGTGATATTTTAGAGACCTTTATTACACTTAATAAGTCAAGTTCTAAATTTATTTATTTTTTTTTTTCAGAAAAAAAATGTTTTTATCGTTATAAAAGGTACGGGGTAGGGCATACTTTTATACTTTTCTCCCGCTATTTCAATTAGTTCAATTGTAATAGGGAGGGAGTCGATTTTAGTGGGTCCCAGGTGTTAACCAGACAACCCTAGTTTATGCCCGCTTTCATTTTATTGGTGTGGGAATCGCCCTCAATTACCTCCCCTTATGGGTTTGTAGTAATGCATTGCTCTCCTGAGAGGAATATAAAAGTCCCCGTTGGTTTCAAATGTACTGGGAGATGGTTAGTTGTTCAGCTTTCCCACAGTATAGAGCAATTTTGCTTATTTTTTTTTCGGTTAAAGATGGCACGGCACAATTCAAACAAATTACTCTGCTTTTTATAATCTGCTTAATGCTTACGTATAATCGTAGAGTTTGACATACATTAGATCTGTAATTCAATGTACAATTTTCTTAAAAAGGAGTAATTTCCTTTCTTGCTATTGTTCGAACCCTTGTAAAAGCTTCATTAAATTTCGATTAGCTCAATATTCAAAATCATTTTGTAAAACAAAATGGCACATCAGTGAATTCTATTGTATTAACAAATACAATTATATTAAGCAAGTAGTAACTAAGAGTACAAAAGAATTAATTTATATCTTGATAATGAAGAAAATAACCTTTTTTTCTTTTTTAAAACATTCCCAAGAAATTCTCAGACATTCATTCGAATGCTTCCATCACGTTCGTCTGATAATGCATTAAAATATCACTCGAGCTCATAAAACAGTGATTAATATTTAATTGCCAGTTGTTGTGATAACAATACTCTGTATTACAACAGCGCATGCAATCAGCTTTCAGTTACGGTTACCTCGGTATAAACTCAGTCTAGTTGCGTGACAATCCTTCTGGTTAGTCTTTGTTCCAAGGTTTTTTTCTCGGTAAAATGTATTACAATTGATACGAGGCGAAAGTCACACCAATCAAAGACAAAGGACGATCTTTTTTACTGCAAAGTTTTTATACATATGTATTAAATGAATCCGAACATCATTGTTTGAGCATTCTCTTTTGTTATGGTTGGGGTCCCAATAAAGAGATGATAATAAAATGTGAAAGCGGCTTCTTGTCACGATTGGTGCCCGAGATGTGGTATGGAAACCTTCTATTAAATGTGATAATGGCTTCTTTGCCTTTATCTCTAGAGACTTTTTATTGTGTTACGAGTTGGTATTTGTCTTTTTTTTTTACTCGTTCGCTTCGCTGGTATTAAATTATTGATAATGAAAATTCGGTTTTTTAGGAAATGGTGTTAGAGTCGAGTATATCTTTCGTAAAAATTTCGAATGATGGTCATGCAACTCTTATACGTGGTGATATTTAAAAGAAATAAAACTCTCGGTTTTCATAGTTGAGTGAGTTAAAATTAATGGACTGATGTGGTTGCCTACCAGCTTTTTTCGTTTAATTTTGGTGAGATGGTGATACTGAAATTAACCAACGATATAGCACTTTAATCAAGCCATCTACTAATTATCAGCGTACACTTTATCAACCAATTTTATAACAAAAATCCAACTAATCAAAAATGGTAGTTTGCACATTACATCAATACCAATTTTAATGTTTAGGGCCTTGAAATACTCATTCAGTAAAAAATATACAGTAAACTTCTCTGGTTAAGAGTTCGTATTGAGTTTTTTTTTTACATGTTGAATTGAAATGGACAAAACCCTAAAGTATTCTGTAAGGGTCTCGAAGTTCAGTCCATTAATTTGAGTTTAGAAATTGTAACGACAAGATGCAATATTATTATTAGATTAATTATTTTAGAAAGCAAATACCGATAAAAAGAATTTTGTATTCGAATTTTTCAGTCTCGAGCAAGCATGTGGGAGAAATGACATGAATGAATGAACAAAGTTGTGTCACTTCGATCGCGTCAGATAAGCCATCCTGTTTTCGGTCCACATTCGGCGTCCTCCTATTATTTTCCGGCCACGTACGCATCTCGGACCGAATAAAGGGCGATTGTGCTCTTTCTTTATGAATGAGAATGAATGCGTACCATACTCCGTTAATGAATTGTCGCCAATTCATTCATTAGGCGGCGCTGTTCGGTAGCCAAAGCAAACGTAAACCGATACTTTAATGAGTATGGAGTCTTCTGACCTCTGTGTTCTGACCTCCCTCCCCCCCCCTGCCAGACGGGACCACTGTCACTGCCATCTTCCTGAATTTGGGACGCTGGCGACATTCTGAACTTTTTGTTCTCTTTTGCCCAGACGCCGCAGTAGTTATGATAATATTACTTGTGGAAGAAAGTTAACGAATTTTTACGTGATTGAATGTTTCTATTCGCTTTCTAATTAGATTATTCCATCAAATTAGCTTGTTTACTATGTTTTCTATCAATTTTCTTGTGCGGTTCTTGATTAAAAATATAATATGTTAAATATGTGGAGGTATATTGGTTCTATTGATGACCTATCTCAAAAAATGATAGAAACTTCTATATGTAATCTCAGTTTATTTAGATTATGTCCTTGGTAGGACTAGGCTAGCGCTAGGCAGTAGAGCGGTAAAACTACTTTGTCATATCGTTTTCAAATATTCATAATTAGTAAAGTTAATTTGCTTATAAGTATAATCAATTACATACTCATACATTCATTACACTATTCTTATTTTGGATTACCTTTTCTGTCAAACGAAAAATTATGATAAAGCAAAGGGTTATCAAGAGGAAGCATTTATTTCCGTCAATATCCGGTTGTTCACCAAAAACCTCATTTCCTAAAATCACTATTATTTATCCATTATCCTCCAGAAAAGCCCCAATACCCTACACCCCCCCCAACAACCCCCCCCCCCAACTCGAAACTCCACAAATGAACCCAGAAGTTCAACTAACTTCATTAGCGAGAAACAGACCGGCCGGTGGAACAAACAATCAGCAGAAAAAGGTTCAACAAGTGACACGGACTATCTGTTTCTAGAGAAAATGGATTCGGCTCATTATTCGAGCTCCCCATCAGCCGATAAGGCCCCCCCCGGTTGTCACCCTCACTTCCGGAGGTGACATCCACCCCCTCGGAAGGTGCACCCCCGAGCGACCTTGAACTTGAGTTGAACTCATTATACCCTTGGAATTGTTTAGTGCAGATGTGCGCTTTCTCTTTATGTTCCCTGTCTGAAGGCAGTGTGGAGTTTCACATAGGCCGCCGACTGGGGGACAGACTTGTGGGCTCCCTGGGGCCCCCTTTTTTTAATGGAATTTGTGAGAATGGCGAGTGGAGTGATTATTATAAAATATAAAGCTCTAAATTTTTGTTGTGCATTGTCTAGGGCAGTGTTTCCCAACGTGGGGCGCACACTCCACCGGGGGGCAATTTGAAATTTTTCAACCAAATTGCCCCCCAAGTGGGGCATGGACCACCAGGTTTTATTTACTTTTCAAGAAGGATTTTCGAAAAAATAAAGGACATAGGGGGGGCATGGAAAATTTAGAAAGGCTTTGGTGGGGCATGGACCGAAAAAAGGTTGGGAAACACTGGTCTAGGATCATGAAAATAAAAAAAAACCTGAACGAAAAACTCTATTACTTACAGATTCATTTACTAGAACTAGATCGTACTTTTAGAGGATTCAATTTGAGTTATAGAGAGATAGTATAAAAAGTTTGAGTGTTTTTTGAGCATTTTTATACTATACTCATGTAGGGAATAAAACTCGCATTCATTCCAAATTCCGGTATAAAACAACAGTAAAAAAATGAAAACTATAAACATGAAACATAACCATATACAGTAGTGTAACTTGAATAATTCGAAGCCCAGTCCACTGAGCTTGAGCATTTTTTTTCTCGGGTTAGAAGGGCTCAGGTGGGGAAGCCATTTTAATAGCGCTGTTCGCTATTCGGTGGTTGACCGTCACCGCGAACTGCCTTCCGCAGTCAAACCTAATTAGAGGTCTTGATCTGGTTAATCACACACTCTCGGCCATTAGTCGCGTGCCTAATTTATGTTCAGGGGTTGCCTTCATTCATTTGAAACCAGAGTAATGGGAGTGTGGGGTTCTATTAGTGAGTAACGGATCTGAAATTTAAAATTTTTATTGCGCTATTTTTGCAATATTTATCGAGTCTAATTTGCCGTGAATAACTGTCTGGTGATTTATTGATCCTAATGGGTGTCGAATATGTCACCTGCTGCCTGCTGACTAATTGATAATCTAATATAAGTAAAATGTTAATTTAAGCCATGGTAATACGATGCTAAGCCTAAATCTTGATCATTGTTAAGAGTTCCACTTGTCAGACTGACAGGTGGTCAGAGGCTACAGAGATAACTCTTATCAACCCTCCCTAACCATCAAAATCAAAACAATCTTATAATAATTCTTTTATAAAAATACCTTGATCTGTCATATCTAAAATTGCAAAAATAAGTACTGAAAGAGTAAGTATAAAAATTAGGTTTTGAGCTTTCTCCAAATAGTGATTCTGTTGATCCACAACGCAACCAAACAGGCAAAAGGGTTTTTTTTTTTAAATCGTTCTTTTTTTTGTCTTCTCCCTTCTCATTCTTCTCATACTCATTTCTCCTCATCCACCTTTTACTTTCTCTCGCTCTTTTCTCCCAAGAAGTGATAGGAGGTGGAAATGTTATCAACATGCTCTTTATATGGATTCTCCCGTTCCTTTATTTTAATTTGTAGGGATAACAATATCCATACTATCATCCCTGCTATAGCATTAGCATTTCCCCAATTTATTTCCTCCATAGAAAGTCACATACTCTGATGCCAATGAGCGGCATCAAAACTTTGAAGAGCGGAATTTAATGATGGAACCACTAATATTCCACAAGTGGTATCCCATGACCAGCAGCGAAATCTGATCTTTCGGAATAAAGGGTTGAGGAGAGATAATGCCATTCTTGTTGCCACTTCCGCCGCAATAATAAAAACCTCAAGCACAGCAGGGCCACTATTTTATGGTCATGTGGTATGCAGCTAGCTGTTTCTAGTCAATCATTGTTCGTGACGTCACAGCACCACCGTATTTCTGTCATCCAAAGGGATGCTCCGCGCAAGAACAATGCGCGGCTTTGTGTCCTCTCCGCCTTAGGATGGGTCGAACTCTGACCTCCGGTTTCCGATGTCGGACAGGCCCGGGCTTTGTTGAGGTGGCTGACAACGATTCGAAACACTGGAAAGAAGATCGCTTATTATTATTTTGCGGCTATGTTTAGCTGCAGGCAGTGGGTTTCCGAGAAGAGACATGCTGCGGACAGACTGTTGGAAAAAGTCGAGCTTCTACTCTTTCAGTTTCGAAGTACTATTATCAATGGACGGACTGTTCTGCCGGGGTTTGTTATTCGGCGGGAAAAAAGGCCGGATTTTTTTTTCTTTTTTTGGGAGAACTCTGTGAGAGAATGCCGAGGAGTGGTCGCGGGACGGTTTCGTAAGAAGTGGTGGACGTCTTTCTCTTCTTACCTCTTCCGCACTTGTTTAGGAGGTGGTGGTTGGGGGCTGTACACTAAGTAATTTCTGCTGATTGATCTTTCAGATTTTTCATACGATATTGTCCATGAGCCATCAGTGTAAGGACCATGGGCTTGGTCAGATTTAGGAGGAAGGAGGGGAGGTTCCTCATAACACTAAAAACGTCTTTTCCCATTAAAAACATTTAATTTCCCGAGTTTCCCCCATGGCCCCCCTCCCCCGTAAATCCTCTCAGGATTTTGAGAATCTTTCCTCTTCTTGGCTTGAAAGGTTCAATTCAATTATGGAATAATATTCCCTCAAAACTGATTTTCTTTGTAATAATTTCAGTTTTAAGAACTTAAAAGTGGACAGAGATCTTTTTGGCCGTTAAATCTCAACCGAAATTTTCATTGTAGTAGCTGTTGTGCATGTAGCAAGGTGGAACTGCTAATTTTTCCCCTCAACTTCATAAAAGAAGTTTCGAGTAAATTCTTTGAAAAAAAAAACGCTTTTACTTATTAACTGTTTGGACAGCTCTTAATTTATTAAAATCACGATTGTAAGTGTTCCTTTCGGATGTTTTTATGAAATTAAATTAGATTGCCATTTGCATCACGATTGTGAATAACTTGGTAAATTTTCATTTTTCATATTGCGTATATGATTTCTGCCTACAAGGATAATAGATCATATGGTGCATTTATATTTTTACCGCATAAAACAATCCTATCCCCACCGTGCAGTATACCGAACTGCACGCCCCTCATAACTGTGCCAACAGAATCATCTTCAATGAACGACCCATTATCTCAGAATAGTTTTTGCGTTTCGCTGGTATGTTATCAGAAAATGCGCCAGATTCCCTCCGTCGACACAGACGAAAGAAAGCCTTCTAATCGGCGATCGAAATCGGTCCCAGAATGCGATGAATCAGAAATCGGGACTTCTCAGAAATCGCCGCCTAATCCTTCATCCCAACCCCCTTCGAGTGGAAAAACAAACGAAAAGAATGAGTGCTCGCATTGTTTTGGGTTATCTCCGCCGCCCAACACAACAGATTCATTATATCCCTCCTCTTCCAAAACGGAAATCAAACGCACAAACAGCCGAGCACGTTGGTCTGTTGTGAACCCATGGGAGATAGCTTCTGCTGCAGAAATGGAGGCTTCACCCAATAAGAGAGTTAAATCATCTCCTTAACCAATATCAGTGATTGATTTAAAGTCGTTTCCTTCTTAAAAAAGTATTTTAATTACATTCAGTATAATTTTCTTGTGAAATGAAATAGCATTACCTCATTTCATAAAGTACGAGGTCAATTCCAGACTTATTCGATATCCATACACATTTCATCCACATTTAGTTTCTTTCATTCTCTCCATCTATTTCTTTTTCTCTTATTTTTCTTCCTTCGATATCGTTCATTCCAATTTTTCCCCACATGTGGGGAATTATATATTATAACAGAAGGATTATGTGACTTAATCCTTCTGTTATCAGTTACCTAGGCTGAAAAAAAATCTGTTAGGGAATGGGTTACTTTTCATCGTGTTTTATAGTCTAAAAATTACTTACAAGAGAGAATTTTTTTCCCCAAACAATTGGTGATATTCCTATCTGATTTTCATGTATTTATTATTTTTATCTTCTCCATTCTCTGTTCGTTCCGTTCCATCTCTTTTTCTTTCATTCTCTTTTTCCGGTTCATTTTTCTCTTCATATTTTTCAGTCTTCTTTATCCTCTATTATTTTAACTCACATTAACTATTTTTATCCCTCTATATATATTCTCCTCTTGTTTTCTCATTTTTCTTCTCCTTTCTCATATCCTCTTCTCCTCTTTCGTAATGCATCTCATTCTATGGTATGTCCTTTAATCTCTTTCCATTCTAATTTAAGAAAAGTACAAGACGGTTAAACCTATAAAAATCAAAAGAAGTTCACATTACAAAACCACCAATTACCCAGTTTATAACCCAATCATCGTAAGTGCGAACTCTACAAAGTTGCATTCCAGAAAAAAAAAACAATCTTTTCCAACTGATACACAAGAAAACTCTGTTGCTTCAAAAACCGAGACCCCGAAGAGAAAAAAACTCCACCCCCGAACAATGACAATGAACGAACCATAAAGCCCTTAACCTTCATAATTAAGATTCTCTCGGAGCTCCACAAACGATATTATTTCCAAGGGTCGGAGGTCAGCCGCAAGTGGGAAAAAAAAAAGAATCAAGTCCCGCAGTCATTGTTTACACTCATCCCGCTGACAGACAAAGAGCACACAAGTGGTGGTTGGAGATAGAAGGGAATTTCGAAGAGAAAAAATCGAATTTATATTCGCGTGATAATGAGTGGGGCAATGCGACTCGGTTATCTTCTTGAGACTCCCACTCGATGATTTTTTTTTTGTTTCCAGTTCCACTTGTTGGTGGTCGGTTTTTGTATATTGGAACCGTTTCTGGGAACTGGATATCGCCGGAATATCTAGTTTCGTGATAGATGGGTAATTACACCCTGGATCGTTACAACACATCTGGAAAAACACTGGGTTTCTGATTGTCTTGCCTTCTATGGTTCGGAACTGGAACGAATTCAAGATGAAGGGGGCCTGAAAGGCTACAAGACTCGATACCCCTCACGAAATTTCTTCGAAATCAACTTACTCCAGAAGAATTTAAAGATGCCATGTCTACATAATTGAGACATTAAATCCCCTTTAGGAAAACTCCTGGATTCGCCAATAGTTCATTGATTTTGGTATTTTTATAATAATATATATTAAAATGAATGTTAAAAAGATTTCTCCAAATTTATAACGAAAAAGGCAGGTAATGTTTATATTACAAAAGTTCATTTTAGAGGTATTACGAATAACAATTTTCCAATAAATGGTTTTACGATTTCGTTTTAATCGGACATTTACCCTACATAATCAATTTTTGTAAAAAAATTACCCATTTTCAAAACTGCCATTTAATATTTATAAAGAACCTTCTTTTTAATAAAGCTAACCCATTGACCACTGTCGCCTTTTAGGCAAAAACAAAAACATTATCAAGAACTCAGTTTACGGCCGTGGTTCTTTTTATTGCCTTTTATTTTTGCTTGGAAAAAATATGTATTTTTGTAAAGCCAAATCGAAAACCATGTTTCTCTCCGATCTGTTTTTCTTCTTCCTATTACTCAAAGAAACCTCAATGCTGTGGTGCGGTAGCGCCATCTATCAACATTTTTGTAAAACACTACTCGGAGATGAGTTGCAAGTGTGCCGCTGTTCTACAAAATTACTGAAAAATTCTGGACAACTGACATTTCAAATACCATTCAATAAGATAAAGTCATTCATTGCATTTTTAAATAGTTGAGTAACTGACTGAATTAATTATCTCAGCACTTAATATTGAATATTTCTAGTTTTTTTTTTCGGAAGAACTCCATTGAAATGTTTTCTTTTCTTGCAGAGGGAGGAAAATGTCGAAAGGAACACCGCCGAACAACGAGAACGACAAGCTGTAATCGAAAGACAGCAACAACAATTGTTCTATCAACAACAGCAAATACAAGAGCTTCAAGTAAGAAATATATTTTTATTTTCGTAAAACCCATTCCTCCTTCACTATATTACTGAATTATAAATACCAGGATAAATGTAAGGAATGGAAAATAACAAACAACCATTTAATAGTATATTTTTGTTAATCTCATCTTAAATTTAATCCAAATTTATAATTATTCTGACTTACTCTATTTTCATTCTGACTGCCTCATTTTAAGCCTTATTCCCTTAACTTCATTTTACTCTCGCTGTATCTTTTACTCCTTCTAATTAATAGTAATTTTCTTGTTTACAGTGCCAAATCAACGGCAACCCGATGGCGGCAAGCAAGGGCATGATGCCTTCCTATCTGCCCGGGTACGAAAGCTCCATGGCCGTGGCCAAATCCCCGCCCGCCTCATCCGGGCCTCTTCGACCACAGCCAACCACTGCTGTCAGCAGGAGGACGGACAACTCAGCATCCATGGTAAGAATGAAAATTTTAAAACCAATCAATACTATTATTTTATATTCTGTAAAGCGAACCATAACGAGACCCCAAATAATACATACTAGTCCACCATATCGCTATTATTCATGCTAACACAGGCGCGGATCCAGCACGGCTCCAGGGGGGGGGGGGGCACTTTTTCAGACCATCACCTTTACCTTTTGAGAAAAATGTCAAAATTTTGGGGATCTTCTAAAAAGTATCACTCAAGACTCAAGATCCCCTTTTGGTACCGCTGGGAAGTATGGGGGTTCTCCCCCAGAAAATGTTTTGTAATTTGACCTTTAAAAGTAGGGTTTTAACTCATTTTGAGTACTTTTTTGGACATTTTTTCGTACTTGTGAGTGATTTTTTGGGTCCAAGGGGGGCACTTTCAAGACTTCCCCTGGATCCGACATCTTTACGTTGCAGCAAGCGCCTCAGTTTTAAAAAATGGAAATAGTGGGTGCTGCAGTTCCACAGTCACAATGCCCATACACGAACCGACAGTGCTTCAATCCTTATGTATAATTAATTCCTCTAGGACACTCAGTTGACCCTTTTAGCCTACCCCGTCACTTCACTAGATTTCTCTGGGGCTTAGTAGAAGATGCTCTTCTGATGGGATATCGTGGCAAAACGCATTGATTGAACACTATAAAGCACACCATTGAGTGTTCGCTGCAGCTTAATCGGGCTCATTTCACCCCATGGAAGATCGTTACAGGTTGTAAACACGCAAGGCTTTACCCGGGTTGGTCACAGGTACTAGTGGAGGACGGGAATTCCTCGGGAGAACTTAGAGGGAATTCGGTGGGTGATAGGAATGAACAAATTATGAGTCCATATAAAGTATGGTATATAATATTTCATATACTACTACTGATTCCTCCTTTGTAAGTTGTATCATTCATAATATTCACTATATGTTTAAAAAACTACCCCTTCGAGTATTCTGAAACTACTTCAAACTGATTATCCTACCTTTTTTGAATAAACAACGGTGGATTTACAGAAGGTCATAGGGGTGTAAGGTCCCCCAACTTTGTTTGAAAATTACATTTTTTTTTTTATATCAAGTTTCCCAAGCTATCAGGGGCAGCTTGTGCCCCCAGGATGTCCCTGGTCCCACCTAAATTCGCCATATTTTTAAACCTTTAACTCAAGCGCCTCTTTAAGAAAATTGCATGTGCTTTAAATTGTTCAGGATGACTCAAGCGTTGTCATACCACTGTTCCATAAACAGTGAACTCTCAGACCCAGCTCTCTTGTGTTAAAAACAACAACAAGAGACACAAACAAATCTTTTCAAAGAGAGCATCCGAACGCGGTCCCCACCTTTACTGCAGAATTATGTGGCCACTTAAACACTCTCAGGGAAGAAAATTTAGGTTACTTAGCCACAAAACAAATAAAGAACCTCGCACTTCCTCCCAACTAAACTGCGAAGAAAAATGTCCGGCTATTTTACGAAAACTTTTCCTCCCGAAGAACAAAGATGCATCATCGTTGCCAAAATAATAATAATGGGATGATAAAAAGAAGCACAACGCAAACGATAATATTTCAAGAACAAGAAGAAAAAAGTAATAGGTGATCGTTTGCTCGCGAACGATTCGCCATGGAACAAAAGATGGCTTCTCCCGGTTCCATAATGGTGGAATTATTACCATGTCGGCTGTTTGTAGTCGGGGTGTTATTTAATTGGCCTCTAAGGCCCTCGGATATTAACGAGACTGGGTTTACGGCGTAGGGATGGGAAGATGTGGATGGAGCATGGTTGGTGACCCTGCGATAGCTTCATTTATGCGTGGCTAAAGCGGTTATTCAGCATCGGAGGTCCCATAGACATAGATGAAAATCGCTGTACTGTATCTCACAAACCTATCATGAAAAAAAGTTACCTGTTTATAATACATAAGAAGTTAATACATAATTTGAGGGGGGAATTGTTATTACTTATTTCCACATATTCGGATCTGTCGCGGTACGGCAATCCATTTTGACCAACACGGACGAATCACATAATGTCGTCATTTTGAACTGTCTTGTAATTCATCCAATTGGTATTATCAGATTGAGGTACCGTCATAGACTTGGATAAGTGGTAACGGTCCATTAGGCGTTATACAATAAGTTTTAGTGTATTTTTCCCCTGACTCTCATGTTATAATATTGGATTCGATTGAATGAGGAGTCATTCAAATCAATAATTCTGGTTGAAAATTGTTTTTCTACACTTGACTCGAAACTGGCTTTAGTAGTAATTTCATACATATACTATAGTGGCCCATTGTGTATGAGATTAACGTATAGCTCAATCTTTATGTAAGCCATTCCTCCCTTAAATACTATTTTTAACCACATTACAAGCTTGATTTCGTTTTAAATCCAAGCAGTACGTCCTCATTGTGGTAGACCTGCCACTTCAAAAGCCATGTTCCCTCTATGCACTTCCATCCCTACGGTTTACGGCGGAGCGCCTGTATTGTTCGCTGCCGATTAAACTTTCATGCGGCTAATGCTAATAATCGTCATTCACTCGATGTTCCAAGCGCTGAATATTTGATGGGCGGTCGGCCACAATTCTTCACTTAGCCCTCGTAATGCGACGGGGGCCGTAGTGATTCACTTTTAGTGCTCCGGAGTCGGGCGTATAATGTCTTCTTCGCCGCTTCCAGGTTTTCAAAATTTGGCGCCGTTTTGCAGTGATTGTTGTTCGTGACTTGTGGCGGGTTATGGGGCTTTATGAAGGAATGATGGCGGCTAAGTGGCTTTATTTCGCCGGTTAAGAGGCCGCTTGGGGATCAGGGGAGCATGCAGCGAAAGAATGGGAGTTGACATTGTTGGGAGAAGATATTTTTTCTTGTGATTCTTCCGTTTCGATAGCTCTCGACCAGGACGGTTGGAGATGAACCAAATTAGGAATTAGTTTAGTACAAGGTTTTAGGGGGATATTTTAGACTTTTGATCATTGAAGCCACAGTCCTAAAATATATCTCTCTCTGTATCAAGCGCGGATCTAGCACGGCTCCAGGGCGGGGGCACTTTTCCAGACCATCACCTTTACCTTTTGGAAAAGACCAACTGGACAAATTACAGAAAACAAAAGTGATATCGTCTTGAGTTGCCCACTGTCATTCGTTATTCGGTAACCGTCTTGTTGTCGCACTGCAAACTGGGAAAAGTAAAAACGCTCCTTTATCTTTCGGAGGTAGAAGATAGTTTGGAGAGGACCGGTGGACCATATCTGTGAGGTTGAGGTTTTAATTTTAGGTGGTTAAAGTGATTTATATGAACATATTACATATATACAAAAACATATTTCCATCCAAAGATTCTTTTTGAGTGAAAATTATTACCTTTCTTTACTAAGGCCCTCGAAACTTTGTTCTCTTAAATCCTTATACTCATCACAAGTCACCTTCCTAAATAGAGGCACTACTTGGCATCAAGAGTAATCACTAACTCTACAAAATACTTTGAACAATCCACTTCTAAAAGTTTTAACTACTAACTTGATGTAGCTAAGCAATTTTCCTCCGAAACAAACTCCAACTGCCCATTACAAAAGAGAAACAATATGAATAAAGGTCATCTCTGGTCCCTTTTACCGTCCTTTTTGAAGCCCCATCATTCCCTGGACCGTTCTGAATAATCGCCAAACGTGGCCCTCCGCGGGGCAACCCTGCGCCCCGGAATGGCCCATTTGGGGCGTCTCGATCGCTCTTTCTATTGGTTGTTGGGAACAACTCCGACGATCACCCGTCTTCATTTGCAACACTTCGCCTCTTTAGACGCGCCTTTGCATATTTTAGATGGACCGAAGCCGACTCTGCATAATGCGGTTAATATTTGAGGAGGCAAAGAAGCCGCGGCTGAGACAAAGAGGTCTGTTACGGGGAATTATTGAGGGAGGGAGGGTTGTTTTTTATTGGTGTTCTTTGCCTGGGGGGAGCGTTAAATGGGATTGTTATTATTGTTGGGAAGGGGTTTATGCCTTGTTTTAGGTGATAGATGCCGAGGTTCTGAGCGAGAAGGTACAATGTTTGTTTCTAAATTTGGAACTGAACCGAGCTAAAGTTTGGAAGTAACAGATTCAGCATAGATTTTTGCTCGTTGCCCTTACCGGAAATTAAAGTCAAATTGTCTTCATAGGAAAAACCCCTACTTACCTTGTGTACTTTTTATCTACACTAGAATGGCATTACGGAAAGTAGTTTTCCTACCAAAACACTGCTGAAATGTTGCTTTTAGAGGGGATTTGACTACCCACAGACGATTTAGAATATCATAAGAAAGTTTGGTCCAAAATGGACTTCGACAAAAGATGTCGGGAGCAATGGAGGAAACACCTAGAAGCAGAAAGAAAATTCCACGTCAATTTTCCGTGTTATAACTTAATTAATAAATACAAAAACTGCATAAAGCTGATGTCTTTAAAGAGGTTGTTTTCAAAATGCGACAAAAGCTTAGTTTTTATTGTATTTTGAAAACTATCTCTCGTTTGTAGATCTCTTAACACTTTTAGTCCTGGCAGCCCAAATTTTCTTTAGGACTCAATTGAAATCTCGAGTGATCTAGGTTAAGACTCCTCCCTTCTTTATAAAACTTCCAAAGTTTTATTCTTAAATCTGTGTTACGACTTTAGACGTTTTGAATGTCGCCCCTTTAGAAGGTCAGGTGGGTGACACTCAAGGTGGACAACCCCTCAGCACCCCTAGACACTATACTAGCTTTCGTAATCTTTGCAACTTGTTTGTACTGCAGTTTGGCTACATTCGCTTCTCTTCCACAGCTGACCGTCTCCCAGCCGTGGGTGTCGCCCATGGTCCCTCCAGTGGCCAGTCCAAGTCCCAGCATCAGCAGCTCGGACGCAGACATCGAGACGGACGCTCCCCTCAACCTCTCCAAACCGAAACACAACAGAAGCTCTTCGAAGAGATCACTAAGGTATGTTACAGTGCCATTATCTTTGTGTGAATATTTTGTACAAAGGCTCCATTGTGTAGTGAATCAGTACTGAAGGATAGGTAAAACTTGGGAGTTCTGGGTATTGAATTCAAACATATGTAAATTCGTTTTCAAAGCTCAATGTATCGAAAATTTCGTTACCTTACCTAGGCTTATGCAAAATGGCAGAGATTATGGTATCTATTACTTAACTCCGTGAATGCTTCGAAAGACGTAAATTAATAGATTAATTGGTACTTAAGAAAGGGTAAAACACTCGTGGTGTCAGTTCTCATTTTTCAGTTTAAACAGGCGTCTGTTTTGTTTTCAGTTTACTGAAAGGTTTGTTACTTAGCACAGCAAAGTTGGTAAAAGTTGGTTGTTAAAAAGTTCTCAAAGGTTGCCTAACATTTTTACTGTGGAGGAAAATTTAATTTTGACTTTTTTTGTCTATTTTACAGTTAAGTAGTTTATTTGAACTTCATGTTACCAAGGAATTATCTATCTTTTCCATTCCAGATAATTGTATTCTATTTTTTAAACTTCATCACCAATTTCAAATCAATCATGAGCTAACAATAGGATTCGAGCAAAATTAAAATTATATAGTCGAAGCATTGTGGCTGCATACGTCCCGCGGGTCGGAGATTCCTGGTTCTCTAGCTGTTTCAGAGAGTCATAAAGCAAAAATTTTTTAATTTTGGTGTTTATATATGCTGATGTAAAATAATTTAGCATTTTCTATTAATATTTTTAAAAAGGGATATATATTAGTGTATTAAAAGGAAGTTTAAAATATATAATTTACAAGATATTAATTTTACTTCATTTATATCTATTTACTTACAGTGATGAAGTATAATTAATTGCTATTTAAGTAAATGTTTTTGTCAAAGAACCATAATAGACTTAAACTTATTTTTATGCTTCCAGTTCAATAGTAGTTATTATGCGATCTTGCATACGTTTAAAAACACCGCTTGGCAGGCACTTGGATGAATTCCCTTTAAACAAAACTTCCAAGTTTGAAACAAATCAAAATTTTCTGTTGTGTACGCCAGTCATTGTTCAGTTTAGAATTTTTAAGAAGTATTAGTCATTTGTTTAAGCTCTCAATTTTCCCTATTGTTTTCTTTGGCTTCAGTGCCACTGGCGCGAAAAATGCTCTCTACTTTTTACTTTACATCATCGCTTCTAAATTATCCAACTCCTTTGTTCTTTCATTCCCCCTTTTTTCATTCGCTAAAAGCAAATTTGGCTTCCTATTCAAAAGTGTTCTGTTTTAAGAAAGTGCAATTTGATTTGTCTGAAATCCTTTCTTTTATTAAAACTAAAGCTCGCTCGCATACTTACAAGTTCAACGGTCGGGCTTCTTAAAATTTTGTGAACAATGGCGGTGTTAACTTTTTTTTATGCGTTTCACTGATGAAGTGATGCAAGAATAGTCCCTTGTTTACATAAGTTAAATGCGCTCTTGACTCAAAGGATTCTTACAATAGACTTTTGAGACCTATTAAAATTGTTATAGGCATCAAATGAATCGCCAGTTTAAAAAAGAGGAACATGACAAATTGACTTTTTGTGCTCAAAAGTATCTCCAAGCTTTGCTCTACACATGAGTGGAAAGGGGGAGGAAATAACTACCCCTATAGGCATCAGATATAGCCCCTTGAATTCACGAAATAGACGTCCATTCATTGTATTCTTTAATTTAATTTCATATAAAGTTAATTCGTATTTCTTTTCTTATTCTTTGTGCTGTATACTTACTTAAGCCAAAATAAAATAATTTAAAAGTGTTTTTAACTTTTTTATCCAGGGAATGATTGACTCCGTTCATATTCACGTACTCCATTGATACTGCTTTAATGATTCAGTTTCATAATAATTTCGAATTTTATCTGTCTTAGTCTTACTATTCCTCACTTTTGTGCAGTGTACTAAGCAGAAATATTATTTAAATGTCAATTTTAGTGGTTTTTAAGATTTTTTCTTCAGTTAAAATTTTGTAAGGTTGAAAAAGGGGATAAGTCCATCAACTTTTGTCACATGTAAAATTTTTTTGAATGTACTTATATTTCTTTCGATGATTGCTCTGTTTTCTAAATAGGGTCCTGAATTTCCAGTAAAAATTTGGTGGATGTACAACCAAAATTCCCTGTCTTATATAGGGGGGTTCGATTTTTTCTCAAAACTTGGTTTTTGGACTTATTCCTTTTTCCAAACTGACGATTCAAATATTTCATTATCATCTCCGTGGTGATAAGTTTTAAACTATATATTATATTTTTCAATAAAATAAAATGACGGCCTTTAAGGTAGTACGAAGTTAGATGGCATTTGGTGACATGGTTTTCTTTTTATAGCCACTCAAAAGTTTTATATTTTATTTATTTCTATTCTGTGTGTTGAATAATAATATACTTGTTAGAAGTAAATACCTGAAAAATGATGCCGATGTTAAGTTTGTGAGCAAACCCCCTCTGTATTAATTGAATGTAATAAAACAATCCAGGAAAAGGACTGTGAATTCGGTGGTGCTGCCATCTTTCTTCTGTATTGGAAGTTACACACTCAGTTCACTTTTTACCTCTGAGGGAAACTTGATCTTAATGCCTCGAGACGTTTTAATTTATTTTACAAGTGATCAATAAAAGTGATTTAAACTATAACTTCTTGATTTTAAAAGAATAAAAGGAAAAATATTTTTTAACTGGGTGAACTTTTTGTTCTGTGTGTTTTTCATTGTAACCAAAGTGTGACTATTCAATTGTTTTCCGGTTTGATCGCACTTAAAAGGATTTTTTTTATGAATATAGTTTGATCTTTTAAGTTTAAATGTTTTAAATAGCTTTCTTTTTCTTTTAGAAGTCCCACAAGTGAAATGAAACTGCATGAACGAGGTGGTTCCTTGTCTCCCAACACTGTACAACAACAGCAACAACAACAGAGAAACCATAATATGTTAGCAGAAATGGCAGCTATGGCACATGTTCTGAGAGGACCTGCACCCCCAATGGTAAGGAAACCATTACTCTTACACTTAATTCATCTGAACTCTTCTTAATTGCAAACTTGAGTAGAAATCCCTCCCTTTTTAGCTTTGTCCATTCCTTTTTCTCACTATTCTAAGCTGACTCGAACCTAATTTTTTTTTGCAGATGGCTCCACAAGCATACCTACCTGGAGCTTACCCAGGCATGCCACTTCACATGAGACCACCTCCTGGTGTAATGAGTCATCAAGGTGAGATGTCATTCCTCATTTCATAAATATCCCGAGTTTCACCAAACGATTTTGAATAAAGTTGGTAACATGATATCTTATGCTCATTTCCCTTTTTTTTTCTCAGACAAAGTGAAAGAAGCCATGTCTCCTCCTATTCCAAGCAGTCACATTTCCCAGCACGGTGGACCCTTCCAAAGCTTCAACCTGCACATGTACCTCTCTCAGTGCATGAACCCCCACGAACCCTGTGATATTCCCTCGCCCACCATGGAACAACAAGGTGACAAAAAGCACGATCCTCATTTGGCATCTTCTCCAAGTAAGTGGCAGCATCGCTTCTGCAAAGCAATAGTCTCCAATTATAAGCAACATATTCATTTGGTTTAGGAAGTATCAAAATTTCTTATTGATGCAACCTAACCTCCTTGAAAGTCCTTTCAAGTAGAAGTCAGTTGTATCACAAACGTATATTAATGGACTTGGACAAGGGCAATCACTATCATTTTATCAGATTGTCCCAAGTTACTTCCCAACGATTGTTCTCTAAAATTTATCCTCTACCTAATTTTTAAATACAACCAAAAAACGTGCCAATTTTACCTTAAAAGAAATTTTATATCATTTATCAAACCTGAAATTAGTTCTTAATTTTATTCATTTAATTAATAAATAGGTTTTATTCATCATATGTAAGACTCTTGTCATATTTTATCCATAGTCAAACTTGAATGCGACATTTTATGAATTTTAATATTTTATCGTAAATTAAATCATCTAAAAAGGTATGCACAGAAAAAATGATTCAATAAAATAAGTATAGGCGGAGAAAAAAAATGTGTTTCAGTTATTTTTATGCAGTACATTGGAGACCATTGCTTAAATGCTGTCAAGTGCTATAGGTTTAGGTTAATAATTTTAGTTTTAGTGTATACTGAAGTTCACTCTGTTTTTCTAGAATAGAATTAGTGAGTTCATGGTGTATTGACAGTTTTCTTTCTTCTCTTTAGATAAAATTGTGGGAGCTAAAATCATTCGCCAAAACAAAAAAGAAGGCGAATCCAAACCTCACATCAAGAGGCCCATGAATGCCTTCATGGTTTGGGCAAAGGACGAGCGACGGAAGATACTTAAAGCCTGCCCCGACATGCATAATTCCAATATCTCCAAAATCCTCGGTAAGTTTCACATGCTCTTCAGAATTTAGTTTTGAACCAAGATAACGCAAAAAATTGCCAACATCCTTTGTCAAAACAACCCCCTTTGACATATTGACGATATATTGGTTTTTACATATTGCCAACTATCGTTTCTCCGACATTGATCATTAAAAACTAGTGTCAAAGAATCCAATGTAATATTTCAGGTTTAATACATTCAAATAGTGTTATTTAGACTGTTTTAACCTTGTTTTTTTAAATTAAAAATCCCATAAAATGTCTGACATTGATCAGTATTCCCGGTATTGAACAATATTGTTACAACACTGATCGATGTTCCTGAGCTAACTGGAGAGATTTCGTTATTCAGCCACCGATTTACAAAATCAATACCTTTTCGTACTGGTACTGGATTGCGGGTCCTGACTACGAACAAGCGCATTGCAGTTTAAAATAACCCGCTCCGCGGCATTTATACATTTTCTTAAAGAAGGCTTGTTGTGTTTTGTTTAGTAGAACAAAGGATCAGGGATCTCATAGTCATGTCCTCTTTAATTTTTTCACAGGTGCTCGGTGGAAGGCGATGTCGAACGGCGAGAAGCAGCCCTACTACGAGGAGCAGTCGCGACTGAGCAAGCTGCATATGGAGAAGCACCCGGACTATCGGTACCGCCCTCGGCCCAAGCGGACTTGCATCGTGGACGGCAAGAAGCTCAGAATCTCGGAGTACAAGCAGATGATGAAATCTCGGAGGCAAGAGATGCGCACCTTATGGTGTGTGCTAGTTTTACCCTCTGGCTTTTGTGAAGAATCGATACTTTTAGGCGTTTAAAACTCGTGTTTCAAGTACTTGAATGTAGGGAATACATTAGGGTGTCTCGTGGTGAGAAATGGTGTTGAAAATTCTGTTAGATAAGTATTTATAATCTTAAGTACTTAATAAGTATTGATTCCTAAGAGTATCGATTTTGTCCATCATTACTTAAACAGCAGGGTTTCTCAAACTTGGGGCTTTGTGGATTTAAGATCAAATGACAAAATTTTCAAGGTTATTAGAAAAAAACAATGTCAAATTGTTTAAGAGCAAGAAAATGAAGTTGACTATGAACTAATTGAAATCAACGTTTTTATTTGCACAATTTTAAAAGAATAAACAGCATACAATTGTTTCGGGGGTCACAGGAAGGTCACTGAAGTTGACTATGTTTGAGATAGATAGCATCATGGTATAAATGGCTGTAGATATGCTAGGTTTGAAAATTATATGTCAAGATATTTCTACCCGTCATTCGAGTAGCAAGAGACGATATAGCCATGGTTTGAACGATGGGAATAGATGCTCAAAACGCTATTTTCGAATTGCAATGCTATTTTAGTATATGTTAAGTGAGAGTTCAATAACGAAGTAATTGAGGAAAATATTTGGTTCAGAAAAGTATATGAATATATGCAGGTTTCTTTCGCTCCTTAATGATGATATTAGGGCATTTTTGCAATGTTCACGGTTTTATCCTGCCAGTTTCTATGGCGGGCGCCTTGTCTTAAAGTCGGCTTTTCGTGTTGTGATAGCAACGCGGAAGCTAAGTGCTACGATCTGAATCATGGTAAATTTCCGATTTTCAGAGTGATTTTTTTGGGGTTTTCCTAGTCATCCCTGAATACCCTTCAAGCTCACCAAGTTTGAGAAACACTGAAATAAATAAATCTGGATATTCCTTAAATCCCTAGAATGCAATATCCTCATTTCTACATTCCGCGGTTTTAATAGCTGCTTTCTTTTTCTCCAACAGGTACCGTGACGGCCTGGGCGTAATGGACTCCCCCACAATGGTCAACCCCCAATCCTCACTAATGTCAATGCCAAACGTGTCAACCAGTTCCGGAGACATGGCCAGTGCACTGGGGATGAAGCTGTCCCCTTCGAACGGAGCTCTGGAGGGACACCTCCCCTCTCCCTCCCACCTGTCCCCTGACAGAACATCCCCCTCTACCTCCACCTCCCACCCCCGCATCAAAAGTGAGGACCATCCCAGCGCCATATCCATGGAGACATCCTCATGACTCCATTGACTCTTGTTTACCTGTACATCGAACCGCATTTAACTGATGGTGGATCCAGTGAATATAAAAAAAGATCTTGTATAATCTTGTAAATAGTGAACGGACAGAGATGAGATATCCTCTTCTTTTTAAGTTTTTTTTTTCTGCTGTGTGTCGAAATCAAAATTTTTTTTTCCTGAGGAAATCGAAGTTTTTCCAATCAAAAGAGAAGTATCTTGTTGCTTTCCTCCTCTCAAAACAGAGATTGGAATGTGTAAATTTCTTTTTCATGCAATATATGTAGGTTGGTGGACTAACTAGTTTCATTGCCTGTCAAGAAAAGTGCAGTAGTTTTGTACACTTAAAGGACCTTCAAAATAGCAGCACTTTCTTTCTCTTGTTAGAACACTGTGAAACTAAGTAATTTATGTTCATGATTCTAGGAATTATTATTTATATTTTTATTGTTCTTGTAATTAAAAGGTTATATTTTGCTACTTCTGTATAAGTTCGTTTTTCTTCTGATGCAATTATAGTTCTAAAATAGGTCTTAGTAAAAACTGTTTTTATTTTTTAGGTAACTGGAAAAATTACCTAAGCATTATTTTCTGAATTTGGTAAAGTTACCTCTGTAAATTCTACCTGTTCAACCAGGAATATTCTTGGTTAATATGTTAAATGTGAACACTGCATAAATAATTTGGAATAGTGACAAGATTTTTTTTAAAGCTTAACATTAGAACTTAAGTATATAAATTGTATTTTAAGTTAAATTCAACTTAACAATCAACTTCAGGTAAATGAATTATTTAAGATATAAATTAGCTTAAAAGTTTATTTTTTCTACTAATTGCATACCAACAACAACGTTTTAGAAATTAAAAGAAATTCAAGTGCACCAAAAGTATGCTTTTTTGATAAACTTCTGTGATCTTATACTGTGTTCATGTTAGATTGCATTTAATTTGTGGAAAAATTTAGATGTTCATCAGCATTAGTATTTTTATCGGAAGGTGGTTATAAATGTGAACCACTTTGCTACTTAATCTCTTTGGAGTTCAATATCCTAGATGCTTAAAGCTGTATGAAACTTGTGCAATAGAATCTGGTTCAATCCCAATGGGTAAATTTTATTTGGAAGAAATTATATTTATTTAGATTGGTGCATCACTCTAAATAGTACTGTGGTTCGTTTTATTAAGTTCTGCTTATTTTCCCTTTGCAAAACACCTGTGATTCTGGACTGAAGCAGCCAGTGATTTTCTGTTACCCTTGTTTTCAATGTTGACTTTCATGTAGATCGTTTCCGAGTCATTTAACAATGAGAGAACCTATAGAGGCGAATTCTTCGGCCTTTTGTACAGTGGGAGCGTGGGCCATGTCATTCCTTGATGGACACTTGTGGGCCAGTTGCTGCAATGGAAGTTCAAAGGGCATTTTTCAAGTGGACTTAAATCTCCAGTATGCCAAAAGCCCAGAAAGATCGATTTCTAGAGGCTTTGTCAGGCTTTTGATTTTGATGTGCAAATACAACTGCTCAATGTGAACTCTTCTAGTCTGTGATTTAACCATCTGTTGCAGAGTACATTTTCTTTGTTTTATTGTTTTTGTAACAGTATTATTGGACGAAGCAAAGGTGGTTTTTAGTTTCATCTCTTAATATGTACTATTGTGCTGTTTTTGTTTGAAAACTTAAATATATAGAATCCATCTGCAATTGAATGAAAATAAACCACTTTTGTGAATATGCTAACTGGTGTATTTATTCATTCTCCTGGAGCTGACATTTGCATCTCACATTATAAAACTCAAACTTATTTTACTCTTAATTATTATTCCCTATAGCTTAGTTCAAATGGCTTGATCTGGCTCTTGTGCCATAAAAATCCAACCAACCTTATAGCTTAGTAATAGAGCTTAACAACTTGAACCTGTTGGTATCTTACGAGATGAGTCACCACTCAAAGAGTTAGGAAATAGATTGTAAGTCAAGCATCTTTCCATTCATCTAGCGTTACCTTCGATTCAATCACCACTTTAAAAACTAGTTTAAAATTCTAAAGTTAAATGAAACGCCTGGGTTGGTGGTAGGGGTTTGGGGATGGACGAACTATTAACAGTCCTCTTCATTCCTAAGACTCTTAAACTTGTCCAGGCAAAAGAGATTAAGTCTTGAAATATTTAAAAAAAAGAGTGTTATTTTTAATTAATTTGACTGATACGGTTACAGTTAAGAGTCGAAGAAAAAAACGTTAAGACCCCCCTTGAATGAGCAGGAACTAAATTTATAAATGCCCAACTGCATTTATTTCCGAGTGCTATACCCGCTGAGAAGGCTCAGATTCGATCTGAGGGCCTTTGGGATGGGATACTGGCGGGCGAACCCACCAAGCCATCGGTTCCTGCAACCACTCAGGTTTTGTAATTAATTTAAAGTTTATTTAAAAATACATTAATAACAAAAATACTACACAACAGTGGAAGCTGGGGTTCGATCCGAGGTCCTTCCGACTAGAAGCATCACGCTTTAGCACACTAGGCCATTCGGTCACATGCTACTGAGAATTTTAAAGATTTACCCAAGACTATTTATTCTGAAATTGCAATCGATTTTCATCTTTCTTTGACGAGAGGTTAGTAACTAAAAGGAACTTTTAACAGAGCCTGCTCTGGTTGGTTGGTTGAAATTTCTCTAGGAAAATATTATTTTTTAATAAAATAATAATCGGGGATAGAACCCAGGAACTGCCCCATGCTACACAAGCATCCTACCACTGCTCCAGCGAACCAACCATGCCATCCGTTCCTGCAACCACTGGTTTAAGTGTTTAATTTAAGGTTAATATAAAAATTTAAGAATGAAAAATTTAGGTTATTGCCCCTTTTTTGTGATATGGCCCGGGGATCCTGGGTCGCAGCTTCATACAACTACCCAAACCAAAAACCTTGATATACAATCTTTTACTTACTTTTTTGAGTGGTGACTATGGATTATTCGAAAACAATAATCTCTTAAACTTTTTTTACAGGTATGTAATAATCTCCAAATTGATATTAACCAAGTACCGTATAGATTAGAGGAATCTAACTGTACGGTTTTGGATTAATTCAATAAAACTGGGATCATCAATTCACTAACCGGTCAACTACGTTTCAAGGTGTAGTATCAATGAATTACCTAGAATTCAATACATCTCGCCATATCACCTCTCTTTTTTAAGGATTTGGTAATAAAAATGGAAAATATTAATTATAAGAATAACACTCTTACTTATAAAAACTAACATATAAAAGTATTATAAGGTTCTTACTTTTCCTGTATCGGTTTAGTGAAGTCCATAGTGAAGTGACCATAGTCTGAACGCCACGAGAAAAACTTTTTCTTAGAAAAAATTTAGAATTTATACGTTTTGACCATCTTAATGGATATTAAGCGTTTTCGAGCTAAACGACCATACATCTCGCTTTTTTGATTAGATTAAGTGGGTGATGGGGCACAGTTAATAAGTAAAACTAAATATAATTAGAGGTTCTCAAACTGTGGGTCGCGACCCTGGTGCGTCGCCAGTCAATTTTTGGTGGGTCACGACAAGATTGTTAATTTGTCTCAGTTATAGTATCTTTATAATTTTTACGAACGTATTGTTGGCTTTTGAAATTCATAAAATTATTCAATAGTAATAAAAATAAAAAGATTATATTAGGAAATAAAAACCCTACTCGGTGTCGAACGCAAAGGAGAACTAAATTAAAATACATACGTGTCCCTTTAATGCGCTGTTATGCAAAATTTGTCTGCTTTAAAATAAGATTTAAAAAATTATAATAAATCAGTATTTCTAAACGTAGGGCGCTCCCTACTAGGGGGCCAGTACAAATTTTAAGACTCTTCTTAGGAAATAATGTTGTAACTGCAATTAATTTATCCAAGATTACTAAAAATCGAGTTGAAACCCAGTTTTTAATACGTCAAATTTCAAAAATCTCTGGGGGAGGATTCCCAGACACTACGTTCAGGTTTAAATCCTTCCAATTAATTTTGTAAAGAGAGATAAATTCAACATCTAATCATCCATGTAGTTTACTACAGTACTGTAGTCACCAAATTGGTAACAGTAATTGGTCACCAAATATTTTGCTACTTAGCAAAATATTTGGTGACCACAAACCCCACACACACAAAGATAAAAGTTTTTAGGTTGATTGAAAAAGATTGGCAAAAAAGCAAAAAGTCCAGGTATATAGTCCAGGCAACGAATGCTCAAAAAAAGGTATAGAGGGAAATTCTTGGAGCACAATTTTTGACTTCGTAACTTTGTTTGGACTAGTTAGGAGGTGAACATATCTATCAAAAGTCCCCGTCCGTAGCCCTTACGCCGGAGTGAGGAGGGTGTTCGAAACTCTCACTTTTCAGTTTTTGGCTAATTACTCTTATAAAATGCATCCCCACAAAAAGTTTCAATTATCATTTATAAAGTAGATAAAATTTGCAA
Organism: Tetragnatha montana; assembly: GCA_963680715.1. NCBI lineage: Eukaryota > Metazoa > Arthropoda > Arachnida > Araneae > Tetragnathidae > Tetragnatha > Tetragnatha montana. The sequence goes on from OY796683.1 coordinate 22,595,907, forward strand.
CAATTTAAGACCATTCCCAAGTTTATACGTCCAATTGATCCCGAGTTACATCTCTTCAAAAATGGGAATTTTTTTTCCCAAAATTCGAAAATTTGAGTAAAAGTTGTATTTAAAGCAATTTATTGGCTATATTACCCATCTAAAGGGAATTAAAGGTTATAACCTTATAATGTACTTATTTAGCTTTAATTTAAGCCCTGAATCAAGTACGTGAGATCAATAGTTCTCACGCTATCTTAAAAAAACAAAAATTGGGCAAAAAATGGCAATTTTGGGGGGCAATGGGGCGAATATTTGCCATTTTTTGGAATTTTCACCAAGTTTGGTCACGAAATTTTGTTCGAAAACCTCAGATTCGGATTCAGCACCCCCAAATACTTATAAAACAGTTAAAAGAACACTTTGGTATGCAATCTCGAAGAAACAACCTATATGTTAGTTATCGAAACACTATAATCTCCTATAAAACTTTCGTTCGTAAGAGAAATCTCGGAACGAAAATGCATTTAGTTAATCATAATTAGAGTTTTTAGATGGTCGATTTGATGAAGAATATTATTAAAGCAGTTTTTATAGTATTATGTTCCAAAAAATGCGGTGTTTTGGCGATACTAGTGGCATTTCCTACCAATCGAACGAAAATAGCCCCTTTTTCAACGTGCTCTATCGGCAAAACAACGCGTCGGAGAGAAAAGTTTCAATTGACTTTTTTGTAGCGTGGTTGGTGTTCTTTATTTTTTGTACTGATTGTTTAGCTCAGAAGCGCAAAGATATTGTTCTAGGGGCAAAAAACGAAAAAAAGGGTCGAATTTTTGCCATTTTTTCGAATTTTCACAATGTTCCATCACGAAATTTTGTTCGCAAACCTCAGATTCGGATTTAGCACCCCAAAAAAACAAACAGATAGAGAAAAATATCTCCTACCCCAAATTTTTCTCAAAATGAATACTATTTGACTGGACTATACTGGGAAAATCCCCATTTTCCCAATTTTTGTTTTTTTAAGATAGCGTGAGAACTATTGATCTCACATACTTGATTCAAGGCTTAAATTAAAGCTAAATAAGTGCATTATAAGGTTATAACCTTTAATTCCCTTTTAGATGGGTAATATAGCCAATAAATTACTTTAAATACAACTTTTACTCAAATTTTCGAATTTAGGGAAAAAAATTTCCATTTTTGAAGAGATGTAACTCGGGATCAATTGGACGTATAAACTTGGGAATGGTCTTAAATTGTTTCCAATTTTATCTACTTTAAAAAATATAATTGAAACTTTTTCGTGGGGATGCATTTTATAAGAGTAATTAGCCAAAACCTGAAAAATGAGACTTTCGAACACCCCCACCCAAAGGAGTGGGAAAAGTCTTGGGGAGTGAGGTTTTTATTTTTTTTAGACACTTAATAACACCATATTGTAAAAAACGTAGAGCAAAAAATAACTCTTACGTAACTTTAGAATATCTCAAAAACTAGAGCTGCTGCATAAGAATGGATAAGGTTTTAACATTCCATGCATAAAAAAAATTTTGTAGACCAGTGTTGTTGGTTTTTGAAAATTATTACCTACAAGCAATTATTCTAATTTACACGATTTGGCTTTCAAACACTGTTGAAGTGCAAGGTTTAAGTTTAAATCAACATATGTTAGTTGAACTGAACATAATAAAATCAAAATATTGTTCAAGATTAACTTGATATGCACAAAAATGCACCCAATTTTGAAATTACAAATCTTAAAGTAGATGACTAGACTAGCTAAAACCTGATATGGCTAATTGCTGAACAGTGGCGAATCCAGGATTTTTGTCTGGGAGGGGCTGAGTTTCAAATGTTAACTCCTATTATATAAGACTATCGCTTTCTGTCCAGATATGCGAGATTTTTTGCTAATTTTCAACCATGATTTTCACCCCTTAGACCCCCCTTGCGACCCCCCTTTCTACACCGATTCTTGTTCGTCTTGATGTACCCTACCTCCCCTAGAAGTTATGAAACATTTATCTGAAACACCCTGTATTGTACTAAAATACACTGCGAAAAAACTGTGATCTTAAAGACCTATCAATAATAAATAAGGTACAAATTTTTTAACTGAAAATAATTTTTTTAAATTTTTACTTACATGATCATTATTTAAATTTGAAATCATTACAATAAAATTTGTAATTATTGGCTCTTTTGGCTTAATTTACCCAGCACTTCATTAATATTTATATCAACACTATAATAAAATATTCGGAAATTTAATAATTTTTTTAAAGTCATAAATTAAATTATGGAAATTTCGAGTTTATTTTTATTTAAAAGGTCACCTTCATATCAAAAAATGCATAATAAATATCAAATTTTTGCCTTTTTACTGGTTTTTAAGCTAAAAATTCGGATTCAGCAATGTAAAAAACATAAATTCAGTCATTTAAACACTTCCATAAATTAATTTATGAATTTAAAAAATTGATTGAATTTCAGATTAAAATACCAAATATTTCATAAATAAATTTTAAAAATTTTTTTTAAACATGCTAAATCATAAATTCATCCAAACAACCTATTTTATTGGTAATATCCGGAGGTAAAGTGCCCATGTAGGGTACATTATGAATAGACAATTAAATTCTCTTTCACATTAGATAAAATTTGTGTTGATAACGTGAATATTTTTCATTTTGTAGAGACTAGAAGCGCACGTTTTTCACTTTTTTTGCGTAAAGACTAAAAAATCGCCGTTTTTCAGCACACTATAGCGGCAGAACCACTCTTCAGAAAATCAAATTTAAGTAGTGAAATTTCGTTTACTTCAACTTTGTAATTGAGATTATGATCGAGAAACTTGTAGTTTTTAAAATATAAGCAAAAAATCGAAAATTTTTGTGATTTTTGAATATGAAGACGACCTCCCAGATGGGAGCAAATATGATATTCGTAATCAGCGCCTTCAAAAACATAAAACCGACAAAAAAACCCCATCTATATAAACGTTTTGAAAAAAATTTCGAACACCTACAAAATTTTTTTCGAAAAATTAGAAACCTACCTAATTATTAGGGTTACAGACCCTGAGGAATAATGATTCTGCTAAAAAATATCACGGAAAAGTAAGTCAGGGGCTCCCTATCATATTTACTACCAAAATAAAAAAAAAATTATTGCAATTTTTAACTATATCAAATCTGGGATGTCTTGGTTCTGGGGGGGGCTGCAGCCCTACAGCCCCCCCTACTGGATTCGCCACTGTTGCTGAATTAAAACTGATAACTTCAAAAGCCACATTAAACCAACAGTACTACTGATGGTGGTCAAATTTTTATACTTGGTAGAATAACAAGTGGCACTCATGTATTTTTAACCCAATAGTCACATTAATCAAAAAGGTTGGCCAACACTGGCTCATATGAATGTGTGTTTAAATAATAATAATAGCCCCACATTCATTCGCTACGCCACTAACACACAGAAAAAGGAAGCAAATTGAATCGAACTGTACCTGAACATACTGTATTGGAGATACCAGGTTCTTACCACCAAAACCCTCTATTGTTTCAAGAGTTTAGTCTAGGGTCAAGGTGCTCAAACAATACTAATCTGCTCTGATTGGTCATCTATTAATACGAGGTGATTCAAAACTAGAAGGAAAATGCACAAGAGATTAGTAACTAGAAGGAACTTTTAACAGAGTCTGCTCTGATTGGTGGTTGAAATTTCTCTAGGAAAATATAAGTTTTTTTTAATCAAAATAATTATGGGGGATAGAACTCGGAAACTCATGCTAAGAATTTAATTGTCTTTGGGTAGTAATCATTTTTGCCCATGAGTTTTGAATCACCTTATTAATTTCATTTTCACTGAGTTCATGAGCTAAAAGGAATGAACGGCCACTGCCTTGAGCATATTTCCCTATTCCACATAGGCCTAATTAGAATCAGCACAGGTTGACTTTTAATGATACCATTTGTTTTTTTTCCAGCTTTAAAAACAAGTGTATTACAACAGAGGATTTCCAACTTTTAAGCTAAACTATTTTGAGAATTTGTTATGAAAAGCAGCAAAAATTCTTAAAAACAGCATGTTTTGAACCAAGAACCTGTTAATGTGGTCTAACCAGAGCCAGCAAGGGTACATAATCAATATCTCTCTTAGCTATATTACTAGGTTAGGAGTTATATTGATTATTCACTCCCTGTAAATAGCTAGTTTCCATAGAAAAGTGTGAATGAACTGCCAATTCACACTCTTTCCTTTGGACAATTCCTCCAAAATGAGCAAAAGTGAAAAGTCTGAATGAGCCCTTTATCACTTTTCCCCCATTCCATTTTTGTATGATTTTAGATCCTTGAGAAATAGGTTTCTTAAGGTTTGTAGGTAATAACCCTTAATGGGAGTTTCCAAACAATTTTTACATAATTAAACGATTTATTAAAGCTTCCTTTGTAAGAGTTTGATAGCTCTTTACTAAAACAAACATTTTTATGTACTTGTTTTTCTTCACAAGTTGAAGCTCTGCAATAATAATTGGTTATTTAATATTGTTCCTACAGATAATAGCCAAAAAAATCCTTATATTTCTGGGCCAAAATAAATTTTTTCGGACTCTAGAAATTTTATGCACACCAAATTTAGATCCCAATTGCATTAAATAGAACAAAAACCACTATAATTTCTGTAATAAAGAAATTTTATTTCTTCTCACACATCTTTGAAAAAAAAAAAGATTCAAAATAATATCTATGACAAAAAAAAATCAATTATTTCATCTTGCTGTTCATTCTTCCCATTTTTTCCTTCCTTCTCTTAACATGCTTAGGGACTTTGACTTTTTGCTTTTCACGTCTAGCCTCCTTAAGAGCCTTCTTCCTTATTTTTTTGGAATTAGGGGATTCATCCCGTGGCCTAGACTGGCTTTTGCTGCCCCCAGCTTCTTTTTCCACTTCATCACTAGAGCTGGAGCTTTCTCCTTCATCTTCACCTCCCTCAGACTCACTGTCTGATTGCTCTGGCTTAACACCTGTGATAGTATCGTAAAGTATCTCGCTATTTCCCTCGAAAATATCTCTCTCGGCATCTATAACTTCATCCAGCCTCTTTGGAATATACCCGTGTTTGAAAACCTCTTCGTCCACCTTAGCCTCCTCAGTCAAATTCTCAGAATCCCCCTTACCTTCCTTTTTTAACTGCTCAACATAACTAAACACATCCTCAGAACTGTATTCACTCGATACAACAAAATCAAATAGCTGGTGGACAGTCATGACCGCCACCCCATTTTTCTTGAAAAAATCTGTAATGTTGGTACAGTCCTTCCTTAAAAACTCCATTGCATGAGGGTGATCTGGTTCCACGGACTGAGATACGTCAATGATTACGACTTTTCCTTCATTGAAAAGTAAATTAAATTCACTCAAGTCTGAATGAATGAGTTTACATTTTGCATATAAATCTTTTATAATAAGAACACAGTCCAAGTAGAGTTCCCTGGCCTTGTCCTCACTCAGATTAACATCTTTTAAGAGAGGAGCAGGGAAGCCATCTTTTCCAACAAAAGCCATGACGAGAACATGGCACCTTAACTGAAAGGGTTCAGGACAAGGCAACCCAGCAGTGTGAATCCTGCACAAGTTCCTCATCTCCTTCTCGGCCCAAGTCTGGACCATTTTCCTTGGGTTCTTCCTGGAGTACCCATGACGAAACCTATAATCCCCACTTACATATTTATCCCTGTCCTTGAATGTGAGGATGGACGTTTTGTACACTTTAATGGCCCTGGCTTCTGACCCTTCTAAAGGAGCATAGTACACATTAGCTTCTTTTCCTGTACTAATGCAACCTTGAATTTCGCTAAATACACCTCTACTTAGCATTTTAAACAGAATAATGCGAGTCCTCTGGTCCAGAACTTGTTCAACTGTAGCTCTGGACTCTTTGTCCTTCAACCTAGTTCGAATAGTGTCCTTTTTGCGATTCTGTTCATTGATGACTGTGGCAGCAGAGTCAGGGATTCGTCGACATTCATACTTATCAACACAAATTCTGTTCAGATACTTTTGATGGAGTCCTCCACTAGGCTGAAGAGAAGTTTCTTTGGATTTTTGCTGATTTGGCTGATAAGAACTGGAAATAGATTTCAGTCCATGGTTTCCATCCTCTGGGCCAATAAAATAACCCTCATCCGAATAACCGCCACTCTCATCTTCAGATGAAGAAAACGTAAAGTCGTCTATTTTATTCACCACTTCATCCATTATGCACCTTAAAGAAAAAAGGGCCAATTAAGATATACGTTATATCTTTAAATCTAAACATGTGATTTGACAACAAGATATTCTGGTTTTATTTTGACAACAAGATATTCTGGTTTTATTTACTTTAAAACAATTTCTTCAGGTGAAATTGTCCTATTTGAATTTCTGATGATAGAGTATCATTCTAAAACAAACATTTCTTACAGAAAATATAAAATTTTACATTCTGCAAAATCTGTTCATTAAAGGAAGCTTTTTCAGAAAGGGAAACTGTCAGAAGAGCAATTTTTTTTTTAAAAATGCCAAGGATACATTACTCCATCGCCAAGTGTTTTTTTGTTTAATCTGGAACCAGCGTTCTCTTAGTAGAAAATAAATAAAAACTTTTAAAAATTGTACTTTAAAGCTTAATTTTTTTTTTTTTTTTTTTTTTCAAAATTTTAGCATTATAATTTTTATTTTATGGTAGAGTAATAAAAAAACTCAGTGGAAATTTTACTGTAAGCTGATGATTGAAAAAATCTTAATGTCAACTTTTGGGGTAAAACAACTATCTTTTCAGGCTTAGTTTTTAGTATGATACAGAAAATACAAAATTTTCATCACTGTGAAGATGCAAATGACAAAAAAAAACTAATGCAGCTTTCAAGCTGATAGCAAAATGATAAAAACTTTGAAACATAATAAACATTTTTAAAGATAAATCTTATTGTTTCTCAAAACCAATGAACTTTATTTTCACGTCCAGTTTGTTTTTATAATGTCAGATTTGTTTTAAACTCAAATTTGAGTTAAACTTAAACGCTCTTTTAATTATTTCATTTTCTGTGATTTGACACCCTGTGCTATGGATGGCACTTTCACCTGCTTATACATGGCCCTGAGAGTAAGTGTAAATTCGACGTATGATCCTGATAGTGACTGTAACTTTCCAAATTATAAATAAGTCAATTAACCATTTCTTTTTTGTCAAATGAAAGTAAAGGAAAATTGCTTTGAAAGTGATATTAGAATCTTATTCCCACTGTGATTCATTAAATGTTGTATATTGGTTAGTGAATGAATCAACAACAACAATTTCAAAAATAAATAAAAAAATGTCAGAAAACAGTTGAAGTAATTACAAGTTTTAAATAAAATATATGTTGCAAACCAATTAAACAATTATTTGTTAAAACTCACAACAGCACATTTGACAATCCTAGTGGCAGTGGTACGCCAGTGTGTGGTTGACAAAGGTTGAGAAAACATATAGTTAGAGACACTAATATGGATGGAACACTAATAAATTATTTAGCTAAAATGTGAAAATTCTACTGACGTATGCTAAAAGAACTTGCAGGGAAAGTGGGCACTTCACCAAAAATGTAACATTTGCAAGAAATATATATAAAACCAAAAGGATATTTAAAAAAATTAAGACTTACTTAATCTAGATGTTTTTCAGCAGGCAAATTAAAATGCTGAGCATATAGCAGAAGAAGGGAAATCAAGAGTAAAAGACTGTTCTCCCAACACTTTTCCTGAAATAAATAGATAAATAAACATTCACAACTCAGTTGCAGCAGTTTTTAAAAGAATTCTTTTCAATAAAATCTGTATTTTTTTTTAAAGTTTAGAGAAATTAAGTCAATGACGAGGCATCAGTGTTGCCAGATTGGGCTATTTCACACTAATTCACACTTTTAATTTGGTAAGATTCCGAAGTTCCCCTGAAATTCAGATTTGGCATACCAAAACAATTTAAAACCCTGTTTTAAGGGTCAAATTTCCAAAAATTTTCTGGGAGTAGACCCACAGACCCCCTTTGGACTTGGAATTTCCTTGCTCACAACTTTTCTCATACATATACTGATTTAAAATTTGAGCTCCGAAAATTTCAAATCCGCGACTTTTAGGGCAGTGATCTGTGACTTTTTCTTCCAAATGTCTGGTGACACTGCGAGACATATCTAAAATTCAAAGAACTTTTAAAAAGGGTTTTATAAAAGTAAATTTCAGCATTCAAGAACTTTTAAAAATCATGAAAATATTTCCATCTACTGTGCCGCTGAATCCGAATGTTATCAAATCCCATTGACTATTCTACAGCTGTGCCACTGAATGGTTGATGGGTCAAAACGCAAGTGTACCATCATACACTTTTATGTTTGTGGTTAGAGGTTGGTGATACTGCATAAACAATTAAGATATTTAAGAAAAAAGTATCAAAACACAGCTATCAATTACAAATTTCAGAATTTTAAGCTGTACACTTTTCTGGACGGAAAAAAAACCTACCATCCAGGGCAACCACTGACCATCTAGGACAGAGATGACAGCTCATTTCTAGGATCTGTCTTGGAGGAAATGAGTCATAAGGAGACTACATTTTAAGGTCTAATTTTAAAAAATTTATGGGGGAGGACCCCCTTCCTTTCCTGGGATGCCATCTGAGCATTGGCAATAAAATTTTGATATTTTTGCACAAAGGATCTATAAAATACTCAGGTGAAGAGAACTTAAATAAGAATCGAGAGTCAAAACCCTTCCAGAAAAACAAAGTCTGGTTATACAGCTATTTAGACGACCTAAAATGTAAAATGTGTTTTTTGGGTCAAATTTTTCAAAATGGGAGAACCTCCAACCTACTTAAAATTTGGTTGCCCCCCCCGTAGGTCCAGGCTGGTTCTGTCACTGTAAAGCTGTACCCTTTATTATTAACAATTAATTAATAATAAGATATATAAATTTATTATTAACAACACAGAAGACTGAGATGACACTTTGGTTGAGTTGTTGTATTGTAAAGAAAAATACACTTTAATACTAGAATGGAAAACAGGGTTCATACTCTATCTAAGATAGTAAAATTCAGGAGTCTTTAAGGAGTAAATTACACAAAAATTAGGAGGTAACATGAACAATTATTAACCTGACTTCTTTAAATATCACGAGCAGAATGAGTTCAGAATAAATCATTGAAAAAAGAAGTGCAAAAATGTTTAGAATTTTATCTTTCAACAGTATTTTACTGATTTAAAAAACAATAACTTTCACTGATTTAAAAAAAAAAACAATAACTTCCACCATATTATACTGTTATTTAAACTTCCTTTTGCTCTTGGATAGATAAATTTCAGGAGTTTAAGGGAAAATTCAGGAGGAAAAACTTAATTTCCAGGAGTTTTAAGGGCCCTTAGAAAATTAATGCAAATTTTAGGAGTTTTTCAGGAATTTCAGGAGGCGTACGAACCATGGGAAAATAATGTCAGGTGTACAAATTACCTGTTGTTGCGTCGGTTATAAATTTTGAAGGGGATGTTTCCATTCTACCCCTGTATAATTAATATTAATTAAATAATTTGTAAAACTTCTAGAAGGCAAGACAGTTTTGATGATTGGAAAAAATACATACCCTGTCCACCAAGATGAAAGCTTACCCTTCAAAAGACAATTCAACCGAATCGGTAGCGCATGAAGAGAGTTAATATTTTCTTATAAATTTTATTCACCTCAATCTACAGTGGCTTTTCTCTTTGCAAAACGATGAGAGAAACCGACAATAGAAACGTGTTTTTACCAGGTTTTTACATGTAAACAAAGAAGTTGCGAAATTAAAAAGTTCAGTTACAGCTACAGTGGAATAGTGGAATGATAGAAAAGATCGATGGATGATGATGTCAGGAAAGAAACAACTCAACTCAGGTCGTTAGTCATCAACACAACAATAACAAAACAAATATCATTAAAAAAAGCATGCTGTCGCTGAATTTTTGATCATTTGAAGAAAATAATTAAACAACTGCCTTCCAAAGATGTCTAATCAAGGTAATACAAACTAACAATGTATCTTTGGGTTTTCATTAAATATTTAGAGTTATTAGAAGTTTCACAACAGAACAGAGATGCTACTAAAGTGAGCATCAGCATGTGAAATTCTTCTATTATACCAATTCATAACATTTCTTTTCTTTTTGGTCTCATTTAACATATTGGTATCACTTGTTTTATGGCACTGCCAAATCTGATGAAATTTTTTATGGCCATCTTCTCTTGATAATCTATTGCATTAGTAATATAGGCCACCAAAAGTGGTGTCAAATTTAGGGAGTAGGTACCCATTATGTTTTGTAGCACATAGATAGGGAAACACTTTCTAAGAACTTCTCTATATTCCTACTAGACGCTATACATAAAATTAACTGGGTGCAAATCTAGGTAAATTTTAAGAATATGAGCCATAGTGACTTCTTGGCAAAGTCTGCAGTACGAAAAGATGGAGAACATTGTACTTACTGATGTTTCAAAGTAATTTTTCTCCATCTAAACAATAAGGATGAAGCTCTGCAAATGATTTTGAAAATAAGAGCATTTTCTCTACATGTTAGATAGAGCATTTCACCCACATGAAACATTGCTGTAGCCAGGGAAAAAATTGGGGTATATAGGTTAATTTGTTATTTTATCATATAATTAATAAAGAAATTTTTCCGTGTTGGAATAAATCCCTTAAATTTCCTTCTTAGCTATGTCCCTGCCTGTACAGCACAAACCCATACCTCACACTCAACAGTCTGTGAACCATCACAAACAAAAATGCGAAATAACAATATTAAAAATTACCATGTAGAGTAAAGCTATCCTTTTAATTAAAATATGTGCAGAGCTTACCTCACAAAGGATAATTCTAAGATTTTTAAATAAAATGTCTCAGGAATGGGACGAAAGAAAGGTGCCGATCCCAGGTACAGCAGTTCAAAACAGAGGATCACAACGTATAACTATCTACAATTTCAAAAGGGATTCATTATGGAAAAAATGACGGTTGAACAAAAATATCCAGATGGTTCTACCCTTTCAACCAATTACAATTTATCTGATGCCTTCAAACTAGTCAATAAAAAAAAACCTTATGGAAACAACCGTAGAGGATGAAATAAAAAGAAACAAGCTGATAGAGAATGACTGTGGGTCATTTGAAACGGATCTTCAGTAATGCTCTTTTGAATAAAAAAACAACATAAAAATTTCAATCTGAATTAATGAGCTGAGAGCAGGTGCTGGAGAAAAGATTTGAGAATCTAGGGTTGTTGTACTAAGCATTGTAAACTAGGGAGAATAATCATTTATCATCCAACTTTCGCCAATCCTTGGAGATTGGCCAGGATTGTCAAAATTAACCCAAATCTCGCCAATCAAACTGGCAAAGTTTTAAAAATGACACACAAAAAATTATAACAAAAGTAAAAAGCAACACTGCTAGTTGAGAAGTATTAATTTTTTTTATTTTGATATTAAATTTTTTTTGATGTCATGAAACTTTACACTTGTGCCTGGTTAATTCTAAAGTATAAAATCTGGAATACAAATTGATAAACCTAAATTTAAAGTAATTGTTTAAGTCTTTTAATAAGTTTTCATCCTCATGTATTTAAATCTTCCTTTAATATAATGAAACTGTTACTTAGTGCATTATTTTTTTTTTCATAATAGAAAAGGTTGAAGATGCTTGGTCTATGGCTATAGACCCTTTTACAAAAGAAGATATGAAACATCCTTTACTCTGTGAAAGTTCATTTGCTACTTTGTTTCCTCGCTACAGAGAAAAGTACATCAGAGAATGCTGGCCACTGGTGAAAACTTCTTTCTCTGAATATGTAAGTAAATGATGAAGTACTTCTGTTCTATCCCATTGATCATGCTGCTGAAAACAAAAATGTACAGTTAAAGCCCATTAACTATGCAGCTGAAACTGACGGTCAACGGGATAATACCTAAGAACCAAAAAATATATTATTAGTATCAATTTGAAAGTGAGTCTTTAGTTATTATACTATTTAACATGTTTTCACTTACGGAAGATGATGGGGGAGCAATGTCCCTCAATTTTTTAATGGTAAAGGTTGTTTAAAATGTAATCATCAAGCACAACGTACTTCAAAGTCTCTTACTGCCCCCAGGGCCCACCTCTTCGAACATGTCATTTAAGATTAGGTATTCTACTAATTTTCCCTGTTATAAAAATTAATCTAAAGGGTGTTTTAAATTTTTAAACTAAGATAATTTAAATTAGTAAATTTAGTGTTGATTGCACTTAAAACAAAAAGCATTCAACTTTCTGTCTCTAATTTATTGAATTATTTTCAATGCTTCACATGATTTTATTTCTTTAAAAGGGCATTGTTGCAAATCTTGATGTAGTAGAAGGAAGTATGTCAGTTGCAACCACCAGAAAAACATGGGATCCTTACATAATCCTCAAAGCTAGGGAAGTAATAAAACTAATTGCTAGAGGAGTGTCCTATGATCAGGTTTGAATTTAGTAGTTTCTGTAGTTTTTTTTTCTATTTGTTTCCTATTGAATCCTCAGCTAAAGCATTTTATTTTGTAGGCCATTCGGGTTTTGGATGATAACATTGGATGTGACATTATAAAAATTGGATCTATGGTAAGAAAAAGGGATAGATTTGTCAAACGGAGACAACGTCTAGTGGGACCAAAAGGAGCCACACTCAAGGTACTTTTTCCTTCTGTTGCATAACTGTTTCTTTTTTTCTTTATGGATTCATTTTAGAAGATATATTTTGTAAAATAAAAGTTAATAAACTGTAGGTGTAAAATTTTACATTTGCTTTGTTTTGTGAATAATTATGAAAGTTGTTTTTAGGCCATTGAACTACTTTCCGGTTGCTATGTTCTTGTACAAGGAAGTACAGTATCTGCCATAGGACCATATAAAGGTCTTCAGAATGTGAGTACATTTTTATGAACATACTTCCTATGAATAATTCTTGAGTCATCCCAATAGCCAAATTTCTTGAAATTACTATTATTTGAGATAAATTGATCCAAAAATTAGTGTAAAGGAAGGTATTCAAATATTGGTATCACTGTATCATATGTCTTTCCACAATCTTAATAATTTGAAAAAGAACACCAAGCCATACCTTTGCTAAGCCTATTAACCAGACTCACAAACTTCTACAAGTTGCTACACCTAGAGAATGAGAACTCACATATACCCTACACTACACGTAATACAACTTTATGTAATCACAAACAGACATAATGATTGATCCAGGTATATTTACAGCATTGTGTAAAAAAATAACATTTAACCAAACACTACATTCATTGAACTGTACATAGTTTAACAAAAGCTAAACTCAAAAGCAAGAATTTTATATCTGATGCTAAAACCAAATTTTGTGCATGTGCAATAACTCACAAATGCACACATTAATCTAATTTGTCTACTGTTTTTTCCTTTACTCTCAATGGATGTAATATTCTGCTACTGACTTCTAATCTTTAAACCATATGCTTACCTGCAGTCCCAAACTATCCTTTTTCCTCCTACTTGTGTAGTGTTTATTTTATAAAAACTTATTAATTGATACCTTACAGCAGGGCCGTACCAAGGGGGGGGGGTTAGGGGTTCAACCCCCCCCCCCCCCCCGAAATTTTGACATCAATTTTTATACTGCTATTTTTCTTCAAAATTATGCCTCACAAGGAGCGATATCCTCTTCGGGTATAACCCAAAGGGTCTCAAAATGAGTCAAAACCCTACTTTTAAGGGTGAAATTTCCAAAATTTTTCTGGGGGAGGACACCCAAACCCCCTTAAATTTTGAAATCTATTAAGTATACGGTTTTTCCTTCAAACTTGTGTGATTTACAAGGAGTGGTCCTCTTTAATGTAACCTAAAGTGTCTCAAAATGAGTTAAAATGCCACTTTTAGGGGAAAAATTCAAAAAATTTTCTGGAGTAGGAAAGAAACCTAGAAACCCCCTTAACATTTCGCCATTTATTACAATATACCTTCTTTTTACCTTGAAAATTCGTCCACCACTTACAATGAGTGGTGCTCTATGGGTGTAATCTAAAGGGTCTCAGAAATGAGCTAAAACCCTCTTTTGAGGGGCAAATTTCCAAAAAATTTCTGGGGGAGGACCCCCAGACACCCCTTTTACTTCGAATTCATATTGTTTATACAATTTTGAAATTTAGAGCATCAAAATTTCAATCCAGTGTTGTCATCTAAAACTTAACATATAAAAGTACCTGTAAGGAGGTACCTCAGAAAATATTTGAGTCAACCCCCCCCCCCCCCCCGAAACAAAAGTCTGGTTACGGCCCTGCCTTACAGATAAGTGAAATAGTTCACAACAGCTCCCATTAATTAATCTCCAGATATGTACGTTTAATTTTTTAAATGTTCAAAAAATAAAATAGTATTAGCAACAAAAACTGAGAAATCGATGTTTCATGTTTTAGGTAAGAAGAATTGTTGAAGATACCATGAAAAATATCCATCCGATTTATAACATAAAGGTAAGTCACAAAATTGTTAAGAAAGGATTGCGGGTCTGAGGGGGGTAAGAATGTCTTTGCACATTCTTATTTAGATAGCACTATCCATGTTAACTGCCTCTATTGCATCTGTTGACTAATTACTTAAACTGTTTTCAGGCTCTTATGATTAAAAAAGAACTGGCTAAAGATCCTAAATTAAAAAATGAAAACTGGGACCGCTTTTTACCGAAATATGTCAGCAAAACTGTTAAGCGTAAGGAGCCCAAGATGAAGAAAGAAAAGAAGGAATACACTCCTTTCCCACCACCTCAACCTGAGAGCAAAGTAGGTTCCAATTTTTTTAAAGAGGAGTCAAATCTTGTATTGAATGGGGGGTACTGGTATTTGAATGAAAAGATGAATGTGTTGAAAGTATATTGAATGAAATGCTGTTTATTTTCCAGCTTTAAAACAGCCAGAAATTTTTTTCTGGGAATTAGGAAAACTGGTTGCTGGGAGGGGTTTCAATGTTTTGGGAATTTGCTGGTTGTAAAATGATCATTTTGCTCTTTTAAAGGTTGATCAGTTGCTGGCTTCTGGAGAATATTTCCTTAAAGAAGAAGATAGGAAAAAGAAAAGACTTGCTGAAAAGCTGGTAAGATTTCTATGTTAATGTTTTGTTAAGCTTTTTTTATGTCACTAAACAAACAGAACTGTCTAAAAAAATTGTTGTTTTGACTGATTTCCAAAAATTGCTGTGAATGATAAGTATTTCCACCTGGAATTTACTGGAAAAACTCAAGGAATTTTATTTTAAATTTAGTTATAAACTTTTCAATGAAAAATTGAGTGGGACCTAGTCAATGTTGTAACTGTTGACTTTGACACATCTTTATACTTATCTCACAATCAGTTTTACTATATTTAAGCTCAATAAAAATGTGTATGTTTATGTATTAATCCTTAATAGTTTCCTAAGTATAAAGCTACAAGAGATATTTTTTTAAATGTTTTAAAGCTAGAAGAGTTAAAGTAAAATAATCTTATAAGTAAACATTCTAAAAACTTTAATTTACTCTAAAATAATTTTTCTTATTTTAATTTTACTGTATACCTCTGACTACTGTAAGATTTTTATAGTTCATACATTTTTTATAAATCTCTAATATAAAGATTAAAACTCTGAAAGATACATTCCCTAATTAAAGAGTAAAAAATTAGCTAGTCTAGTATATCAACCCTCTCCTAAGGAAAAAGGCGCTGTTTAATGAAGCTTTGTAGTATGTATTATAAGTTGATGCTAACAAACTGGTTTTGTCTCAACCTAATTTTGAAATTAACTTGGGTAACTATTTGATCCAATAAAGTTGTATTAAAAATAAGAGCATATTAGGGTATTTCATTAGTAGATCTGTAAAATTACAAAGTTCTTGATTTTTAACATTATTTTTGGTTTCTAGGAAAAGAAAGCTGCAGCAGAAGTTCAAAGACAAGAAAAAAGAAATAAATCATTCATACCTCCAGTTGAAAAGCCATATGGCACCCAACAATCTAAAACCGTAAGTTCAATTTACTCTTTTAAGGCCATTTACAAGTTGTGTGAAAAAAAAGAACTTTAAAATATGATATTACATCACACCTATAAAAATTTAAAGTTCTTAATATTGAATTTAAACCTAGTGCAAATTATAGAATTTCAAAATAAAGTTATTCATAGGAAGAACTTTAAAATAAAAAGTTATTCATAGAAAAAGTCATTCAACTTCTAAAAATTCAGACAACTGTTGTTACTTTCTATTTAGTCTCTGAAATGTAAGCTTTGTAACAAAGAAGGTAAACAGTAGGGTGAGTCGAAAAAACACTTTTTTCGAAATCCGTTTAGGCTTAGGGGGGATTTTTGGCCAAATGTCTTCAATAATACGTAAAAAAAATTTCAGATCGATACAACCATTCCTTAACTTGCCGCCGAGCCCCCAAAGTTTGAAAAAAGTGGAAAAAATGACCAATTTTCAGAATTTTTAAAAATATATTTCAAGATTTATATTGTGATAAAACTGGTTCAAATGTGTTATTTAAGACTTATTTAGATGGATTATATTTATTTGTGTGTATTAACTGCACCCTATAGGGTCTATAATTTTAAAGTAAAAAGTATACTACTTAGCGACGTTGCACTCACCAACGCTTATAATGCACTATGGTGGACGAAAGGAATTAAATTCCGAATTTCTTCGAAGGAACACCCTCGAATGATGCCATTTGGTGTTAAATTGTATTTTAAATTAGAAAGGCCAGTGAAATAACAATAATGAGGCCTTCCACTGAGCTTTTAGTGTAAAAAATGCTTTTTTACAAAAATGCTCATTTCTAGCTGAACAAAGCCAAAAATTATCCTAAAAAAAACGGGATAGTGTACTATTTTAGATCCTAAACTTTGAAATACCTTTGAAACTTTTATAGTTTTCATTTTTTATAATTAGAACTTGTAACCAGCTCCTCAGCTCCTGTACTAGTATTCATTACCAAGAGCGCGAGCTAACGTTTTATTGTCCCGTGCTCGCGTGTTTTCAGTGAGTTTTTTCAAAATGTTTTAGAAAGAGAGAGATCAAAATTTGTATCAATAAAGTTTGTCCGCCTTTTTACTGGCCTGTAGTTTTATTTCGGAAAATAACCCCAAGAACCTGAGGTTAAGAGAGACGGGAGAGTTCAGGACGGAAAACTCCCGTTACAAATTGGCGTCCCAACGAGTGGCTTTTCAACCTACAGTTCCAGTAAAAGTGGATTATCTAGTTCAATCATCTACTCAGACTAAAGATAAGTGAAGTCATCTACCAAAGATGAATTTTATGGTTATTGTTATTTAAGTCATCCTGACTTATAATGTTGAGTGTAGAGTTTTGTTAAAGTACCAGTATAGTTACTGAAGGATTAGTTTCCTAACTTTGAAGAAAAGCAGAGTGTTAGCATTAGTAATATTTGAAGGTATTAAGGGTCGTATAGGAAAAAAAATTAAATAGAAATGGCATACTTCGGAAGAGGGAAGAAAATTGATATGATAGCGTTATGCGAAGAATTAGAGCTGGATGTAAGTGAGAAGATGACAATGGTAGAGCTAAAAAACTTTGTCGTAAAATCAAACGGATACGAGGAAGATTTTATCAGAGAGTTGTATCTCAATTTAGTAAAAGAAAGAAAAACCAAGGAAGCCAACCAGTTTGAGTTATACAAGTTACAAGGGCGGTTCCAGACCAGATTTTCGGGGGGGGCCATGTCAAAGTCGGAGGGTATTACATTCGAAATTTTCAGTGCCTCAGAAAATTTTTTGAAGAGTGCTTGCTTTTAAGCAGCTTTTTAGGGGTTTATAGTAACTTAGAGGATATCCAGGGCCCGTGCCATTGTTTTAGAAAGTGGGGGGGGTGAAACATTTTTGTAAGGCCATAATAATACTTGTGTTCGCGAGGTGTTTGGCTCCCAATTTTCCGAGTATAACATAAATAAAACTCGAAACTTTGTTTAAGTTATAAAGGTTTCTTCAGATAATGCTAGCTCAAAAGCAAATGTGGGGGGGGTCTGGGGGTCCTCCCCCAGAAATTTTTGTGAAATTTGGCTTCAAATAGAAGTTTTTCTACTCATTTTTGTACATTTGGTATCCATTGGATAACACCTAAAGAGGGTAACTTCTTACACTCCTAAAATGAAAGGAGAGAAACAAGTTCAAGGAGAAAACAGTAAATAAGTAACCATGAGAAATTAATAGGGGGTCTGGGGGGTGCCCCCAAGAAAATTTTTGAAAATTTGCCTCTAAAAATAAAGTTTCAGCTCATTTTAAAAGCATGTAAACCACAGAATTTTCAAGGATGAAATTATAAATAGATGCCCAATTTTGAAAAGGGCCGGGGGTTCTCTCCTGAAAATTTTTGCAAATACGCGTATTTCAACTACAGTATTACCGGTTTGAGAGGGCTTGAGCCCCATCCAATGTTAGCTGAAGGGGGGCTAAGCCCCCCCCCCCAATAATTTTTAATGTTTGGATATTTTCTGGTTTGGAATCCTCTTCAAGAGCGGTTATTTGGGGAGAGGGTAACCCACAAAGGGTCTCAGAATGTGTTAAAAATTTCTTTTAAGGGTCAAATTTTAAAAATTTTCTTGGGGAGAGACCCCAAACTTTCGAATTAAGCTGAAATGCTACTTTTAACAGAGAAATTTCTAACAGACCCCCATCTTATTTCGAGCTCGCAATAATTACACAAAACTTTTACATTAAATGCACCTCAAAATATTACACCCTGGCGATATTTAAAGGGGCATGTAACGAAATTTAATCTATACATCTGATACAAAATTAGGTAATTAGGCACGTAAACTTAATGGTTGTTTCTTTTAATTTTATGTTTTTTAATGTCTTGTACTGGCCCTCCCCCCAATATTTTATAAAAGTTGGCGCCTATGGATGTCAAAATATTAAAGGGGGGTTTGGGGGTTCTCCCCCAGAAAATTTTTTGAATTTTAACATTAAGAAAGTGTTTTTTAAGCTATTTGTTAGGGTTTCTCGGGGGGGGGGGCCATGGCCCCCAGGGCCCCCCCCCTGGACCCGCCCCTGACAAGTTAGGGCTTCAACTTGAAGCACAGCCTCACACCGCAATGTCTTCTGAAAGTCAGATTTGTCCCACACTGATTCTTGACCAAATGGGGAAGCGTGTCCCATCAGAAACTAGGGAGCGTTTCTTCGACACATGTAGTGGGTGGGCCGCCCCAGATCATCTGGTGGAGAGGTTGGATACATGCGACGGCTTGAGAGGTCACGAAAATGATGCACAGTCGTCTGCTGATGCCAAGAGGTTTCAACCGAAGCGAGGGGAATCACCGATGGGTTTCCCGGGAAGCGATTGCGATAGAGCGGCGGATCGGCAAACTCCTGCATGCATCCCCTTTAGCAGTAGGGGGGATCCAGGGGTCCCCAGTCAAGGTAGGCGGGACTCCTGTTGCGGATGTGGAGCGCCCGGTTGCATCGGGGCAGATTGCTCCGGTTGCTCAAAGGGAGGAGAAACAGAAGTAAGCTGCATCCCACGAGAGTCTACCACAGTCTCTGCTAGGAGCCTGGCCCCTATAATCCAAACTGGCCAAACGTACTTACAACAAGGGGGAGAGGCGAGACCTCAAAATTGGATTTCTACAGTCCGAAAGGATGTTGCAGGAGTCATTGAGAGCGCACCGAATGTTGGCCCTGCATATCAAAGTAATCCTGTTCATCCCTGGTGGGACCGACGGAGACCGCAACCATTACCTCGTCTAGAGACTTTTTCCCGACGGCGACCACCACCATGGCCTCACCTAGAGATGTTTCCCGACGGCGACCATCACCACCCCTGTCATCCCGACAGAGACTACCACACCACCAATCCGTCAACCCGACGACTTTCACCAGCAGCAGAGCCGTCAACCTGGCGACGTCATTCCTGGTATCCAAGCCAAAGACAGAATTTTGTAACCAGCCTCTCGAGGACGTATGAGACTGGTTAAGGGGGAGCTTGTAACCAGCTCCTCAGCTCCTGTACTAGTATTCATTACCAAGAGCGCGAGCTAACGTTTTATTGTCCCGTGCTCGCGTGTTTTCAGTGAGTTTTTTCAAAATGTTTTAGAAAGAGAGAGATCAAAATTTGTATCAATAAAGTTTGTCCGCCTTTTTACTGGCCTGTAGTTTTATTTCGGAAAATAACCCCAAGAACCTGAGGTTAAGAGAGACGGGAGAGTTCAGGACGGAAAACTCCCGTTACAAACTTAATTTTAAACCGTACAGTTTGGACATTACATGGATTATCAGAAGTGAAAATTGATTTTCTTTTTTAAAGTTATGAAAATTCCCTCTTTTTAACATATCAGGGGGAACGTTTAACTGAAAACTTCATTTCTTCAAAACATCAACAAAAATTAACAAGTGTTAAACAATTTTCATTACTTTAAAAAAGAAAATCGAATTTTCACTTCTGGTATAGGAATAATCCATGCCATTTCCAAACTGTACGGTTTAAAACTCTAATTATAAAAAATGAAAACTATAAAAGTTTCAAAGATATTTCAAAGTTTAGGATCTAAAATAGTACACTATCTCGTTTTTTTAGGATAATTTTTGGCTTTGTTCAGCTAGAAATATGAGCATTTTTGTAAAAAAAGCATTTTTAACACTAAAAGCTCAGTGGAAGGCCTCATTATTGTTATTTCACTGGCCTTTCTAGTTTAAAATACCAATTTAACACCAAATGGCATCATTCGAGGGTGTTCCTTCAAAGAAATTCGGAATTTAATTCCTTTCGTCCACCATAGTGCATTATAAGCGTTAGTGAGTGCAACGTCGCTAAGTAGTACTTTTTACTTTAAAATTATAGGCCCTATAGGGTGCAGTTAATACACACAAATAAATATAATCCATCTAAATAAGTCTTAAATAACACATTTGAACAAGTTTTATCACAATATAAATCTTGAAATATATTTTTAAAAATTCTGAAAATTGGTCATTTTTCCCACTTTTTTCAAATTTTGGGGGCTCGGCGGCAAGTTAAAGAATGGTCGTATCGATCTGAAATTTTTTTTACGTATTATTGAAGACATTTGGCCAAAAATCCCCCCTAAGCCTAAACGAATTTCGAAAAAAGTGTTTTTTCGACTCACCCTAGTAAACAGTGGTCTGTCTAGGGAAATTTTACTACCGTTTGGCGGTACCTTCACAAATTCACCATTTGATAAATAGGTACTTTCACAAATTCAGTTTTAGGGAAAAAGGTACCTTCACAAAATACATTTTTGAGAAGAAAGTTCCCTAATATAAGCTATATTATCTTAACTGTTAATTTTTTAGCCATTCTAGACTAAATTGTCTTTTGTTTTTGATGTTTTAAAAATTATGTACATATTTTTATGCTAATTTTGTACTAAAATTTTCACAAAATAGGTACCTCTTAAAAAACCTAGACAGACCTCTGGTAAAAATTCAATGAATTTTGGGGATGTTTCCCCATATCAATTCAGTTTTTAATTGTTTCTTTCCTTTAGCCTAAAAAGGACAAGAAATCTCAAGGAGGATCACCCAAAAAGAAGAAAAACAAGAATTAAATTTCTGTTTTATAAACACTTGTACATTTTAACACAAAAATATTCCACACTCGGTGTATATTTTATTTCTTAGCAAACATTATTATTAGACTAAGACTGCACTTAAAGAATGTGTTAAGAAACACTACTGTACATTGTAATCTTGTAATGACACTAATAAAAGTGATGGTAACACTTGTAGTCAATTTTCACTTTGATAAAATTATACAGTGTGTTTCAATAGTCAGTTTCACTGCTTTGATTTGGAACCAACATCTCTTAGGGTCATGGAAGTAAGGTCCATTCTAAATCCATTGAAACTTCTTGAAGTTAAAAATTTTGGGAAAAAAACTAAAGAAGGTAAAACAAAAATTCACAATATTGTGACCAATGCGAAGAAAAAACTTTCATGATACCTTAAATATTTGAGGATAATTAGCATGTGAAAAAAAGCACTTTTCAGGCCTCAAAAAAGAAATAATCCTCAAATTTGCAAGTTATTTGATTTTTTAATAAAAATTTGTTTTCATTTCTATTTTTTAAAAATGCAAAACTACATGATAACACTGGAAAATTTGAGGACTTTTTCTTTTTTGAGCCCTGAAAAAGTGCTATTTTCACATGCTAATATCTCTGAATATTTAAGATATTTTCATGAAGCTGTTTTCTGGGCATTTGTCATGAATTGCAAACAATTTTTTCATTGAAGTTTTTTTGCTACCTCCTTTAGTTTTTTAAGCTTTCTTATTTTGCTGCTAGAGGCACTGTAAGCCGTCTCAACTTTCATCCATGACCCTTGGAGACGTTGATTCCAAATAAAAGCAGTGAAACATACTTTTGAAACACTATGCTTATCTATAATAAGTTATATTTTAATATATTACTTTAAATATTTCTTTGTAATATAAGTAAAAGAATTAATCTTTAAATTGGCACTGAACAGGAATGTTCAAGTACATTCAGGGACCAAGACATTGTTGCTCTTTTCTTTACTATTTACATTTGACTATAAAGATTGGTAGTTTCCTTTCTATATGGCAGTGGCTACGCGACCGTCCTGTTTACTTTTGAACAATTACAAGTTAATTTAAAGCAAAATAATCAAAAGCAGCAGCTAGGATTCAAACCTGGGACCATCGGGTTCCCAGCCAAGCACTCTACTTCTAAGCCATCAGCACTGATGCCAGGATTGTTCAATAAATAATTTTAATGTTTTCAACAAGTAATAGGAGGTCAATATATAAATAGACAAAGCAGAAGGACGGATATGTCAAGACACTTCCTTTCTATATTGGCTTAGTTCCATCTTTATAGGCAGTGATCAAACATAAGAAGGAATGTGAAATAATTTATAACTGTGACCAAACATTCAATATGAAATGAGGAGGTAAAAGTGTTGTGATAGCACAATGTTAATTTAAAACAGACAAAACCTAGTGTCATATATAGGCTCAGTATTTAATGTACAGCTGAGACATTTTCCTTAGATTCTAAAACTAGTATTAATGATCATAAGATTTCATTTATAATAATTATTAATCCTTTTTAGGAGATGTTTGATGTTAACTTATAGTAGAACTTCAATCAACTCTCACTTTCAGGAACAAAGGGTGGCTGGAAAGCTAAAAATGTCAGACAATTGGAAGAGTATGAAGCGAGTCATTTACAGAGCTCACAACAATGTAATTATAAATTTCAGAGAAAAATAACTAAGGAAAACAGCTTTATAAACACTGAAATTTTTAATTTATTTTTTAAATGAAATGTTTGTGAGTAGAATCAATAGATTATGCTGGGTAGTTTGGTGCAGACCACAGACAGATGGTCAGATAATTGAGGTTCTACTGTAATTTGCTTTAAAATATTTTTTTTTTGTTTCACAAACAGTGATAGACAAGTAAACAAAGATATTGATTCAAATCACTTTAATAATAAAAATTGTGATTCATGCATCATTTACAAAAAATCAAATGAATTGGATGTAATTACACTTTAATGATAGTGGTTTTACAGTCTCAAATGATATCTACCGAAGATACAAACCTATCTTTCTTCTACTTTAAATTCAAATGTAGAGTCTGTCACTTTAAAATTCATTTTAAAGTTCAATACATGTTTATCTGGCAAAACAGCAGTTGGTGGATTTATAAAGTAAACTCCCTGCATACTGTTCATGTACCAATGAATATGAGAATGTGGAATGAGTGGTGATGTGGGCCCTGTACTTATAGTGGTGCCATTGGAGCTAAACTCTGTCCACACAGCAATTCCATTGCATGTACCAGAACTGTTAAATAATAAAAACTTCTAAGCTACACACAATCATTAAATTATTCCAAATCTTTTAAGCATTTAGAGTTAATCAAAAATAGAATCATATTTGAGACATAGGGATAATAAAAATAAGTAATATAAGTAAGGTTAGACAAAGTAAAAAATTATTTCAGGAAAATAATTAGTCTGAAATCCCACAAAAATAAAAGACTGACTCATAGTATCCTGACTTAAGTGAGCATTTCATTAATTGTGAAATCCTTTAAAACTGTTTTCGTGTACACTTATTAGTACAACAGATTATTGAGTGAAATGACTAGATAAATATTAAGAGGCTGTGCTCATTGGCAAGCAAACTATTACTACCTAAAAGTAATAGTTTGCTGAATCATTCTGGTCTGCAGCTAGTGTTTCACACATTGATATTGGTCCCATCATAGGGGACATGTCTCCCACAATTTTATACATTATCTTTATTTCATATCTTATCTTAATAATTCTCAGATAAAAGTATTGGCAAAGCATATCCACAGTGATGAAGGCGGTGAGTGATAGAGGTAGGACTTGTGGCGATCCAAGCGGGAAAAGTTGTCAAATGGTTTTCATTGTTCAAAACTCGACTAGCCTGTATAGTATCTAGTAAGCCGTGGTATGACTATCAGGGGGCAAGGTATATTTGCTTCAATCTAAACATGTTCAACCGCTTCATTTGTTTACTTTTTATATTTAATTTTGAAATAAAGGTTTCAAACAAAAAAACACAGTTTAAAACATAATTTTGAAAATCTATTAATGCAATTGCCCTTTAGTTCTGTTGAATCAATAATTACCAACTACTAAAAACTTAAGTAGCACTCAGAGTAAAAAAAAATACATACCTATAAATGGGCACTTGACTAGATACATTAAAATTCTCTGTAAAGGTACTTTTAGAAAAATTGAACTGAATCAGTTCAAAAGGTTCTGTAACTGGCTTGCAGGGATATTCCCACAGGGGATGAGGTTCAATTACTGCATCAGTATATGAAATGGCTCTCTATTAAGAAAAAAACAAATCCAATCTAGTTACCTCTTTTTCAGTGGCTATGCAATTAAAATCAAAATAATACACTTGAGGTGAAAAATTCATTTTATTGATGCCAGTAACTCTTTCATGAATTTTTGGTTAGTTGGTAATATTTGGTATGGCAATATTTTTTCCTTATTTACTTATCTGAATGCAAGTAAGCTCATTTTGGCGGAAAAAAATAGTCATTATACTTTTTCATTGTGATCCTGGTTTACATGCTCATGTGCTCCAATGAAAGAACAGCCACTGTCTTTTACCATATGAATACAAGAACCAGTGCTATTCTCTTTTATTGGATAGCTGACATTTGTGAATGAATGATTTTAAGATGAAAAAATTAACATACCTGAATCATTTCATCAAACTTTGCTAGGTCAAATCCTTCAGCATTCACCACTGGAGCTCGAATTTTCCATAAATCATCAAACTCTACTCCTATTGCTTTCAAAGTTCCAATCTGTGGAACAACCACTACATCAGGATGCAAAAAAGGCTCTAAAAGAGTCCGTAAATGCCAAAACCTCATCAACTCCCATGGTTGAACAGAGTTAATGAAAAATGGCTCAGTTATAAGAACATTTATCTGAAAAACAAAAATTTTTTTACAATCAAAACAATTAGATTAACAAAAAAACTAATAAGAGAGTACAGAACAAAGTTTTACCTTTTCTTTTTCTAAATCATTCTCTGTAAGATCAGCTGGCTCTTTTGTAATTACTCTTATCACATTACTTTCATTGTTTTCTTCCACATATGATTTTATCATATTCTGATGAAAATGGCTGGATGATTCAATGGTAAAAACCTTTTGAATATAAAACCATGTGAAATAAATTTTACCCTACAGTGTTAATTGAAGAGTTAAAATGAACAAAAACCTATTTGACTACTTTAAATTTTATTCTTGATATGAGGGGAAACAACTTTTATAAGTGTAATTTTCCATTATATATAAAAATAGGTTTGAATATCAAAAGTATGTTTTAAAGAGAGTCAGAGAGATAATCACTTTTTCAAAGATATACAAATATAATTAGACTTTAATAAGTCTTTTAAAAGACACTTTAACTGATATCAGAGGATAATAAAAGAAATAGTGAGAACATACATATTTTATTCACTTAAATAATGCATCAATATAAAAGTTATCATACTGCTATATCTAATTTATGAAAAATCTTACTCCTTAGAAATATACAAGAACACAAAGTTTGATATTTTACCTTTTTTGCTCCTAATTTTGCAGCTATTAGAGGTAACAAAGAACCATCACTAACACAAAGACAAATAGATGAAGGAGAAATAACCTAAAATGAAACAAACAGAAGTGTAAAATTTCATATTCTTAATATTACATTCAAATAAATTCCAAAGATAAATTTATTGAGTTCAGTATACTATATAAGAATGAAGAAAAATTAACATAACATAATTTCATCCAAATCTGTTCAGTAGTTCTGGAGAAAATCAAACAAATGTTCATGTTCTCTTAATTTTGAACACCAGTGTAATATGGTTTAATTTTGTTGAAATTTTATTTTATTTTGAAAATGATCTTAAGGGGGAAATATTTACACTTTTTTAAAAAATAAGTTAAAGCATGCTAATTTACATTGAATTTTTCTTTCTACCTTCAGTCATTTACCTACAATAACCCATAATAGTGGAACCATTCTTTCCAGGGTGATTCTGAATTGTCTTTGGAGAGTCTATTTTCCCCTAAAGTATTATCACAATTTAAGATAACCCTGTAATTCAGACTAAATCCTAAGCAGGTTTAAATTACAGTTTATGTCAAAAATGGATTAAATCTTTGAGTGCAGACTGCTGTTATACCATAAGACTACTGTTATGAGGAAATTGTTAATTTTATACAAATTGAAGCAGAAGACTAATAAATTACCTAAAAAATTAGTAAATTCATACAATTAGCTTTATTTTGAATCAAAATTTTAAACCTTATGATGCTCTTACTATATTCCTCTTTTCTGGATTGGTCTTTTTTAAAGTTATTTAACAAAGAGGGACCATACCTGTTCCATCATTTTGACATATTTTTCATTTCTGTCAGAGTCATTCTTCATGCCAATTCTGATATGAGAATCAGCAACATGGGCAAGACAACTGCATGTAGGGCTTTCTACTATTTTTTTATTACTAGCTCTGAAAAAAAAAATAAAGGACTTCATATCAAATGCAGAACTCAAATAACACATACAAGCAAACCAGTGACTTTTATGATTTTAACAAAATCCATACACATTTAACTATTTATTAATCTGATCTTTTTAAAATAATGGAAAAATTTTATATTTAATTTTAAAATTCTTCAGATAATTTTCTATTACAATATGTTAATGTTTAAAAGTAGCTCATTGAGTTAAAGCTAATAAGGTAAGAAAAAACAAATATAACATTACAAAATAAATGTAAAATTTAAAATTTCTGAAAATTTTAAAGAATTTTTTAAACCCTTAAAAGGAGTATAAGACACTTTTTCTTCAGAAGAAGTGATGAAGCATGAGTACAAAACCTACAGAAAGTTGAAGATACATGGTCAAAATTATTTCAAAGAAACTACTTTTTATGGAAATCCAGATTAAACAAAGACAACTAAAATGTAAAAATTCTTGCATAATTATTTCATTGGTCCTCCACTGTCTATCATCAATGACATAGTCTATTATTCATTGAAGATAGTTAAGGAGCATCTTTTGTCTTATTGAAGTAAAGTCTACTAGACCACAGTGTCTCATTAATTTTGAAGCACACCAGATGATGAGAGTCTAGACAGGTATGAATCCCCACAGAGGTAATTTGGTGAACTCTGAGACTTGCAGCCACTGCAGATTTTATGTGCATCAGTTGTCATTAGAATATATGGGTAACTGTTTTGGGTTGGCAGTGAAGATAGAATTTGCAACTATCCAATTGGGAGCTTGGTACACAATCAACTAGGCTACCATGGTCCTATGAAAAATTGTAATTAAATAAAGAATGAAGTTGTAAAATATGAGTCTTAAAAAGTCTGACTAGATTGTTAACTGGGAAAGCTGTGTTCCTACTGCTTTCCAAGAATGCTTCACTACCGAATAGTTAACACTGTGTTTATACTCCTCTTAAGACATTGGATTAAAAGAGAATTTATAGAGTAAAAAATAATAGTACTTAGGAATTGCAAACCATAAGCTGTATTCGTCATGGTAAGCTGTAAGTGTGATTTTATCGCCTTTTGACACACTTAAAATATCAGGTAAGTAGTATATTGCCTGCATCCAGTGATCCCGCCACTGTAATTAGACAAATGGAAATAAATTTATTACTTGAAGCATGAAATTAAAATGCATTTTCACACATAAAATTAGCATTATTTGAATAGTTTGGTATCCCTTCCTTGGGATTTGTATCTATTAAACTGATTTCTCAATATTCACTGTAATATTTGGAAATGCTATGATGAACAGAGCTTTAACTATGAAAAAATAAAACTTTAATTAGATGACGTATATAACAACAGATTGAGAAAAGGCTTTTTTTTCCTTGTTTAACTTATGGCAAGATGCAAGTCACAGGGAGATACTGATTTGAAGGTCCTACAACTCAAAAGTATATTCCGAAGTTATATTCCCTTCAGTTGGTATTTATGCCCCAATTTAGTAATCTGACTATTTGAGTGGAGAAAAAGCTCATCACAAACTGTTAAAAGAAAGGTTAAATGTTCTTACCTGGCATTTATTAGGATTAGGTTGGACCCAATTTGGCCCATTATTTAGAATTACATCTCCATCCATATCCATTTTTAATGTCCACCACATAAACACAACTTCACAATTGCCATCACTGATGGCAGGAATCTGTTTGATAAATGTTTCATTCATTTCAATTGACTTTTCACCAATAAATGAAAACCTAGATGGAAATAAATGCATATTTTTAAGAATAGAAACCACATGCTTGTTTATCACATTATATTAAAATAAAAACTTTATTTACAAAATGAATATCATATGGTCAGTTTACAGAAGAAAGAGTAGAAAGACATGAAGTCACTTTTGATGAATCTTTTAAAAGTGGTAAAACTGCGCCAACAAACAAGCAGATCACAAAATATTGCCAAGCTGAAATGGGATCAGTTAGTTGATGATATTGCTTGGCACAAAAGAAAGGGATTTGGTATCACCAAATTTGACATAACCATGTACAGAATAGTTGAGCTAGAAATGACTTAGTGCTTTTCTCCTGTAAGAATAACTACTGTGGCAAATATGATCTCTATAAACTGTAAGCTTGTAGCTGAAATTATTAGGTGTGATCAAGAAAACTGTTAGCCTTTGTATAAAAAAAATTGTATCAAAGGGATCCTTTGTTTTAGGATCATTTTATTTGCTATAAAAGGATCCTAAAACAACAATATCAAACATTTTCATGACACTTATTTTTGCTTAAAGTGTTACAGTAGTTTAATCTATTTATTTTATATTGAACCCCTCAGATTTAAAGTTTATCTTCAAGCCTTAGCTACAATTTTAACAGACATGTATTATATTTTAACTTATACAAAATTGTTTTTGAAAACCGGGAACAACCTCAAAACCCAATAACACTTTAAAAACACAGAACTCACAAATAAAAAATTCTGGATTTACATTAACAAATACAGTAATTTTTCTCATCAAATAGAATAGAATAAAAGTAAAAAATTATAGGCGTGCAGAAATATATTTTAGAAATAAATAATTTCCAAACTGCACAAGTTTTTCAAATACAACTTTAAGATAGCAATGGTTTTGGACTATTAAAACACAAAAATTAAAATATCTTACTGAAATACAGATACAGGATCTGTAACAGCTGAGAATGAGCTTGCTGCAATTTGTGACATTTGAACATCATGAACTGCTGCAGAACCAGGGCAGGAAATCACATTTTTGGGAGGATAAATAACTTTCTCTTGCGTCACTTGAACAGGAGAAAGAGCATTCCATTTGGAAATCATAGGAGAGCTAATGATTTGGGCATACACAGTAGCAGCTGAAGGTACAACAATGCAATCAGGCTAGAAAAATGATTTTATTAACAAAAAAATAAGAAATGTACTAAGTTTTTAGAAACAGATGTTCTAAAAGTTATTTTCAAAAATCTATGGACTTTAAATGAGTACTTGATTATAAGAAGTTGATATAATTTATACTCAAAAGTAATCATTTTATAATTTAAAAAGACTGTAAAGTAAACCATGTTCAAAAATTACTTTTTCAATTATTCTCTTCAGTCTACTTTTGATTTTAGTTTTGAAATTGATTCAGTTTAAATATTATAAATGAAAACTTTAAAAACTATGCATGTAAATGAAAAAGGAGTTAATTGATTGTCTCTCATTTACTTGCCATACCCAGGGGTGCAGAATTTGTCCGAATGCCTGAATGAGGTTTGGGGAAATTTAGGCAGCTGTGGGTTAGAAAGAAAAACTCAACAAATCCAATTGTGAAAATTATTGAATAATTAATAAAACTTATATTTTATAATAAAATGTCAGAGATATTTTGTGCAAAACAAATTGTGTTCTGGGGACATATTCCCTGAAGCATTTTCTGCACCCCTGGGCATACCTTACTTATAATTCAAAATTACATTTTCTTTTTCAGTGTAAGAACAAAAAGTATTTTAAAAAAATTTAATCTCAGTATTTTTACATTCCCTGGTCTTTCTCTTACTTTTATATAGTTAAAACTGTTTAAAAATTTAATTTTTGTACCATCATACCTCTAATAAATATTTTAAAGCATGCTGGAAAGTTTTAAGAGCTCCTTCTCCAATTAATTCTGTATCAAAAACTTCAGCAACCAAAATATTTGCCTTTTCTTTCAAATCACCATCTAAACAAAAAATGTGTCTAAAATGCCAGATATAGAGAAGAGCAGGATAGGATGGGACAGTTTTTT
Source organism: Tetragnatha montana (assembly GCA_963680715.1). Taxonomy (NCBI): domain Eukaryota; kingdom Metazoa; phylum Arthropoda; class Arachnida; order Araneae; family Tetragnathidae; genus Tetragnatha; species Tetragnatha montana. Next base: position 22,626,803 of record OY796683.1, read on the forward strand.
AAAATATATATTTTTTTAATTGAGTTTTCTTAGCACAAATTTGAAACTTTCAGAACAACATTTTGAAACATTTTAACACATTTAATAAATATAAACTAGATTATAATTATTAAAACTTGAGATTTATTGAAACCAAATACAGTATCAAGAAAAATGTCCTATCTTACCCAGATGCTAAGGTAGGATGTAACATTTGTCTTTCAAAATTAAATAGGCTTTTAAGCTTAACTCAACAGTTCATTTATAAAGGATATATTATTGAGTTAACAAACACAAAAAATAATTAAGTTAACTAAACTAAACAGAATGAAATTAGAAATTCACTTTAGAAGTCTCAATAGTTATTTACTTTTGATATTTAGCAAAACAATCTTTTTCATTCACTAACTCATAGGTGCTTGCAGCTAAAATTATAAACAGCTACAAGTATGAAATAATGATGCCTTTAACTGGTGGAAGACTCATAAACTAAAAATAATTTAATTTTTAATAATTATTAAAGGTGTCCCCACTCTCTCCAACTAAAAGTAAAAGTATATGTGAGAATTGAAAAGTTAAAAACATCAGTATAGTTGACATTTTTAGATTAAAAATTTCAAGCACATATTATTGATGCATTACAAACACATCTGAAACAATTTACAGAGACTTTGCAAGGTATTCTAAAGCAAATAGTACCTGGTCCAACTGTTAAATCAGTAGAATGTTTCATAACGACTTTGATTTTATTTTCAAACCCATTTTCTTTTATCACACTTTTTGCACAGTTAGCAACAGGGGTAAACATCTAGAAAATCAATTAGAAGTTAGTATTGTTATATTAGAAGAGAAAATACAAAAATTCAATCAGAAAATGCTTAATAACTTGAAAAGAAAATATTTCTATTGATCTAACTTCTATTGATTTAATTCAATTCATTATCCAAATTTAAAAAATCCTGGGAATTATCTGCCGTATAAATTTCATACAATAAACTGAACCTTGAATAAAGCTAATAAATAAACACAGTTTAGTTATTTCCTTTATTTCCTCATGTTTTTAAGCACTTAAAAGTATTAAACAGTAACAAATCAAAGAATTTTCCAAAAAATATTAAGTAATTGAAAATATATGAAAAGATACTGTCTAACAATACTCAAAAGAGAAAATCTATCATAACTAAATATCAGGGTAATTGTTGGACAACAAGTCCTTTTACAGTTACAAAAAATGTCTTTCCTACCTCACAAGCTACAATACTGTCTGCACCAGCCCGGGCAGCCATCATAGACAATAATCCAGTGCCTGTTCCTATATCCAGAACTTTTACACTTCTTCCTTGATCTTTCATTGATTTGACAGCTTTCTTGATAGCAGCATGATACTTTTCATTCTGAAAACAAGTTAAAACCCTTAATTAAACAGAAAATTAAAAACGGAATTTTTGTCTAAGAAGAAATATAGCAGATGAGGTAGTATGCTATTGTATTTATGTCTCCTAATCATTTTCTATGCATAGCTTCTAACAACAATAATATAAAGAACTAAAACGAGGATAAAAACTTGGCATTTCTTATTTATTACCCAAGATTTCAAAATGAACACAGGCTAACTACTGGACAAATAAAGAGGGTAAAGGAGGCCATGTTAATTAAATTCATGGCATTGAATCCCACTGATGGCCAATAGAAAAAAAAGAATAGATGTCAGAAAAATTAGTTTATTTCCCGTCCAAACTCTGCATCTTTTTATGCAGAAAAAAATCAACCTCCTGATCACTTCTTTTATACAGAGAAGTTTTTATTTGATTTTTTAGTTTAACTTTAAGTAGTACTTAATTAACCTTTGAAAATGTAATCAAATCACATAAAAATCAATTTAATATTAAGGTATTTTATGGGCTCTAAGGACAAATTTACAAGTATAATAAAATACTTCATTAAGATTCAGAACACATTTTGCATTGTGGCTATGATCAAAATAACTAGATTGTTATTTTCCAAAGCTGATGTCATTGTATTTTCAATTTTTAATACTTTTATTTGTATACACAGGGGCGTCATTTCAGTTGTTGGTTGAAGAGGGGGCAAGGATTTTTTTAAGTGGGGCTGAGCCACGACATAACCAGGCTTGTTTTTTTTTGGGGGGGGGGTGACTCAACATCATGAGCTCTAAGTAAAAATGGGGTGTCTGGGGTCTTTCAAAAATTTTCTAGAGAAAAGAAGTTACAAATAAACGTCAAAGTTTGAATGAGAGCAGGAGGTCCTCCCTCAGAAATTTTTTTGAAAATTTCCCTTTAAACTAGTGTTTTATCTCTTTAGCAACCTCATCAGAGCATTTTCAATCACATGACTCGAACCTACCAACGGCCTTAGAAACGTTGTTTTTGTCCTCCAGCGACGTCATGTGTGAATGCTGATATTGGATGCTTCTATTTTCCGCACCTAAGACCCCACAAATGCTCTATTGAGGAGCACCCAGAGGGAACCGCTTGTTGTGAGTGGCAGAATTTTCAAGGGAAATGTACTGAATAACATATATTTTAAAATGTTAAAGGGGGGTCTGGGGGTTCTCCCCCAGAAAATGTTTTGAAATTTGCCTCTTAAAGTAGTGTTTCAACTCATTTTGAGGTCCTTTGGGTTCATCCAAAAAGAACAGTTCCTTGTAAAGCATAGAATTTTCTAGGGAAAAAAAGTTATAAATAAATAAATAAACATCAAATTTTCGGGGGGGGGGGGGGGGGCGGAGATCTTCCCCCAGTAAAAATTTTGAAAATTCCTCTTTAAACCAGACTCCTAGGGGCTTCAAACTCTTTGGTTCCGTAAAGGAATTGCTTCTTGTAAGCGGTAGAATTTTCAAGGGATTCATTTGATGGATAAATGGATGTTTTGATGTTTTTATTTTGCATGTTTTGTTCCTTTTTTATTTAATTTCCTTTGTGTTCAGATGGAATTATTTATTGCTTAAACAGAACAGAAATAATCAATATTTTTGCATGTCAAGTTGAACTAGGGATATAGAAAGATAAATGATATGGTACTATTATTCTTAAAATTAACTGATTAACTTAATTTCTGAGAAATTAGTACAACTGTAGTATGTGTTGCACCCTTTCTGTAAAAAAGAAATTGTGGCTTTTTTCCAGATATGTTTAATGCACCTTAATAAACAAGTTTCTTGAGGTAATAGCTTTTCCTTTAGGGATATATTCTTCAGTAATATTCATCTCAAGTGGTATGTAAAAATGTTTATTGTTTACAAATTACATGTGTTGTAAATTTTGTATGGACAAAAGAAGGATGTTTTAAATTTTTAAGCCTTAACTTCTAAGGGTTTTGACTGATCAAGATCATATGCCAAATATTAGATATTTTGGACCACAATTTTAATTTCTGCAATTTTTCTCCCTCAAAGATCAAAATGTGCTTGTACCCTAGGGAAAGTTCTTTCCACTAGGGTGCCATCCTAAAAGAGCAGTGCAGTGGCTTAGGCACCCATCACAAAAGGATTAATATGTAATATGTTGCTGGAGGAAATAACCTAAACGATCTAATAAACTAGCAAGAAATATTTTCAGAATAATGATGAATAGAACCAAAATAAAATCTGTATTGTTACATGTCTCCACAATTAGAATCACTATATACCATTTAAAATGCAACAATTCTTACCCTTTCATGATCATGCAGCATGTCAGCATATGAAGACCTAAATTGAAGGAGATTTCATTAATAATATCTCAACAGAACGTGTTAATTCAATTTTTAATTTCTAATGGCAAGGCAGAATAGTATGATCAAATACTTTCCCCAGATCTATGCCGAAATCAGTAGGGGAGAGTGGGGATATATAAGTTAAGCTCTAAATTAATAGGAACATAAGAAAAAGTAAAACATTGTTATTTCAAACATCTTGGAAAAAATATATTTATAAAAATGTCTTGCAAATCTTAAATTTATGAAATCCTAGACATTTTTGCGCCCACAGACAGCACTAAAAACCCTGGACATATGGCAGACCCAAGTCTATGATGCAGATAAATGATAATGCTCTTCCATTTGAGCTGCATGATCGACAAGATAATAAGCAAGTAAAAAATTTAGTGGAAGTAGCCCCAAACAAAGAGGGGTCTGGGGGTTCTCCACAAAAAATTTTTGAAGGTGGATATCTCCTTGTACCTACCTTTAGAATTTTGAAGGCAAAAAACAGTATATAATTAGTCATAGGAATTCTAGGAGGGGGTCGGGCTCCCATAACTCCTTCTTAGATATAGCCGTTGGTGGGAGCCCTTAGTTTGGCGTAAGTCTACACTCTAGTTATCTGGAATTTCAAAATTTTCCTTTTTGAAAATTAATTAGTTAAAACTAAAGTAAAATAATTTACCCATGATTAAAGGAGGCAGCTGGTCCTCCCTGCCCACCCTTAACTACACCCTTGCAGAATCTCCCCAGGATTTCTATCTGATGAGTACTTAACTCTCAGAAATGAAATAGAATTATGAAAATATTTCCTCGAAGAAAAAGAAACTATGAAGTAAAATGTAGTAATCCTCATTTAGGACCTCACCAGATTGAGGGTCATGTCAATATAATTTTTTAAACTTGGAGTCCAATAGTTATTGGGGTTTATAATACTGCAATAGCATTACCTATTTTATGACAACATATTTTGCATGAAATCAATATATATTAGATACAAAACATTGATCGAAAATAGTATTACCGGGCGATTTCTTGAAAAAAGTCATAGTAAGTGGGTTTTTCAACCCATTCGTTTTTTCCAATAATAGGATTAACAACCATTGTGAATTTTTTCATTTCTTTTTCAATGTTTTTGGTATTTTTCTCCGAATAAAATCTTAAAATATATCTCAAAACATGCTTTGAAACGGAGCGTGTTAGTAAAAACAATGTTGTCTTCATTGAATTGATAAAAACAGATCAGTTCCTGCGTCGGGATTGGACAGGAATAAATTGGGTTTATTTCAGAGGGCTTTAACAACAGATTTTCTCTAATATTAATCTACTATAGAATGAAAAAGGTATCTCAAAACTAATTTGAAATATTTTTTATTGTTTCATGGTCAATTTTGAATTTATATATATTTTTCTCAACTAAACTTTTAAGAAAATTGTACTTTGTACTGTCACTCTGTAGCTGTGACCATAAAATAATAAATCCATATTTTATTTTATTTACGTAACCAAACCAACCAAACCATGTGTTTTGTTGATTCATGATTTGCGCATGATTTCGTGGCGTATTAAGCAAAAAGATAACAATATTTAGAAACGAGCACTCTATTTTATTACCATGTCCTTAACCTGTGTTTCCTGTAAACTGCTGTTTTCAGTTCCTCAATTACACCAGGAACACTACAAGACTGATTGGCACCGATACAACTTGAAACGTAGGTTGGCTGAATATCCACCTGTGACCAAAGAAGAATATGAAAAGAGAGCTGCTGCTTTCAAAGATGAAGACAAGAAGATTCCTCAAGAATTCATGCAATGTTTGACATGCAACAAACATTTTCGAAGCAAGAATGCATGGGCCAATCATATGAAATCCAATAAGCATTTGGAAACTGAATCAAAGGTTTCAAAACATCCCGCAAAGGTAATTAAGAAAATCACAGAAAAACCTCAAACCATCTCAGCATCCATAGCTGCAGAACAATCCAAACAGTCTGCTGAAGTTGTTGATGAAGAAATGGACGAAGATGACGATGGCTGGGAAAGCTGCTCTGACAGTGAGAATGAAGAAGAAAGTACAATGGAGAGAATCGTAGTCGATACTGACGACTGCCTATTTTGTGGCCATCACAGTGAGTCAAGTGTGGATAACGTTTCGCATATGACAACTGAACATTCGTTCTTCATTCCCGACGTGGAATACCTTGAAAATCTAGATGGCTTGATAGCAACTCTGGCTGCTAAGATCCAAATGGCCCACTGTTGTTTATGGTGCAACAAGCATTTCAGATCTGCTGGGTCAGTAAAAAAGCACATGAGTGATAAAGGCCATACCAAAATGGTATATGAGGGGGAGGCATTGCTAGAGTATGCAGACTTTTACAATTACTCCCCTATAGAAGGAGAGGAAGTCCCTGATGTGAGTGCTATAGATGCAATGCTCTTTGATGCTGATTATGAACTAGTTCTTCCATCTGGGTCCACTGTAGGTCACCGATCACTCGCCATGTACTACAAGCAAAACCTCAAATTAGCCTCAGACACACAGCAAAAAGTTAAAAAAGTGCTCAGCTATTACAAATCCCTTGGGTATACCGGTGCATCTGGCCCAGCTGCTGTGGTGCGTGCTCGGGATATAGCATACATGCAGAGAATAAAGAGTCGTCGTAACTTGAAATTGGGAGTGAAAGCTAATAAATTCCAGCCCCACTTTAGACCACAGGTCATGTTTTAGACCAGTCGCTTCTACTGCTGCAATGTTGGCTCCGTTTGTTAATTATTTTTTATTATCAGTGCACTCCTTCAATGTCATTAAATATGATTTAACTATTTGTTCTTTCTTATTCTTGAGTTTAGATGTAGATCTTTACCATCAGATACTTATGCTTACATTAGTGTAATCAGTGGCGGATCCAGGATTTGGTTTTGGGGGGGCTAAGAATTTTTATAATCCAATTGTATCTTCTTGATTATCTTAATATGGAAAAGGTAGTGAATTATCCTGCTCCAACCACTAAAAGGGGGGTATGGGGGTTCTCCCCCAGAAATTTTTTGGAAATTTAAGTAAAAAACCCCCCACTTTTTCAACTTGTTTTGGTACACCTCATACGAATTTCGGACATAATTTCATGGTAGAATTTTTGTGTTTTTACAAACTTAATATAAAACAAAGTTGTAATAATAGAGTTACAAGTACTAAGGGGCTCTAGGGGTCCTCCCCTAGAAAATTCCTGAAAATTTAAGTAAAAAAACACTTTTTCAACTCGTTTTGGTACGCCTCATCCGAATTTCGGATATAGATGTTATGGCAGAATAGTTGCGTTTTGACAAACTTAATATAGAGTAGAATTGTAATAATAGAGTTACAAGTACCAAGGGGTCTGGGGGTCCTCCCCCAGAAAATTTTTGAAAATTCGACCTTGAAATAACAAGGTTTTAACTCATTTTGGTGCATAAAATTCCATATTACTTAGTGTAAAATAAATTTTTTTCATTTTTGGGGGGGCTCAAGCCCCCTAGCCCCCCCCCTGGATCCGCCAGTGAGTGTAATTAATATTTATGGAATAGATATTTCTAAAACTAGCACCTACAAGGGTAATAATTAATACGTTACGCCTATGTCCACTCCAGCCACCTTTCGCTGATTTATCTAAATTTCCTTTCCGCATTTAACGGCAATGTTTGAAACTGATAGTAACGCCCTCTACATCGGTTCCGCAAGTGAACAAGCTAGGTGGAAAATTAAGTTGGAGTCAGTAGACATTTTAAAAACAACTCCAATTGCTCTAAAAAGATTATCATTTTTAAATGTCTGTGAAAAAAGGTCCTTGAAAAGTCCTTGATTCAAAGAGTGGAAACCATGATAATACATTACTTCTCTATTTAATTAATGGTTCAGGATTTATTAGTAATTAGTATAATAGATAAAATTAAATACTACTACTTTTTAATCTCAAGTTCAATTTAAAGTTTTCATCCAATATTAAAAATATTTGTATTTTAATGTAAACTGTAATTAATCTAAATTAAATGTATTATTCTACCAATTCATACCAATTTTTAGAAAAGATTTTTCTAGTTGATCTTTTTTGTTAAGTTCATTTAATATATGGTATGAATTGAAGGAAAATTAAAGTATATTTTTTTTCATTGTTGAAAAATTTGGCTTTAATCCTAAGGTTTAAATTTTTTTTAAAAAGTACATTTAAATATGCAATCAGTTCTTTTCTTTGTTTTTTTAAAAGTAAACTTAGTATTTTAAATTATTATCTTGTAAACATGCTTTTGATTGTCGAGCTATTGAAAATATATTCTCTATTTTAAGAGACTATAAATTTAAAATTTCTGACTAAATTACTATAATTGTATAATGCAAAATATCAAACCTTAGACGGAAAGGGGCCGTCCATAAATGACATCACGCTCAGAGGGGGGGGTTTCAAAAGTTGTGACATCACATCCTCTCCCAAAACTGAAAATCAACCAAAAATAACAAAAACAATTTTTTTTCTAAGATTTTGTATCCAAAAAAAATTAATTTTAGTTGCTTCTAGGAGAATATTCTACAAAAAATTTTTACCAAGAATTTTATGACATGGGAGGGAGGGGGTCAAAAATGGGCAAAAAAAGTGATATCATTTATGGACGGCCCCAAAAGTATGAATTAAATTTAAAAGTTGAAAATGCTTACTTCTTTTCAACAATTTTTAATATCATATGCAACTTTTAAATTTAGACTGTTTAATAAAATCTTTATATTTTTAAAATCTTTACCTTTGTAATTTGTTTTGAATCAACTTTTGGATATCCTTTTTTTCTACATTTTTTAAATTGCGTTATAATGAGAATCCTAAATATTAGGTAAAGTTAGTTCATTTTAAGTGTTATGAAAATAATAAAATCTGCCACATTTAAGCATAATTACCACAAAAACTCTCAACCGTGCTATGAATAATAAATTTGGCTGCTACAAATTTTAAGTTTTGCTGCTACAAAAACTGCTACGAAATGGTGCAACAGCCCTGAAAATATATTATCAACAAGGAAAAAACTTATGCTAAAGATATTGTAACAGGAACTTAATTTACAAAAACAAGTATTTTTTTCTTTTATTCACGTTTATTTTTTGACTATGTGACGAAACCCTAAGCCCCCCTGTGACCAAGCGTGGTATTTTAAAGACCTCCCTCCCCCCTGAACGGGTCACATTATGGGTACGTTCCCTAAGATAATCCTAAAAATTCAAGTGGGTTTAAAATATTTTAAAAACAAAAGTAGAGTAATTAATATTCGTACAGTAGGCCTCATATGTGATCCAAACATTTAAGACTAGTCATAGGTTACATATACTCATACATACAGCAAAAACATATATGGGAATAATTATTTTATACTAATCTTAGAAACAGGTAATAAATATTTATGATTCATCTAAAACCGCAAAATATAAATGATTAATAACAGGGTTCAAGTTTCATTTAATTTGAGATCGTAAAATTCTTAAGTGTATAAGGAAGTGATGGAGGGCTTACAATAATATTAATTTCCCTACTTTAAAAACTAATGCAATTTACTACATAATACCAATTTACACATTTTACTCTACCTACCTTCTTTATCTTATAAAATATTTTACACTTTGACACTAGCTAAATGCCCTCTGTTAAATTTCTATTGTGAAAAAATAGCAATGAATTTATAATTATATTAATATTTATTACAGAGTACATTCATTAAAATTACAATCTGTTATATCATGATAAATATATTTACAATGATTTATTTTCTGTTGATGGATATTTTCAATAAATTTTTATTGGACCTCTGGAGATGGATCTAAGGTTTGACTGCTGGTAAGGTACTACAAAGATTTTAAAAGCAATTATCACAACAAAAAAATCACTCACAAAAACCAATCACTTATAGGAGATGTATACTACCCAAAGACAATTCAGAATCACCCTGAAAAGGGGGTCCCTGAAGCAATCCTGAGGAGCTGAAGTGCAGACAAAGGTTTCTTGAAGCAATGAAAAATGGGTTATTGCTAGCACGTGATGGGGTAGAAATAAAACTACAGTACTGACTATTATTTTTAACTTATTTATAAAAACTGTATATAGTTTTTATGAATAAACTTATAAGTTAAAACATGATTATTGGAACTAGAATTTTATATCGACCCCTACCACACACACACACACATGTGCTCACAATAACCCATTTTTCATTGCTTTTGCCAACTTTTAATTCAAAGATCATTTTTGACCATGAGTTTTGAATCACCCTGTAGACATAGAAAATTTTAGCTTCAAAATTTAGATTTATTAGGTTTTTTTAGAAGTAATTTCACCTGTTGCAAGTGTACCATTCGCACAAATCCCTGTGGTACAACCCCTTAAATCCACTTTTGTGTACTTCTAAGATAGTACTAGTTACTTAGATATCTGTACCTGAGAGGTAAACTATTGGTCGCCGATTTAAGCAAATGCATTTAAATGGAATGCTGATTGGTCCAGTTTTTATAGGTTTACTATTTCATTATCATCACAGTTAAATAATAAAAATTTTCGAACTCACATGTTATTGTATACTACTACTTGAAAAGCAGGACGTTAAGGATTGATTACTAACTACTGTTACCCAAGTTATATTCATAGTCAAACAAAAGAAATAATATACTTATAGGGTTTATTTAATAATTTTTTAATGAAACTGTGTCCTTTTGCAAGAAGATAACAAAATATCAGTTTTGTAAAAACAATTTTTCTTACCTTTTAAGTTATAAAGTAATTTAAATTTAAACTAGTCTTAATGTTTAAACCAATGGGCAGATGAACTAATTTTAATAATTTGGTTCTTATGTATTATCTTGTTGACCGTTCAGCGACTGTCAGATTCAGCAAGACAGTATGATATTTGGTAATGCTCTTCGGATTGAGAAGCATGGTTGATGGAACAATGCGTAAGTACCACTAATTTTGATTAATTTTTCATACAGAGTTGGCTCTCTTACAAGGAAACGTTCTCTAGGGTGAACTCACAGAATTGGACGAAAATTTTACAGGGGTTAGTATATGACTCAAAACACCTTCTGTAAAAACATTAGCTGCTAAATTACAGTAGAAAAGCTGTAAAAAATTATTAAAAATTATCATATTTAACGCCAAATGTAACCCTACTAGGCGAAGATGCTTCCTTTGGCTCTGTGCCAAATGCTAGAACAAACTGGCCGCGTTTTCTCTGAAGTAGTTTAAATGAGCGAATAAAAAAAATAAGGTTCATCAAATGCAAAAAAGGATTATAAGTGAATTAAAGGAGGAAAATTAAATTAAAGGAAAGGAAATTAATTAAAAAAACTGTTGTTTTAATGGATATTCTGAAGTACTTTTAACAAAATATCTCAATTTCACGTTAAATACAAATTTAATCATTCCATCTGATAGCCAAGTCGCGATAACTGAATGTGGTTGGCATCTCAGAACCCAATTTTCAAAGTTAATTTACTCCTTTCCTAATGAAATTTAGCAGCTAATTTTTTCACAGTAAGTTTTTTTAGCCATCTTCTTATGCCTGTAAAATTTTCATCCAATTCTGTGAGTTCACCCCGAGAACGTTTCCTTGTTAGCAATCAAAACTGCTTTGGTTGCTAAGTTCTAAGTAGATGTGTATTTACTAAGAAAACAATGCTTTCAGCACTTGGCAAAAGATAAAGTCATCACTAAATTCAACCTGACTCATGATTCTAAGATTAACCTAAATTTCATACTTAACGTAGATGGGACTGTTTACCTCTCGGGTGAATTTATAGGTGAATTTACAGGAAGAAAAGGCCCTAACTTTTGTTATTCCATTTTAATACTACTAAAGGATGTTTTCAATGCAATCAGGGATAAAAATTACTCCAGTCCTCCTCCTAAAAATGTGTCAATGCCCCATACAGAAGTTATTTAATAATATACCTATCAAATCTTTCATTCCAATTTATAAGTATATATTTTATACAGTTACATAACAAAAATTACTAGTTCTGCTGGATAGTGCATAACATACATTAATAATCAAAATGTAAATATCTGATATTCACAAAATAGACATGAATTTCAGAAGTCTAATATAAAAAATATTCTTTTAATTTATATACAAATATTCTGATTTGTACTTCCTCATAAAACTTCATGAGGTTAAATAGCAAAGATTAAAATATAACTTGAAAAATATCAAATAAAAGCAATTGATTAAACTTAATTAAAGTAACAAAATTTTAACATTAAAATTCAAAATATAATCATTGGTATAAAATGATTCATTGACCAAATACCCCCTTCCCAATACTGAGATATTCTCAATGTTAAGAAAGTTAAAAACCCTTACATTTTCAACTAAACCTAACTAGTTAAAAGTTCAATGAAACTTTCAATGGTCCTTTGTAAGGTATAATCTTCCCAATTTAGGGTATTTATTTCTTGTAAACAGTCATGTAGTTCTTCAGATTTAAATACATTTGCAGTTAACAAATCTTTTATGGCTCGTACATATCTTTCACAACTAGATTCAAAATTTTTACTAGCCAGAAGAACTTTAATGTTTTGAGAACAAATGAACATTCTAACTAGTACCAAATTTCTAGGACCCTTGCACCATAACTGAAAGAAGGAATCTGACGAATTATCAAATTTTTCAGGTGCATGAGTGATTAATGACACAAACATATCAATTGATATCAAAATCACTAACTTTTTCAAGGTATTTCCAACATTAGCAGAAACTAATTCAAGCATTTTAGAGCAGTTATTGGAAATTGTCTCTGCAGTTATTTCTTCAGACTGTGAATGAATTTGAAGGGTTATTTGTCTGAAATTTCCAATCCAATAGCTGGGTTGTAAATTTTCATCACATCCAACATCTGCCTGGCCTTTGGAAATATGTTGAACTTTACTTTTAACATCTGACTTAATTGCATCCAACAATAAATTAGTGTCACACCACTCGGTTATTTTATTAACTGCATTCTTAAAAGATATTTTGCTACATACATCAATTACAGGCTTGCTTGTATCGCTAGGCAGCAATAACAGCAAAACCTTATCAATATCTTTGCAAATCTCTTCTATTAAGCCTCGAACTTTATAAAGGAGGCCATCATAAAGTTCTAAAGCTCTAGAATTAATTAAATTCTCTATCTCTTTTTGCCTAGCAGTTATTTCTTTTAAGGCACACAATGATTTGTAATCATCACTCTTTGTGATTTCATTAACGAACTTAACTTTCAAAGTTGTGACTTCTGAGCGAATTTGGTTGATGGTCTTCGATGCCATGCGATCTGCAACAAAGTCAGAAGTCTTTTTAAGTGATGCTGGATGGAGTGCAAAAAAGTTTTCTTCCAACTCAGCTTCTAATTTCTCAGCTGGCGACAACTTAGTTGCACTATGTTGCAGTGTGGATAGGGGAGTGATTTTGCGTACCTCTCGCTTATACTTCATATCACTTAAGAAATTAATAACTATCACTTTAAATTCAATCAAATAAGGACAACATGAATGAATTAGTTGTCTATCAATGACTGCAAGCATGTCAACACTTGTTGAGCAAACTTCTTGGGGGTAGTGGAAAGTTATCGGCTGAAGCAACATGCTGTGTTTTTTTGGACAATTCCCTACTTCAAATAACCATCCTATGAGAAGTCGTAAAAACAACATAGACTGTATGTTGCCTGATGGAATCAATTTCCACTTGTAGATATCAGTCAGTAACTTTAATGTTTGCTTCACATATTCAAGGTTTTGAGCTAACGGGTCCATCATACTCAGATATTCTACAATCCACGGAACTGTCAAGACAATATGATGGTGTTTAACAGCTTCTTTGAGTAATTGACACAAATCTAAGGGTGGAATTGCATGTTTCCTAGATTCTAAGTACTGGTTAGCTACACTCATTGGGACATTCTCTTTGTGATTATAGGGAAGAAAATGAATAAACCCTAAAAACTTTCCTAGTAACCTTAGAGCATGCAACAAAAATACATATTTATCTCTATCAGATCCAAGTTGGCTTAGCTCCTCATCTGAAAATATGTCAGAGTTATTCAGTTCGAGTATCTTACATACAAAGACATTTAACAAGTGTTGATTCAGAGCTGGTGATGCAGCAGACACTATTAATTCAGAGAAAAAGGCTTGGATACCATAGAATGTAGGGGGAGGGGTTAATCCTCCTACACGAGAGGGGGTGAAAAACCTCTCCTGGAGCTTTTTCAACTTGCTGGGACAACTCTTTTGAATGTCACTGAGTAATTCATCATACACTTCATTGACTTCAAAGCACATACAGCTAGCTATTAGTTGGGATTGAAATAGTTTGGCCAAATGATACAAGTTCAATGTGCTTGGGCCTAAGCTTATCAGCTGCCTTGCTTTTCGATTAAATGTTTCCGGATTGCCAGTACCAACCTTATCCGGCTCTTGCCATTCACGTAAAAGTTCGTAAAATAAATCTCTTTGTTTCTTGAAGCCCAAAAAAGAGTTTTCATCAACAAAATTAAGTTTGCTGTCATCATCTGATCGAAAAGGGACCCTGGTTAATGAAGGTAGAGAAACGGGAGCATCCTCTTTTGAAATGCAGCAAAGTTCTAAAATGTGAAATAGCTGTGGAGAAAATTTTAGCAAGTAAGGAACTTCACACAGCAAGCTAAGCGTAGTTTTGTCCAAAATGTTCAACAAGTGACTTAACTTGCTGAGAACTGAAACTGCAAAGTAAACACAGTTGTGAAAGTAACAAAACACTGTAGCTTCAGCTGGCTGATCGTCTTTGGTAACTTTAGCAGTTAGAAGTTCAAACATAAAATACAACTCACTAGTCAGATTGGGTACTAAGGAATTGGTTAAAATGTAGCTATACACTTCAACAAAAATGGATAACTCAAAAAACATATTTAAATGGACAGGATCAGGCAATAAGAAATTATCAGCAGTGGTTACTTTGGCAAGCTTTACTTCAAGAGGCTTAGGGTCTGCTGGTAATAGGGGTGAAACTTTAGGCTTTGCTAACTTATCCCTTGTTTGCTTTAAAAGGTCTCTTTCATGTTGCAAACCAGATGACTCATCCTGAAATGCTGAAGTTTGGAAAGCTTCACACTGTGCTTTATTTGGAGGCAAAGCAAACTGGGAATTACCAAACTTAGTGGAACAATTTTTAGCTACTTTTACAGGAGTTGGTGTGATTCTTCTTTTACTCTTGGTATCATTTGATTTAGACCCAAGAGGAGGAAAAGCATCCAGACTAGAAATATCTGCATTACTTTGATTGGGAATTAGAGGAGGAAATGATTTGGAACTACAAAATTCTGGTGATTGATTCACATAGTTCTGTTTGTGATGGTGACTGTGGCTTTTGCCATCTTTCCGTTTCTGATAAGGAACACAACCAATATTTATAACCTGAACACGTTTACCACCTTGTTCTCGAAATACCGGTTGATTTTCATGCACTTTCACACCACTTGAACAAATTTGATTAACACCAGAGTTCTTTATAGGAACATTCATAGGGTTATACAGAACCTTTAGTGATGGGTTCGAAATTTGAGGGGTAATGTTATTATTCTTCTGATTGCTTTTCGGAGAAGTTTTATCTTTGATGACATTTTCAGATTTCTTGTCATTTTGAGGCAACAGCCACAAACATTGATCCTTAATGTAATATAAAAAGAATGGAATGAACTCCGATGACTTTTCAGACTTAAGTTCCAATAAATCACTGCAATCAGTTTCTATCCAACTGAGCAAATCAGTGACAGCTATTTGTCCCGAGAGAACACTTTTTAAAACTTTGGCCATTTCACAATTAGTATAAGCTTTTCAGTTTTTGAATTAAGAAGGATTAAAAGGCTTTACATAACTCTGTATGATGTAAAAGCTTCTATAGAAATTCGAACAATTTAAAAGGCTGTCCCGTCACTTCATAAAATTGATACTTTTTCAGAAACGTTGATTTGAACTTATACACAAACAAAACAAATTAAATGTATTGCCACCAAAGTGTTAGTAAACTAAAAACCAAAATGCTACCTATAAACTCACAGAGTAACGTAAGGACCGCGGCGATTTTAACAACACTACAAGCGCCACCAGTGATTGTGTAAATGAGAGCTTTATTTGATTTAACTTTGAAATTTCATTCTGCTATCAGCGCAATTATCATAATTTGAAAAATGAAATTTTAGTTCAGTTAATCTTTCGCTATTGTGTTTAAACTAGAATTGTTCTTAATATCTATATATAAGTGATAAGATTTTACGAAAAGTGCTCTCGTGGTTTTAAACTTATCTTTAGATGTCCTTCAGTTCAAAAGAAAGTCAAATACTTCACAGGAAAGAAAATTAATCCCGGTATTATAATATTAGTTCTGATTGGTATGTTTTTAAGGTAATAACGACTCAAGACTTACGGCCATAATTGTTTAGAGAACCCTGCTCTAGGATCAGTGGCGTATATAGGGGGGGCGATGGGGCCCTGGGCCCCCCCCCAAATTCTGACTACAAAACAAGTTAAAACCCTGTATTTTAGGGTCAAAATTCAAAAAATTTTCTGGGGGAGGACCCCCAAACCAAACCCCCCTTTTGTACTTGGAATTTTATTATGAACAACTTTTATTGTTTTAAGTTCATCAAAATCCAAATCCTACTAAATATGTATGTCCAGAATTCGGACTAAGTGTACCAAAAACAAGATAAAACCCTGTTTTTAGGAGTAAAGTTCCAAAACTTTTCTGGGGAAGGACCCCCAGATCCCCTTTTTTCACTCTATTTTAATAACTTTTTAAATATTAAGTTCATAAAAATGTACATCCAAATTTCGGACTTAGTGTACCAAAACAAGTTAAAAACCTAGATTTTTTTTTGTCAAACTTCCAAAAATTTTCTGGGGGAGGACCCCCCTTTGGTAATTGTATTTTTATTACTAACAACTTTTCCTATATTAAGTTTTCAGGACCTAAGTTATCACCTAAAAAACTACATTGGACCTATTAAATATGTGGTGGAGGGGCTGGTTGTAATTTTGGGACCCTCCCGAAATAAATTCCTATATACGCCACTGTCTAGGATAGTCTCCTAATACTAACTTATATATCTTGGTCGGATTTACAGGTTGGAAAGCCTCCAACTTTTTCAGCATATTTTAAAGCTTTTAAAAAACCCACCCTCCAGTGTCTTCCTCCTCATAAAAGAAGTTGGTTTGTTTGATTGTAAGCATAGACGGATTTTTAAGAGGAGGACCCAAAATCTAGAGATTTTATAGAGGGAAAAACAGTCCTTCAACATTAACAAAAAGGAATACCCTTAACAAATTGGCGTGGGTTTACCTTACCCCCCCCCTCTCCGTAAATCCGCGTACGTTGGTGAATAATGGTAGAATTAAAATTATTGTAAAAAAATACATAACTAAAGTATATTTTTAAATACATACACATAATCTAATAAGGGAAAGATAAAAATAAAACCACCTCAAAGATTTCTCAAGGGGTTGCCTTACAGTTGTGTAAAAATTTAAAATTAAAAGAAAACTTTAAAATAGGAATTCGAAAGTCATAACAAAAAATTTGAATTCCTCCATTGTCAATGGCCCTCAAAGTATTAGCTAATTTTTTGGGGATTTCATTAGGGTTTTATAAGGAGAAAACAAAGGATTGTGGGAACTCCTGATTTAGGTATCTGGGCCAGCTAACTATTAAAACAAATGAATCAAACTGTGGCAGGAAAAAGATGGACATAAATTAGAGCCGAGCAGTGTTAACAAATAGTCGTCAACTGGATTGGCCCTCGAAGCGCAGTGCACATTGAAATGTTGCCTTCCTCAAAACTTCACTGCAAACTGAGCCGAGCATGTTCGGCTCTAATTATATCCACCTAAAGACCAAAAAACTACAAAGATGAGTTTTACCCGAGAAAGAGAAATAAAGATGTAAAAATTTATGCCTTACTTTCTCATTAATTTCATCATAGCTGATTACTGATACCTTGAACGTTCTTAATCAATTGTTTTATTCTGAGAAAAGAAGAGCCACATTTTAGTGACTACAGATCTTTGGATAAATTAACATTTACAAACCCTTATAATTGAAATCACTCATTGATTATAGACTATTAAATGTGTATTATTTAACTTTATATTAAATTAAGAAAAGAATCAGAGAGGCAACTTTTACCCAGAGTGACAAACAATACGAAATATTGGCAAACCTAGAAAACTACCATTAATTAATTTACAGCTGATTCAAAATATATATCTTTGCGACCTGCCATGGATACTTGCAGGGGTGGAAAATCCAAAAATGGTTTTTGTATCAGCTTTAGGGCAGTTTTGTATCAAGTCAAAATGCATTTTTGTATCAGCTTTTAGTGGTTTTGTATCAATGCAAATTTCCTTTAATTTTTTTTTTCAATCTTTATGATAATCTGGTGATTACTTTTTCTAACAGGATTGGTGGTAACCGATAACAAGAAATTCAAAAATAAATTTACCAATGAATACAGCCGATTAAATTCCCAAAGGTTAAATCCGATCAAAAAATCAAGAAGAGTAAATGTCAGGAAAAAAGAATCGGTGTTTCAAGTTCAGAATTTATTACCCTTTTATCATGGATTTCAACAACCATTGAGTTATTTCAACCACTCATCTCACAAATTTCGGACATACATTTTTAGGTAAGATTTCCATTTTGATAAACTTAATATAAAGAAAAAGTTGGGAATAATAAGAGTACAAAATACAAAAGGGGGTCTGGGGGGTCTTCCCTCAGAAAATTTTTGGAAATTTGACCCTAAAAAACAGGTTTTTAACTTGTTTTGAACACCTAGTCAGATTTTTTTAGGAGGGGCAATGCCCTAGTTATTATATCTGAAACAGGTTATAACCTAACAAGATATTTAAAAACCACTGATTGTTAATTATTATCTTATCAAGTTGCTTCAAGGACCTTTAAGTAAAAATTTACAACTTGGGAAAAATCCTCAAATAAGTTGAAAATACTACAAAAATACTATCAGGAGGTATCACACTAGATCTAGTATTGGCTCCTCTGACCACGCTAAAGTTTTTTCTGTATCGCAATTACAACAAGAAGTCAACTTCAACTAGGGGCGGAAAAAACGGAACTTTTTCGAAATGTTGCTGTTTTCGACTTTTTCGGAGAATGTGACCCTGAACACCGAACTTTTTGGCTTCTGACCACTGTAAAGTTGTTTTTTCTACATCGCAATAGCAAACTTGTCTCCCGCGGCCGATCGAGAAAGTCGCGGGAGGAACGGAACACTCCGCACGCAAAACGAAACTAGCAATTTTTCCAGACTTTTTCGGCGATATAACTAGTCCTCTTTCTTGGAAATAATCTGGAAAGTAAGGATTATCTGAAAAAAATCCAAATGAGTTCGCGGGCCGCAGGTTGTGCATCACTAGGGTAGAGCCCAGTCCATAAAACACTGTTCAAGGACGCGAGGCGCCAATATATTCCATTCTTCCGGCCGGGCCGTTCAATCCGATTTTCCTTAGATCTCGAACTTTTCTGAAGAAAATTTAAAAAAAAAAATCGAAAATGTCGAAATGCTAAAATATAAAGTCTGAAAATTCTTAGAGAAAATCGGAAAAAACTGCGTTTTTGGCGCAGTTTGGCGCAAAAATGTTAATTTTGCCAGTTTTGGCGCAGCTTGGCGCAAGGAATCAATTTTGGCACAGCTTGGCGCAATTGGCGCAGATTTTCCACCCCTGTACTTGAGTGAAGCTGAACACAGAAAAAATGCTGAATGTTGGTAAATATTTTTGAGAATGAAAATAAAGCAGTATTAAAAAACTTTTTAAAGAGCAAACCCAGAATACCTTATGCAGTGATAGCAGCGAGTTCATAAAAAAATATAGGATTCTCATTGTAAAAATATAGGACATACAAAATTGCACTACAAATTCTTAACAAACACAGTTTTAATTCATATTTAGAACTTCTTTTGTTAGTTACATTAGATAATTAATTAAAACAATATTCAATCATGGTGAATAGTAAAAACTGAAAAAATTCTTCACATCTAAAATTATCAAAATCTTGAGTCTTATTGAATCCATATGCTTTATTTGACTTTTCATAGTTGCTCGGTTCTGATTTCAAGTCTAAAAGTTGCAACTATATATAACCCACTCACTTTCCATGAAATATTTCATAAAACTAGAGAAAATTATAAAAATCTGGGGAATGTTCTGAAAAATCAGGAGCAGTGTGGGTAAATCTGAGTCGGGTAATAAAAATGTAGAAAGCTAAAATTTCCTGCATAAAAACCTCAGAAGGTATATGTAAAAGCGAAAATAAAAATGCAATTCTGAGAAAAATCATAGTAATCACAAGTTTCCAAGTTGTTATTATCTGCATTTTAATCAGAACATGAGAGAAAGCAGACTTTTTGACCAGTCATCAGGCAAAGAAACATGCAGGCAGAGCTGACCGCTTTTTAAAAATTTGTAATATGCATCAGTAAAAACAAAATAGCAAAATTTTTCAGAAAATATGATTTTTTGATAGAATCTGTTAAAGAATGCCACTTTTAGAAATTATAGGACAAATATAGGACACTTTTTAGTCTTTTCTCAAATATATAGGAATTATAGGACAACTGCTATCACTGCTTATGCCATTCCACTGTAGGAATTTCTTGAACAAAGCATTTTTTCATAAAAGTTATGTTTGTAAACATATGTTTTCCTGATACAATACTAACGGCCGTATTCACCGGTAACTTGACTGGTGGTTAACCAGGATTCAAACCTCTGATTGGCGGAGAACTAGTTTTCCTTTTTTAACTACCAATCAGAAGTTTGAATCCTGGTTAACCACCGGTCAAGTTACCGGTGAATCCAGCCATAAGATAGTACAGGTTCTTTGAACCACATTTCCAGGTTTTAGCAAAACTAATGATTCTTTAGCCAAATATAAATTCCCACACAATTTCTGGGTTCCTTGCTGTTTTACAAGCAACATTTACAAGAATTTTCTAGGAAGACCATTTTCAAAGAATATTTCTCCATTTAATCTTAATCTTATTAACACATTTTTAACATTATTTCTGTTCCCAAATTGTTAAAAGTAATTTAATTAATGTCACCTGTATTTTAAAATAACATCTTTGAGGACCTCATTAATAGTCTTTTCTTTTTTCCCTACAATTCAATTCAACACAAGCCTAGAATGGCTAAATTTATGTAGGAATATTGGTTCATGCAAGAACACCAAAATTAGCGATAAAATAGTGAATTCAGGCAACCCAGTTCTATAGAAGTTGAATTGCTTACTTGCCAATCAGCAGTATTGGCAACACCAAATTTTGCCGAAAGTGTCTCCCAGGCCCGGCGTTTTTGCATTTACCGGAATATTTGGATCAGTTAAGAAGATAATGACCTCAAAGCTTCAGTGATGAGATTTCTTTACAAAGCAATTCAATTGAGTCTAGGTTGACTTTCATAACCATAAGAATAAAAGAAATTAAAATATTTTTTTTTTTTACAATTTTGCCAGGTTCTTTCTTGAATGCATTTAACAGGGAGATTGAAAAAAAAACGCAAAACTGCAAAAACAGACGTTTGATTAAAAATAAATTCTTACACTTAATAAGGACTGAAACAAATAAAAACTACCATCCAGAAATAATGATTTACATTTAAATATAGAAAATAATTAATTAAATGATCCCAAAAGTAAAGACCAAAATTTACAAAATCTATTAAAATCACTGACAAAATGTAGTGTCTTGTGTACTACAGATTTTTTCCCCAAGACATATAGAGAAAAACTAAGAATGTATATTTAGAATCTAGGAATATAATGGCAAAAATCAGAAACTATATCAAATTCCCCTTTGCCTTCTTATTTATTTCAGGTAGCAAACCAAACCTAATAAGAAAATTTAGCCACCCCAATTATACAAATTTTCCAAAAAAGGGCAACCTGGCAATCGATTCTGCGGAAGGCCTTGGCCCACCCTGCAGTGTTGCCAGACATTTGGACAAAAAAGTCGCGGATTTGAAATTTTTGGAGCCCAAATTTTAAATCAGTAGTAATACTGTTGATACACACTTTTAACGAAGTTAATTATTATCATATAAACTCATTCTTTAGAACCTAAAAAAGTATTCTTTTAAATTTTTAAAAGCTATTTCAACTAAAACTAATTTTCAAAATTCTCTTTCATAAAATCAAATTTTTACAATAAAATAATTTTTTTAACCTTCCATTAGTTAGATACATTGTTAATATTAAACAGTGTCGTACATAGAAATTTATTTCAGGAGGGGCCCAAAATTATTCCTCAAGCCCCTCATGCATATTTAATAGGTCCAATGTAACTTTTTAATAGTACATTATTAGGTAGAATTTGTATCTCAAAGAAGTTAATATAAGAAAAGTTGTGAGCAACGAAATTCCAAGTCCAAAGGGGGTCTTCCCCCAGAAAATTTTGGGAAATTTGACCTTAAAAACAGGTTTTTAACTTGTTTTGGTACGCCAAGTCTGAATTTCGGGGGAACTAAGGAACCTTACACAACTAGAAGTGGGAATTTGTAATTATTAAATAATTTTTTTTTCAAAACACAAAAGTCGCGGATTAAAAATGTTATAGCCTAAATTTAATTTTTAAGTAGCCCAAAAGTAGCCTGTCGCCCAAAACAAAATTTTTGTCGCAAAGGACCTTCAAAAGGAGCCCAATCCGCTACTTATAGCCCAATCTGGCAACACTGCCACCCTGGGCTAGTGCGCCACTGAAGAAGAATTATAAAAATTTGCCATAGGAAAAAGTCAAGAACATTCACACAAAATGAGAAAGATTTAATTTTTGGTTGAAAATTCCAGTTTATAAGCTGATTTTTTTTACATTAAAAGTCGGAAATTTTTGTTGGAAAATTTAAAAAAGTCTGAAAAATTTCATCCCTGATTTAAGTAAGATGTGTATAATATGACTTTTCAAACAAAAAAACACATAGTAAAAAACATTTTAATAACATCACTTTGTACAAGTTCATCCTAACAAGTTCACTAAACAGGAACAGCCTTTCATCTTCGACGCCTGCCACCTTTGGTCCTCTTTTTACCAAAATTTTTCTAAAGTGAAAATACATAAATAATTTTAACAAAATTATAATACTACAAACATTACCTAAAAGGATTAAATTTACTATAACATAAAAGGGAAAGGCTTATTCCTCAAAGCCTAGTCTAGTCATAATATTTTAGTGTTAGTAGATAATGTTGCAATAGGTCATCAGAAAATTTATTTTCAAAGGTAAAATTAATGGTAAATTTTAGAACAAACTGATAGGCAAGGAAAAATTTGGAGCATAACTAACATGAAATGCTTTGATGAATTTTAATAGCAAAAATCAAATTTTTAAAAATAAAAATATGAATGTTAAGGTTGTTATTAACATCTATAAAAAGAGATCAAAATTTCTTGTTATGAAGTCAATGTTTTAACAAATTAAATACTTGTAGTTTATTCGTGTTTTACAATTAAATATAAACACAAGTAGCAGTATAGTAAGAAAAAAGAGTA
This sequence comes from Tetragnatha montana, assembly GCA_963680715.1. NCBI lineage: Eukaryota > Metazoa > Arthropoda > Arachnida > Araneae > Tetragnathidae > Tetragnatha > Tetragnatha montana. The sequence goes on from OY796683.1 coordinate 22,650,057, forward strand.
TATTTTTTATCCATCGTGCTAAAAATTAGCAGTCTTGGACACTAAAGGTTAGATATATCATCAAAAATAGCAAACCAACTAATAAATTATAAGCATACTCATACAGTTACATAAAATGCAACACAATTTTAGCAATATTTAAATAATTAATAAAATATATACAGAATAATATTTTAATGATTTTAACAAGACAGATAATGGAAAAGTTAAGAAAATGCTTACCCCTTTAAATGAAGACTTATTTCCACCTTTTTCTGCAACAAAACTACTACTTTCAGCAGTATTGTATTTAGATCCTTTCTTTTTACCTCCATAACCATATTTAGAATCTCTAAATTCTCTCTTCTTATTACTGAAAATGATTTTTTATAGAAAATTTTAGAAAATGTAGTTTGTCAGAAAATTAGTAAGTTATGTCAATGTCTATTACTAACATTACAATTTTGCTTTACAGAGAGAACAAGGGCTTTTATACTAAAATAAACTACCATCACCATGTTTGTTATACATTAGATAAAACTAAATTTATAATATAATTTAAATTAATAAATGAAAACTAAAACAATGAATAGAGTGTTTTCAGGTGACGTCACAACCGTTTATTTTCTTTTAACTGTGTTCCTTCTGTAGGGCTTTTAACTGTTGCTAAGGCCGTTATTTATCTGTTGCTAAGGCGGTTTTTAGGTATGGGATCACGTGATTGCAAATGCTCCAATAGAAGAATTCCACGGCTAGTCATTTTCTGTAACTGTTAACCTCTGTAGGGCAAAAAAACTGTAACATCTTCTGTTGCTAAGGCCGTTGTTAAGTCCGAGACTCGGACCTGACAGTTAAAAGAAAATAACCGGTTGTGACGTCACTTGAAAACACTCTATAGGAACTAATTTTTAATTCAACTTACAAGAAATTATCAAATGCATGAATTCTAATCACATAAAAATATAAAATTTAAGCTATATTTTATTTACATAGCAAGTCAGTCAAATTTCTGATTTAGCTGTAAAAAGCAGGTAATTTTTGATGTTACATTCTAAACTGATTTATAAAGTGGGATTAGGTAACAAAATTTGTAAGCACTTTGATTTATTTTTATAGTAAATATTAAATGCATGTTAACAATCAAACAATTCAGTTTAATATCAATGGTAAGTAAAGAAATATCTGGGTCATTTTCATCATACGCTTACATTTCAGAATAAATATTTTTTCAAACTACATAATTTCTTAATGTAATGAACATAGGTGTTTTTAAATATGGGAAAAGCAATTGGTCATACACTTTTTCCTAAAAGTAAGGATAAAATGATACTCTGATATAAAACATCATGTCCCTGGTATCACACATACCAGTGGTATCACATCAAAACTAAAATAATTGACTTATTATAATCTGATGCATTTTTAAAGAACACACATTTGTTTATCTTTCATTTATCAATTTTAAACACAAGCAAAAGATAAATCAGTCAAAATGAACCTAAATAGCGGAAATAGAAAAAGCGAAGTAATACCGCTTTCCAAATCAACAGCTCAGAAACGGCCGAATCTCTTTCCATCGGAATAGTATGGATCGTAGCGGGAGTTGGCATTTTAATAAAATTACAGAATAAAACATACTTGCGTGGTTGGAAACTGAAATAAAGCTCCATATATCTTATTTATGTCAGTAGATAACTATATTTCTGGGCTTAAAATTTCAAAAAGTTTATTTAATATTAAAAATTAGCGTAACGGGAGGTGACATTTATAAAAACACCTTACCTTGGCGACAGATTATTTTTTAAAAAACGCGATAGTTTTCGGCGTGAAGAATAAAAAAACGGCTAAAAGGTATTCTAAAGTAAATAAACAATCATTTGAAATGTGGTTTGCCATTTTTAAAGCATAATTATAACTATATTTTTTCAAATTAGAACGTAATGAGAATTGATACATAGTAAGGGACAAAATTTTTAATGATTTTTAAAAAGATAAAATTCAAGAAATAATTTTTTACAATTATCACAACCTTTTAATAGTTCATAGTTTTGATATTTATCATTTTTTCTTTAAATAAGCAATATTAACTAACAATAAAACGACTTTGAATTTCATGAAACTCGTTAGGGACAAGCGTTTTTGGCTATTTTCGTATTTTTAAAGATCTTTATTTTCATAATTTTACAGGTTTTTTTTATTAATTAAAGGCTAGAAATATTTAATTTAGTCTACTTTACCTAAATCAAAGCTCAAACAGAAATTTTAATAATGATTAATGGTTTAATTTTCATATTTTACCTTCGGGACAGCAAATGTAAGCAAATTTTGAAAATGACCCATCTACATTATGAAATAATCTACAAGGGAAATAAAGTTACCTTTTGTTTTCTCTTTGAGGAGTTTGGCTTTTTTCATTTATCTTTAACAGCTTCTCTGCCCCCATTTTACCTAAAATAGAATAAAATATATAATCAAAATTAAAAAAATAATACAATACACATTACTGGTGTTTTAATCAAATTGAGATTAACTTTGTTGTAATAAAAGTTAATAGTAGTTTACTTTAAGTAATTTTATTTGTTAAAATATCAAATACTGTAAAATAAACAAATCTACAAACCTTTTTTAGTTTTCTTTAGAGCACTTATCATTTTCTTCTTTTCTTGTTTTCTCTGTTCAATGATTTCTCTTTGAATCTATGTGAGAAACATTATATGTAATATGGAAAAAACGCTTGTGCACATCTGAACTTTTTAACAAGGTTAAAAAAAACCAACATAATGATGTCTTTTTACCAAGCAAAAAATTTAATATTGTTTTTGTTGGTGTAAGGCAGGCAGTGGAATTAGGCAGAAGGTAGGCATGATAAAAAGCAAAAACAGCTTATTGAAACAAAAGAGCATAGAAAATAAAAATTAAACGACTTTAACCTATGAAAGCAGAGTGACATCAAAATAATCTCATTTATCTCCTATCAATTACATCAATCTATCATATAACAAGGCTTCTGCAGAAGCTTATATACTACAAGTAATCAAACAAAGCTGTTGCTATTCAAAAGTGCATAGTATCAAAAAGTGTCACCTCCTAGGCAGGAATAAAAATATAAAGGGTTACAGGTTCAAAGCCTCGAAAGTTTAACCTTGTGAGACAATAATGTAACAGTTTTGATACATAAAAATTTGAATGAATAAAGATAACTTGCTGAACATTTTTTAAAATGAAAAAGTAGAAGAAATAAATTGGACACATACAGGGGTCTGTCCAGGGCAAATTTTCTGCCATTTAGCAGTAAGTTCAGCATAAATTCATTGTTCAATTAAAGTGCTGTTCATATGAGCCACTTTACCTAGAGAAAGGAGAGTAGAAGTGGTTTTTCCTAATCCACTTTCCACCAGTGTCTTGACGTAGGGAGAAATAAGAAAGAACCCCTAGAAAATCTATGCTTTACCCAGACATTTGGAATTACTCTTTCCCATATTGCTTTTTGCAAACCCCAAGAGCAAGGAAGACCTGTCTCTTACTGGTCACATGACTCGTTATCATGCCAAATGAGTGTGTATATGAATGGATGCTCTTATCAGTCAACCTGGAATATAACCTTTAGCCCTGTTCACAAGTGAATCCAGGATTTTTGTCTGGGGGGCTGATAAATCTAAAATGTGTATTTTGCCATGACTTCCTTGTTTTAAAAGGATTTAATTTTCATATTTTAAAGGATTTCTCTTAAAGTAACATCATAAATGAGGTATTTTCACGCTTTGAGATTAAATTTTATTAAAATAGTAGGTAAAAAAACATGAAGAATGATGTTTCATAGCCTAAATACCTCATTCCCTATTACTACCTGTTTTCATGAAAAAAGTGGAAGAATTTAAATAACTGAAGGAATTAACTGAAATTGAATTTTCCTTTGGTCATGTTTATATGGCCAAACTCATTTACCTGGATGAAAGGAGGGAGAAAGATTTTCCAAGAATACTCAGGTGACTGTTAAACAGCATGTTCATGTGCACACTTGTTTGACTAGAGCAGTGGTTCCCAACTCAAATATGTCTGCGGACCACTTCACTTATTTGAACCTCGTGCGGACCATCCCTATCCCCAACCTTATCTTTAAAATTTTAACCTTTTTTTCAATGCATTCATTCCTCAGAAAGGGTCTGAAGTTTGACCTTTTCTGAAGTAGGGGAAACCGAGTCTGAGGGCCGTCCAAAATTAAAATTAATCTCCATAAATCGGAGAAGTTTCTAAATTTATGAACGGTCCCTTTTTCAGAGCTCAAAAAAGTGCTAACTGGAGTAATTAATATCTCATTGAATATTTAAAATATTTTCATGGAACTTTTTCCAATCTGTTTTTGATAACATTGGCAACAATATTTGCACTGAAGTTTTCGCTCTTTCTCCTTTAGTTTTTTAATTAATTTTTTAAACTTTTTTTATTTTGCCGCTAGAGGTGCTACAAGTCGCCTCAATAAATTTGCCATGGTCACTTACATAGGGGTAGACCTTACTTTTATGACCCTAGGAGACGTTGGTTCCGAATAAATGCCCTGAAAGTGAAACGGACTTTTGAAACACCTTTTATGTTTCCTAATGAATGAGGAATTAATTTCATGTGTTTGATAAGGATGGTTGGTTGGTTGTTTTGGGTTTTATGGCGCAAGGTCCCTATATCGGACATTCCGCGCCAAACACAGTGTTTGATAAGGAAAACTATTTCTTTTAATTTCCACACATTTTTTGGAAAAGTTTATGAATCTTCTCATGGACCACCTCCGATGGTCTCACGGACCACCTGTTGGGAACCACTGGACTAGAGAAAGAGTCCCTTGATGAGGAAGCTCGTAAGGGTTCAAAAGGCATTATGGGTTGCATCAGTGCCCTCTACAGGAGGGCAAATACTTTCTCCTAGGAGAGAAATTCACCCAGATATTTCCTTCCTTGCTTTTTCCCTATCGTAGGGGAAGCAAGGTAATATAACTGGTTTTACTCTCTTTTTATCTGGGTCAAGATGCTCATATGAATGTGATGCTTTTGAAAATTCCTTTCACCCTCCAATTCTTTGGGTAGACTGGTTTGGCTATGCGTATGGGGATTAAAAGGTATTTTCACAAATTCAGCTTTAGGGAAAATAAATGGAAATTGAGGGGTTTCCCAATTTCCATTTCCCAAGATTCCCTATAGTTACTTGGGGTTCACATTGTACACAAAATTTTTAAATTCTGATGAACAAGATTTAAATCCTATCAACACAAGTGTTCGCATAAAAATTCTCTTATGCAGGTACATTAGAAATAATATTGAGCCAAACCTCTCCTTATAGTATCTAAGTTGGTTAAAATATACATTTAAACACATACATTTAGGTTTGTGTAGATTTTCCCTTTAACCAAGTTTTTTGATTATCCGAGTTAGTCTCGGTCCACATTTTAACATAGATAATCAAAACTCTACTGTACATAGATAGTTAAAAAAATTGCAAATTTAAAATCATACTTTTTTGCCTTGTTTTTTCTGTTCTCTTATTGCTTTTGCCTTTTCACTTCTTTCTATTACATTTTTCTTACTCAACAGCTTTTCTCTGACCTAGAAGATAAAACATCATAACATCATCAGCAAGATTGTTTGGGAACACCATAAAGTAGATTTGCAACAGAAGCTTAAAGTATCAAAAATAACCCTTTCCACAGGAAATACTTTTAAACTGTTACATCATGATGTAATAGTCATATCATATGTAATTTGAAATACATATATTTTATAATATAAAATTTAAACCGATACATACTTTCAGCATATGAGCATCAGATTTAGCCATTTCAGCAAAGTAATCATCTGGACGTTTTGTTAAGATGCCAGAGTTTTTAAGTCTTTTTAGAGCTTTGATTGAACCAGTTAATGCTTGATTGTAACTGAAAGGTAATAATATTTTCATTTCACAGGCATTACTAGAGTATTAAAAAGTTTACATGACATAAATAAGATAAAATATTTCTTAACAAGTATTAAATGTTAGGAATCAGAGAAACAACTTTTTTCACAAGAGCCACAATCTGATATATCAGCTAGTTGTATATAAATAAAGCATTTGTTTATTGCATTATCTGTAATAAAAATTTCTCTACCAAGATTATCAGAGTGATTTATGGAAAGGACATGATATTTTAATATTTCCTATAGTCCAGTATATTAAAATTAGTAGGGCCGAATGGCGTCAACTGACGCCGGGTCGGCTGACAAGAAAGCATAGTCTTATATTAAAATTAGTGGTACTATTCAGAAGTTTTCAGAGTTTTAGAAAAATCTGCATATTGAAATAAGAAGGATTAAAAAACTTACAATGTAATTTCCCTTTGAAAATCATTATTTCCTTCAGTCTCAAGGTCAGTTTTATTTTCTTCTTCAGGTGGAGGGTTCACAGTGATATCAAGTCTTTCAGTCCAATCTAATTTTAACTGAATTTCTTGCAGCTTCTCTTCCATTCCTTGCTGTAGAAATACATAACATGCATTATGATTTGAAGCAGTTAATGCAGGAGTCAATTTAACAACTACTTCAAACAGAGAAGATTTGAACAAATTTTCTACTAATGAATTCAGCAGGGTACAAAATATGTATTTTTGCTCCTGAAAAAATAGTAGGAATTTCGAAATAATTTTGCTATTGGTAGATAGCTACATCCTTGACGATCAACTGGCATCTTCACTGGAGAAAATAGGACACTTTTTCTATTAGTTCTCAAGTTTATCAGAGGTGCCAAGTTTCAAAAAAAGCTTTCAGTAACCAGAGCTGATGTAATCAGTAACTTTTCAGTAACCTTGCTGGTGACTCACTGCCCTCAGGATATAACTGTATTACAATTCTTGATTGCGATTCGGATGATGTGATCCCTAACTCTAGTATTTCCCTGACCCACATTTTCCTACACTAAAATTTGATTGGCTTTATTATTTGCATAATGAATTAGGTAAATTTAAATAATAAGTACCTGAGTAACTCCACCAAATATAAGCTTTCCATGTTGGTGGGTTTGTTTAGAACAGCCCGTCAAAAATTGGTTTTAAATATATTTTATTGAAAAAATTAGATAACAGAAAAAACAAATCACACCTAGGTATAATTTTCAAGATTAGTATGAATAAATAGAAATTTAGGTAATTCATTAAATTTATCTTATTTAATATCCTAAAAAAATTATAATGAATTAAATAAATTGGAAAATTTATAGAGATATTTTATTAAAATATTTTGATAATTGCTGGCAAGGTAATTTAAGTTGAATTCCTGAAAACAAATTCAATAAAAATAAAAATTATGCATAAAAATACTTTATGAATTTAACTCTAAATATTGGAGATCCCCTATCTTCCAAAACATATAATTTTAGAATTATAATTTTAAGTTATAAGAGAGTCCATAAAAAGAGATCCACTGCAAAAGAGTTGTGATTATTATCTGCAGCTGTGGCGTAGAAGGCAAAACGCAAGGTAGAGAAGATTTAACCCAAATGCAATTTGGATAGTCCCTTTATTCCCCGATTTTCATCGCAGCTTTATAAAAAACCGCACAGTAAGGAAAGGTCGAGGGGACGATTATAAAATGCGTATCGTAAGGCCGCGTAGACCAACGTGGTGCCGATGCACGCCGTGATTTCACGAACAGCCGGAGAGGCAACCATGTATGGCTAACATATTTGCAACTTTAGGAAAGGGGATATAAATCTTTATTCTGATACTAAAATCATTATAAAAGTGAAAAAAATCACGAATCTGCGAAAGAATAGTAAAAAATCCGTAATTTTATATCGATGTCCGTATCAGTAACACCGTAATTTTCTATCCAATTCGGAACTATTACGGACAAATCGCAATACTTGGCACCTCTGGTTTATGAGCGTGCACTTCAAACTTATTTCCCGCAGGCCCATAGTAAATTTCTCTTCCTCCTCCTTTTTTCTCCTTCCCACGAAACCATTGAGGAATTGAAGAGAGCCCTATAGCTAAATGTATCTACTTACTTGAACAAAATAAAATAGAGATACCAAAAAAATTTAGCTCCCACTGTGCTTTTAAAATCAGTTTGTATTGCAAAATACGTTATCAAAAATCAAGTTTGACTTACCACATTATTTACATAATAAGGTGTTTTCTTTTGTTTTGGTATTGATGGGATTTCATCCACAAAAGCCTCTTCAACAGACGAATCATCAGATGAGTCAGACATCTAAAATTCAAATCTTATCAGGAACTAAATAATGTTATTGGTTATCATTAAATTTTTTATATGGTTTTTACTTTTTGCATTGTGGGAAAAACCAAAAAAAATCCCAAGATAAAAATAAATTCAAAAGATTCCTGCAAATTAATTGTTCATTCGTTAATTATATTGAGTAAATAGTATTGCAATTATTATTTTTGATATTGCACAACATTTAATTCAAAAGTTTCCTGCAACTCTACACATTGATCTTTCCTAATGAACCATTATGGATATGGGTAATTGAATGGATATTGGTCATGGGAATTCTTTGTTCATTCATTCATTAATTATATTGAGTAAATAGTATTACAATTGAAGGGCTTGGTGGATAAGGGGTTATGTTACATTTGGGACAGATTCAATAACTGAGGTCTTCCTCAAATTTGGCGAGATCGGATCTCGCCAAGCTACTACTAATACTTGATGCTACTACTAATACTACTAAGCTACTACAACCAGGGTTGGAAAAAAACGTGTTTTTTTCTAAAAAAAAAAAACCATGTTTTTGTTTGTTTTAAACGTTTTATTTGTTTTTTCCCCTCGACACAGAAATTCTAAAAAAAAAAAAAAAAAAAAACCACATTTAAAAAAAAATTAAATTTAGTTTTTAAAATTAATAATGGATTAACAAAGCTACCCCTGACATCAGATGGCATCTTGAGCTTTTTAGCACCTGTTTCTTGGAGGTTGGCTGAAGTAAAATGATTGTTTTGGAAATATGTTACTTATGTCAACAACTTCAGCTTTATACTCCGTTTCTTTTTTTTTATAACATTAGAAATGTCAATATTTTGCTAAAAGGTTTAAGATATTATACGAGCTGAACATTTTTAAGTTATTATATTCATATTCATTTTGGTCCTTTTCAGTTCATTGCGTATTTTGACGACATTAACAGCATTGATCGTTTAAAATATATAAAGAACAGGTCAATTATAAAAAAATATGATTTTTAAACAAGTTTATTTGTATTTTTTATTAAATAACTTTCTAGAAAAAAACCAAATAAAACAGTTGAAAGTAAATACAGTGGAAGCTCTTATAACGTAATTAATCCGTACCGAGTTTTTTGTCGTTATAAGAGCAAACTTCGAGTGATACACTCGAGTATAGAGTATCACTCGTTTAAAAGTAATAAACTCGTTAAACTAAACTATCAATTTTGATGCTTTTCGGGAAGGTGGACTCGATTCCCTCAAATATATATTTTTAGTAGATTAGTTTATAAACTTTGGAGGAAATCTAAACCTGAAAACGATCACCAACCTTCAATCGTCAAAGGCAAAGGGATGGATTATGGAAATTGCAGTTATCCCTAATACGTTTTTTTAATCAACTAACTGAAACCCTTGGTTGTATATTTTACCATTATATCCAAACAGGATATTAGATCGTTGGGATTTAGAACACAGTTCGAATCACCCAATTGATTTTTCTTCATTTTAAGAAATTATTTATTATTTTATGAATTCTTGATACTTTCAATTTAATGTTATATTACCTTATTTTTTGCTAAGAAATTTAAGATCAATATTTTACAAAGTATAAATATTTGTGTTTGCTTTTAATTTTTTATTTTGATATTAATTTATTGCGTAGCTTAGCTTCCTCAGAATGTTCGGATGCTTACATAAAACTAAAACGCTAATAATAATAATAATAAATAAATAAGTCTCAAATCAACAAAGGCATTGGGTAGCGCAAGATTTCGTTTTGGGATTGTAGCTGGTTACCCTGGGCGAAAGCAAGCGAGAAGAAGATGCGATGGTTACTTGGTGCTGTTTGTCATACTCTGATATTCGTTTATTGGCTAATTCATGTGTGACGCAAACAAACCGATCCAGAAAAGTATTCGATAAGCTGAATCGATTCGAAGATTAGTCTTTATAAGAGCACTTTTGTGCTCTTATAGAGACTAATTTTTGGGTCTTTATAAGAGAGGATTTTTATAAGAGCAGGTCGTTATAAGAGCTTCCACTGTACTAAGATTTATATATACTAATGCCATCAGTTCATAGAAAAAAGAATTACTAAAAAAATACAAGTGTTTTAAACAATGTTTTTTTTTGCTTTGTTTTAAACGTGTTTAAAACAAAGTGTTTTAAACGTAACAACCCTGGCTACTACTAATACAGCTTGATGTTAATTTCTTTTAATTCTACTTGCTCTTGATGCATTTGTTCTCTTAGAAGTGCAAAAAGATTATATTTACTGCCAGGAGAAAAATCCCCAAAAGCAATTGCATTCCTTTCCTGTGACTACATTTTTGGCCATTCTGAAGGTACTTTTAAGAATTGATCATGAAAATCCCCTTTGTTTAAATTTGTTTTTATTTTTAAAATAAGTGCAGAGCTTTACTATCTTATAGGAGAAAAATTAGGGTAATTCAAAGAAACTGGGCCTGGTGCCAAAAGGTTCTTACGTAATTATACCGTCAACCGTGCCGCTGAATCCGAAAACGTTATCAAAGCCCATTGACTAATCTATAGCTGTGCCGCTGAACGGTTGACAGGAAAATCTGTAAGTACCTGCCAAACAATGACACATAATGGAAAATAGTGGATTCTGGCAACCCAGTCCAATAGAAGTTGAATTGCTTACTTGCCGATGAACAACATTTGCAACATCACTTTGCCACAAATGTTGCTTAGGCCCGGTTTCTTTGGATTTAAAAAAGATTACATCAAAACTTCAATAAGTACAATATTCTCCATCTTTTTAAACCGCAAACTGATAGGAGGCCAACATATTTTAGAATATTTATGCATGGCATCTTGGCAATATTGAATGTAAGGCATCATTTCTGTTGCAGCACAGCTTTGATAAGAGTTCTTCAGCTTCCATATTTACGCATTTAAGCTCAATTGGTAACATTTAAGCATATCACTGTGGATAAAAATGGTGGCTGGAGAACTTATTTGAGCTTATGGGTAAACATGGCGGCTGGAGGACTCTTATCCCAGCTGTGCCTAAAAAGAGTTATAAGTGGGGGGAGGGTTAATCACTCAAAGTACGGTGCTAACTTAGCAAATCATTAAGTCTTAACTGAACTTGCTTGCCTTTCTTAATAGTATATTTTTTCTAAAGATCTAACCTTCATACTTTTAGAGATTGAATACGTCAATAGAAGCCCCACAAAAATAAATGTATTGAGGGTTATTTTTAAGACACAGGGTAGCAAACTCTAAAATGAACTAGCCATGTTGCTAGGAGCCACACGAATTTAGAGGGTTCTCCAGAACAAATAAGATTTTAAACAGCTTAAGCTTTACTACTTAAAACACAAAGAAAATTTATTATTTATCAGAAAGTAATAATATAAAGAAGGAAAGAAATTAATAAAATTAAGCTTACTTTACTATTAACCATGCGGGAATATTTAAAAATCATCAAAACAAATTTTGTGTCGGAGTATAGTCGTTCAAACGTTGCCAACAAGATAAATAATTCTAAAAATTATCCTCACAGTAATATCCTCTGTCTTAATTTTAATCATTTTTGAAATTTAAATATTTATTAAATATTTTATAAATCATTTGCTTTTAAATGTTTCATTATAATAAATAATATTGCATATTTAAAAGTAACGGCGTGGCGTAACGGCAACCGACAGATGTGAGCTTATTATTGTGATTGTGACTAAGGGAAAATTTATCAACCGAATGAACAAAGTAACTTTTTAAAATAAGCAGAAAATAAGTGTAAAAATCCTTTGTGAAAATGCCTGATTATTTAGGAGATGATATGCGCAAATCCAAAGAAGATGGAGAAGAAAAAGAAAAGGATGTGAAAGGTAAGTTTTCCTTCCATCTGTCAACTATGTTTACATCTATCTGTAAACACAACCCGGAGGTTAAGATCATAAGTGTAGTTTTTAATATTCGAATTAGTATCAAATACCTTACAGAATTAGTAAAATCCTAGTATACGTAATACACTTGGTGCGATTTTGAAAAATGTCGCCAAACACCATGAATTCCGAAATAATAAATGCAAAATGACTAAAGAATGACAGAAAAGGCACAACAGTTCTATAGGAAGTTGAATAGCTTACTCGCCATTAAAAGGCAATGCCAACACCAAATTTTGCCAAAAATGTCGCCCAGGCCTGGCTTCTTTTGGATTTACCTAGTAATTTTGAAAAAACTCGTAAACCCCAAATCGGGTAAGGCCCCCTGAAAGCCCTGCCCTATTATAACATCCTTAGATTTAGGTAAAATCGGAAAAAACGCGGGATCAGCTGGAATAAGAGTCCTCCATTTGGTAACTGATCGTGCCGCTAACTTGGCGACTGCAACGCGAGTTGCCAAATGGAGGACTCTTATTCCAGCTGTGCTAAAATGCGAAATTCTAACCATGGCAAAGAAAAGAAATTAATGAAAAGCTAACATACCAATTTTGAAGAAATAACATTAAATTGTTAAAGAAAATCTAGAAAATTTAAATTTGCTTAGAAACTGCAGGGTACGTTATTATCTTTACACTTCTGTAGCAAACAAAGAAATGGAGCGATGACATGCTAAAAACGACGTTCTTCTTTCTTGTTCTTTTCCAAAATCCCAGGGGCACTGAACTTTTAATTACCCTCTAGGGCAGTGTTCCCCAACCTTTTTACCACCATTGACTGGTCAACGTTTGATAATTTTATAGCGGCCCGTTGGGGGCGTTGATTTTTTACATTCTAAATTATTTTGATTTATGAGTTTTAATAATAATAATAATCTTTATTTAACACTATGGAATTTACTTTAATTGTATTTAAACATGCTTTCTAAATAAAATACAGTTAATAAATAAACACTTAAAATTACACTAATAAATAAATATAAAGTGATTTATTATGTTTTTATTATTTAAATTCATTTTCAATGAAATGGTTGGCCCGTGGCCCGGTACCATTTGATCCACGGACCGGCACCGGTCTGCGGACCGGGGGTTGGAGACCACTGCTTTAGGGCATTCTGTAGATCCCCACCCAAGGTGACGAAACCACCTTCAACATGCCCCAACCCATCCGATGAATGCCCCACCCTGCAAAAGGTATTAAGTAACAAATTATTTTTCCATCACCAGTCTGTATATTATAGTTTTGGTTTTCACTGCTTTGTGAAACAATTTCTTATTTTTTACTACCTCCTAAAAACAACTTCCCTTTTCATTTACAAAAATTAACTGGTATTTATTTTTTAAAAATTGGGGGCCACCAATGAGGGTAACAATTTATTTTGTAGGCGAGTTCAACCAGAAGTTAATATCATAAAGAAGAAGACCAAATACCCCACACTCTTTTGGTATATATCTCATATAATTGAAGATAAATTGCATTTCCAGTTTGAACTGTCGGAAGTCTGAGTTTTTATGATGGTACACAGTTAAAGTCATCTTAGCAGTAGGGTTAAGGTTGTAAGAACAAAAGGTGAAGTTTATTAATGCTCAGAACAGAATCGGTGTAAACATGCGTTCCACTTACAAAATTTTGCAATACTCAGCAACCACCTTCTAGGGAATAAGACAATAAACTTACCTGACTTTATTTGCTTTTACCAATAGCTGTAAGATTTTTGCTGAAGCCTTTCCACCTCAACTATCAAGCTTAAATCCATGAAATCTTAAAATTTAAAATTAACTTTAGTTTTATACCTAAGTAGAGGAAACTGGCAGGGGCTACTCTTTGGTAATTGACATATAGAAGTTTCAAATGTGTTGTATGATATGAATCCTAATTTAGTACTGAAGTGAGCCTCTTTGTTTTAGCTCTTGATGAAGGAGATATTGCATTACTTAAAAGTTATGTAAGTATGAATTTCCTATATTTCTTGTGTTAATTAGCTGAAAAATTGACTAACACTATTTTTTCTTTTTTATTATTAAATACATCTCTGTTAATTTTTCTACAATTTATAATTTTTTCTCTTGTGTAGGGTGTTGGTCAGTACAGCAAAGCCATTAAACAAGTTGAAGATGATATCCAGGGTATTTTGAAAAAAGTGAATGAACTAACTGGTATGTAACACTTATATTAAATTACTCTGACTGAACTTTATATACAAGTTTTCAAATTAAAAACAATTAAGTAACAAAGTGGGTTAAGACGGGTGGTGGTCTCTTGGGGGAGGCTGGGTATTTTAAGCAAATTTTCAATAGTATAAAAGTTATTTAAATATGGTTTAGCCCCCGAGAATTGAAAATTACCCTAAAGGAACGATTACATACGACTGCTAAATGTTTATGGTTGTCTCTTGAATAATCAACTATTTAAATAATGGGTCTGTAAATACTTCTTTTAAAATTTTGAGTAGTACTTACTTATTATACCGCTAAAGGTGCGACAGGATAGTATGTAAGAACCAAATTTTGCAAAATAGGTAATGACTAAAAAGAAAGAATTGTTGTTTGTAGTAAAAATTAGTCACAATTCTCTTCTTGAAAACTTTTCATGTAAAGGAGGTAGGAAAAAAATCAATTTATTTTTAAAAATGGTTCCATTAGAATGTTTTACTATTATACCGTATTTTTCCAAATGTAAGATACAAAGAATTTTCAATAATCTTCTACTAATAAAATGGGGGTTAGCCTGCATTCATATCCTCCATCTTTCAAAAGTAATTGAATTTTTCAGTTGATCAAGTATTAAATACTGCAATCAATTAATAAGTTAAGCAGTCTTGTTTTGAGATGTGAAAGAAATAAAAGAAAATTGTTTGAGAACCTTTTTTTGTAAATATTAATATATTTGAAGTTTAATTATATCCATCAAAGTACTGTTACTAAAATACAGCATTTTTTTAAAGATCATATATTGCAGGGGTGGAAAATCTGCTCCAACTGTGCCAAACTGCTCCAAAATGGATGCCTTGCTCCAATCTGCTCCAAAAACAGCAAAATTCACATTTTTGCGCCAAACTGCTCCAAAAACATGATTTTCCGTTCAATTTGATTCAAATTTTGAAAATCCTACCAACAGTGAAAGAGCCAATCTTCAGCCATCATGATTACCATCCGCGGAATCGCGATTTTCCGCTTTTTCTCTACAAAATATGAGCCTCCATCTAAAATAGGGATGCACAACCTGCGATTTTTCCAGATAATCCCTACTTTCCAAGAAAAATCACGAGTTATTGTGGGAAAATCGTGACTTTCGCGAAAGTTTCGTTTTGCTCCGGGAATTAACATGAAAGTGTAATGCTACAAAAATGCTTGATATGAAATCACCAAAAGGTGCTGCAAAAATGCAAATTGGTATCAACCCTGCAAATTGGTATTCGTGCAACCCTGATACGAAAACACTAATAGGTGCTCCAAAACTGCTCCCCAAATTGATTACCCTTGCTCCAAAACTGCTCCAAAAATTGATTAGCCTTGCTCTAAAGCTGCTCCAAAAATGAATTTTTGGTTTTCCACCCCTGTATATTGATTTGATATGTATTATATCTAGAATCTAGCTTACAAGTTATGAATATTAAGGTAAATATTTGAGAGAAAAATCATATTCTCAGCTTTTATATGGATGGGATTATATTCAGAAATATACTGTTGTAGGCATGTACTGTAATGATTTTATTTCAATTGAAAATTCCAGGCATTCCATAAAAGCAGGAGTCTGCAGATTTTTTGTGAAGGGTCTGTTTTTGTAAAAATTGTGAAAATCTACCATAATTTTGTGAATTTGAAGTTAGCGTTAAATTAGTTTTTATCAGTAAGGAGCCTATTTTTGTGAAAATAGGGTCTGATATTTGTAGTAGGTATTGTGAAAAATAGTGTCCGAAATAGGTTAAAATACTTTGTGATGGGTCTGTTTTTGAGGTAAAATATTTTGTGAAGTATCTTTTTAACCCTTTCGCGACGGGTGCCTCAGCCACTGAACCGCTCTCACAGGACGGCACTCGAGTAGAAAGAACTTTCCCCATGGGACGGGCATTTTGCGCGTCTATTTTGAACTTCGGAAAAAAATTCGCAAAAATTTAAATTGTTGTCCAAAATATCTAATTTTCTGGATATGATCAGTGGAACCCTTTACACGTTACTTCTGAAAATTTTAAAGCATTATCTCATTAATTTCTTACAAAATTTTTCAAAACAAGTAATTTGTAAATAATAAACTTTTTCACAAACCTGAGATTTATATAACTGGGAAAAATATTCCAAAATGAAGAGATTTTATCTCTAGCAACTCATTTATAAAGATACATTAAACATATCCCGGAAAAAAAACGCACAATTTCTTTTTTAGTGAAAACGTGCAATGCCGCAGCATAGATAAACCGCTCGGAAATCGTTGAAACATTGTTAATTCAAAGAAATATATCAAATAATTTATCTATTTCACTCTTCATTTCCACTTGACTCTCAAACATATCAATTATTCCTGTTTAAGCAATAAATAATTCCTTCTAAAGGCAATCTAAATCTATAAGAAATAAATACCCATAACTGTCGCAATAAAAATATCAAAACTCCCATTCATCCACCAAATGAAAATAAAAAGTATCTGCAAGCCTTTAGAACACGTGGTAAGGTTTATATTAGCTGAGATGGTGAAAGAAAGCAGTCTAAATTCACATTACTCATCATCTCAATGGATTATAAATAAATCTCGGCATTTTTCGGAAACAAATTATCAAAAATATAAAATACTTTATGGGAATGAATGTCAAGATGTTCGCTTTCGAATAATTTCATTATAACAGATAAAGCGCGATTTCTAATGAGAATAAAAATTACTAATATAAAGTTTTAAGCGTGTATCACATATGAGACGCCCGTCCCCTGGTCCTTTCAAAGCAGGCGTCTCACCCGTGAGACGGTAGGCCGGTGGAAGCACTACGCTGGCGTCTCACCCGTGAGACAGTAGTCCCGAAAGGGTTAAGGTAAAATATTTTGCGAAGGGTCCAAAAATGGACCCAAATTTCTTCTAAAGAGACTCCTGCCTGAAGCCATTCTGTCAATGGTTTAAGAAGCTGGAAGATTTCTATTTGACAAACAACTTTTAATGATGTTTATGCTAAACCATCCAAATGTGATTAGAATAATTATATTTAAATTTGTCATGTTTTTTAATTCCATTAAACCTATTTTATAAATTTCAGGCATCAAAGAGTCTGATACTGGACTAGCTCCTCCTGCTCTGTGGGATCTTGCAGCAGATAAGCAAACTCTGCAAAACGAACAGCCTCTGCAGGTTGCACGCTGCACCAAGATTATCACTACAGATTCTGATGAACCAAAATATATAATTAATGTAAAGCAATTTGCAAAATTTGTGGTTGATCTGGCTGACTCTGTTGCTCCCACTGACATTGAAGAAGGAATGCGTGTTGGGTAAATTAAGTTAATTTTATTTTCTTCCTCCGAAGCATTTAAGATTTCAGTAAAAATAAGTGTGATATTTATTAAAGTCTCTTTTAATGTATGTTTATGTATCAAAAGTGATTATCTTCAAAAATCAACTTCTCAGCAATAGTTAACTATAAGATTGTTTTATAATCTCACAAGCTTTTATCCCTTTTTAGGGTTGACCGCAACAAGTACCAAATTCACATTCCTCTCCCTCCTAAAATCGATCCCACTGTCACGATGATGCAGGTTGAGGAAAAACCAGATGTGACCTACAGCGATGTAGGAGGCTGCAAGGAGCAGATCGAGAAGCTCCGTGAAGTGGTGGAGACACCTTTGTTGCATGTAAGTTGTTTGCTGAGTTCCTGTAATATTGTCTTGTTATTTATTATTCAGTAAATTTTAATCCTTATACATCGGACAGTCTAGTTAAAATAACAAGCATAAAATTAAATAAAATTTTAAAAACATTTTGTGCAAACTTTAATAAAATATTTGAATTAATTGGGAATCTTCTACTTGTTTAAAGTTATCAAAATCTTGATATTTTGAGAAATTTTAGTGAGAAGCATCAAAGAAACATATAACTATCAAGATAGATAAAAAAGCTTTTCTAGACTACTATCAGAGGCATATTTTTGAAATAACTTCATATATTCATGCCTAGGAATGAGATTTTGTCCTATAAACTAAAAAAAAATCCTTAATACCAGAATTTAAGAAGCCTAAGGGTACGCGCATAGTGCGGCAGGTTTTCAAATTCCGAAATCAGATTGCAGATTCTGATTATCGGAAATCTGCGCTCTGCATTTGTCAGCGCCGGTGTAGTCCGCATAGTGCATCAGATTTTGCCTGCTTCTTTCGGAACGTTCGGAATGCATTTTGTTGTCATTTTGCTGAAATAGCTTTATTTCTGCTCAAAAAGAGATCTGTTTATCCCATTGTTACAAAAAAAACATAATACAAATAAAAGGTTATAAAAAAAAACAATATATAAGTCTATTTAAAAATCATATATAATAATCTAAAAATATATTTCAACGAAATTAAAATTTTAAAACTGGTAAATAAAGTTTAAAATAATTTTATTTGAGTGTTTAATTTTTAAATAAAAAGTTTCATGGAATGGCATTGTTGTTAAAATTATCTCCATGGAAATGCGATAAACAAAGACCATGTGATCTGAGAATTCTGCCGAATCTGAAAAACCAGAATTAAAATTTTATTCCGGCAAAAATCTGATTCTGACGATTGGAAAGTCAGAACTATGAAAGTCGGCCACTATGAGCACTCTCCACTAAATACGCTAGGGAATTCTGGTTTCCGATTTTCGCTGGTTTTCAGAATCTGAAATCGGCGGCACTATGAGCGTACATTAGGCTGCTTAAAGTTATATGTCTTGCTAAAGAAAAGTTTTATTTTTTAATGATAATTGTGCATGTTTGATTATTATGCTTTTAAAGTAAAGGTGAAGTTAAATTAATGTGATATAAGTTTGGTTTAAGTAAGTTATGAAATAATTCATAAATAATTATTCCATTTCAGCCTGAAAAGTTCGTTAATTTGGGTATTGAACCCCCAAAAGGTGTGCTACTCTTTGGACCTCCAGGAACAGGAAAGACCCTTTGTGCTAGAGCTGTTGCTAACCGAACAGATGCATGCTTTATTCGAGTCATTGGATCTGAGCTGGTTCAGAAATATGTTGGAGAGGTAAGTAGTGATTCATGCTGATAAAGTGTGTTCTTGGTTTTGTCTAATTTGTTCATTACTCTGCTGGTCCTATTTTTTTTTCCAATTAAAGTTATTGTGGAGAATCTACTTAAGTCTGTATACTCTCATAGATGCTGCTGTCAGTGTTTTACTTGTATTCAGTTTACCTGATAATGTGTTCTTTTCATGGTCTAATAGCAAACTCAATATTATTTGGATAATGATACATGGGATACTTAAACTGTGTTTAAAATTTTAAATAAAATGACGAAATATAGCTAAGAATGCAAGGTAATCAAAAACTATTAAATCATCAAATTCAAATACAGAAAAACTAATGTACTAAGAAAATTCTTGCTTGGGTATTAACTGCATTGTGAACCTTTACCTGCCCTAATTTTAGAAGTTTTAAGATTTATTAGTTTGTTTCTTTCTAATACTGATGTTTTGAATTAGTAAATTTTGTGACAAATTTGCTTCAATTTTAGACATTTATTTACTTTTGAATTAAAGTTAGAACAACCTACATGGATTTTTGATTTGTTAAAACCATAGAATCCTAATTTCAAAGTCTTTTCATCTCTTCTTCTTCAAATGTTAAGTTACCTTGTTCTAAAATCCATCTTATGTTACATTTTTAATCAAAGTTTAAAGTGTTCTGTTGTATTGCTATGACTTTAAAAGAATTTTCTAAGTTAATTAAATTCTTTAACTGTTTCTTCATGTGTTAAGATGTATTCTATTTTAAAACTGGTATTACGATCTTAATTTCAGGGTGCCAGAATGGTACGAGAGCTCTTTGAAATGGCTCGTAATAAGAAGGCCTGCTTGATATTTTTTGATGAAATTGATGCTATTGGAGGTAATGTATAGAAATTTTTGAAATGTTGACAAAAAATGCTTTTTAAAAATCTCCTTAGTGTCAGTCTTTTGGATTGACTTAAGGGAAATGTTTTAAGTTGAAAAATTATTGTTAATTACCACCTTTGGGATCTTAATTGGCATAAAAAACTTATATAGGTTAAAAGGTTTTATATTCTTTTGACATAATACTGTTTTTCCTTTATTTGGTGCTTGTCCAGATCTAATAGATGCTGTTTTTCCTCTAAAATTCTGTCATTTTCTTTAGGTGCCCGATTTGATGATGGTGCTGGAGGAGACAATGAAGTTCAAAGAACCATGTTGGAGTTAATCAACCAATTGGATGGTTTTGATCCTCGTGGTAACATTAAAGTTTTGATGGCAACTAACAGACCAGACATCTTAGATCCAGCTCTGATGCGTCCTGGAAGGTTGGACAGAAAAATTGAGTTTGGTTTGCCAGATCTTGAGGTTAGTATGAACCGAGTTAAACAGTTTGTCAATTATGTTCATGGCTCAATGTTTTGATGTCAAATAAAGTAAAATTTTCATCATAGTTTAATTTAATATTTCAGTTAGAAAGTAAATATGTAAATCGTTGATATGGTTTTATTCAAGATTCATATTGCATATAGATTTTCTCAATTAATCTGCTTTAAATTTCAAAGTTTTTCAAAGAGTTTTACTAAACTCAAGATTTACAACCAATAAAATTCTATTAAGTGTATTAGAAATAAATAGTGGCTTTTTGTAAATGATTAAGCACATTCCTTAAATTTTTTTATAATTTCAGGGAAGGACCCATATTTTCAGAATACATGCTAGATCAATGAGTGTGGAAAGAGATATCAGATATGATTTACTTGCTAGACTTTGTCCCAATAGCACAGGTACAGTAAGAGTTACTTTTTAATGTGAATGCAGTTGTTTACAAAGGTTCAGTTTATACATTTTTGTTTTTTCATATTATTTAGGAGCTGAGATCCGTAGTGTGTGCACAGAAGCTGGCATGTTTGCTATTCGAGCTCGACGTAAGATTGCTACTGAAAAAGACTTTTTGGAAGCTATCAACAAAGTTATCAAATCTTATGCTAAGTTTAGTGCTACACCTCGTTATATGACTTATAATTAAATTATTTTTATACATTTACTTCTCATGTGGTTAGTGTCAAGTGCATTTCGAAAATAAATGATTGTTAACATTTGTATCTTCAGTTTTGTTTAACTTGATGCAATTCATCCATAACTTAATCACTTTTATTTATTGTTAATGTCAATAATTTATTTGGTATTACATACCTAAAAGTAGGTAATCTTAATATATAAAACAGAAAAGCCGGAAGTCGTGAAATTTGAAATACGGCGATCTATCGTTTGAGCATTTGATTGGTCGAAAGATCTCTTTCCTACTCTCCGCGATTGGTTGTTCCTTGAAATATTTGTCCTCTCAGAATTTCCTTATGTTAAGAATAATCCTGCCTGTAGCGGCTGTTGTTTACATCCGGTTCACTCGGCGAACGGTGTTATTTCGTCATTTCGTGTTTATTTTGTTTGAGTGGTTCCTACTCTTGCAATGATTGATATTTTCATTCCGTAGTTTCGATCATTGGTTTTATTTATTCTATTTAACGCCGTCTGTAATGTTATATTTCACTTTGTTTAGATTTACGGCATTGCGAAGCGCCGATGCACGAGCTTGCTGATGTTCGTCGCTTCTTTGTGCTATGCTATGTTATCGCTTTCGCTATCCAGTTACTGATTTTTATTTCATTCTTTACTCTTACTTACTTTTTTGTGTGCATTTTTAACACTTAAGAAAATCTATGTAGCTGTTTACATTTGTTTCAATACTGTTGTGCATTTCTTCCACACTTTCAAGTTCAACATTACTGGCTTTTGTTTTGAAGTAATTTAAGTTATTACATATTACATCAGTGGCTTTTTATACACTTCCTGATTTTCTTTCAATCCAAGTGTTTGTGTTCGTGTTTAGATACCAGCTTCACTGTAGTTGTGAATTTTAGTTAGTGCACCAAAGGTTGCTTATTTACAATTACTGATTTTTGCTATTTAGTGAGTTTAGTTTACGTGGTTTCTCTTACTGTTGTTTGTGTATTCATAACTTTGTTTACGTGGTTAGATACCACTTTCACTGCAGTTGTGAATTTTAGTTAGTGCACTGAAGGCTGCATTTTTGCAATTACTGATTTTTGGTATTATTGAGTAAGTTTAAGGTGTTCGATACCACTGTCACCGTAGTTGAATTTTAGTTACTGCAGCGAAGGTTGCATTTTACAATTACTGGTTTTTGGTATTAGTGAGTTAGTTTTACGTGGTTCTATACCACTGTCACCATAGTTGAAAACAGCTTGGCAATATTTAACGGGACAGATAACAATTGAACTGTTTGGTTTTTGAGGCAGCTCAGGCTTACTTTGGTTTCAGTATTGTTTGTACATTTGTACACTTTTCATACACTTACTGATTTTTGTTTTGATTCTTCGAATCAAAATAGTTTCATTTAATTCTTTGAGTCCAAGTACTTCAGGCTTGCATTTGTTTGTGCATTTATCACTCTAACAGCAATCTTATGCAGTTTTACTTTTGTATAAACATAGTTTTGCATTTCTTCCACTAGCAAGTTATCGCAGTTAGTTTCTTAATCATTTTATGGGTTTCCTTGCAGTGCCAATCACAAGAGAGGGGGCAGAGGGAAATTTAGATTTGATGCGTTGTGCAGGCGAAGCCTGCACAAATTTTCCAACCAGAAAAGGACGTTAACTTTTAAATGCGTATAGGTACATATATGTTGTACTGCGCCCGGGCAACGCCGGGTCTAGCGCTGAAAGCGCTAGTTAAAATATAAAAGATAAATGAAAATTGGTTACTAATTAGGGTTAAATTTTGGAAAGGATTCACTTACATATTTCCCTTGTAAGGTTCCTTATTGTCAGTAGCTTTTAACCCTCTCAATCCTATACCGCTCGAGATTGTCATTGAATCTTATTTATTTATTTAGACAAAAAACAGACCTTTCGGTCCAATTACATTTGCCAGTACAGAAAAAAAAATCACAAGAACACCCAACAACCATCAAAAGCCTTATGGAAAATTTGGGGCGGCTAGGACTGAAAGGATTAAACATCAAGATTCTGGTTTTGCATAGAATACATAACTTTTATTAGTGAGGTTAAATCCTAAACAAAAGCTTCTGGCTACTTTTCAAAGCAAATTTTTAAAAACCTATTCTGTGGCTGAAAATGATGCATACACATGATTCTTAATTTTAAGTAGGCAAAACTTAGTTTTAATATTTAAAATCATAAAAGGGGGGAGCCATTGAGAGAAGTCTGTTTCACACCTTTTGGCATAACATAATTATAAAACCAAAGATGGATTTTTTTGATTAAGGACATTTTGGCTTTATAAAGTAAATTTGGAGAAAGAAACTTCAAGTGGCTTAGTGCTGTAAAGCTATGTAACCCTTACCTTTTCTGTTTTTCATTCAGAAATATAACAGTATGTCTTCACATATTAACATCTAGAAATCTGAATCATAGTACCCAACAACTATACTAGCTTCTTGTGTCATTTCAATGGGATTTTTTGTTCTGGGAGAGATCTTATTGAGACTTTCATCAACAGCTGATTAAGTTTCCATTTTTATATGAGTAATAAATATTCATGACTTCTATAAATGATTCTATGACATCTAAGAAGGTACTAAAAGTTGCAAACTTAAAAGAAAATTGGTAAAATTTTTCCATTTTCATACTTATGATAATGAGAAAAGTCAAGCTACTCTCTTATTTGTTTCTTGTTAATATCATTGGCCCCGGTTGGACCCATAGCTAACTTCAAATGTACCCAATAACCATAGTTGGATAAAACAAAAAACTCTCTGCGCACAAAAATTCCATCAAATATTATCTGCAAACTAATTAGTGCCCCTATTCGTTTGAATTTTGACTTCAAAACATAATGACAGTCTTATTGTTTACCTAATTACTGTAATAATGCTTCATAAGCAACAACAGCAAGAAAAAATCAATTTATTTACCAAAAATGTAAATTATTTGAAAAGATTTTCTGCAAAATTCTAAAACTAGCTGCGCTTGGCGTGCGTGTGTGCTCCTATATTATCCAAGTATGCCAATAACATTCTTCACTATGATCTGGTACAATTCAATCAAATCAAATTGATCAATCTATTTCTTCAAATCAAAATGTGGGTTATGAAAAATATAGGAATTTTCATTAAGTATATGTCCGTAAATCAATCACCCTGTAAATGGGGGCCTAGTGGGATTAAGTGCAGCCCACAATGCTAGCAGTTGGTGCACTGGACCTGGCATCAAGTTCAATTCTCGGCCTTGCCCTGGGTGTATTTTCTCTCTGTGCCAGTAAAAGTTCTGTTTTGTGTCTGTCTTGCTTGATGAAGGTTTAAAAGTGGATCTTTGAGATCAAGCACACAAGCTGGAGAATGTAAGTGACCAATTCCAATCTCTGTAAATAACATACATATGTTTAAAAGTATTTGAATCCTTTCAAGTCTTAATTTTTTATTTGATTCATCAATTCTCATTAGTGACAAAAAAATTATGCACAGATTGGAAATGTAAAAAGCAAGCTTGTATGTGTGTTTTGAATTCCTATAGCAGTGCATGCTTATTGTTTTATTTATATCCTTTCCAAGAGGTTGTATAATTCCTTAAAAATTAATATTTTAAAATAGAAATTAAATTCAATGTCATGTAGAGTTAGCATTTTATAGGAAACACATGAATGGGATAAACCTTTATTGATTTTGACAATTGAATGGGTGCGGTTGGCTGGTAAAACGTTGCATGTCGTTTTTTTTTCACAGAGTCGTTTTTTTTGATGGACAAACGATCTGTGTCACTTGTTTGATCGAATCCAAACTTGAAGTATAAAGTAAGTATTGGAGTATACCTATCGATCCAGGATTTGGTTTTTTGGGGAATGATTTTAAGGGTTTAATGAACATAGTAAAAAAAAGTTGTGAATAATTGAGTTCCAATTACCAAAAGGGGGGGGTCTGCCTCCCCCAGAAGAAACATTTTTGAAAATTTGCTTCTAAAAGTAGTGTTTCAGCTCATTTTGAGACCCATTGGATTACATCCGAAGAGAACAGCTCCTAGTAAAACCACAGATTTTTATGAAGAAAAATGTATGAATAGCCGTCAATTTTTCGAGGGGGTTTAAGGGTACTCCCCGTGTAAAATTTTTGAAATTTGCCCCTTAAAAGAAGTGTTACCTAATTTTGAGATTTGTCAAAATTTCAGGAGGAGTCAGTGGCGTATATAGGAATTTATTTCGGTAGGGGCCCAAAATTACTCCCCAGCCTCTCCCCCACATATTTAATAAGTCCAATGTAGCTTTTTAGATGACAATTTAGGTCCTAAAAACTTAATATAGTAAAAGTTGTTAGAAATAAAAATACAAGTACCAAAGGGGGGTCTGGGGGTCCTCCCTCAGAAAATTTTTGGAAGTTAGACTAAAAAAACCAGGTTTTTAACTAGTTTTGGTACACCGAATTTTGGATGTACATTTTTTATGAACTTAATATTTAAAAAGTTATTAAAATAGAGTTCCAAGTACAAATGGGGATCTGGGGGTCCTTCCCCAGAAAATTTTTGGAGCTTTACCCCTAAAAACAGAGTTTTATCTTGTTTTTGGTACACTTTGTCCGAATTTTGGACATATATTTTTTGGTAGATTTGGATTTTGGTGAATTTATTATAATAAAGTTGTTAATAATAAAATTCCAAGTACAAAAGGGGGGTTTTGGGGCCCTCCCCCAGAAATTTTTTTGAAATTTGACCTCAAAATACAGGGTTTTAACTTGTTTTGGTTACACCTAGTCCGAATTTCGGGGGGGGCCTCGGCCCCCCCCTTATATACGCCACTGGGAGGAGTTTAACACCTAACCCCCCCTTGGAGTACCAGCCGGGGATCCAGCCAATCCAGCACGGCTCCAAGGGGGGGGGCACTTTTTCGGGCCATCACCTTTACCTTTTGAGAAAAATGTCAAAATTTTGGGGATTTTCTAAAAAGTATCACTCAAGATCCCCTTTTGGTACCATCGGGGGGGGGGGGTTCCTCCCCCAGAAAAAATTTTGAAATTTCACCTGTAAAAGTAGGGTTATAATACATTTTGAGTACTTTTTGGACTTTTTTTCGTAATTATGAGTGATTTTTTTTTTGGGTCCAAGATCCCTTGGGTCCCTTGATCCGCCACTGTCCTGTACGCGCTCCATCCCTCCATCTACTGATTTCTCTTGCTATTCTGCATCCTGTCTGAGGACCGTAGAGCACTGCCGTAGAGATCATTCCATCCGGAGGCTTCTTTTGTTCTTCTGCCTCCGCTCTTATGATCGCAGATATTGCTTCATCCAGGGACTTATGCTACTTTTTTTCGCGCATCTTCTCTAAGAATGATGCAAGAAAACTAACTGCCCGAATGAAATGACTCCGTGAAAATACGGATTTCCTTCTAGTTTTTTTGGTACAAATTTTAAACATTTAATTTTAAGAAAAATCGCTAATTTAATGTAATTGAAATTATGACAAGAGGGGCGATTACCCCCGTGTCCGTGTCCCCCTGCTGGCTGACACTGCTCCTCTCGATTATGGAGAGAAGAGATAAAGAGAAGCCTCCAAGAGAGCTTCCAACTTTCCCTAAAACAACTTATACAACCTACTTTTTTTCCCAACATTTTTGATCCCCTCCCTTCCTTTTGTCACAAAAGTGTCACAACTTCACCACACCCTCTTCCTCCTTCGTCGCGTATAGTGTCACACTTTCCTACCGACAATATGTCTAGCACAAGGTTGGAAAAAACTTGGGACCCCACATTTTTATTCCAGCTGAAGTGTACCCACTTTATAATTTCAAAGTGAACCTCTTCATTTGCTTATTATAATTTATATAAAAACGATATTTATACTTCGGTGTAATCTACATTTTCGCTTAAAGAAATTGTAGTGTATGTTGTTACAATTCTTGTAAGCCCCCTCTTCCTCTTGCAAATTTTTAAATTAACTTATAAGTTATAACGTCTTGTGTCTGGCGCAGAATGGCCGAATGCCATAAAACCTCACCAACCATCCGACTCCCCTTGCCATAAAATGCCCCCCAAGAGAAGTCTCAGCTTAAAACCTTTCTTATCGGAAGTGGCGAAAGTTACTTCTCGAAGCCCTCTTATATTTATCCATAAACTCCTTCAGGTATTATAAAAAACGATCTCTCGTTTAGCAAACTATGGTTAACGGTAGAGCGGAAAAGGTTTTACCAACTAAAGCTTATCGCTCTTACCTTTAAGTTCATCAAACTTTTGTAGAAATTACATTTATATGGAGAATCTCTTGAATAATAATAATGATTCCTAGAAAACTTCCATTTACAATGAAATCCGTGTGATCTTTTCAGCAGAAAGTTGACCGTATCGGTCAATGATCACTTTCTGCTTTCTGATTCAACAACTCTGGTTCAATATTACAACTCAGTCGCCGGATCTCAAATTGCCATAAAACTATGCAACACTGCTGACTCGGACAGTAGAAGGTGTTGGCTGGACGATCGACCTCTAACAGACCGAATATAAAATATACACATTCCACAAAAGAAAAAGCAAAACGAGGAACTACTTTTACTTCGTAGAATGATTTCTGTGTCAAGAGGATAAAGCAGTGTTGCCTCGAGGTCGGAGCAATCAGGTTTAGTGACATTCTGATTCTCCTTTGTGTGCCGAATCGAGAGCTGAGAACTTTCATTTCATATTTAGAAGCTCATCTTTCGAGAAGATGGTCTTCATAAGTTGGCACATCACCCTTTTGTTTGCGGCAGTATGTATTCTGCAAGGTGAGTACAATTTATTGAAAATTATTATATTGCCTTTACTAATTAATGGTAGAAAGAGCTAATCATAGCTTTACCGGAAAAATATATTTATAGTTCCCTTGTTTCATTGTTGGGTTATAGTGAAAGTAAAAAGGACAATTGTGCTATGAAAAATCTTTCAAAATATACTAAAGCTGGACAAACCATGTTCAAAATGTATAATTAATTATTTTTTAATATATCTATTACATCAATATCCAGACAAATCTTAGTTAGAAAATAGTTTGGACGGGTATTTGAATTTTGGGTGGGGTATAAGAGGTTGAATTTACTCACTTTTTATAGTAAAAAAAAATACAAACTTTTACTCTTTTTAGAGGATACCTCCCAAAATCCTCTGGCTTACGCCCGTGTTTCTAAATAAATTCTGATTGAAAAAAATTCAGAGGGAATAGAAATTCAGGGGGGTTATGGGAGACTTTTATCTATATCATATGGTAAAAAAAAAGAATTATGATTTTTGGAGGATAAATACCTAAACATCTGTCCCTTGGTTTGTACCTGCAGTGCATTCTTTAAAAGCGTTTAATAATGCCGGAGTCTTGATTTAACTTCATTCTCGAAGGTATATAAATAATTAAAGCTTAACTTTACCTTTTTTTCACAGTGAAAAAGTTATTCTGATCCTGATCTAAACTTACAATTTCACATTGTGGAATGACCATTATTGTGAAAATATAGTTGTTTTTTGTTAATAATTTTAAAATTAACCAGAGCAATTTGAGCTGTTCCTTAAATTAAAATGGGCTTCAAAAGTTTATAAACAATCAGTTTAGTGTACTCTTTTAGCTTAAAAAAAGCTTACCAACCTTGGTTTTATCTCTTAAATGCATACCAGAATGCACCGAAACGTCTTCCCAGAATAATCTTGAGTTTTTTTTATCCTCTCCCTCTCATCTCTCTTACCTATTCTCTCTTCAAATCCCTTTCTCTGTCCAACTGTCCTCCCATTCTTTAATCATTTTCTCCTCCCTCTGTCATTCCTTCCTAAGAGTAAAGAATGAGGTTAATGAAGGAATGCACTCAAATGAAGTATGAACACGCCCGTAATGAAACTATGAATCCATTAAAAAACTTCAACACTAAATAGAATAGTTCTGGCTAATATTTTCCCCTAAATTCTAAATCATTGTTTTTAAGAGTCATATCCACCCGTATGGGTATGAATCCTATATTAATCCTCTCTTAAGCAATAAAACAAAATAGCAAGCACAACTTCAACTGGGATTCAAACCAAATTATACCATCTTAACTTGCCACAAGCCAGAAAATGGATCCGATTTGGCGGGCCAAAAGATCAATTAGATTATAAAACTTAAAAATAAGCATTCAAAGATATTCAAGCCACAAAAAGAAGCCTGACGGATCGTATGTTGTGCAGAGGCCTGAATTAAAAAGTCGTCTCTTTCAGTGAACGGCTCCCGAATCAAACGACAGGATGAGGATGACGGCCGCGAAGTTGACGAAGATTTCAAGTGTCCAGAGGCTGACGGCCTCTTCGCCGACCCTGAGACGTGCAAGAAGTTCTACATCTGCGCCGGGTACCACCCCTTCCAGCAGAACTGCCCGTCGTCCCTGTACTTTGACGACATCAAGAAGTTCTGTACCAGGAAGACGAAGCAGCTCGTATGTGGGCCAGCCGAAGCTCGTAAGTGCTCATTAAGTTTGTTTGTTTTCCTCCTAAAACGTGTTAAACCTCTCTTCTGAAGGTGTTCTGCCTCGAAATCCCCCTCTCCTTCTTAAGAATTCTAGAAAAGCAGCTTTAAGAATATCAGGTTATACAAAAGGACTATAGGTTCCCTCTATACTCTCTCATCTCCAAAAGATCCCTGAAGGTTCATTTACATTTTTTACTTTCAATGTTCATCATGAACGATCGGCCGCTGTTGTTCGGACCTTCGGCGCTATCTGATCCATCCTACTTGTTTATGTGAGGAACTTGTGTTTTGTAACTTATATCTGTTAGTATGTAGGACTTTATTGCGCGAAATCGAACGCTATAATACACTGAAAAGAGAAGAAAAAAATTGGTACACCTGTCAAACATCGTGTAGAGCCCCAGCAGGCATGCGGGGTGTCTCAAAACGGCATGGCATAGACTTACTAATATGATGTATTGTATGCTGTAGAAAATTCATACCATAAACCCTGCAGTACAGTCCATGTACCGCTACAAGTTTCAAATGTGGAATCAATTATATATTTACATTGGTTTTGCATTTGAGTGAGTTACACGTCTGTCACGTTTAATGATTCTCTTCATCGTCAATTGAATCACTTATTTCAGAAACATGTCAAACGCCACTTTTCTTGTTCTGAGATAAACGAGAAAAACTGTATAGAAGCTCACTACATTTTTATGAAGGTGTTTAGTAATTTTTTTCTTAAAGTAGACCTCATTTGGGTATTTTACAGACAAAAAGAATTTTTTAAATATTTTTATTCTTTGCGTAAAAAATTATTGAAATTTTTGCATTTGACAGGTTTCTGCAATAAACAGAGTATTCAGGCCAATTTTCATAGTTTAACTCTAATTATTTTAAGGATTTGGCAATAAAAGTGGGAATATTAGTTGAAAATAGCATTCCCATATTAAATACTAACCCATAAAATTATTATAGAGTTCTTATTTTTTTCTCTTTTGGTTATTAGATGTACAAATACTTAGTTTTATAAATGATTTCCACTCTAGACTCAAAAATAGTGGTCAACCAATTCAAAATGTTAATATAGACATCTTTGAAGTCAATAAGATTGTTGTTTAGAAGTAACTTTGTGGACAGTAAAACAATTTTGCTTTAAAAGCCTACAAAATTAATTAATTAGTTCAGTATCATGATCTGGGGTATAGATTTGATGTCCACTTTTAATGAAGTGATTCATGAATCCAAAATATCAATCACATGGATGTAATAAATGGCCACAAGCATGGAAATTTTAAATATATAGGTACCAAAACGTCCAGTCTTGAGATTCGTACACAAACTCTAAAAATATGGGTTTTACTATGGCTTGATGGATTGATGGACCTAACCTCTAAAGAATGAGTTTTCCAATAGCATAATATAGTTTTTGTATGCGATTAAATAACAAACTGCAGCCCCAAACAAGCGGTAGATGACACGGCATGAACGAAATTCCCCGCAATTTAAGTGCAGAAACCAGTCAAGCGACGTCGTTTGACATGTTTCTGCACTAAAGCTGAAATTCAACATGCTGGAAAACTATTTTAAAATTCCGTTGTTTTTATTATTCTTACACTAGAATGTGCGTTTACCCCTACAGAATCATATGACACCAATAACTCATTTTTGAAAAAATTGGCGTTTGACATGTTTCTGAAATAAGTGATTCAATTATGGTCTCGCTCTTTCACTATCTTTTCAGGCCGCAGTGATGTCGGAGATTCGATATTCACTACATCTTCTTGAAATGGTCACACGCTGAAAATTCAAGTTTTATAGAAGATGCTGTTTTCCATCTCTATGGGCTCGCATCTCCTCTATGGACTGAATTGCACGGTTTATTGTGTGAATTTTCTCCAGCACTAGTAAAGCCTATGCCATGCCATTGTAAAAGCTAAAGGGAACTTCATGTCACATAAAATGTTACAAACATTAAAACTCACTGTCTTTACAGCCGTTACCGTGAAACCGACGCCGGACCCCTTGGCCGCCCCTCCATGCGACCTATCTCTATGTCACCTCCCGGAGTGCTATTGCAGTTCGGACGGCACTCTCATCCCGGGGGGCCTGGAGCCCTCCGAGACCCCTCAGATGATCCTGCTGTCGTTCGACGGGGCCGTCAACTCGCTCAACTTCGACCACTACCGCAAGCTGCTGAGCAAAACCCGCCTGAACCCCAACGGGTGCCCCATCAAGGGCACCTTCTTCGTCAGCCACGAGTACACCAGCCATTTCCACCTGCAGAAATTCTACGCGGACGGACACGAGGTGGCGGTGCATTCAATCAGGTGAGGGACACACTATTCTTTTTTTTTTTTTTTGCCGAAATGGACATTTCGGTACGTCTATGTTGAACGTGAGTACATGAGGTTTAGAAGCCAACTAGCTCAACTGAAGGGGTCTATTGGAATCCTTCTAAAAGACTGGCTTGGTCATCATGTATGGGGCTAATCAAATATTGCGTAAGCATGTTTTTGGTCATTTTTGACCCTCCCTCCCCCTTTGTCAGCAAACCGCAACCCCCCTTCATAATTACGTAAGAAAACTACCCGACCCCCTTTTGTTCTTTTTTTGTAAAAATATTTAGCAGTGCCTAAAAATATTTTGTAAAATTATTTTTCGTTGAATTTCAAAATTATTTATGCAAGAATCAAAAATTTTTCAAAAATGCAGTGTTTATAACATTTTAACGTAAGCATCACTCATACCCCCTCTTCCCTTTTCAGGAAGGGGGGGCTAAGAATTTTCATAATCCAATTATATCTTCTTCATTATCTTAATATGGAAAAGATAGTAAATTATCCTGCTCCAACCACTAAAAGGGGGGTCTGGGGGTCCTCCCCTAGAATTTTTTTGGAAATTTAAGTAAAAAAAAACACTTTTCATTTTGTTTTTGTACCCTTCATCCGATTTCGGATATAGATTTTATGGTAGAATTTTTGTGTTTTGACAAACTTAATATAAAACAAAGTTGTAATAATAGAGTTACAAGTACTAAGGGGCTCTAGGGGTCCTCCCCTAGAATATTTTGAAAATTTAAGTAAAAAAACAACTTTTTCAACACGTTTTGGTACGCCTCATCCGAAATTCGGACATAGATTTTCTGGTAGAATTTTTGAGTTTTGATACACTTAATATAAAATAGAGTTGTAATAATAGTTACAAGTACCAAGGGGGTCTGGGGGGTCCTCCCCCAGAATTTTTTTTAAAATTTGACCTTAAAATAACAAGGTTTCAACTCATTTTGGTGCATAAAATTCCATATTATATAGTGTAGAACTTTTCATTTTGGCGGGGGGGGGGCTTCAGTCCGAAAGCCCCCCCCGTAGATCCGCCACTCTGTTCGAGTGGGATTCGATGGTTTTATTCAAATGTTGTGACTAATCCAATTCCAAGGCACACACACCTTGCAAAGTTGCAGCAATTCCAATACTGTTTGGGAAGTTTCTGAAAATATCCCTTTCTCTCCCATTCCCTTTCTTTTCCTTCCTCTTATTTTTCTACATTACAAGCTCTCATTTTCTCTCTGGCCTTCCCATCCTTCTATTATTCCTGTCTATTATTGATAGAATGCACTAATTGATCTTTTAGAGGTTTAAACGACATTATTACATGTTAGAACTATTGATTGTGCCCTTTTTATCCTTGATACCTATTCTCTACATCTGCAGTCGTCGATGAAACGTTTCGATTTTGACACCGCCAGGTAACAACAGCCTGTTATCCCGGAACCAACTTAATTTCATTCCAATCTCTAACATTTATCTAAAACAGTTAACCAATAACATCATAAGCTTCTTATTTGTTTTAACCAATTGCTTTAGCCCTCCTAAGATATTTTTAAGGAGATAGAATAATTAGCATCATCAGATTAAGATTCACCAACAGAAAAAGGGTCACTATCGATTCCCCAAACTCATATCATTCATAGACTAAATCAGGTGACAGTTTGATGTGAAATCTCCTTGGCATTCACTTACAATTTCTCTTGCAGCAACCGGTACCCTGAAGAATGGTGGGCCACGGCCAGCTACGAGGAATACGTGGAGGAGATGGTGGGACAACGAGAGATCCTCCACAAGTTCGCGAACATCTCTCGGGATGCCCTGCTGGGCATGAGGGTACCTTTCCTTCACCCAGGGGGCAACGCCATGATGAACGCGGCCTATGACTACGACTTCGTATATGATTCCTCCATCATGGTACCGAAGTCCCACACCCCTATTTGGCCCTACACCCTGGACTACAGGATCCCCCACAAGTAATGATCCTTACGATGTGGTGATTATTTTTTAGATAACGTCAGAATTGGAGTAAACGATAATTGTACCTTCTCAATTTTTTTTGTAATTTCAAATGCGAAATATATTTTAAAGTAGTCTAATCTAAACTAAACGAGAGGAATTTGTTTGCAACGGAAGATGCTTTTCCCCCCGCAAGTATTTGAGTAATTTAATGACAGCTAAGTGATATGGATCTTGCATTTGAAATGGATTCCCTACTTAGGTGACATAAATTAGTCCTATCTGCAAGAGAAAAGTGACATTATTGTTCTTATGAAATTAGTAATATGACTATGCCAGGAATCTTTAAATCCATCCCTTAATATTAAAATTTTAGAGCACCTGCCTCAATACCTCGCGCGTCAACTTTTTATGAACAATTCAGGGGTGTTTCCTAATTCTTGAAGCTTCTGCTGTACCTTAATTCGCGCCTAAACAGGCGCTGCATTTTTAGAAAGTGTTCGGTTTCCTAAAAATAGGAGTGTGGTGTTTCCTTGTGATTACAAATATTTTCACCAATTTCAAATGAAGTTATAACTCGTTTCATAATTAAGGCGAATCTGATTGAAGTTGCGCATCAAAAAACAAAAAGAAAAGTGTGTGAATGCGTATAA
The DNA here is from genome assembly GCA_963680715.1 of Tetragnatha montana. Taxonomy (NCBI): domain Eukaryota; kingdom Metazoa; phylum Arthropoda; class Arachnida; order Araneae; family Tetragnathidae; genus Tetragnatha; species Tetragnatha montana. Next base: position 22,684,710 of record OY796683.1, read on the forward strand.
TTGAAATTTTTTATGTAATTAAATTCTTAGCCTTTTACTTGCGAAGACAACAAAAACGATGATGGAGAGTACAACTAAGCAAATATCTTATTTGTATGCAATATTATTCATGCTTAGTTCTAATCACATTCGCTGAAGTCTCTGTCGGGTGGATCAATTTGGCGGGGCAGAGTTTGACTTGAATATTTTTTTAGGTATTAAAGTTTACTTGAATTTAAAAATTGAATGTATCCTCCACAGGTGTATGCAGGGGTCCTGCCCCACGCGGTCCTTCCCGGGACTGTGGGAGATCCCCATGAACACCCTCTTCAGCGAGGATGACACCGGTGGCCTGTGCGCCCTGGCAGACCAGTGCGTATTCCAGGAGAATGATGACGAATCTGTGGAGCAGTTCTTGAAGGACAACTTCAACAGACATTATAATGTCAACAAGTGAGCTCTTCGATTGTATCTCAATCACATGCATGGTTTATGCACTGAACGTTAAGACTACCCTCTCAACATCATTATTGCAGCACATAATGTAATCATAGGTACCGGTTTAGACTATCATGCACATGAAATAAACAACGTCTATGCTAAGAAAACATTCTGCAAAGCATCACATTGACACCACCAGCTAATGTAGTACTGTTTTAATACATTTAGGTTTTCTAATTAATTGTCCAATCATGATATATTAATAATATTGTTCGTATAAACCCAAAACTTCTTATAGCCTATAAGATGCACACAGTTATGCAAACTGTTGGTTGAGAGATATTTTTAGAGAGAGAGAGAGAGATACTTTTAGAGAGAGAGAGAGATCTGTTGTAGTGTTTCCGTTTCTTCTAGCACAATGTGGGAAATTCTCCGTTCGATCGTTTACCACTTGGTAACGACCACTATTAACCGCTTGACAGCTCAATCTTGACGCACTTTAAATACAGTTTCGCTCGGGAAAATTTCCCAGATACTTGCTCCATGCATCAGAGCTCTTTCTTATACATAAAACTATCTTATGTTAAAGGCACACAACATCGAACATTTAGGTCTTAAAATTTTAAAAAATCCTTACCAGTCACAAAATTCTCAAACCCCAAAGATCACTAAAACCAAAGACTGTCTGGGCTAATCCTGAAGTATATGTGTGAAGCTGCACTCTAAAATAATCTGTAAATTAATTGATTCAACAACAAAAATCCTGGTCAGCTATGCTACATACCCCCTGCAATTTGTACAGCGAAATCCTGTTATATTGACACAAACCTTCAGTGAATGCTGAAGGAATCTACTGTAGAACACTCACTGTATACTGAAGGACTCTCACTGTAGGAATTCTGTAATCCGATATGGGATGTCTTTATGGTCTAACTATCCGTGATTCCAGCCTGATGCTCACCCTCTGGGGGCAGCTTTTGACTTATAACTAAGAGGGATTAAAAACCCGGCATGATTCGTGGGCTTGTGATGAGCTTGTTATTCCTGTTGGAAAATTGCCACCGCGACTTTGAGTCGCGGATAAAGTCTGTATCAAAAAGTAAAAAGTCTATAAAAAAAGTCTGTATAAAGTCTGCGGATAAAAGCATTTCGTTGCAAAAATTACAGTTCTATCTGGTAGTCGACAGGATTTCTTTGTTAAATCAACAGGTTTTTTTTTAGAGTGTAAGTCTACTAACTTATCTCTCTTCTCTTCCAGGGCACCCCTGGGCCTGTACTTCCACGTCAACTGGTTCAACGACCGGAACAAGACCAACGTCCTCCTCAAATTCGTGGACAACATCATAGCCAAGCACAAGGACGTGTGGTTCGTGACGATGCAGGAGCTCATCTCGTGGATGCGCACCCCCACCAAGGCCTCCGGTTTGAGCTCCTTCGCCCCCTGGGCCTGCGAGAAGCGGGAGAACTCGTGCAACATCCCCAAGACCTGCGAGGTCCCTCACACCTTGGACGACTACAAGGAGGAGCGCTACATGCAGACCTGCGCCAAGTGCCCGGTCAAGTACCCCTGGGTGGGGAACTTCGAAGGGGCGGCGGAAGGGGTCAAGATAGCGGACCTGGCGAGGGGGGGTGAAGGGGAGAATAAATGAGGGGCTTCCGTGCCCCCTCAATAGGGACAGATTCCGTAGTTGGCCCTGAGATAAGTTGTCGATCCATATATCGATGTATGTTTAATGCAACATTTGTTTGATATCCATGGTTTGTAATTTCTGGCAACCCTTCTCCCCAATCGCCAATTTGCTGAAATTCATCAATCTCGCCAACCATGCCCAACTATGGAATATTTCCCTAAAGTGTCTGGTCTTCTTTAGAGACTGTATAGAATTTTCATCTTACACCGGGTGTTCACTCCTAACTTTGACTGATTGCTGATTGCACTTAAATATAGACGTGGGTAGATTTAGGAGGGTCAAAGGAGGGCACTATGTTCTCCAACGTTTTCAGAATGTTCCATTAATTTAATGATTGAGTATGTTTCCAGGAGGTAAAACGATTTGATTTCAACATTTTTTCACCCGAAACTACAAATACGTCTTTACCTTAAAAACTCTTTTCGGGCCATTTTAAAATTATCTTTCAGTTGAAGTTAGAAGGAGAAATTCTAAATAAACTTCCCCTGTTATTTTTTATATTGTTTTAATGAAAATTAAAATGAAATATCAACTCATTACATAAAAACAGTTAAAGGGATTTTGAAATAGTATCCCTTGTGATCTTATTAACTTTAAAGTCATGCTCTTTACAGGTTTTGATGAATATAATTCAAAACGTAATTTTCTAGTAGAAAGAATACATTTTAGTATCTCTAATAAACCCTATATAGGAGGGAATAAAACTTATACACACAGCAAAAATAGAAAATGTCATTTTTGATTTATCTTTTTTTTTACTTAAGTATCCCGTTTTTTTTTAAAGATATTTTTATACTTGTCTATTTTATAGTTTGTTTATGTAACAGTTCATAACTGGACCTCAGCCTAGTCTATGTTGTTTTGCTTTTGCATTGCTAAATAAAGCATTTTTGATAAAAAAAAGTTTGTAGTATCTTTGATTTTATTATATTAAAACCAACTTGAATAAGTCATCTAAATTGTTTCATTGATTTTTCCTATAATTACACTGGGCAACAATTTTTGACAAAGTTCGTGTAAAAATAATAAAAACAGCCATTTCCTATTGATTTTGACGTGCTAAACACGAATATCACAATAAAAATTCTGGGTTGTTCTTGTTTCAGAAATACAGAGGGGTCATGATATACTGTGATTAGTGCAGAAATATTGCAATTTTTAAAACATTGCTCAGGATAAATTTATAATTTAGGCATGAATATGAGTAATATTTGTTTAGAATGTCTTCAAGCATACAACACATGCAGAAAACATGTTAAAATACAAATTTTTTGTCGCTGTCATACAAACTTTTATCGTTATTTTGATCGAAATTATAGCATTGTGTTTCGCATGTATACAGAAGGTTTGATAGCATAAAAATGGTCTCAGACCATGTAAACAAATTGCATCTTTGCAAAAAAATTGTCAAATTAGGTCAAATAATGATTTTGCTTCGAAATAGTCGTAAACTCCCTTCCATTCCCCTTAAATAGGTTGCGCGCCATGGAAGATACTTATAAACACATTCAGAAGCTCCTAAACCGTATTTAGTTTATGAAATATGACTTGAGTGGTCTGTGCTGACTTCAAGGAGTACTTAAACCGATACTTTCAACAGGAATTTTAAAAATCTGGTTGTTTCTTTGATAATGAAACAATCGGTTATAACTCTGTATTCAATAAAACAAAACTGCGTTCAACTTTTGAAAATACAAATGCCATGAACATTGTAAACAATCTAAATACCCTTTCTACACACTTAAGATATCTTATCTTACCAGCTCAATACATTAAATGTCATCTAAAAGCTTTTTAAAAACTATTTTGGGAGCATTTGATCAGAGTAAATCAAAGTTCAACTTTACAACACAAAAAATGGTTTTTTTCAGAGATTGAAACGGTAAATATCTTAAAAGCCACACATTCTATAACTAGATAATTTAGGGACAAGCCCGGGAAGTATTTCTAAGTGTATATAAGTGAGATTTAGCATAGTAAACCAGAACAAAGTCTGATAGTCTATGCTTGCAGTTGTAACCAACTTTTGGTCGTATTTTAGATCAATTCTAGACGTGAGTATAATCAAAAGAGCTAACAAACCTTTCAATTATATTTTGGCAAGACTATTTCATGTTTGCGTGGTTATTTCTTTAAGAATTAAAGTGATAAACATCACTTAAAAGGCAATTTAAATGAATTCTTGTGCTTCTGTCATACATAGTAAAATTTCAACTTTACGAAAAAACCGGAACCAAGATCGAATTTTTATTGCCATATTCGTGTTTAGCAGGCTGAAATTACATATAATTTGACATTTTCATCAATTTTACATTTTCACTGTTGCCCAGTGTTATTACTGGTCTATACAATTTTAAAAAGTATTGTAGATAAACATATCTTTAAAAAATTTTATTGTTACAGCTCTTAATACTTACTTCAAAGTATTAAAGTATGCTTATATGGTCTGATTTGTCCGGTCTTAAGCAAATAATATACTGGAATCCTTACTAGGTCTTGAAATTTTTAAATATATCTTTTGAGTTAATTTGAAACACTATGCTTACTGAGAATGACTAAAACTTTCCCACACTAAATAAAACACCGAATTCCATTAATAATTTCTTTCCAGATAAAAATTTTAGCATTTAAGTCATTTTAAATGGGGATTTGTTGTTTTCTGAAACCTGATTGGTAATGAAAGGGAAAGCGGGGCTATTTGATGCAACAAAATTAAAATCCATTTTTTGAGTAGAATAAAAATTAACTTATTCAGATACTTTTTTCCAAAGATATCTAAGAATGACTCAATTTGATGAAACCAATTAGAAAAAAAACCTGTAAATTTAATGAAAATTAAAATATAAAGACCTATGTAAAGAAATCAGTTTTGTATCAATGTGCCCCACCGGTGGGGCTGTTGGATGTATTGTTTGGGGCACATTGGTACAGTAATTAATTCACTCAAAAATAATAATTAATAACCAAAATTTGGGATAATTATAAACGTTCTTTTATTAATAGAGACTCAAACCCTTTTGCAATACCGTTTTTTGAATATAAATCAGACATTTTCCATTCAACATTTAAAGATAAAGAAACCAAAGAATTTAACGAATGGTCATTTTTAACAAATATCTAATTAAGGAAGTAAGATGCAAATTTTCATAGGTATAATTGCTCCTGAATTAGTTGAATAAAATTCAAAGGTATCTTTGTTGAAAATCATCCAGAAATTAAAAAATACGACAATAATTAACTGGCGAGTTTTTTGGCCATTTGTTACTACCTACTATTTTGTCACTGGGTTTTACTTGTTACTCCTGTAAAAGTGCTAAGAACTTCTCAGATGTTTCAGACTCCCCGAATCCATCATTTGGTCATGTATTTATCAACTGCTTTTTCTTTTAGAAAAATTATACATATACATTAGGGTGGTCCTTATTTTTAAAGTTTGGAAATCTTTATGCGACGCCCCCCCCCCCAAATTGTTCCATCATACAAATAAATGATTTTTACAAAACTTTAGCTCAATCAAAAAATTTTAACCCGTGCCGCAAAAGCCTTAAAGTTTAAAAAAAATACTGATTTTTTTACAAAACATCAAAAAAACCAAAGATTAAACCCTCCCATATTCTTCTTGATTTTTTTAATTAAAATCTAATATAGTTATAGTTATAATGTTTCAGATTCCATTCTTCTATCACCCTTCTTTCAGTAGTAAAAATTTTTTAAAGTAAATTTATCTCTTGTAAAGTTGGTTTTCCTCTATTTTAAAACAGCTAATAACTCTAGAACTATACAACTTAAAACCTGAAATTAGTGCCATTTTGTTTGTAATTTTATTATCTTTGAATTGATGTGCAACATAACTGCCTTTCTTAAAAAAAAAAAAAAAAATTAAAAATTTAAAAAAAATCGGAAAAAAAATTAAATAAAAAAAAATTTTATTAAGTAAATTTAAAGTTTTTCAACTCCCAAAATAAACATTTCTGCCAAATTTCAAGTTGAAAATAAAATTTGATCATGTAGAAAAAAATAAAAATTCTCGAAATTTTGGCAAATCCCTAAACATTCCATGTATTAACAAAAAAAGTGATTCAATCATGGGGTATTCAAAAACTCCCTTGAGGGTGTTCATACAATTTGTACCATGCAAAAAAATTCACTTAAATTTCAGAAAATACAACTATTTGCCGATTCGGTACAAAATCTTACAAAGCTGTTTCCAACTTAATTTAACATGCCTTATTTCACCTGAATTTTCCTTAGAATTAAGTTTTTACTTAATTTTTTCACTTTCAACGTGTCAAATCAAAGGAAATTAATTAATGTTAAGTGTTTGAAGAATAAAAATTAAAAATAAAATCATCTCTCTATATTAAAAAAAAGTAAATGTCGCCGCCGCCGCTGCCGCCGCCGCCGCTGTTTCAGAAAATCTTCACTTTGACAATTTTGAATTGTCACTATGCAAAAACTATGGAACGGAAATTATTGAAATTTTGACCATTTGTAGACAAATGTATGAGGGTCCTTTTCGTTCCAATAGCTAATTAATGAGATAATTAGCTTTAGAATTATTTAATGTCAAAGTCGAAAATTATTTTTTTCTGCTGCGAGTTCGCCCCCAGCAAAATCTATTCGCAGCAGAAATATGATTTTTTGCAGCCGCATTCTCTTAGATGTGAAGTTTTGCACCTCGTCGCCCTTTTTTCGAATTTCGAATTAGTTTTGGAGTAATTAAGTTTTAAAGTTTCGAAATTTTTGACGGATTTTCGGTTTTTTCGTTATAAAAGAAAAACTAACCACAGTAGAACTATGATATTTCAAACACACATACAATTATTTTTTATAAAAATATTGGCGTTTTGTTTTTCAAAAAATTCTAATTAGTTTTGGAGTTATTAAGATTCAAAGTTTTAATTTTTTCTTCTCTTTCTGTGGCCGTTCACTAGAGAAACAGGCGAGTTTTATGATGAGTCTAATTTCTTTTATTTTCAACAATGTTTTTTCTACAAAATGGTTGATGATTATTAGTAGACTTGCTGGATATTTTTCAAAATTTCGATTAAATTATTGATAAGCTAAAAAAGGAATGTATTTCAGCAACATTTTTGTTGTTAATTTAGGGGAATGATACGAATTAAATTATTTACAAGCAAGAGAGAGGTATTTTCGGTATTACAGGAGGCTTAATTAAGTCGAGAAGAGTGTTAGGCAATTAGGATTGTTGAGATGAACAAGCGAGCTCTGCTCGCTAAGATCGCGAAGCGATCTGAAAAGAACTGCGAAGCAGTTACGGGGGTTGGTGAGCGATAGCGAGCAGGGGGCAGGCCCCCTAGTAATTCTAAATAATAATAGGTTGACTCAATATTCAAACTTAAACTTACGTAACAAATGAATTCTCTAGTAAGATTTTGTACCGAATCGGCTATAGCCGATTCGGTACAACTATTATAATAGTTGCATTTTCTGAAATTTAAGTGAATTTTTTTGCATGGTACAAATAGTATGAACTCCCTCAAGGGAGTTTTTGAATTCCCCATGATTGAATCACTTTTTTTGTTAAATTACATGGAATGTTTAGGGACTTGCCAAAATTTCGAGAATTTTTATTTTTTTCTACATGATCAAATTTTATTTTCAACTTGAAATTTGGCAGAAATGTTTATTTTGGGAGTTGAAAAACTTTAAATTTACTTAATAAATTTTTTTTTATAATTTTTTTTATTTAATTTTTTTCCTATTTTTTTTAAATTTTTAAATTTTTTTAAGAAAGGCAGTTATGTTGCACATCAATTCAAAGATAATAAAATTACAAACAAAATGGCACTAATTTCAGGTTTTAAGTTGTATAGTTCTAGAGTTATTAGCTGTTTTAAAATGCAGGAAAAACAACTTTACAAGAGTTAAATTTACTTTAAAAAATTTTTACTACTGAAAGAAGGGTGATAGAAGAATGGAATCTGAAACATTATAACTATAACTATATTAGATTTTCATAAAAAAAATCAAGAAGAATATGGGAGGGTTTAATCTTTGGTTTTTTTGATGTTTTGTAAAAAAATCAGTATTTTTTTTTAAACTTTAAGGCTTTTGCGGCACGGGTTAAAATTTTTTGATTGAGCTAAAATTTTGTAAAAATCATTTATTTGTATGATGGAACAATTTGGGGGGGCGTCGCATAAAGATTTCCAAACTTTAAAAATAAGGACCACCCTAATATATATATATATATATATATATATTCGATTTGCGTACCGAAACTCCTCCTAGCAACCCAACAGGCTTTCTGTTTACTCAGTTTTTCCTTCCGCGTATATATGTCATAGGTTCAAGAACCTAAACGTTGTAATAGCACAACTCATACTAAATTTGGCCATATACATGACAAAAAACGGAAGAATCCTGAACATTTGTACTGATTGGGTAAATCCGGCCCTACATAAAACTATCACTACTTAGAAAGGAAGCACATATAATTTAAATAAAATCCCAAAAGATGACTATTTTTACAACCAGTGTGTAATAAAATTTTTTATTTACCTATGTGCGACTAAAGTTTATTTTATGTTAAATTTGATTTATTTAAACTGGGAAACAAATTGACTTTTTATGAGCCATATTGCCCTGTACCATCCTGTTTGAGCTGTTCAAATATTACGTAAGAATATTTTCAGGTATTTTAAATAACCCCCTTCTTTCCCTTAGTTAGCAGAAATGAGCATAGGCGTAGCGTGACCTAAAATTTGGGGGGGGGCACAATTTAAAATTTTTCAAGAACCCATTTTGCATTTGAACCTTACTCTCATAACAACATCCTTTCTTCAAAACAACTTTTTGTAAAAGTTTTTTAAGATAATGCTTGCTCAAAAGCAAAAAGGGGGGGGGGTCTGGGGGTCCTCCCCCAGAAAATTTTGTTAATTTTGGCTTCAAATAGTAGATTTTTTACTAATTTTTGCACAGTTGATACCTTTTGGATTACACCTAAAGAGGATACTCTTCAGAATTTTTAAGATAAAAACAATATGGTAAGTAACTATGAGAATTTCGGAGGGATTTTTTTGTACTTTAATGATATACTGTAAAAGGGGGTGAATCGGATCACTATGAAAATTAGAACTGCTGCCAAAAATTTCTCAATAAAGATTTTGGAGTGCTTTAAAAAGAAAATTTCGAGTCCTAATTAATACTTTTAGATCTTGTTGAAAAAATTCAAGATTGCCAAGTAACTTTCGAGAAAATTGGGAGGCACCAAGAATTGAGGTAAAGAAGTTATTTTCTTGGTGAAATTAACTTAGTTTTGACAGCCAGGTTTTTGTGATTTTTTTTGCATTCAACTTCAAAGACATGGGGGACACAAAGTATGATAGTAAAATATTTTTTGATGACTGAAACAATTTCTAAATAATGTGTAGAATTGGCCAGAGTTCATCCTGATTCTATAACTCTAATGCAAGTGGAGTTATGATTTAAAAAACTTTCCCCGACAGTGATCCGATTCACCCCGTTTTACGGTTATAAAGGTTAAGATCTTTACAAAGTAGCATTCGAATTATGTCCTACGTAATGTAAATATTTTACATTTAAATGAGAAAAAAGGGGGTCACCTCCAGAAAATTTTTGAAAATTTGTCTCTAAAAGTAAAGTTTCAGCTTATTTTGAAACCTCTAGAATTTAAAAGGGAAGTATCATAAATATGCTAAATTTTCAAAGGGGGCTGATGGGGATCCTCCCTCAGAATTTTTTTTAGATTATTCCTTTTTAAACTATAGTGTTTTATCTATTTTGAAACCTTTTGGAGAACACCCAAAAAATAACCGTTTCTTCAAAACTTCAAAATTTTCAAGGAAAAACACAATAAAACCTCAAGTGATAAAAGGGGATTTAGGAGTTCTCCTCTTTAAAATTATCATTAAAAAAAGTGTTTTTAAGCTATCTGTTAGGGTTTTTCGGGCCCCCCCTGGACCCGCCCATGGCTTCTATAACCTTAAACGGCATGAAAAATGAATGACAGTTTTATTACCTCAAATAGCTTAAAAGATCTGGAATGAAGAAACTTGAAAATTTACATTTTTAGCTTTCTGATTTTTGGGGGAAAACTTTCGATTTTTTCGTCGATTTCGGAGAAGAAAAAAAATTTGTTCATTTGTTCACCCCCGACGGTACGCCTATGGAAATGAGCAAGTAGTTAACAACCCCCTGTTATTTATTACGTAAGCAACTGGTGAACCACCTACACCGGTTTTCACATAAAACTTTCTGCAATGATCTAATTTTAAAAAAAATATCGAACTTGAATTTAATGATTAATTTGGCTTGAACAAAAAAAAAATCTGGTTTTAAACTAAACTTTTTTTGAAAATTATATGAGATTTTCTAAATTACAGGGTACTTAATGCCTCAACTAAGAATCACTCATAACCCCCTCCCACTGGTCAGAGCAAAAATAAGCAAATAACAACCAAATTACTTCCATTAGAAGCTTTACGCAATTTTAAATAAAAACCTTGAATAGCAAAATATTTTTTTGTAGTTAGATTAACTTATCAGAAATTAAATTAAAACAATATTGGCGCATCTGAACCACTTGGAAAATCCAAGATGTTTTCAATGAAACTTTCATTCCAACACAAAAATCACATTGAATTAAAAATCTATCGCTATCGCTCAATTTCTTTTAGCTTTTTGCTTTGCCGTGAATAAAAATGATTCATTAACAGCCGATCCCTCAATCCACAAGCATAATTGGACGAAACTCGGAATTCCTAACCATAATATAGCCACGTGATCTGATAGATCCAATCAAAACGGATTGTTCCTCGGAAGAATCAAACGTCACGATAAGTGAATAGAGCAGACGATTATCACCTGCCTTTCTTCCGCCATTATTTGAATATGCGGTGAGGTTCGTCTTGTTTCAAGTGACAATTCAAAAATTTCAAGAAACTTCCGACCACAGAGGATTGTTCTTTAGAATTAGACCGGTTTTAGCATCTGTTTCACAGGAATTCAGGTAAGTGCATATTATTACAGTGCAAATTGGATAATTCGAAGCCGAAAAGAACACAAAAAAAGAACTTCGAATTTTCCATCTTTCAGTGTCACACCAGATTAAGAGAATGATTTTTTTTAACGTCTTCTTCTTTCTACCTATTCGGCAACCTTTTTCTATTTAACAATTGTCAAATTCTTGTTCTGAATGCGTGGCTTACTCAATTAAGACATGGCTAATGTTTATTTTGAAACTCTTTGAAAAAGTCGCGATATTTCTTTTGTGATTCCGGTAATGATTTAAGTGCGACAAAATCATTTACCTATAATTTCAAAATTTTGTGATGAAAAATAAATTTTAATTAAGGAAATTAAATTTCGAATGATCCATGACTTCGAATTAAAGACGTTTGGGTTATCCAAGTTGCACTGTATGATGATTAAATATTATGGGTTTGGAAAAATTCTTGTTCTTATTATCAAATATTAATTTTTTGTGTTTATAGCACTATACAGAGTACTATATTTCTGTATAATTCAAAAATAACCTTTGGATTTTTGTTGTTGAAATATATTTGAGATTTCTGTGATTTTCAGTGCGTAAAAGTTTTTATGTTTTATCCTTATAAGTTTGGTAAAAATTATCGCTACCTATAAGAAATGCACTAAACTCGTTGTTGAAAAATCAGCTCGTCCATGATTTAGATGTCCTTTTAGTGGTATACTACGTTCTCGAAAGTTATCTAACATGTTTATAAGTGTCCGATAAAAACTCTTGATGGTTCGAAGTTTGTATTTGTTAATTTGTATACTTAGAACTTCATAATTTGTAAAGTGTTATAAAATATTTCAAAACGCCAAAATCGCCGAATTTATCAAAACTAAACTGCATAAATTATTGGGGTAAAAATATTAGTTTATTTGTTCCGTGGTTTGATTGGAATTTTCGCTTATTATTTATCGCACTGAAAAAATCTGTCATACAGCGCAGATGTAGTTAAGATTTTTGACTATAATATATTGCATTACTCTAAGTTTGCTTGTATCAAGGAAGTTTGTAGGCGTATTATGATTCAAGTAATTGATCTTTAATTATAAAAAGTAGCGTGCAAAAGTTTTCTTGCTAGAAATATATAAAATTCTAATTGCTTGGTGTCAAACTATCCTGAGTTTTTGAGAATAAGAAAACCTCTCAAATAAGTCAAGGTTAAAAACTTAATAGAATTGAACTGTAATTTTATGTTAATCGAATTTTATAAGCTCCTTTAGGATATTTGGTATCAATTAGAAAAAAAATCAAGTATACATAGTAGCAATAATTTACTTCTACATTAATCATTACCAATATTCATTCTTTTATATTTTTCATTTTAGGGTTAGAATTGCAAAATTATGATTAATAATTAAAACTTTTAATTTTTACAAAACTGAGAAATTTTAAGTTGAGAGAGTTTGCATATTTCTTTTACTTTTCTTAAGAATCGTAGATAAAATATTGAGTGTATCAGATCTCACTATTGATTAAAAATATACTTTCCTCCCTAGATGGTATTTATCCCTTTGTAACTTGAGGTAATAAAAAAAAATTGTGGAGTAAATAAACTATTACTATATACTTTGAAACAAAACTACTATTATTTAAATATTATGAAAATTTTAAAAAGACTAGCTGCCAACCGATTTCATACACTATTTAGTTACAATATTCTCAATTTTCTATGTTAAGAAAATGAAAAATAAAAATGATCCCAGCATATTATAGAATTATGAACTAATTAAGTTTCTATCAATTTTCTATGAATATAAGATAGAAATATCAAAGAAGGTATCATTATATCAAAGAAGTTAGCAATTTTACTGCAGAAAATTATTGTCAATATATTATGCATATTATGGGATCAAATCCTTGAACTCCATATCAGAGAACTGTAGGTACTAAGACAGAAAAATTATTTTTTATTCAGGGAGCAATTAACATCAAGGATGAAATCTCTCATGACATGGTCCATTTTCCAAATTTAATTGAAATGTTTGTCACTAAGTTTAGGCCAGTATGTCTTAAATTCTTCCTTTAGAAATGATGATGAGGTTATCATTCTCACATTTTTTAAACAATATAGTATTATACTGTATTGTTTCTAAAATGTAATGATGGTAACCTCATTATCATTTAGTGTAATGGTGATGAGGTTATCATCATTACACTTTTCATGCTTTCAAAGCATCAAATGTAGTCAAAATTTTAGGGCCTTTTAAGTTGGACCACATCCCTTTCCATTTCTCCCTGAAAATTGTTTAAAAAAATGCACACTTTAAGGTAATCAATTTTTATTATGTTAAGATACAGTAAAACTTACATCTTATATCAATGAAACCTGCAATTCTACTGCAGAAAATAAATACATTAATGGTTTTATCACACTATCAGAGCAATTTCTTGTATAAAATGAGAGCAATTCCCACAAATCTTTATCAGAGAATTGTCTTAAGACAAGAAATTTATTTTTTATTCAGGGAGCAATTAACACTTAGGATGAAAACACTCATGAGATGGTCCATTTTCCAAATTTAATTAAAATATTTGCCCACTAAGGTTAGGCCAGTATGTCTTAAATTCTTCCTTTAGAAATGCTGATGAGGTTATCATTATTACATTTTTTAAACAATATATAGTATTATACTGTATTGTTTCTAAAATGTAATGATGGTAACCTCATTATCATTTAGTGTAATGATGATGAGGTTATCATCATTACACTTTTCATGCTTTCAAAGCATCAAATGTAGTCAAAATTTTAGGGCCTTTTAAGTTGGACCACATCCCTTTCCATTTCTCCCTGAATATTGCTTAAAAAATGCACACTTTAAGGTAATCAATTTTTATTATATTAAGATACAGTATTTTATATCTTATATCAATGAAACCTGCAATTCAACTGCAGAAAATAAATATAATGGTTTTATCACACTATCAGAGCAATTTCTTGTATAAAATGGGAGCAATTCCCACAAATCTTTATCAGTGAATTGTCCTAAGACAAGAAATTTATTTTTTATTCAGGGAGCAATTAACACTTAGGATGAGAATTCTCATGACATGGTCCATTTTCCAAATTTAATTAAAATATTTCCCCACTAAGGTTAGGCCAGTATCTCTTAAATTCTTCCTTTAGAAATGCTGATGAGGTTATCATTATTACATTTTTTAAACAATATATAGTATTATACTGTATTGTTTCTAAAATGTAATGATGGTAACCTCATTATCATTTAGTGTAATGGTGATGAGGTTATCATCATTACACTTTTCATGCTTTCAAAGCATCAAATGTAGTCAAAATTTTAGGGCCTTTTAAGTTGGACCACATCCCTTTCCATTTCTCCCTGAAAATTGTTTAAAAAAATGCACACTTTAAGGTAATCAATTTTTATTATGTTAAGATACAGTAAAACTTACATCTTATATCAATGAAACCTGCAATTCAACTGCAGAAAATAAATATAATGGTATTATCACACTATCAGAGCAATTTCTTGTATAAAATGGGAGCAATTCCCACAAATCTTTGTCAGTGAATTGTCCTAAGACAAGAAATTTATTTTTTATTCAGGGAGCAATTAACACTTAGGATGAGAATTCTCATGACATGGTCCATTTTCCAAATTTAATTAAAATATTTGCCCACTAAGGTTAGGCCAGTATGTCTTAAATTCTTCCTTTAGAAATGCTGATGAGGTTATCATTATTACATTTTTTAAACAATATATAGTATTATACTGTATTGTTTCTAAAATGTAATGATGGTAACCTCATTATCATTTAGTGTAATGATGATGAGGTTATCATCATTACACTTTTCATGCTTTCAAAGCATCAAATGTAGTCAAAATTTTAGGGCCTTTTAAGTTGGACCACATCCCTTTCCATGTCTCCCTGAATATTGCTTAAAAAATGCACACTTTAAGGTAATCAATTTTTATTACATTAAGATACAGTATTTTATATCTTATATCAATGAAACCTGCAATTCAACTGCAGAAAATAAATATAATGGTTTTATCACACTATCAGAGCAATTTCTTGTATAAAATGGGAGCAATTCCCACAAATCTTTATCAGTGAATTGTCCTAAGACAAGAAATTCATTTTTTATTCAGGGAGCAATTAACACTTAGGATGAAAACTCTCATGAGATGGTCCATTTTCCAAATTTAATTAAAATATTTGCCCACTAAGGTTAGGCCAGTATGTCTTAAATTCTTCCTTTTGAAATGCTGATGAGGTTATCATTATTACATTTTTTAAACAATATATAGTATTATACTGTATTGTTTCTAAAATGTAATGATGGTAACCTCATTATCATTTAGTGTAATGGTGATGAGGTTATCATCATTACACTTTTCATGCTTTCAAAGCATCAAATGTAGTCAAAATTTTAGGGCCTTTTAAGTTGGACCACATGCCTTTCCATTTCTCCCTGAATATTGCTTAAAAAATGCACACTTTAAGGTAATCAATTTTTATTATATTAAGATACAGTATTTTATATCTTATATCAATGAAACCTGCAATTCAACTGCAGAAAATAAATATAATGGTTTTATCACACTATCAGAGCAATTTCTTGTATAAAATGGGATCAATTCCCACAAATCTTTATCAGTGAATTGTCCTAAGACAAGAAATTTATTTTTTATTCAGGGAGCAATTAACACTTAGGATGAAAACTCTCATGAGATGGTCCATTTTCCAAATTTAATTAAAATATTTGCCCACTAAGGTTAGGCCACAGTATGTCTTAAATTCTTCCTTTAGAAATGCTGATGAGGTTATCATTATTACATTTTTTAAACAATATATAGTATTATACTGTATTGTTTCTAAAATGTAATGATGGTAACCTCATTATCATTTAGTGTAATGATGATGAGATTATCATCATTACACTTTTCATGCTTTCAAAGCATCAAATGTAGTCAAAATTTTAGGGCCTTTTAAGTTGGACCACATGCCTTTCCATTTCTCCCTGAATATTGCTTAAAAAATGCACACTTTAAGGTAATCAATTTTTATTATATTAAGATACAGTATTTTATATCTTATATCAATGAAACCTGCAATTCAACTGCAGAAAATAAATATAATGGTTTTATCACACTATCAGAGCAATTTCTTGTATAAAATAGGAGCAATTCCCACCAATCTTTATCAGTGAATTGTCCTAGGACAAGAAATTTATTTTTTATTCAGGGAGCAATTAACACTTAGGATGAAAACTCTCATGAGATGGTCCATTTTCCAAATTTAATTAAAATATTTGCCCACTTAGGTTAGGCCAGTATGTCTTAAATTCTTCCTTTAGAAATGCTGATGAGGTTATCATTATTACATTTTTTAAACAATATAGTATTATACTGTATTGTTTCTAAAGTGTAATGATGGTAACCTCATTATCATTTAGTGTAATGGTGATGAGGTTATCATCATTACACTTTTCATGCTTTCAGAGCATCGAATGTAGTCAAAATTTTAGGGCCTTTTAAGTTGGATCACATCCTTTTCCCTTTCTCCCTGAATATTGTTCAAAAAAATGCACACTTTAAGGTAATCAATTTTATGTGATGTGAGCCCAGCTCTCCATCTTCATCCTCGTTTATCCAATTCTGCTGACCTGGTGCTCCCCAAGCTCATCCAGATGTCGACAGGTGGTTCTCCTCTTTCTTATTCCACCTGGGGTCCAAGTTAGGGGCTGTGGTAGTTTGGTATAGGGGAGGCAAATGCATATCATGTTTAATACCACTGAAATCTCTTTGATGTTGATTCATCATCTTATGTAGAAGTGATGTATCTCAACAAAAAATTATGCACTGCAATTTTACCGCAGAAAACAAATGTCTCCATATACATCTTAATGAGGATATTTTTATGCTTTTATTATATTCTGAGAAATTAATGTAAAAAATGGGATTCATTCCCATAACTTACTATGTTAAACTGTCTTAGGTCAGTAACTGTCGTGAACTGTCTTAAACTTCATTGTACCTTAATTATATATTTATGTTTTAATTGTACTTTTAAGAAATAATTGTAAAGAAAAGAGGATATATTCCCACAATTCCTTATGTAAAACTGTCTTAGGACAGAAACATTATGTAATGCAGTTTTTCTGCAGAAGGAAATAGTCTTCATAATATCTTAATTATATGTTTATGTTTTAATTGTGCTATTAAGAAATTGTAAAGAAAAGAGGATCTATTCCCACAATTCCTTATGTAAAACTGTCTTAGGACAGAAACATTATGTAATGCAGTTTTTCTGCAGAAGGAAATAGTCTTCATAATATCTTAATTATATGTTTATGTTTTAATTGTGCTATTAAGAAATTGTAAAGAAAAGAGGATCTATTCCTACAATTCCTTATGTAAAACTGTCTTAGGATAGTTTGTTATTCTTTAATTGTAATGTTATTGTTTAATGTAATCTCTCCAATCCTATTGTACCATTTAAGGGTTTGGAGTACTTGAAGTTTTCTAATGAGAGAAATATAGTAACATTCAAAAAAAAAAATTGTTCCTCATATTTAACATATATCTCTCCAATCCTATTGTACCATTTAAGGGTTTGGAGTTCTTAAGGTTTTCTAATGAGCGAAATATAGTAAAATTCTAAAAAAAAAATTACATAAATTTAACATACATCTCTCCAATCCTATTGTACCATTTAAGGCTTTGGAGTTCTTAAGGTTTACTAATGAGCGAAATATAGTAAAATTCTAAAAAAAATTTACATAAATTTAACATACATCTCTCCAATCCTATTGTACCATTTAAGGGTTTGGAGTTCTTAAGGTTTTCTAATGAGCGAAATATAGTAAAATTCTAAAAAAAAAATTTTACATAAATTTAACATACATCTCTCCAATCCTATTGTACCATTTAAGGGTTTGGAGTTCTTAAGGTTTTCTAATGAGCGAAATATAGTAAAATTCTAAAAAAAATTTACATAAATTTAACATACATCTCTCCAATCCTATTGTACCATTTAAGGGTTTGGAGAACTTTTGGTTCTCTAATTAGAGATAGAGGGTCTCATTCAAAATGGGTCAATTTTTGTTTAAAATTCTGATATCTCTCCAATCCTATTGTACCATTTAACGGTTTGGAGTGCTTAAGGTTTTCTAATTATAGAAATTGAGCCACATTCTAAATGAAGTGCAATAATATTGCTCTTACTTAACATACATCTCTCCAGCTTTTCTCCATGGGAAAAACTCCCTCAACTCCTTCTGTCTTAGGACAGAAACATGATGTACTGCAGTTTTTCTTCAGAAGGAAATTGCTTTCATTACAACTTAATGATTATATTTTTATGCTTTTATTATAATCTTAAGAAATTGGTAAAAAAAAAAATTATTCCCAAAATTTCTTATGTAAAACTGTCTTAAGACAGAAACAATATGTACTGCACTTTTTCTGCTAAAAGAAATTGTCTTCATTGCATCTTAATTATATTTTTATACTTTAATTGTACTATTAAGACATTTTTGTAAAAAAGGAATGTATATCATCTACTCCTTATGGAGAACTGTCCAAGGACATAATAATTATTTACTATTCAGGGAGCAAATCCACACCTTGGGTAAAAACTCATTGAATGGATCATTTTTCCTTGCTAAATATAAATGTTTCACTTGAGAATATTGAAAATTACCTCATAGTATAAGCCTGTTGTTTCATTTACGATCAACTTAAAACCATGCTTATCAAAATAATTTTTTTATAAGGATTGAAAAGTTGGCAGCTAGTTTTTTGGTTTATTTAATGGCAAGGCTAAACTGGATCTGTTCAGATCCAGTTTAGCCTTGGTAATGGGAAGAAATTATTATTCTGTAGACTTAAAAGGTTCATATTATTGATATATTAATACTGTATTGATTTCTTAATTGAAAAAAGTATCACGTTAGTCAAACATTTTGATAGCACTGAATTATTTTTTAAGTTGGAGTACTTCTGTATTTTGTAAAACACATTATTTTTTTATGTTTTTATAATTTAATCTTGTATTTCTCTTTTTAACTTTTACGTGATTGAACAACATACCCTTTTTTTTCTTTGGTATCATAATCTTATTTTAATTCCTTATTTTTTTTATTCTTCTTTATTCTACTTCAAACATTCTTTCAAAGGATACTTACATTACGAAATTAAATTTTTCTAGAAATAAATATGTTTAAAGTAATTTGCTGACTCTCTCACAAATTGATTTTAAAAATTTGATGAACCAAAATTAAAGGAAAATGTTTAAAAAGTAGAAATATTTCAAAGTTCAACTCTTTATCGGTTACTTATTTATATAGACTTAAAGAAGAGAAACAGTGAAAAAACACATTCGAATTTAGAACATATAAACTAGACTACCAAGCAGACAGCAAAAAAATGATTGTATCTCTGTGTTTACCCTATTTATGATAGAAACCATAATCCAAACATAATTTTAAGCAGAAAAGAACTGGGTTACTTTAAAAGTACGATATTTTTTTTAATCCGACGATTCTTGTCTCAGATCCCTTAAATGCTGATATTGAATGTTACTTTAAAACATTCATAAATATTATCAAATCTATTTGTATTTTTGATCGTGTTGCAGGCATTTAAAAACATCTTTAAACAATATACAGATTTTGATATCTTTTAAAAAAATTTCATTCCAAAGTTTTAAAAAACAATAACATATAATTTTTCTTTGTAAAATACGATTATGGAAGAAAAAAAAAACAGAAAAAAATATCCCATCAATTTCGTCATATTTTTTAAAATTAAATTGTTTCATGGATGATTTGAAACTTTATTTCAAACTATTAGGAATGTAGATACTTGTAGTTTGAGGGTTCATTAAAGTATAAAAAACCCTTCAGATTGTAAGTGATAAATAAATCTGAACTTGGAACCTTAGAATTAAAAATTTCTTTGAATAATATAGGACTTGTTAGTGAAAACTGTTAGCAAACATTTCTAAAAATTGTTTGATAGTTATCTATTACTAAATCCCTATGTGTAAAATGTATAATTTACTCCGATTTGATCATTTTGTGTCAGGTTTTTTGTGTGTTCCTCTTTCTCTGAATTAGGAAGAACCTCAAGAAACCCTTAAAGTATTTCTTTTATAATTCATATAATGTATTACATTTGTTTTACAGGTTTTTATGAAGTTCAGGTAAAATAAATTACGGGGCAAAGTTAACATTAATTTAATTCTTTAAAATTGGTTAATCTTAATTTTTGTCTTGGAAAACTCCTTATACTGAAAATTTTCTCTAAGATATTTCGGGACAAATTTTCTGTTGCCTCTACCTCTGTGACTAGTCTCCTGCTAAACTACTCTTATACTGACCAAGACTATTCTATACATATACGTATCTGGAACCAGGGGGAAGAACTCGAAAATTGAATTATCACCCCCCCCCCCTTTTTTTTTTTTTTTTTTTTTTTTTTTTTTGCTAAATTAGCTTTATTACTCAATTTGAGTTGATCTGCTTTACTCATTGAAGAGATAATTCTAATAAAATTCGATTCAAAAATTACTAGTTGAAAAAAATACCTTAATCTTAAATATTAATTCAATATTTTAGTTTTCCCTCACCAATTCTTCTAAATCTAAGATCATGACTTGTAGAGTTTACTGCTAATTATAGAGTATTTTTGTGTTCTTATATTCATTTAACTTAGTCTTCAGTGGATCGTTAAATTAGAATACCATGTAAAATTTGGAAACTAAACAATGGAGGTCTTGAGTTATACTAGACTGCAACGTTTCCTACCCTGTAACGTTATTACTCGGAAGGAAAAACTGAGTAAACAGAAAGCCGGTTGGGTTTCTAGGAGGAGTTTCGGTACGCAAATCGTGATAAAAAGACGCTCATATTTTTAAATTGACGTTCTTAATTTGACTTAAAATTCAGACACCGTGCTTGGAGCTACTTTCTTTGTTCGCTCTCAGCAAGGTAAAGTAACGCTGCAGTCTAGTATGGACTGAACTGAATACCTACCTATCATGTGCTTTACACTTTGCACTCCAGGGCACTGGGCTAGGTAAACGAATTTTAGCATCGTAGGCCTTGGTACCCAAAAGGTGTGGTGACAATTAGTTTTGTTTGTATTCCTTTCTAATGTGTTTTTAATACGAGTTCTCTTTGCATGAGCTTGAGCATTTTACCCGAAAAACGCCAGATGAGCTATGGATTGAGGTTTGCAGCACTTGTACTCGAGACCATTCTCAGCGTCTTGTCATTCCTTTGTGAAGTTAGGAGGGAAGAAGTCGGTCGAAATAAGAATCGTCATCAGAATCCAAGTGAGTAGTTTCATTTTGTTATTTTCATTTTTCGTTGTTAATGATCGAAAATATTTTTTAAGAGGTGTGATACATAATGATCCATAATAAAGCAAAGGTTGCACCATTACCAAATTGGCTAGGAAGTTTTTGATACATATTGTGTTCAATTTGAAATTACTATTTAAGACACACGATTTAGAAACTAGACAGCAATTTAAAGTGTAATTCAAACGCGAGCTATCTTTTTGTAATCGTTAGAACTTTATGACATTTTTCTTTCTTTTCCTATGGAATATTTGTTTGAAATTTTTACACTGTAATGTAGAGCAGTGGTTTCCAACTAGTTTAGACTCGCGTATCCCTTTTAGCTTCATGGCAAGCCACTTACCCCCAATATGTAGTAGTACATTTGAATCGTCAGTTTTAAAAAGGGAATAAGTCCAAAAACGAAGTTTTGAGAAAATCGAAAAAAACTGTGTAAGTAATGGAATTTTTATCCTATAGCCACCAAATTCTTACAGGAAATTCAGGACACTGTTAAGAATACAGAACAATCATCGAAACAATTATAAGTGTATTTAAAAAGGTTTTACAGTTAAAAAAAGAGGATGGACTTATTCCCTTCTTAAACCTTATTGAAATATCAGCTGAACAAAAATCTTAAAAACCACTTAAATTGACAATTAAATTATATTTCTGCTTAGTTCACGGTACAAAAGTGAAAGACAGAAAGACTAAGACGAATAAAATTGAAAATTACTATAAAATTGGGTAATTAAGGCGCTATCAATGGAGTAAGTGAATATCAATGGAGTCAAATATCCATTGGTTAAAAAAAAGAAGAAACGCTTTTAAATTCAAATGAAATTTTATTTTGGGTAAGTTTGCAGGACAAAGAATAAGAAAAGGAAGACAAATTAAATTAAATTTCAAATTTAATCAAAAAATACAATGAATGAACATCGATTTTGCAAATTCAAGGGGCTATATCTGCCGATAGGGGGTAGTTATTTTTTTTTTCCTCTTTAAACTCATGTGTAGAGCGAAGCTTGGAGATTTTTTCTAACACAAAAAGTCAATTTGTCATTTTTTGGACTTATTCCCTTTTTAAAACTGACGATTCATTTAGAAAAGTATCTTACTTGTACAAGCAGTAAAGCAAACGTACCAGTAGTTGACACCTTTATGGGAATTCTATGTGTACTTGATATAAATATTAACACCACTGGTTGAGGATTCCAATATCATTTATTAAAGACTAAGAAAATATGCGTCCAGTATCCTTGGATTTGGGCTACCGTCTGAGGGTTGCAACATTTACTCAGAGCTTTTGGCTGTGATGAGGATATTTGATCTCCCTTTTGGGAATTTACCACACCATTAAGGATTTTCTTTTGCCTATTGTTCACATATCTAGGGTTGAGTTAAAATCATGAAAACTTTATGGCGTGCAATTGCTTCACTAACTTAAGATAGGAAGGAGTATTCCTATCTTATAATATAACGTATAATATAACGAGTATTAATGTCAGGGTTGGCAGGTTTTTGACATGCGACGGTTTTATCCGGTTTTAACCATGGTTTAAACCGGCTTGTCAAAAACGTCAAAAAGTGTCAAAAACCTAATTTGTAAAAAAAAATTATACGAAATTATTTAGCAGAATTGGATAGACTTTAATCAATAAATTTCAAATAAAACAGCATAATTGCATTAAAACTGAGTATTCACTAAAAAATATATTCTTGTTGTAGCACAGCCAGAATATATGCATGAGAGTGATTTATTCATAATTGAATTTGAATTGAATTGTTCCTAAAAATCAATTATTTGTTTTTTAAGTGTACAAACTTGGGTTTCTGTTTTCTGATGCTGTAGTGGGGGTTTTATTAAGTACTAAAACACATAATTTGCTGTGCCCTGCCAGTGCATTCTTGAGATACATTCTATTTGTAGAATACTTTGTGAACGTGGACTGACAATAGACTATAATGTGAAAATGTTTTAATAGAAATTGTCAAACACTTAATTTAATGAACCATTTTATTGTGAATGCATACTTTTAATTACATATATTTCTCTTAGAGGTTCTTAGTTATTTTTTACATTTTCTGGGAAAAGTGCCAACTACTGGTGCACTGTCAACTACACGTTTGCATTAGTTGAGGAGGGTATTATTTTTGTCGTTCTGGGTTTTATAGTTTGCAATTTACTCCCTATTCCGAAATATAGCTGCTTCCCCTACTAGCACTATTGTACTTAAATCAAAGTTAAACTGCAAATTATTAAAATTCCATTGACCCCAAAATTTTGACCCCCAAGGGTGAGCAGATCACAGATAGGAAACCTCTGGTGTGTAAAGCATTCTGTGATACTAAAAGTTTTAAGAAACTGCATATTTTCTTGCTACATTTTTATTCCTTTTAATGTGTTATGTTTTCAAAAGCTTTTTACCCCGGACGTCGGGACTCCTATGGAAGGCCTCAACACAGTCCTAGTGAAACAAAGTCCTAATGAAGGCCCCAACTTAGTCCTACTTGAGTCCTAGGTGAAATGAGACCGCGAAGAGTGTTACACATCGTCATCGTGATCAAGTGAGTAGGTTTTTTATTTGGTTGTTCATGGATTTCAAATTAACATTAAACCAAGTAAAAATACATAAATAATTAAAATACAAAAAGTAAGCAGAGTATAGTCTCGATTTATTAAAGTTGGACGGGATAGGTTTAATATAATTTCTACAGAATTTTAAATTTTAGTGCGTGTGTGTATTTAAACTGAAAAATCACCCACCTGTACAAAAGCCCATCACCCATCGTGACGTCAGTCTTTTTAAAGCTTCCAGTTTTCTTTTCAAGGAAATGAATTTCTTTGCTGTATATTCATTCCAAAAATTAAAAACAACGATGGGTTATAAACTGATTAAATCGCTGGTATCATCTGATGACCTGGCATTTGGGGAATATACAATACTGGGGGATGCTGGATTCATGGAGCTAATACATATGGAGACAGCTTTGAACACCTGCTCCATTCTTCTTCGTATGTCGATTTTCCCTCGATTTTTCCACTCAAACTGGGGTGGGCTGGGTTGTCAGATTGGCGACAAAATCGGACTATTGGCGTGTTTGGTTTTTTCGCGTGCAGCCTTTTACGATCACTTTATACCAGTGGATGACTCGCGAGGACTTTTTTAAACTTATCTTTTTTTCTTCTTAAGGAAGTTTTATCTTCTGTAGCTTTAAGAATAAAATCTCGTTTGTTCTAAATCTCATTTTTAGGTGATGTTTCACCATAGCAATTAACAATGCTTATCTCCAAATTTTTCTCCGATTTTCTTCATTAGGAAATCTACTTCCTTCCCCCACAAAAACAGGTATTTCAAGTATTAAGTGGTGTTTGAAGAGTCCACTTAAAGAAATATTGTATTTTTAATTTTAATTCAGACAGCTAATAATTACAAATATTTTAATACTTCAAAATGCCACTTACAACACAATTGCTTAAAATATTCTAGTGACTAATACCATTCCAAAATCCACTTTTATTTAAATCATTATAAAATGCCCTTCATCATTAAAGGTATCACTATCAAATTAATTAGTTTTATTCATAAAAAACACTTAATATTAAGTGCATGTATTCATTATATTAAACTTAAGTTTCTTATTTAAATTTTTATACTTAAACCATTTATTATCTTGATACACACACATATAAATTTTTTTAACATCATTTAATTTAAAATTTAATTATTTAGTAAAATTAGTAAGGTAAAAATAAGATTTTACCTATGAAACGAAACGGTGGAGTTTTTAGTTGCTCTTTCACAGCAATTGATGGCGCAGCTTTAATCATGTTTCTATTTCATATGAGAGAAAAGTGTGATACATTTAAACAAATATCAAAGATTCTTATCTTAAATACAGATTATTGGTCATGTGGTCAGATGTCTCAAACCACCACCTGGCGTTAGGAGAGAATTACAGCTGTCCCATCTTCTTAGTACCTTAGATTGGCGGGAAAATCCATAGAAATAATTTCAAGGAATATATACTATGTCGTAAATTATTTCTTTCTTTCTTTAAGTTTCTTTAATAATACGTGTTTTAAATTAACCAAACGCTGGACGCAAATGTTCTACACTTAATTCCTCTTTATATGTTTTTTTTATTAGTTTAACTTTAAAGTTAAAAAAGAAGATCCGATAGTGTTCATAGATTTTTTTAAAATATGGTTGTTACATGGTAAGAAAAGATTAACAAAGATTGTTCTACTGAAAACTTCCCCCTATCAAAAATAAAAACCTAAATCAGTGGTAAGAATTAAATACTTAAATTTAAAGTTAACACAATTGTAGGAAATTTAATATTTTTGCGTCGAGAAGTAGAAGCATAATATATCTGCCTTACAGATGATTTGGCAATTTTAAATTTAAAAAAAAAAAAACAAGTTATTTAGTTATTTCGAAGAACCACGTAAAGAAACTACGACAAAAACGCACGCCAAGGTCAGACCGCCAAGCTATGCCAACTTCCATTTTCTACCTCGACCACTAAATCCACAATTTTCTCCCTTAAATACTAGTTTAAACTAATCGGAAATGACTCAGATCGAATCAGGAGGGTTCATATTATATAATGTGAAGCTTTTTTTAAAAAAAATTCCCCCACAACATTTCGAAAATGCAGTTTAAAGTCGTTTTCTTCCAAAACCGCGGAGTTTAAAAAATTCACAGAAAAAAAACTAATCGAGAAAGTCGCGAGGACCTTTTTAAACTTATCTTTCTTTCTTCTTAAGGAAGTTTTATCTTCTGTAGCTTTAAGAATAAAATCTCGTTTGTTCTAAATCTCATTTTTAGTTGATGTTTCCACCATAGCAATTAACAATGCTTATCTCCAAATTTTTCTCCGATTTTCTTCTTTAGGAAATCTACTTCCTTCCCCCACAAAGACGGGTATTTCAAGTATTAAGAAAGTCCACTTAAAGAAATATTGTATTTTTAATTTTAATTCAGACAGCTAATAATTACAAATATTTTAATACTTCAAAATGCCACTTACAACACAATTGCTTAAAATATTCTAGTGACTAATACCATTCCAAAATCCACTTTTATTTAAATCATTATAAAATGCCCTTCATCATTAAAGGTATCACTATCAAATTAATTAAGTTTTATTCATAAAAAACACTTAATATTAAGTGCATGTATTCATTATATTAAACTTAAGTTTCTTATTTAAATTTGTGTACTTAAACCATTTATTATCTTGATACACACACATATAAAATGTTTTAACATAATTTAATTTAAAATTTAATTATTTAGTAAAATTAGTATGGTAAAAATAAGATTTTACCTATGAAACGAAACGGTGGAGTTTTTAGTTGCTCTTTCACAGCAATTGATGGCGCAGCAACTTTTAACCATGTTTCTATTTCATATTTGAGAGAAAAGTGTGATACATTTAAACAAATATCAAAGATTCTTATCTTAAATACAGATGATTGGTCATGTGGTCAGATGTCTCAAACCACCACCTGGCGTTAGGAGAGAATTACAGCTGTCCCATCTTCTTTGTACCTTAGATTGGCCGGAAAATCCATAGAAATAATTTCAAGGAATATATACTATGTCGTAAATTATTTCTTTCTTTCTTTAAGTTTCTTTAATAATACGTCTGTTTTAAATTAACCAAACGCTGGACGCAAATGTTCTACACTTAATTCCTCTTTATATGTTTTTTTTATTAGTTTAACTTTAAAGTTAAAAAAGAAGATCCGATAGTGTTCATAGATTTTTTTTTAAATATGGCTTGTTACATGGTAAGAAAAGATTAACAAAGATTGTTTTACTGAAAACTTCCCTCTATCAAAAATAAAAACCTAAATCAGTGGTAAGAATTAAATACTTAAATTTAAAGTTGACACAATTGTAGGAAATTTAATATTTTTGCGTCGAGAAGCAGAAGCATAATATATCTGCCTTACAGATGATTTGGCAATTTTAAATGTAAAAAAAACCAAGTTATTTAGTTATTTCGAAGAACCACGTAAAGAAACTACGACAAAAACGCACGCCAAGATCAGACCGCCAAGCTATGCCAACTTCCATTTTCTACCTCGACCACTAAATCCACAATTTTCTCCCTTAAATACTAGTTTAAACTAATCGGAAATGACTCAGATCGAATCAGGAGAGTTCATATTATATATTGAAAAGCTTTTTAAAAAAAAATTTCCCCCACAACATTTCGAAAATGCAGTTTAAAGTCGTTCTCTTCCAAAACCGCGGAGTTTAAAAAATTCACAGAAAAAAAACTAATCGAGAAAGGTACTTTTTTTCTTCACGGAATTAATTCGTCGTTGTTTTCTCTCGTGTAATAAATTGTCGGCATCTTTTTTCTATCATTTTTCTGGGAGAAAGAGCAGTTTTTATACCTCAAAATTCACCCGCCTATGGGACTTCCAATGTTAAAGATTTCTTTTTGCCACTCAAACAGGTTCGACTGTTTTTGACATGCATGGTTGCCGTACGGAGCGGGGAAAGCTGTCTCTATATGACTCCTCCCAGTATTACCTATGGCAGAAGTTCTCAAACTGTGGGTCACCTAATGTTGTTAATAAGTAGGAAGTATTTCCTTGATTCTCTTTGTGTTTTAAAACATTCAATATCCTTAAATTGCTCTTCCAAGAAGCATTTCTTTTTCTTCCGATGCAGTCGTTTTTCCTGTCTTCTCAGTTCCTTGTAAATTTCTTCTTTATTCCTAGTGCGTGTTCCCTGAATGTAAGCCTTGTTTTTTCTTTCCGTGGCTTCCTTACATTCTCCATCATACCAATCATGTATTGTGCCTTAGGATGCTTTTAATTTGACATTGACGACTTTTAAAAAATATTTTGACCTACCTCTCTTGATTGTTTTATTCTTTAAATATAAAGTGACCTTTGAAAAACATTGACCCAATAATAGCAGATTTTATTTAAATAACTAAACATTTTTTGGTGGACAATTAAATTTATTTATACCTACTTCAAATTAACTATTCGTATAAACTCTAGTCTTGATTAGAATCATAAATAATATAATTCATCGTTAGGGGTGTTCCGCTGCTTGTTTGGACTGTCTGAAATTAGATTAATGTTTTAGAATTTTAGGGGTTGTGATGTCATTGTAGGCAAATAAATAAAGATTGAATCGTCAGTTTGAAAAGGGAGTTAGTTCAAAAAATGGGAAATTTTAAATTTTAATAAAAATTTCCCCTTGAATTTAGAAAAGAATTGAAAATGGTTGTAAAACAATGATTTAAATTTTCTTCTTTTAGTCAAGTTAGTTTCTGAAAATAAAATTATGAAGAACAGATGGGTCGCGTTAGATTCTGTTTAAGAAACGTTGGTCACGATGTTCAAAAGTTAGGGAAAACCCTTTTGCTATAAAGAACAAATGGTCATAATTTATTGTATAAAAACGGGTAGTATGATACTGCATTATACGTAGAGTAAATTGTGCTTTCATTTTGAAACCTTCTGATATTGGAAAACTTAGAAATTTGTAACTCAATTCTAAACATGCATTTGTTTTAGGGTCCAGAAAACTGTGCCTTATCTGGGGATATTATGAAATCAGGCCTAATGATTTCTGATCTTGTAGCTAATTACAGCTAATTACGGTATGTTATTTATTTAAGTAAACTTTTTACAGCACACTAATGGTTAATTACAAACTGAGTTTAGGGATTCGATGGTCATTCTCCACATATCATTATTATATTTGTATTGATTTTGTTTGCAGTTTACACAATGTTTACCTTTTGACACTTTAGCTGAAAGATGGAAGACTACTGCTGCTACTATTAAGAGAATTCTTAATTTTAACTTTATGAGAGCCATGTCATCTTTAGTATTAGTACCTGCATATAAAGCCATTTATGTATGAAATATTATTTAATGTTTAAACGGTCGGTTTGCAGGGTTTAACTTTAAGATTAGCTAATATTTTTAAGGCATCCATAGTTATTGTAAATGTGATGTCTAATTAGAAGATGACACGGATTAAGCTAGTGATTTAGGATGTTTTGTTGTAACCCATTTTGTGGGAGGTGGTAATAAAGAGAAGGCTGGAAAGCAAAAAGAACTGTTTGACATCACAACACAGAGATACTAATATTATTTAATGTGCTTAGCATCTTCTTTCTGGTAAGTGTGATTATATATCCATCGGATCCCCGACTCAGTAGTCTTTTGGTGTCCAGAAGATCATTGACTAATAGCTGAACTACTTAGAATGGCAGTTCTAAGTCTACTAAAATTAGTCTGAGTACTTGAAAGATTTTTATAACAACGCCCGTGTTCCTATAAAGAAATCATTAAGTTTTAGTTCTAAGTCTACTAAAATTATTCTGAGTAATTGAACGTTTTCTGTACGTTCACTTTTGGACGCCTGTGTTCCTATGAAGCTCGACACTTTTTGAGAGCTTATTGCATGCCAACTATTGAACTTCAGACTTATGCAACTATAATACAAAATATAGTATTTAAAAAGAAACGTCTCAATGCATAGTTGACTTGAATTTGCTATTTTTGGACTAGACCGTTTGCATTCTGAGCAGTTCAATTAGTGCAGGGGTTCCCAAACTTCTGATCATTGCAACTCATTTTATAAACATAGTCTAACCTAACCTTTATAACAAACTAACTTTAGGTAGCGAAAAACATTCAAATGATTTTTCACGCTATAAAATCATTATAACAAACGTGGTAATGTAGTGTTTTTGATGCTGATTTCAAATCTGCCTATAGTTTTCTCAATCACGTCTGGGATAAAGCGAAAAGAAAATATTAGCACTCAAGTCCTAAATTTTGAGTACAGAACGCTCCTTCTTTAAGTTGATCCAGTGTGGTCCAACCTGCGGGCTGCATGCAGTCAGCGAAAAGTTTTTAAGGCCCTCGACCAAATAAATTAAAGCTTCTTAAAATCGAGGCCAATTCACTGTTAGGTTTTTCCAGAGAGAAAATGTGTTAAGAAACCCGCATTAACTAGTTTTCCCGAGGAGAATCCCACAACTCCTTTTGGGTAAATTTCTCTTAAAATCGAAATTAAAAAAAAAAAAAAAAAAAAAAATGGAACCCAAATTTTACAAGGGAAACTATTTGTGACTAGGGTAAGGCTATATGTGTGGTGCCCCAGAATTCCGGTTTTTAATTTGGGGCAATGCTTTATTTTGAGTATTTTTTGTCCAAAGGTGCCCAGTCTCCCTATGGGCGTTATTTAGGAGGGGACAGGGGGCAACTGCCCCCCTCCCATGGTTTTCACTGTTATGTGAATAATACCCTGCAAGTCCCTTGAAAATACTACAACTTCCACAAAGAGCATCGGTTGGGTTGGGTTGGGTTTTGGGTTACATATATTTTCCGGTATGTGTGCTTGATCTCAAGGATCCGCTTATACACCTTCGTCAAGGAAGACAGACACAACAGAATTTTTACTGACACAAAGAAGGAAAATACACCCATGGGCGAGGTAAGAATCGAACTCACGACGGACGAGACAGTGCGCAGTCTGCTGGCGTGAAAGGCAGAGAGCTAGAGCATCGGTTGTAAACAAAAAAGTTTCAAAAAAGAGTTAAAACACTACTTTTGGGAGGGTCAAATTTTAAAAAATTAAAATTATTCCGCTTAGAAGAAGCTTTTTCCATTTGAGTGTTCCTCAAAAAGTTTGAAAAGGTGATAAAACACTAGTTTAAAGTGGAATTTTCAAAAACAATTCTGTGGGCGGACTTTCAGCCCCCACTGATAACTTTTTTACCTAGAAAATTTTGTGGTTTACAAGAAATTGTTCTTTTTGAATGTAACCCATAGGGCCTCAAAATAAGCTGAACTCTACTTACTAGAGGCAAATTTTCAAACTTTTTATGGAGGTGACCCCTAAACCTCCTTTGTTACATGGAACTCAAGTTGTACAATTTTAACATTGCGTGTTATCATTCCAATACTACTTTCAAGTTATCTAAAATTTGAGGCATAAATGTACTCGTTAGGAGTACCTTAAAAATGACGTTGAGTCAATCCCTCTCACAAAAAAAGTCCTTGCCTCCCCCAACCAAAAACTGAAATGATGCGCCTGGTCTTCCCTACAACATTGGATAGAAATAAAATCAAAATAAGTGCCTGTAAGTTATTAAAATTGTTTCTACAATTGAATTCTAGAAATGTCCAATAGAGGGCTACCAATTATTCTATGAATTAAATCCTAATTTCAAAAAGTGAAATTTCTTAAACTAAATTGATGAAAGATCCCCTTCCTCTTTTGATAGGAACTAATTTAGCAATAATACTTACATCTTTGGAAACAACTAAAACCTTAACCTCTTTTTAGAAAATGTTTAGGTGGAAATAAAATTTATCCCCTCTACCATTCTTAAAACGTTGTCAAGTGCCTTTTAATATAAATTTGAGTAAAATTAAGTGTTATGGAGTCTCACCTGAATTTTCAAATATTAATTAATTGGTTTGCTTGTTGAAATAAGCCTGACATGCCTGTGATAAAAATAGTAAGTTCTAATTAAATTCCCTTCTTTATTGACTACTAGCTGATATGCCCGGCCTTGCACGGGTGGAGTGTATCAATTTATTAAAATTTTCTCAAGTTACATGCCTAATTTTCTGTAACCATAATTACCAATCATCCTGGTAGTTTTTCATATCCCGGTGTTCCCAGTATTTTTTCATATCCCGGTGCCTTTTTCATCTTGGTGTCCCCGGTGCCTTTTCATCTCGGTGTTCCCGGTGCATTTTCATCACCGTGCTCCCTGTGCCTTTTCCCTCCCGGTTCCAACTGTGTAAATCTAACCTAACCACCCAGTTCCGGTGTTGCACATTTAATTACGACAGTTACCCAATTATCCATTCTAAGTGAAAAAATCCATTAAAATTATTACAGACTTTTGAAATCCCAAAATTTGTAAATACCCCCTGTTTAAATTGAAAAAAAAAATCCCGTTAAACTACACCAAAGAAACAAATTATAAGGTTAAACAACAAATTGATCTAGTGTTATATCATCAACTTTCTAAAAAAACTGCATAATGTAATCTTTACTTTAACCAGTCTAATTCTTAAAACTTTCTATTTCAACTTAAAGTTTCATGGAAAATGAAGTTTTTAATAAGAAAATACTGTTATAAAGTTTTTTATAAGGGCCGTTTTTAATTTTTTAAATTATTAATAACCTTTTTAAAACATTTAAAACAATTTTAGCCAAGTTTTATCTTTAAATACTTTGTTTTATGTTTAAAATTGTTTTTGTTGTATTATTTGCAACAATGCGAGTTAAACAGATCTTCTTTAGTGGAGAAGTAAGGCGATTTTTACAAAAAGGCCTAAAAGGGGGTGAAGGGGTGGTTTTAGAAATTTGGAAAGGATGCCATTGTCTTTCCCCCGTCCCCATACGTATGTGTACCAAGTTTGGTTCGATTCGGACGGGTAGTTTTGGAGAAATTGAGCCAAATCTGTTCCGGACAAACCCAGGAACCCAGGCAGGAACCCAGGGACACCTTCATTATATATAGAGAGATTTAAAACAATTTTAGCCAAGTTTTATCTTTAAATACTTTGTTTTATGTTTAAAATTGTTTTTGTTGTATTATTTGCAACAATGCGAGTTAAACAGATCTTCTTTAGTGGAGAAGTAAGGCGATTTTTACAAAAAGGCCTAAAAGGGGGTGAAGGGGTGGTTTTAGAAATTTGGAAAGGATGCCATTGTCTTTCCCCCGTCCCCATACGTATGTGTACCAAGTTTGGTTCGATTCGGACGGGTAGTTTTGGAGAAATTGAGCCAAATCTGTTCCGGACAAACCCAGGAACCCAGGCAGGAACCCAGGGACACCTTCATTATATATAGAGAGATGACCTTCGCTTTCTTTTATATTAAAGTTAGTTTGGTCTTCGGTTAATAAAGGTTGGACCACATTGATTCAATCTACCCTCCGCCTTTTTTTTTATCCGCCCATGATTGGGGAGCAAATTACCTGAGTTCCAAAATATGTTCCACAGCACTTTTAAGGATATATGATGGCAATAAATTGCAGCAATATTTTTTTTACCCCTAAAGGTAAAAACCCTCGGGAAGGACCTCGCTTTCTAGCTTTGCCCTGAACGGCGGTTTAAATTAATTTACCTCGACCCGGCCGTTTATTGCTTGGTAGTTCTAAGGGTTCGGGTGCGGAGTGTCTGGTGGAGGCATTACTGCCGGGCACTCCGTGAGGCCAGTATTCCTTATTCGCTGTTTCCCATACGGGCTGGGTTGCTGTCGGCGCGTCTTGCAGTTTTTCCAACCCGGCGAGGGGCCTTTAGGGCCCCAGGACGCTTTGTCGCTCTCAGTCTAATGTTATCCTAAAGGTAAAAGAGGAGTACTTAAGTATTTTATGTGTATCCCCTAATCCCCAACTACACTGCTTAAAACAATTAAATGATATTGGTAAATTTGATATAGGTATATCAATTAACTCTATACTTGAATATGTATATTGGCCAGCAAAAACGAAAGAAACTGCAGTGGTTGAAGCATTTTTCATAATCTGAGTCATTTGAGAGCTAAATCCATGCAGTTATCAAAATAATTTTTCTTCCTTTTTAGATCAACATTTAAAAACACATTTTATAAAGTTAAGAAAAAATGCATCAGTACTTAATTAAAAATCCCTTTAAATTATATGGTTTCCCAAGACTGATAGAAACGTTGTGCATCTGTTAGGCATAAAGTCTATCAGGTTAATAATGAGGGGCTTAGGTATTTCTTAAACTCGCCTTTTGGAGAACTTTTCAGCATTTTAACTGTTTGGTCGGTATTGGGTGAACAGCAATTCGTCTCCATAACATGGCCCTGTTCAAGACATGGTGAGAGAACGTGCTGGCCTATCCATTCTTACGATTCCTTCATCCTAAAGGAAATCCTTCACTAAGGTAGCAATGTTGTCAGCAATTATTCTCTTTTAAAGCAAATCGACTCAAAATTACTCCAGATTTCTCTTGCGAACTACTAGAGATGTAAGGAAAATGTCCCCATACCTTTGTTCCATCAGAAACAGTTTATGATAATGTGGGTGAATCTATTTATTCCACTTATATAGATGATGCCCCATGCAACCCCATCTCTGACTCCTTGGATTATTTTGGCTGACTTTGGTTATTTTGTGTTCCTTGTTCCCTTCAGAAATAAAACCCAGGATGAAATGAGAAATGATACTCGGCACAAGAGAGGACATTTCTCCATTAATTTTTCCCCCATTCTCATGCACATTTGTCCACTTCCCTTTTTTCAGGTAGCACGAGTGTGGAGTCTGTTTCTAACTGACTTTCCCGTTTCGTTATAGCCAACAGTAGGTACTATCGGAGAAAATAAGCATTCATGTTTCCGTTTCTTCTGGCCGTCAGTCTGTTATATCGGCCTTCCCCCCCCCTGATTTTTTTTACTGTGCTTGCCCTGGTCGTCATTATGCATTTTCAGCCTCCAAGAGGTATTCCAAAACCTGGAAACCATACTTTATGATACTCCAATGGATTCAGCGACAGTTACTTGAAACTAATCTAGGCGATGAATTAATCTCCAGTTATTCGGGCTCATGTCATTGCTTTTGACAAAACAAAATAATCGTAGCAAAACAGTCATTTATTTTAGTTATTTTCCCATCACTTGTATCCATTCGTTACCCTCCATCGACAATTTTGAAGTCACACATAAAAATTTGCAAGCGGGGACTTAATTCAAGAGTTTTCCATATTTGAACCCATTTGCGCCCATTGCTGCAACGAAATATGCGGGAAATGATGATATATCGCCCAGAATTTCAAATATCCTTTAATTGTTTTGAGCAGTGTTAGTGTACTCCATCAATATTGGTATTATCTGGCATTGTGAAGCTAGAAGTTTGATGTACAGGGTGGTCATAAAATAACGACCCTACTTTAAAATTATCTACAAATGAAACTATTGGTAAAAAATGCATGACATTTTAAAGAAGGTATTTTGAAGGGATGGGAATTTTTTTTAAACCTTCTTAAAGGTCAAATTCCAAATATTTTCTGTGTACCTATAACAAAAAATTAAACGTGAAGCATTTTTAAATGCAATGACCAAAAAGCAAAATTATCTAAGAATTGTTTTAGCTTAGTTTTCTTTAAACCAAAAATCACATTCTACACAAAAACTTGATGTGATACAGCAAAACTGAAAACAGATTTGAAATCAGGCCAAAAAATTAATCCGAAGAAGTATTTCTTGTTGTATCTGTGTTGCTTTATACTACCTGCATTTTTATTTTTTGCATTATTTTTTGCTACCTGCATTTATTGATACTACCTGTAGCATTTATGAGTACGATTTATAACTATAACACAACAAGACCAATGTTAAAAATAATAAATTTCTTTCGGGCGTATAAGCCGTGGCCTGGAATTAAAAACTCCGTACGTTTAATCCGAAACTGTGTCGGACATCCTCAGCGGTTAAAATTTCTGGATGATCGTCTCAATATTGGTAAAGAGACAACTTGAGGAATCTGGTCGCCACACTGTTGTAGTACACTGCGGCTCATAATTAAATGTTTACCCTGAATTTTTGAAATCAGTGGTTTTTGACAGGCCCGTAGTTATGGGAGGGTCTATATGGGGCTGGGAACCATCTGGCAGCTTCATTCCCCCCCTAGAAACAGATTGGAGGGGTACTGAGAATTAAAAAATAAAAGAAACAAACATTAAGGTAAGAAAGGTTAAAGGAGGGGTATATAGGAGGATGGGAGTGGAAAGGAAACTGCGGCTGATAAAATATACAGGGTGGTCCTTAATTCGTGGTACAAACTGGGTAGGATAAGTAGAGTACATCAAGACAAACAAGAATTGGTATAGGTTAGGGGGTCACAAGTGGAGTTCAAGGGGTGAAAATCACGGGTGAAAATTAACAAAAAAAAACCGCATATCTGGGTAGAAAGAGATACAATGGTTCGATTCGTGCACGAATCTTTAACTGTGAAAATCTAACTTACTGCGAAATTTAGCGTTAAAGTTGCAATTGTCCCTTAGTCAGACTCGAGTATTAAGATTTTTTCGTCATGAAATTTCCTATCGCAGTCTATCTATCTACCTACAACGTGTGCCTGTTGCGTTTATTAGTCTGTTTTTGAATAGAATAAACACTTTCATATGATTTTTACATAAAACATTTAATTGGTTTTATGTATAAAATGACGGAATCGAGCCATAATTTCCCCCCGTAATTTTCACCCCTTAAAATCCACTTGCGACCCCCTAATAATACCAATTCTTGTTACTCTACCTACCCTACACAGTTTGTACCAGGGATTAAGGACCACCCTGTATTCTAAAGGAAAATAATGATGAAAAGATGGGAAAAGAAGACGAGGGTTTGAAATAGCTGATAGGTCAGGAATTATTTGAAACGATAGAAAAGAGTAAGGGAAGGAAGGGATAAAAGTTGAAGAAATAGTTAGGAGGGTGGTAACATCTTATGAAAGGAGAGGGGAAAATAGGATGCTAAGGATAATGGATCAGAAAAAGGTAATCGAGTATATAAGAATCTTGGAGGATAAAAAGATAATCAAAGACTCATTTACACTTCTTAATTTTCACTGTTCAGTTCATCATGAGTGATCCTTACAGAAAATTTACGCAGTTGCAATCGGGGGAGTTAAGAGTGAAGACATTTTACTCCTGTCGATTGAAAGGAAAAGTCAGCGAGTCTTAAGAATTTGAGTAAGGGATTGGAAGGGGTTAAAGAAATGAAGGGGAAATACAGGTAAAGGGAGGGATAAAAATGAAAGAGGATAAAAGGGTGCAGAAAATGTTCATTGATCCCGAAATTTCCCAAGAACATAATTTTGTCCAAAATTTACCCAAAAAATGGCTCCATATTTTCATCAAAATTTTCCCGAAAATGCCCTAATATTTTCATTTCATTTCATGTTAGTACAAGAAGTTTTCTTAATTTCTGAACTTTGGCAAGGTTCAGTAATTTTACCAAATAATCCCTAAGTTTTAATTTTTTAAGGACTTAAAAACTTTTTGATTCTTTCTTATATACTTGTCACCTTAGCTCAAAAATTTTCTTTTAGAGTCAAAAATATCGTTGTGATTACACAAAAACGTGCTTTTTATTGAAAATCGCCAATTCCGTCACGGATACGTTATTTTCCTGCATATCAATAAAAATGCTAAGAAAAGCCAATTTTCCGGTAATCACTAAGGAAACTCGTTTTTTTTTCCGCGTATAGATCCGTAGTTTTCACCTAATTTCCGTAGAATATGGAGAGTATGATATTGTCACCAGCCAAAATATTTGTTACTAATAGCAACTTGAATTTGTAGATTTTTTTCTTTATTAAACCTTAGGAAAAATTTCCCCACAACTTCCTGAATTTCCCCCGAACCATGTTCGGGCACCCCTCATTTAGACTTGTTTAACTTTTAATATTCATTTTGGAGAAATCGTCTAAAGTGAAAAGAGTAAATTGTCTTTTTACTCTTTAATCCTTTTCTTTTCTATATAAACTATCGATTCACAAAAGGGAATCACTCAGGGTCAACATTGAAAGTGAAACAGTGCGAATAAGCCTTAAGAAATGTGTGCAATGAAAAGAAGGGGGGGGGGCATAAGAAGATGAGAGGGATGCTGAGGAGATATTTGAAACGTATGTAGGGATGAAAGGGAAAAGGGATAGGAAGAATGCAGGGGGTGATATGTAAGGAAAGAAATTAAAATTTCAAATGTTATCAAGCGATTTCGGTTTCAGGTCGATTCCGACTTATAATTCTTAAATTTTAACCGATTTAAATGAAAAGCGTGATTTTCGTATAATGCGAGCTCGCGTATATTGCCCTAAAGAATAAATTATCACAATTTATTGCATAAAACTGGTAGTACCTATAAAATTGTGTAACATAGGCTATACGAACTTTACTTTCATTTTGATAACTTCTGATAATTGGATAGTCTATACATTTATAACTCAATTCTAACTGTGCACTTGTTTTAGGTTCCACAGAATTATGGCTTACCTGGGGATAGTCTGAAATTAAGCCTTACCGTTTGCTGCTCTTATAACTTTACCAACTACTTACGGTATGTTATTTATTTAATTAGACTTTTTATAACACACTAATTACAAACTGATTTTGGGGATCCGATTATAATTTATTTACTCATTATATGTTTCTTTATCATATTTGAATTGTTTGCAGTTTACACGATATTTACCTTTTGACACTTTAGCAGAAAGATGAAGACTGCTGCTGCTACTATTATGAGAATTGTTAATTTTGTAAGAGCCATGTCATCTTTAGTATTAGTACCTGCATATAAAGTAGGGTGGTCCTTATTTTTGAAGTTTTGAAATGTATTGCTCTCACCCCCTAAATTTGTTCCATTATATCTAAAAATAATTCTGGTAAAATTTTATCACTTTCAAATGATATTTACTGGTAGCTCAAGGAAGTTAAAGTTTGAAAAATGTGGGGAAAATGACCAATTTTCAGAATTTTTCAAAAATATATTTCAAGATTTATATTGTGATAAAACTGGTTCAAATGTGTTATTTAGAACTTATTTAGATGGCTTATATTTTTTATGTATATTAACTACTCTATAGACCCTATAAATTATGAGT
Organism: Tetragnatha montana; assembly: GCA_963680715.1. NCBI lineage: Eukaryota > Metazoa > Arthropoda > Arachnida > Araneae > Tetragnathidae > Tetragnatha > Tetragnatha montana. Next base: position 22,723,800 of record OY796683.1, read on the forward strand.
AAAAAGTATACTACTCGGGGACGTCCACTCACCCCAAAGCTTATATAATGCACTAAGGGTGGACGAAAGGAATTAAATTCTGAATTTCTTCGAATTAACTCCCTTGAATGATGTCATTTGGTGTTAGTTAAATTGATATTTTAAATTATAAAGGCCAGTGAAATAACAATAATAAGGCCTTTCACTGAACTTTCAATGTAAAAAGTGCTTTACTAGAAAAATACTCATTTCTAACTAATCAAACCTAAAATTTTTCTTAAAAAAAGGAATTGTTGTACTTTTTTAGATAAAAAAATTTGAAATACCTCTGAAACTTTTATAGGTTTCATTTTTTTATTTGTAGAACTTAATTTTAAACCGTTCAGATCGGATGACATGGATTATTCCTATACCAGAAGTGAAAATCGATTTTCTTTTATAATATTATGAAAATTCCTTCTTTTTAACGTATTAGGGGAAAAGTGTAAATAAAAACTTAATTTCTTCAAAGTATCAACATAAATTAACCAGTATTTAACAATTTTAATAACTATAAAAAAGATAATCTATTTTCACTTCTGGTATAGGAATAATCCATGTCATTTCCTATCTGAAAATGAAAAACGTATCCTAAAAATGAAACCTATAAAAGTTTCAAAGATATTTGAAAGTTTTTGATCTAAAAGAGTACAACAATTCATTTTTTAAGACAAATTTTGGGTTTGATCAGTTAGAAATGAGTACTTCTGTAGTAAAGCACTTATTACACTAAAAGTTCAGTCAAAGGCCTCATTATTGTTATTTCACTGGCATTTATCATTTGAAATATCAATTTAACACCAAATGGAATCATTCGAGGGAGTTCCTTTGAATAAATTCAGAATTTAATTCCTTTCGTCCACCCGTAGTGCATTATATAAGCTATGGTGAGTTGACGTCCCCGAGTAGTACTTTTTACTCATAATTTATAGGGTCTATATAGAGTAGATAATATAAATAAAAAATATAAGCCATCTCAATAAGTCCTAAAAAACACATTTGAACCAGTTTTATCACAATATAAATCTTGAAATATATTTCTTTTTAAATTCTGAAAATTGGTCATTTTTTCCACATTTTTCAAACTTTAACTTCCTTGAGCTACCAGTAAATATCATTTGAAAGTGATAAAATTTTACCATAATTATTTTTAGATATAATGGAACAAATTTAAGGGGTGAGAGCAATACATTTAAAAACTTCAGAAAATTTCAGCTAATAAGGACCACCCTAATATAAAGCTTTTATGATTTAGTTATGAGATCTTATTTAATTTAACTTTAAGGTCAGCTAATATTTCCAAGACACCCATAGTTATTGTAAATGTGGTGTCTATTTAGAAGGTGACATGGATTAAGCTAGGGATTTAGGATTCTTTGTTGTAACCCATTTTTGTTGGGCACTGGTAATAAAGAGAAGTCTGCAAAGGAAAAATTGTTTTGCGATACATACAACACAAACAAAGATACTTCTAAAGATTTCTAATGTTTAAAGCATCTCCTTTTTGCTAAGTGTGATGATATCTCCATCGGATCCTCAATTCAGTAGTCTTGGTTACCAAAAGAGCATTGACTAATAACTGAACTACTTAGAATGGCAGAGTTCCAAGTCCACTTAAAATTAAATTTCTGTAATTGAAAGTTTTTTACAACAACGTCTGTGTTTCTATAAAGAAGTCACTTTTGAAGAGCTTATTTCACATGCCAACTTATTGAATAAATGACTTGTGCTCTATTTGAGAGAGTATAGAGTATTTGAAAAGAAACGTCCAAATGCATACTTGAATTTGTTATTTTTGGATTAGACCATTTGCATTCTGAGCAGTTCAATTACGTTGTTGTACCCTAACTCTTGATCATCGCAACTCAGTTTTATAAACATAGTATGACTTTTATAACTAACTAACTTTATCTTGCGAAAAACATTGAAATGATTTTTCAAAGTCCTGTTACACAAGCCAACACTGTAAAATCATGATAAGTAACGTGCTAATGAGGTGTTTTTGATGCTAATAGACGACATTAGTGTGACGTCACTTGCTTGTTTGGAAACGTTGATTCTATCCGTGATTGGTTCCGTGATTGGAAGTAAATCCGTACGGATCCGTACGGAACCAATCACTGATGGAATCAACGTTTCCAAACAAGCAAGTGACGTAATGACTAATGTCGTCTATTTCAAATCTGTCTTTAGTTTTCTCAATCACGTCTAGTTTTTGGATTAAGCGAAAAGTAAATATTAGCCCTCAAGTGCTAAATAATTATGAGTACAGAAAGTGCTTTCCTTAATTTAATCCAGTGTGGTCCAACCTGCGGGCCGCATGCGGTCCTTGCAGAGATTTTTAAGGCCCTCGACCAGAAAATATGCTTTTTACAATCGAATCCAATTATTAGGGTTTTCAAAGCGGAAATATGTTAAAAACCCGCATTTACAGGTCCAGCTTTTCAAAATAAAAATTGAGGAAGAATCACTCTTTAACTAATCTAATATTTTTCTCTTAAAAATCAAAATTAAACAAAAAACATTAAAATTGACCCTAATTATGGGTGACTAGGGTAAGGCTATAACGTGAGGTGCACAAGAATCCAGTTTTTTAATTTGGGGCAATGGTTTATTCATTTAAAAATAATACTTCCCAGTTTTACCCTTTATGCTTATGGTGTTTATGCTGATTTAGAAGTGTTTTGCTTAAAGAAGTTATAGGAGAGACTGTTGTACCTTCGGACACCGAGTTTTGTTGTTGTTTCTTATCCTCCTTTAAAAAATGTCTGACGAAGTCAAAACAATTCCATCATGCTGATGATCCTCAGGAAGTCCAATACAAGGAGGAATCGAGTAGACATCCCTCCCTGTGAGTCCCAAATAGTCGAGCATATGTTCGAGAGAAGCCTGATGGTTTTGGCATTTTATGCAGGTAGTAAAATGTCTCACTTCTATTTAAGTGAGACACTTGGTGTGTCCCCAAACAAGTCTAGGTAGGGCACACCGAGTTTTAAAATTCGGAAATAAACAGAAATTTGAATTGGTGGTTGAAATTTAATTTAAACCGATGTTATCTAGTTATTAACGGTGAAATCATCTGATTGAATTGAAATTTTAAGTAAATATAAATTTAATCATTTTAGATGCTTAAAGTTACTTTTAGTGCATCACTACCATACTTACATAATAAACATGTTTCTTCCCATTTAATGATGACATGATTAATCATGGTGAATGCATGGTGAATTCCCGATATTTTTATCAAGTTTTGATGATAAAAGTCACCAGATCTTAATCCTTTAATTTTTTTTATACAATTAATTTTGAATGTCAAAGTAGCATATGATGTAACGTCTGACACTAAAAAGGCACAGGACACCAAAACGCAGCGAATGCGCCAAACATGGCGCATTGGATGAATAATAGTGGCGCATTTGCATTAGTCTGCTACCTAATTAAATTAAAACTGCTTATCTCAGTTACAAGACTATGATTTTTGAGTAAATTACAATGCTAGAGATCAGAATGTGCGCTGAGAATAGTAGAAATATGATTAAATACAGTAAAAGTATTTTAAAAAATATTCCAGAAAGAGCCGTTTTTAGGATTTTGTAAAAGAAGAAATTTCTTTCACTCCTTTAAAAAAACGTATTTGCTTTTGAACTTTGTTTAAGTGAGATATAATACAGAGCCGTCTTCTCAAGTGGGAAGTTAAAATTTAACCCCCTTAATGTTTTGATGACAAATCAACTTTTTTTATTGATAGGCAATTTTCTGCGATCTCTTCTCGGGTCTGTCACCCAAAAGTTCCTAAATATACAAAAATAAGTTAAAGATAATAGATCCAAGGGTGTCGAATCCCTAAAAAGTGTATCCTAAGACCCCCATTTTTGTATGGAACTCAGGTATTTTAAAAATGTTTTAGAAAAGGTTTTTTAATTTCTACTTTGTGGTACTGAACGGTGTAGGGGCCTTAAAAGGGGGATACTTGACATAAAAAAGGAGGGATAAATAAAAACCCAGAAAATGGTTGTGAATATCCCTTAGCAACATTGATTGGGATTAGTCACATATATTCTCCGGCTTGTGTGCTTGATCTCAAGGATCCGCTTATAAACCTTCGTCAAGTAAGACGGACACAAACATAATTTTTACTGACTCGGAGAAAGAGAAAATACACATAGGTACAACAATGGCTAGAAGGGGATAGTGCGTTTATCGCCATAGAACCGTGAACAAATTTCTATTTTCGAAAAGGAGGAGACCACCAGTTGTGAGTTCAAATACGAGGGAGTTCGAAAACATATTAACACTTTGATAAAGGTTTAAGCATTTGTTTGTTTTAACACTGGACAAGTAAAGAATTTAAGTATTTTTATATTCTTCACGGCACAGACAAAACAGTGGCTCGCGAAGATATTAAAAAATTTGGGGAAATAGTGTGTCACGTTATCAATGAGATTTTAGTGCCCCGTCCGGCGTCCATCTTCTTCTAACTTAGTTTTCTGAAAACTTGATACTTTTTTTTACAATTTCATTAATGATTTTGAAAAAAAAAGCGTAATATTTCATGAGGGCCAATCTCTGTTTAGATGCCTGAATGAGAGTAGCATATCCCCTCCTATTGATGCTGTTTCTTAATTAAGAACCAGTTTCATTAAATAGCTTACAAATTTGTACGATTCTCTTTTCATTGAGGTTTTACATGTAGCTTTTTTGGGATTTTGTAAATTTTTCCTGAACAAATTGATCCTAGGATTTTGAAAATGACCTTGAGTTGCAAAATACGTTAAAAGTCCAATTTAAGGGAGAAACCCTAAACATTTTCTGGGCCGAACCCCCTATATTAATTTAAAGTTTTCACTACTGAGACTTACTCTAGAATCAGTGTTTCCCAACCTTTTTTGGTCCATGTCCCACCAAAGCCTTTCTAAATTTTCCATGCCCCCATGTCCTTTATTTTTTTCGAAAATCCTTCTTGAAAAGTAAATAAAACCTGGTGGTCCATGCCCCACTTGGGGGGGCAATTTGGTTAAAAATTTTCAAATTGCTCCCCTAGAAATTCATATTGCCCCCCGGTGGGGCGTACGCCCCACGTTGGGAAACGCAGCTAGATCTAGATAAAAAAAAAGAAACAATTTGTACGACTGTCTATACAATTTTTTTTTCTGGAAAATGTAGTTTAAATGACATAGGATGGGCACTTTAAATAGTCGAATTGTGATTTCATCTGCCTTAAAAAATTAAAAGTTTACTTTTCTCCAAAGGTACAACAGTCTCCCCTACATCATTGGATAAAGCAATATTAAATCAAAATAAATGTCTGTAAGTTATTAAAATTATTTCAACAATTACATTCTAAAAATGTCCACTACAGGGCCACCAATTGTATGTCTATGAATTAAAACCCAATTTTTAAAAGCGAAATCTTTAACTACATGAGGAAAGATCCCTATCATCTTTTTATAAGAACTAATAGTTTAGCAATAATACTTACATTTGGAAACAACAAAATGAATTCAATCGTTTGCAGTTGAAATAAGCTTGCTCTGACTGTGTTAAAAATAATAAGTTCTTATTAAATTTCCTTCTTTATTGACTGGCCTTCACTTTCTTATACTAAAGTTAGTTTGGCGTTCGGATTACTGAAGGTTGGACCACACTCATTTAATCTACCCAAGGTTGTGTTAAAGGGGGGGAGGGCGCCGCATTCAGGTATTTGAGAAACGCAAAATTTGTGTCCGAACTTTTTTTTGCAATTTAAAATTATTTTAGAATAATACTTCGTTGATTCTTCAATACTTTCGAACGGAACCACGATGAACGTGTTCAGGGAGGCGCCAAATTTGTGCCCGAACATTTTTTTTTTTGCAATAAAAATTATTTTAATGAAAATTTAAAATAATGAAAACAAATATATTTGGGAGGGGGTGCTAAAATAGCCATCCGCCCCGGGCGTGGTTCTTCCACAACACTTGTCTAAATCAATCCTCCGCCTATGTTGATCTTGATTGGTGAGTAACCTACCCGAGTTCCAAAATATGTTCCACATAATAATGGCAATAATTGCAGTAATTTTTTTTAACCAAATGGTAAAAAAGGAGTACTTAAGTATAGTCCGACCGCCTCGAGAAAAACTTTGACAGAAAAACAAAACTTGGAAAAGAAGTTCAAATCTAAATGATAATCACACAAATTTGGGAAAATTACAGCGTTATACCATCACCCCCAAAATTTATGGGGAATAATCCGTTCGAAATGTATTTGGACGGTAAAACCGGCAGTTGGTGCATGCGCCGTAGGTCTCGCGGTTCCGGCGCTCCAATCAGAATCGTTATCGGGCGAGTGCCGGGTAAACAAGACTAGAGTTAGAGAGTATATCTGCCGGGCAAATAGACAGTGCCTAATCCGTTTCCGTAACAATCATCATGCTATTGTACGACAGTGCTTCTCAAACTTCCAGTAATAACGACCCCCTTTTCAATCATAATATTCGTCTCGCCCCCTTTCAGAAAATAGCACATAATGCAAAAATAATAAAGTTTTACGCTAAAAATACGACAGTAGTACGAAGTGTAGGACAGATTTTTGAAGGGGTTCCCAGAGAAAGTAACTGAAGTAAGTTTAGAGAAAGTAAGTTTTTAGAATTCTATTCCATGGGTATAATGGATTAGGGGGACGTCCATAAATTACAATTATTGGCGTTTTTTTTTCCAAATTTTGGACCCCTCCCACCCCTTGGTGAGATTTGGCTGGACCCCCCCCTCCCCCTCAATATCTCAAGTGAGATTTTCTCAATAACTTTTAAATAAAAAAATCTTGACTAGGTGAAACACAAGACAAGAACTAATCAACATAACGCTTAACACTCACATTGCATAAATTTTGAAACAAATAAATGTTGAAATTAATCTATGGTCTTATGTAATTATGACGACTGACTGGCTAGTGATTCCCTGTTTGGACTAATTGCGCATTTTCATAAACTTTTGAAAAAAAAAGAGAAAAAGCGCATATTATCTAAACTAAAAATTGATGTGAGATTTTAATTGACTCTCCCTCCCCCTTGGTGAGATTCTGCTTAACCCCCTCCCCCTTTTTGACCTCACGTAATTTATGGGCATCCCCTAGATATAGCTTTTTAGAAATTTTAAATGTAAAATTTGAACCTTGCTCAATCAAATATTTAGGTAAATATAAATTTGTAAGCGAAAAAAAGGGTGTGAGGGGCCTTCCTCCAGAAAATTGTTAAATATTAGAATGCACAAAAAGTTTTTTTTGACTGGGGAACCCGAGTGTTCATGGTCCCTTTTCTGGAATCGTAGAATAATTTTACAAAGTATTTTGACACTTCAAAATTAATTTTTGACGTTTGATTCAAAAGTTAGGTCTAAAAAACAAAACAAACGAATTTCGGCAACTTCTTTGTAACAGTAATTCGCGAACCACTTACAAAACCTTCAATGACCGCTTTTGATCTCATGAATACTGGTTAGGATTGCTGAAGGGTAATGGGGGGGGGGGTCTGGGGGTACTCCCCCAAGAAATTTTAGTGGGATGAAAGTAATTCTTATGCTCTTTCTTGGGGAGTCACGAGAATACATACGGCATCCGCTCAAAAATTATTTTACTATTTCCTATTGATTGGAATTACTACACTGCACTGGTCAAAACAATTAAAGGATATTGGTGATTTTGATACATATTGGAAAGGAAAGGAAATATTTACACTGGTTGAAGCATTTTGGGTCATTTAAAAGCTAAACCCATGCAGTTATTGAAAGAAAAAATTTTATTTTTACTCTTTTTGATTGAAATTGGAAAATGCACATTTTGTGTGGTTAAGAAAAAAAGTGAAAAATCTATCATTTTTAATTAAAAATCAATTTTGGTTGGGGGTAGGGTTTCCCCGGATTAATAACAACCCATACTTGCCAACTCTCCGGATTTTGGCGGGAGACTCCGGATTTTCGCTCTCTCCTCCCGCCCTCCGGATTTTCCCCGAAAATCTCCCTCTTTCTCGGTTTTCTCCCGCTTTTTTTCGGAATTCCTGTTTTTTTTTTCGAAATATGCATAAGGAAAATGCGAAATGTGTGGAAAATAACCAAAAGTGTAATACAGAATGATCAGACGGTAAGTATTGCTGAATGCCTTTTTACAGCATTCTTATTGGAGCATAATTTACCGATCAGTGTGGAGGACCATTCCGGAGCTCTCTTCAGAAAAATGTTCCCGGACCATTGCGATTGGTTAAATTTTTATTTTGAGCACATATTATCTCTTTATAATTGGTTTGCGATGGGCTATACATCGATAAAAATTTCTCCTGATTTCTATGGAAAATCTCCTGATTTTTGACTTTCAGAGGTTGGCAAGTCTGACAACCTTGTGCACCTGTTTCCTGTTTCCCATCAAGTTTGTTAATTTATTAATGAGAGGCTGGGGTATTTTCTCAAATTCTCATTTTTGAGCATTTTCCAGCACTTGAACTGTTTGAGAGGTATTGGAAGGGCAGCAATTCATCTCCCTAGCATGTCCGAGACGTGTTCTATTGGATTCATGCCGGGAGAACGTCCTGGTCAATCCCATTCTTGCAATTTCTTCATCCTGAAGGAAATCATTCACTAAGGTAGCACAATGTTATCTGCAATTATCATCCCTTAAAGTAAAATTATCACCGTTTTCTCCTAAGCGAGGGTCTACCAGAGGTGTAAGAATATTGGCCTAGTAACTCTTTACAGCCAGAAATGGTCCCTTGGGATATGGGGGGTCTTTATTCTATTGATAGAGATGCTGCTCTTTACCATCACTCCACCCCTCCAAATCTGACTCCTTCATGCACACAATTATTTTGTGTTCCTTGGTCCCTCCTGACAAAAATCAGCTGTTATCAGGTTGAACTGAGAAACGAGAGGAGTCAGATTTGGAGGGGTGGAGTGATGGTATAGAGCAGCATCTCTATCCATGGAATAAAGACCCCCCCACATCCCAAGGGACCGTTTCTGGTGGTCCAGAGTTATAAGGCCAATATCCTTACACCTCTGGTAGACCCTCACGTAGGAGAAAACGGTGATAATTTTACTTTAAGGGATGATAATTGCAGATAACATTGTGCTACCTTAGTGAATGATTTCCTTCAGGATGAAGAAATTGCAAGAATAAGATTGACCAGCACGTTATTCCGGCATAAATCCAATGGAACACGTCTCGGACATGCTAGGGAGATGAATTGCTGCCCTTCCAATACCTCTCAAACAGTTCAAGTGCTGGAAAATGCTCAAAAATGGGAGTTGGAGAAAATACCCCAGCCCCTCGTTAATAAATTAACAAACTTGATGGAAAACTGGTGCACAATGTTGTTATCAGTTCATAGTAACCCTATCCCCAATCGAAATCGATTTTTAATTAAGTAATGATAGATTATTCACTTTTTTTCGTTAACACCCAAAATATGCATTTTCCAATTTCGATCAAAAAAAGTAAAAATATTTTTTTTTTCTTTTAATAACTGCAAGGGTTTAGCTTTTAAATGACCCTGAGGTTATGAAAAATACTCTTCAACCACTGTAAATAGTTAATTTCCTGTCCAATATGTATCAAAATCACCAATATCCTTTAATTGTTTTGACCACAGTGTATTTCATTTGGGAAGGATGAAATAGTTTCTAAACCCCCTCCACTTAAGGTTACAACGTTTTAGAAATTGTAAGGTAGGATTTGCATCTATATTATCATATGTGAAAAATTGGCGATAAAATAGTTCTAAGTGCAAAAGGGGGTTCATTTTCCTCCAGAAAAAAAATGTGAAAATTTGAACATAAAGAACAGGTTTTAATTTCAGTTTTCTCCAGTAAGTCCAAATTTCGGGAGGGCCTGGACCTTGGCCCGCGCCCTAGGGGGTGCGCCCCACAGTTTGAGAACCGCTGTTGTACGACGTCGAATGTTTTTCTCGTGGCGGTCGGATCATAACATTTTACATAAACTCTTGGTTATATAAGAGCTAAATCTATGCAGTTATCAAAAGAAATTTTCTCTTTTTAGATCGACATTTAAAAACACATTTGATGCAGTTAAGAAAAAAAATGCATTAGTACTTAATTGAAAATCCCTTTCGATTGGTGGTATGGTTTCCTAAGACTGATAATATAGGCAATAAAGTCTATTGTTATCAATGAGGGTTTTGGGAATTTATTTAACACCTCTTTTGAAGCATTTTTTAAGCATTTTAATTGTTTGGTAGGTATTGGGCGGATAGCAATTCGTCTTTCTAACATGTCCCTGTTGAAGACATGGTGAGAGAAAGTGCTGGCCAATCCATTCTTAAGATTCCTTCATCCTAATGGAAATCATTCACTAAGGCACCAATATCCTCCTTGAAAGTAAAACTACTCAAAATTACTGCAGATTTTTCTACTGCGAACTACGAGGGGTGTAAGGAAAGTGTCCTGTCCCTTCCTCTCTCCCAATAAAAACTACACTTGCGAAATATATCTCGACTTTATTTTTGCAATTAGTCCGGTTCACTATGACGAATCCCAAAGTTAGCATTTTTATCAAGATTTTAAATTCAGTATGTTGTAGAATATTGAGTGTGAAGCATTTTTAAGTAATTAATGAACAAAAATCAAAGTTAAATTTTCATTACTTAAGTTAGTTTTCTATAAACAAAAAAAAAATATTTTACACGAAAACCTGACGTGAACAAAAACTGAAAGCAGATTTGAAATCAGCTCGAATAATTGACCCGCAAAACATTTTTTCTTATTTTACCTGTGTTGTCATTTAAATATCTGACAAACGTATGAGCAGGTGGCTATATTAGGAAATGGGAGGGATTACTACTTGCAACATGTATGAGCTCTATTATAACTATAACACTCTGATAAAACGAGACCAGTGATGTACACACTGTGGGGCATACTAATTATAACCTGAATTCTTTAAAATATTCAAGTATAAGGTTTGATAGGCCCGTAGCCATGGGGGGGGGGGTCAGATGGGGTTGAACCCCACCTGGCAGCTTCATTTGTGTCCCTCCCCCAGAAATAGATTGGAGGGGTACTGAGAATTAATGTGTAATAGAAATTAATGTTAAAGGTAAAGAAAGATTTGAGCGTGTTAAAGAAGAGAATGAGAGTGCAAAGGAAGCGGAAGATAGAGTACAATAGAGAAGCTCTTATGAAAACCAGCTGTTTTAGCTTTCGAAAGAGTCCACTTCTTGAAAGTCCCTAGTGGTCAGGGCCGTATCCAAAGGAGGGGTTTTATGGGTTCAACCCCCCCCCCCCCCGGAATTTTGATATTAATTGAATCGTCAGTTAGAAGAAGGGAATAAGTCCAAAAACCAAATTTTGAGAAAATTGAGAAAGAAACCTGTATAAATAATGGAATTTTTGTTGTATAACCACCAAATTTTTACTGGAAATTCAGGAACTTATTTATAAAATAGGGAAAACTTTGGAAAAAATATAAGTGCATTCAAAATATTTTACAGTTGGAAAAAGTTGATGGACATTTTCAACCTTGTGAAGGAAAATCTTAAATCCATCGTTTAAATTATATTTCTACTATCACAGCACAAAAGTAAGAAATAGACAGCCCAAGACAAATAAAATTCAAAATTATTATGAACTTTGGTCTTAAGGCAGTATCAATGGAGTAAGTGAATATGAATGGAGTCAAACATTCCCTTGAAAAAAAAAATTTAAAAGCACTTTTAAATTTTATTTTGGCTTAGTTTTCAGCACAAATAATAAGAACAGAAAGACAAATTAATTTCAAATTAACTAAAAAATACAATGTATGGACATCGATTTCGGAACTTAAAGGGGCTTTATCTCCCTATAGGGGGTAGTTATTTTCCCCCTCTTTCCACTCATGTATAGAGCAAAGCTTGGAGATTGTTTTGAGCACAAAAAGTAAAAGCATTTTTATACTTATTCCCTTTTTCCAACTGACGATTCAATTTTTATACTATTTTTCCATTTAAAATTCTGCAACTTACAAGGAACATACTTTTCGGGTTAACCCAGGGTGGCTAACCTAATGCATACCCGCATACCATGCACCAATAATTTGACAGACTAGTTCAGATGAGCCTTATTACAAAAGTCCAATGTTTATTGTTCGTAAGGGATATTCACAACAATTTTCTTCCCCGTTTCAAGGCCCTCCACTGGGTTATGTCAGAAATTTGGAAATGATGAAAACCTTTCTTCAATATTAAACTTGAATTTTTTATAATACTGAGCTTCAAACAAAAATGGGGGTCTTGAGATCCCCCGGGAAGTATTTGGAATTCGATATTTTGGAATTAAATTTGGAGTAGAGCTGTAACTCTTTTTTAGGCATTCAGAACCTTTTCAGTGACACACAAGAGGATCACTTTGTACACCGCGGAAAATCAATGAATAGTCATCAAAACTTCAAGGGGGTTAAATCTTAACTCCCCCTTGGGATATGGCCCTGCAAATTTGCATGTCACTTATTCATTGTCCAAAAGAAAATACGGGTTTTTAAAGGCACAGAAAGAGACATCTTTACCAAAATCCTGGTAACGCGGTGCCCGGTGCTCTTAAATGTCTTTAAAATTTATTTTTAATTCTTACTAAATACATTTGATCAAATTTATGTTACTCTCAACCAGTGTTATTTCTAGGATTTTTTTTGGAGAAGTAAAAATACTCCCTGACTTTTTCAGGAGGAGTGAAATTCAATGATGAGGAATGAAGTACGGAAATAGCATAAACTACATATAAGAGACAAAATTTCTATTAAAAACGCTTACTTTTTTATGGACAAAATGAAATTAAAAAAAAAATGAGGGTGCTATTTTGGGTTTCAATCAAACTAACTCCAATAAAACTATCTAAGCATCAGATAAATGAAAAAAAAATACTATTGCTATGTGAAAACAAAATTATACAGTATGATGATTAGGATGCCGTGGCTCTTAGTGAAAAATTCAAAGAGTGAAAATACTCCCGTCTAGTTTTTTAAAGAGTAATCCCGATTTTCAAAGAGTGAAATACTCTCTCAGAGGAGTTAAAAATATATCTGGCTCTCAACACACTCATTTTGATTTTTAAGCATAATATATTTTTTTAATGGCAGGTAATTTTTGAACCGTTACAGCTGTAACTTAAGTCCATTAACCCATATAATGCCGAAGCAGTACTTACTTTGCGTTACCCAATGGGCACCTGTGGACCGAAGCCACAGAGGTGAAGCACTGTTGCCCACGCCACACACATTCACACAGGCACAGCCCCTTTTTACAGGGGGGCCACATTCATTCATCACACACATAAGAACAGAAACTAGATGCTCTAACCACTTGGCCAGTACGTCGGCTTAATAATATTGACTCAGAAAAATTCGTTTTGTAACTGAAAGATAAACAGTTTTAATTTAATTTCGAATGAATAGATGCTGTTTATTAAATTAGTTAAATGACTGATGTGCCACTAGTATTCATCCAATGCGCCATGTTTGGCGCATGCGCCACGTCATGGACAACCCTGGGTTAACTCAAAGGGTCTAAAAATAGGTCTAAAACACTGACTACTTATAAGCCTAAAATTTCAAAAAAAAAAATCAATTTCTAGGATATCACCCCCACATCCACCTTGATATTTTTTAACCCCTATTGATACTGTTTTTCCTAGAAAATGCTGTCGCTTTTAAAGCGTAGTCCTCTTTGGTGGCTTTCCAAAGGGCCTCTAAATAAAATAAAACACTACTTTTAAGGGACTAATTACAAAAGTTTTTTTGAGGCTTGGAGTACCTCTCAACCCCCCTTTGAAATTCTTAAACCTATTCATATACTATCTGTCCTTGAAAATTACTGAAGTGTATTAACCAAAAGTGTCTCAAAATGACCTAAAACTTCTTTGAGGAACAAATTTCAAAGTTTTTATGGGGGGAGGTCCCCCAGACCCCGCAATTTTTACCAAAAGCTGAGATTGGTTACAAACTTTGACCTTGAGTGCACCAAAGTTCAAATCCTTTGTATAAGTGATAAGTTCTCTGAATCTTAACATGTACAAATACTCGTCAAGGGGTACATGTGAAACAATGTTGAGTCAACCCCCCCATCCTCCAAAACAAAAGTGGTTGCGGCCCGCTAGTGGTCACCAAGTAGGAACTTTTTTTTATTTTCAGTGAAATGTTTTACCTTTGTTTTAATTTTTTTATCCAATGGGAGGGTACTGGATTTATCATCCTTGACCACTCCTTTGTTTTAATTAAACAGCGGAGAGATCAGCTGTAAAATAGTGCCAACTCTGCTACTGTTCAGGACTTTTCGCCAAAGCTAACGCTTTCAAAAGCTGAGAGTCCCGGTTTTTATAAGAGCTTCTACTGTAGATGAAAGGAGAAAGAATATGCAAAAGATGCAAAAAAGTAGACGAGGGTTTGAAATAACAGATAGGTCAGGGATTTGAAATTGCAGAAGAGTATGAGAGTGAAGGGATAAAACTGAGGAAATAGTAGTTAGGAAGGAGGAAATATGTAAAAGGGAAGGGGAAAAAATTAGATGCGAGGGATAAAGGATCTGAAAGGTAATAGAGTATATAAGAATCGTGGAGGATATAAAGGTAATTAAAGGCTCATTTACACTGTTTCAATGTTTATCATGTATGATCCTCGCCGAAGAATTTCGCCAGTTTTATAGGATATCGGTGGGGAGAAACGTCATTTTACACTTTTTATTTTGGATGGTTCCTCCAAAATGAAGATCGAAAGGGAAAAGTCTAAATGGACCTTAAGAATTGGAATGGGGAGAGGAAGTAGATTAAAGAAAATTACGTATTAAAGAAATAAGAGAGGAAATATATTGTTATATAGTGCTGTCCTTTAAAAACAACTCACTCCAAAATGTGCCCTAAAAGCAACCCATTGAGATTTTTTTGATTACGTAATTTAAGTAATATTAACATCGCATATATACCCTGTCTTTTTATGCCATTTAGAGTGGCAGGGATGTAAAAACTAGTTAAAAATTGTTTATTTACTTATTTTTTAAATAAGCAGAGATACTGTAGATTTTCGGCAAAAAATATGGTTTAGATTTACAGATTTTGATGGTTTAAAGTCTTTATAACATACCTTTTTAAAGAAATTTTCACGCGTTTTTATGTTAGCCCATTACTATAAGAATAAAATATATTAAAATTTTAGCTCAGTCCGCCAATTAGAGTCGTTACTGTAGTCTTTGAAATCAGGGGTAAAAAAACCCAACCCAATAGAAGCTAAAAAAAAAAACATTGTCTTTTCTATAAATGACAAAATAAATAAAAGTTTATGAAAAATATTTAATATTACCCATGATATACTGCCAATTATGCAAATATAATGCTTGTTTTAATGATTCTTGGATTTTTTTTATTAGTATTTTTAATAAAAACTCAATGATGCCAAAAAACACCCATTTCCCATGCAAAGATAGCATTTTACTAGAATTTCCCTTGAAAACGGGTTATGGAAAGTTAATAGTTGGAATTGAAATAAAATATAAGTGCCATTTATCATGTTTTTTCTTTTTTTAAAAGAACTTTTAACTACAGTAATACCCCGACTTACGCTACCCCGATTTACGCGAATTCGGAGTTACGTGGTTTTGAAAATTTTCAATTTTTTTTCCTAATTGTCTTAAAATATCGCACAACTCCCAACCATTTATTTGCTCAAATATTCTTATTGCATATTCCTTTTTCCGTCAGCCAAGTTCTTTCCAGTTCTACGGAATGCGAACATTATATATCTTAAAAAAGGTGAAAATTAAAGAATACTAGTTCTCACTTGATAAAATAAATTCCGATTGAATCATGTTCTGAAACATTTCCCCGGTGTTCTAATCTTGATGCGAATAAGAACTTAGTTCATTGCATTTGTAGATTTCAAAATGCCGTCTACACGAACTAAAAGTGATTCTTCAGAATCAAATAAAAAGCGGAAAACTTTATCGCTGGAATGTAAATTAAATTTAATCAAAGACTTTGGATGGTAAATTTAAAGTGTGTGAATTAGCCAAGAAATATGATCTCCCGGAGTCAACAGTGAGAACAATTTTAAAAGACAGGCAAAATTCTCGAAGCTGTAAAAAACGGCTCAGTCCCTAAACTCCAACATTCCCACCTATCGCGTAAGTCCGGGGTATTACTGTATATTGTTATCTTAATTTTTAAGTATTTTAAAGCATGTTTTTTTTTTGGGTACATGGGGTTTTTTTTAGTAAAAATGTGGGTTTTTTTTAAATTCTTACTTGATTGACTGCCAATTTGTAATGGAGAGTTGAAATTAAAAATGCTAAGCACTAAAATGTTAAGGAGGATGAGCCGTTACAACAGTTTTTTTGTTAGATTTAATTATCCTTTTTATTAAGCTTTTTTTTGGTGAAAATATAAAATAATGGGTTGTTTTTAAAGCATTATAAGGGAAGGGAGGGATAAAGATGATAGAGAATTGTGGCTCATTTAGAATTCTCAGTTTTGATATAAATTTTGGAGGAATTCTCCTAAGTGAAAAGTTTGAATTGTTATTTAACTCTATACTCCTTCACTTTTATGTGCAAACTATAGCGATTCACACGAGTGAACCACTCAGGATGAACAGTGAAACAGTGTGAATGGGCCTTTAGGAGATCTCAAGGGGGGATATTTGAGGGAGTACCTAGGTCGTTGGACCTTCAAACTCCGGTATAACTAGCCTCACTGGGTGAGGCTTGAGCTGAGCTGTACAGAACGTGTGACTGAAAGTCACGGTCAGCTGAGGAGTGGCTAGCTTGATGCTAACCCCCCTCTTGATTTCCCCAAGTGACCTTGGCACTCATTTTATCGACCCCGGAGGGATGAAGGGCTGAGGAAAAGGATAAAGGAGATAAGAATAGAAAGAGTAGTAAGAGAAAGAGGGGCATAAGAGGATGCGAGGGATGCTAAGGAGATTATTGAAAGGTATGTAGAGATGAAATTTAAAAAAAAAGGATGAGAGGAATTCTGAGGATGATAAAGAAGGGTAAAATACGAGGAAGGAAATTAAAATTTAAATTGTGATTCAGCGATTTTGGTTTCGGGTATATTCCGACCTATATTACTTAAATTTTAACCGATTTCAATGAAAAGCGTGACTACCGTATAAAGCGAGTTCGTGTATATTACCCTCTAAAGAAAAAGTGGTAAAAATTTTTGTATGAAAACGGGTATACTAGAATGCAACGTTACTAGACCTTGGAGAAACAAAACAAAGAAAGTAGTTTCCAGCGTGGTGGCTGAATTTTTAGTAAAATTAGGAACTTCAATTTAGAAATATGATTTGTTTGTTAAAAAGTTTTTTTTATCACGATTTGCGTACCGAAACACCTTATAGCAACCGAACAGGCTTTCTATTCACCTATAGTTTTCCCCCTTCCGAGTAGTGACACCATAGGGTCAAGAAACGTTGCAACCAAGTATGAAACCTATGAAAGTGCGTTATACGGGCTATATGAACTTGACTTTCGTTTTGATAATGTCTGATATTGGACAACCTAGAAATGTATAACTAATTTCTAACTATGCATTTGTTTTAGGTTATAGATGATTAGGCTTACCTGGAGCTAGTCTAAAATAAAGCCTTACGTTGGCTGTAGAGACCCTTTATATAGGGTCTCTAGTTGGCAAGGGCGGGTCCAGACCAGATTTTCGGGGGGGGCCATGTCAAAGTCGGAGGGTATTACATTCGAAACTTTCAGTGCCTCAGAAAATTTTTTGAAGAGTGCTTGCTTTCAAGCAGCTTTTTAGGGGTTTATAGTAACTTAGAGGATATCCAGGGCCCGTGCCATTGTGTTAGAAAGTGGAGGGGCCATTTTTGTAAGGCCATAATAATACTTGTGTTCGCTAGGTGTTTGGCTCCCAAATTTCCAAGTATAACATAAATAAAATGCGAAACTTTGTTAAAGTTATAAAGGTTTTTTCAGATAATGCTAGCCCGAAAGCAAATGTGGGGGGTCTGGGGGTCCTCCCCCAGAAAATTTTGTGAAATTTGGCTTCAAATAGAAGTTTTTCTACTCATTTTTGTACATTTGGTATCCATTGGATAACACCTAAAGAGGGTAACTTCTTGTACTCCTAAAAGGAGAGGAGAGAAACAAGTTCAAGGAGAAAACAGTAAATAAGTAACCATGAGAAATTAATAGGGGGTCTGGGGGATGCCCCGTAGAAAATTTTTGAAAATTTGCCTCTAAAAATAAAGTTTCATCTCATTTTAAAAGCATGTAAACCACAGAATTTTCAAGGATGAAATTATAAATAGATGCCCAATTTTGAAAAGGGCCGGTGGTCCTCTTCTGAAAATTTTTGCAAATACGCCCATTTAAACTATAGTATTACCGGTTTGAGAGGGCTTGAGCCCCATCCAATGTTAGCTGAAGAGGGGCTAAGGCCCCCCCCCCAATATTTTGTGATGTTTGGATATTTTCTGGTTTGGAATCCCTTTCAAGAGCGGTTATTTGGGGAGAGGGTAACCCACAGAAGGTCTCAGAATGTGTTAAAATTTCTTTTAAGGGTCAAATTTTAAAAATTTTCTTGGGGAGAGCCCCCAAACTTTGGAATTAAGCTGAAATGCTACTTTTAACAGAGAAATTTCTAAAATTTTTCTGGGAGAGATCGCCCAGGACCCCATCTTATTTCGAGCTCGCATTATTACACAAAACTTTTACATTAAATGCACCTCAAAATATTACACCTTGGCGACATTTAAAGGGACATGTAACGAAATTTAATCTATACATCTGATACAAAATTAGGTAATTAGGCAAGTAAACTTAATGGTTGTTTCTTTTAATTTTATGTTTTTTAATGTCTTGTACTGGCCTTCCCCCCAGTATTTTATAAAAGTTGGCGCCTATGGATGTCAAAATATTAAAGGGGGGTTTGGGGGTTCTCCCCCAGAAATTTTTTTGAATTTTAACATTAAGAAAGTGTTTTTTAAGCTATTTGTTAGGGATTCTCGGGGGGGGCCATGGCCCCCAGGGCCCCCCCCCTGGACCCGCCCCTGCTAGTTGGCTGCTTTCATATGAACAGCTAATTACGGTATGTTATTTATTTAAGTAAACTATTTTTAACACACTAATAGTTCACTATGAATTGAGTCTGGGGATCCGCTTATAATTTATTTACTCATTATGTGTATTTAAAATCATATTTATTGTATTGTTTTTGTTTGCATTTACACGATGTTTACCTTTTGACACTTTAGCCGAAAGATGAAGACTGCTGCTGCTACTGTTATGGGAATTATTAATTTCATAAGAGCCATGTCATCTTTAGTATTAGTACCTGCATATAAATCTTTTATGATTTAGTTGTGAGATCTTATTTAATTATTTAACTTTAAGGTTAGATAATATTTCTACGACACCCATAGTTATTGTAAATGTGGTGTCTATTTAGAAGGTGACATGGATTAAGCTAGAGGTTTAGGATACTTTGTTGTAACCCATTTTGTTGGGCCCTGATCATAAAGAGAAGGGTGCAAAGGAAAAATTGGTTTGCGATACATGCATCACAAACAAAGATACTTATAAAATTTCCAATGTTTAATCACGGCTTACCCAACCCATACCGCCCAACCAATAGGATAAGATGCTAACAAATAAGGAAAAATAAAGGCGTGTTTTCATGACGTGACTGTTGGCGATTGTGAGGCTATCTTGGTAAACTTTGTTACTATATGACAACTTATTACATCTGGATAACAGTAAATCCTTTTTTTAGTAGATCTCCTGTTCCACTTTCTCGCCAAAGACATATTTTTGAGCCATTCCCCCCCCCTGGATTTGCTTTACCTGATGTCAGCTATTGCCCTCTGTTTTTAATGATTTCTGTATCTGGGCTATCCTGCATAATCTAGTAAGCCGTTGTTTAAGCACCTCCTTTTTAGTAAGTGTGATTATATCTCCATCGGATCCCCGACTCAGTAGTCTTGGTGTCTAGAAGATCATTGACTAATAACTGAACTACTTATAATGGCAGAGTTCTAAGTCCCCTGAAATTAGCTTAGAGTATTTGAAGGTTTTCTGTAACGACGCCACTTTTGAAGATATTTTTGCCAAAGATAACCGTAACAACATAAAAAAAAGAATTTAAAAAAAAAAAACCAAATTTATACGCGTAAATAATATTTGGTATTTTTTGTACTTAGACCACTGCCATTCTGAGTTCAATAACTAGAACAGAGGTTCCCAAACTTATGATCATCGCAACCCACTTTTTATAAATGACGCGATGCTCTTCATCTTCAGATAAGGTGTCTGGTTACAGAGCATTTTCAATCACATGACTCGGACCTAACAACGGGTTCTTGTCCTCCAGTGACGTCATGTGCGAATGCTTCTATTGGAGCATTTGCAATCACAAGACTCGCCCCTAACAACCGCTGTAGCAACGGGTGCCCCCTCACCTAACAACAGCCTTAGCAACGTGTTCTTGTCCTCCAGTTACGTCATGTGCGAATGCTCTATAGATAAGGTTTTGACACTAATTTCAATTAACATTTAAAGTATTTTTTAAAATTATGATTATTATTATAATAAATAATCGAAAAATGAATCGATCAGGTGGTCGTATGGAGCACATAATTATGCGGCATAACAATGCGGCACATAATTATAGGACCATTCTAAATTTTGAAGTCAAATTAAGGCTTGCTGTTGGTAGTTTGCCGCCATATGGTAAGACTTTCCCCCCTTTGGATGTAATTACTACATGCAAATTAACCCGGTATAATGCGTATGTGTAGTGGTAAATATAAATTTATTGTGTTTCTATAATGCGTACATAATGAGGTATTTGCATAAGTGAGGGATTTGCTTAATTTTACACTTTTTTTTATATACGTTATAGTTAAAAACTCTCAAATATCAAATTTTTAAGTTCAAAAATATGTTTTAAATAATTTAAAATTCAATTTTATTTTTGCCAAAACACTAGTAAAGTCACGTGATAAAAAAAAACGGGATTGGACGTCACAGCGCACTCGAAATTAGTGTTTTTACTGTTTTTCAATGACCGGAAAATGGGATTCGTTTGGATGTGACTTCACAACGCTTGTAAACAACAGTGTTTCTGTTTTCGTTCCAAAACGCAAAACGAAATTTCAAAAATTTATATCTCTGATACTAGGAAACTCGGAAACTTCATTTAAACGTCATTCTTCATGGTTTTTTTTTATCTACTATTTGAATAAAATTTAATCTCAAAACGTTCAAATACCTCATTAAAGTAGTCCTAGTAGTACAGCTCTTACCAAATATGTCAAGTTTACATAATTGCTACTAGAAGTAAACGAAATTTGGCCATACATAACAAAAATTGGACCAATCTTAAACGTTTGTGCTGCTTGGGAGAGGACGTCCGTAAATTTCGCAAAGTGTTAACTACTTATTTTTACCTCCTCTATTGGTGATAATTAGTTTGATACCCTCTTTCTGAGCTTCTCGGAGAATATACTTTAAAATACACGTATCTGAACTTTAAGATTTCATTTTTACTTTATGAATCCTGCATAACATTTAGCAAAGGCATGTAAAATATTATAGATTCTAATTCATGATGAAAACAGCAATATCAGCTTGTTTTCTTGTACTCTATGCAAAATATTTTAATTTTAGATGGTAATTCTCAAAAGTCTAAACTCCCCACTGTTTTAACTAACACAATAAACGCATTTTCTCAAGTAGGGATAAAAAGAAATTTATGGAACAAAAAAATTATCTTAATCAAAAGTTGACTTGCGATTTTTATTGACCCCCCCCCCTCCTTGCCCCTGAAGAAATTTTGCCTGACACCGGTGTATAGGTTGTATATTTTGCCGATGAAGCTGTCTTTCTTTAGTGCAGAATGACGCACTTGACTGTAATCAAAGATTCCCTGTGAACCTATAAGGCCATATTTCTTTTGCTGAAGTTCTAAAAAAGGTTTTATTTATCTTAACTCTTGAGTTATTTGTGACCAGATATGATTCTAAGGATAAGGTTCTGGGGGAAATTAATCACTCTTTAATGGTTCCTTGGTTCAACCTTGTTCCAAACCTTGGTTTAGGTTGTATTAAAAATTTAAAATAGTGGCTGTCAGTGTCCATTTAAGCTTTAAAGTATACAAGCAGTGCAAACGTGGGAAATGCATCTGTTGCTAAGGCGGTTTCTAGGTGACGAGGTATCTCTTGTTTTGGCGGTTGTTAGGTGTGGAGTCACGTGATTACAAATGCTCCAATAGAAGAATTCCACGACCAGTTATTTTCTGTAACTGTTAATCTTCTGCAGGCCAAAGCGTCCGTTGCTAAGGCCGTTGTTAGGTCCGAGTCATGTGATTGAAAATGCTCTATTCCCACAAAACTAGTCAGCCGTCCAATAGAGTTAGTGGACCTATAATTATGAACCAGCATATGCAAGAGATTATTTTAATAGTAAATCACTTAAACATGGTGGATCTCTCTACGGTCAAAATAAATTATAACGCAAGGTTTAAAAATGATATATTATAGGGGAGAGTGTTGTACCTTCGGCCAAAAATCACGTTTGGATTTTTCTAAGACAGGAAAAATCATATTTTGATTATTTAAAGTGCCCAACCTATAGTCCTAACCTTTGTGAGTAGGAGGATATATTTTATTAGCTAAAATCTTGAAAATTGGATTTTTTATCAATTTTAATAACTTGACGAAATTAGTGTTCATATAGGTACAACCACCGGCTCTCCCTATGGACAGACCCGGTTGTACCTGTGGACACCCTTTAAAAGGGAGGTTTTAATTAAAAAGAGCTAAAAATTAACATTTTTATTGATGACTAGCTGAAATGCCCGGCCTTGCACGGGTGGAGTGTATCAATTTATTTTTTTAAAGTTTTCTTAAGTTTATGTCTAATAATTTTCTGTCACCGCAATTACCAATCATCCCGATGTTCCCAGTAGTTTTTTATATCCCGATGTGTAGTTTAGTAGTTTTTCATTTCCCGGTGGTCCCGGTATTTTTTATATCCCTGTTCTCCCGGTATTTTTTATATCCCGGTTCTCTCGGTAATTTTTAATTATCCCGGTGTTCCCGGTAATTTTTCATATCCCGGTGTTCCCGGTAACTCAGTTACTAAATTAACCATTTAATAAATACAGCATCATAAATAAAACAAATGAAAGTATAGGTTGACGGTAGCCATGTTTGACCAGGGAAAAATTGAAACTTTGAATCTTAATAAATCGAAAACTAATTCGAATTTTTTAAAAAACGACAATCTTTTTGTAAAAAATAATTGTACATGTGTGTAAAATATTGTACTTTTACCATGATTAGTTTTTCTTTTATAACGAAAAGAGTGTTTCGATGATTTCATTGGCTGCCGCGACACGAGTTCGATCAGGAAATAATTTTTTTTTTTTGATTTAGTGACGGTATTTAATTGGCTTCGGGCCAAAAGTTTAAAAATGGAGAAAAATAAGCGTTTTTGGCCATAAAATCGTTAATTACTCGTAAATATTTGATTTTCAAACTTGGAAAAGTTCATGGTGATCGTCCCCGCCTCGAGATACGTCTATATACCGAGTTTGGTCCACGCCTGCGGCGTAGTTTAGGAGGAGATGTGTCCACCCACATACATACCCACACACACAGCCACATAGCCCTTTAGTTATATAGATTTACCTTTTAATAAACTATTTTAACCATTTTTAAAATTGGAAATACATTTTTTAAAGTAATGTAATTTTAGATCGTAAAAGTTGATTGATAAAAGTCTTTATTTTTTACCAAAAATACATAAATCAAAAATTAAGATCCAAATTTAAGGTAATAGTTTCATCAATCGTGCTGATTGATCTGATCACTTCACTGGTCCAAAAAATCAATTCTATCGACACTTAGTTGTGCAAGCATTTGGAAGTATTAACTTTCGCAAATCTTCGGCGGTGGAAATTTCAAGTTTTTTGTAATCATCATACTGAAATGCGATAGGGTGCTTACGATTTTACATTATATTTTACATTAAATGCAAAGTAGAATAAAAAATTTAAAAAAGTAGTTTAGAACACAAAATATTTGATTTTTCATCTAAAAATCTACTATTCTAATCGCCGACAAGTAGATAACCCTTTAGAATTAATTAAAGATGCATTAAAATGTATTCACTTTAATGAAAATCTGATTTAAAAGCAATGATTAGCTACAGCCACCCACAAGAACGTGTCCGTAGGTACAGTGTTTTTGCATTTAAAATTCTATAAAAATAAAAGAATTGAGATCTGACGATTTCTAATATCAAAACTAAAAAGTCAAAATCTCGGGGATTCACCCCATATATCCCATTTTATCACATCATAATTATAGGGGAAGAAAAGTATTAATGTAGTGATGCACTAAAAAAACTTTGAGCATCTAAAAGCAGTAAATTTGTTACATAAAATTGAAAAAAAAAATTTAAATAGCTGATTTCACGTTAGGAACTAGATAGCATCTGTTTACATTAGAAATCGACCTGAAATTCAAATTTACATTTTTTCCCGAATTTTAAAATGCGGTGGCTGAAGGTACAACCGACCATAGGTACAACACTTTCCCCTACAATTTAAATGCTTATAGTGAAAATGAATAGACTTGTTGGGGAGTGTAAATGCAAAAAAAAGCATAAGGGGGCTTAATTTTGCAGTATCATCTCAGTAAAGGGAAAGTTCCCCTTTTTCCTAGCTTTCGACACTGTTTTTGTTTCGTTTTAAAATCACGATAAAGTTTAAAAGCCTATTGTACGTTTTTGAAAATTATTATCAGATATAATCGAACGAATTCTAAATCGTGTTGAGATCCACAACAAAATTTATTACTATTAGCAATGGGTCGTGACGCACTGTTTGGGAACCTCCGAGTACTCTATTAACCTAATAACACCTGTGAACTTTTAAAGCTTATTTACGTTTTAAATGAGAAACAGGCAACTCCGCTTAATGTGATCACCTTTGTCCAAGAGTAGAATGATAGCATTATCCGATTGATAACAATAAGCGATTTAATACTAGAAAGTTTCAAACAATGTATCTCATTATTTACATTATAATCACAACTATGTAGTTCTAATTGAAGTATCTAAAACTATTCCCTGGTTTGTATTTTGCAAATTATACATTCTTAAAGAAAAATATGAGAGAGAAACATATATAACTAATAATAAATTAATGACTCATTTTCTATTTTAATGTATTTAAATTTGCCTTCAAACAGAAAATAGGGAGGGATTTTTTAGGGTATTTCACCAAATTTTGATACAATAAGCGAAATGTTGATCACATAAAACGGCACACTTTACGCTAAATTAAATAGGAATGATTGGGACCGGTCACTTTTGATAATTCCGATTGATAACACTAACCGTGATCACATTAAGCGAAGTTGACTGTACTTGCTTATACAACTTTTAAAAGTTGCTTTAAGTGAGAAAAATTCATAAAATCTAAGAGAAGAAAAAAAACGAACTGTTCAGTGTCAGAATCAGTTGGGTAGGGTACTTGTCTTTGGACAAATAGTTGATAATGACAGTACAATTCACGGGGTCTCGTGTTCGTTTCCAGAGAACCGTGGTGAATCGTATCCCGCATCCAAGATAGATATCCAGTAGGCTAAATCGTTTCTTACGAGAAAAGAAGACTAAATATGACGTCAAAAGGTTATGTAACTTCTACTAGGAATGGGTAAGCTGGTTAAAAATCGGGAGATCATCTATTTAAAAAGTGAGTGGTTAAACCAACTTACTGCGAGAGAGGGTGAGAGAGATACGGAGGGAGATAGTATGAGAAGGACAGAGTTAGAGAGGGATGGGGAGAGAGAATGAGAGGGAGGGATGGGGTGTGAGAGGAACAGAGAGATAGGGCGAGAGAGATAGGGTGGCAGAAGGAGAGTGAGTTAAAAAAGAGTGAGAGGGAGGGAGAGAATGAGTGGGGGAGGAAAGTTAAGGAGGAGGTGAGAGAGAGAATGAAATGGGGAGAGAAAGTGAGAGAGAATGAAGAAGAGTGATAGGTTAGGGAGGAGAGGGAGTTAGGGAAAGGGAGGCGGAGAGAGATTGAGGGAGAGTGATAGGGTGAGAAAGAGAATGAGAGGGATAGATTAATAGAGGGAGGGAGGGTGTGAGAATGAGCTCAGAGGGAGAAAGAAATAGGGTGAGGGAGTGAGGGAGAAAAGGGGGAAGAGAGGGTGAAAGAAAGGAGTGAGAGATTTAGAGAATGAGAGGGAGAGAGTATGAGAAGGGGAGAGGTAGCGAGAAAGGAAGATTTAGGGAGAGTGAGGAAGGGTAAGAGAGTTATAGGGAGAGAGATAGGGTGGTAGAGGGAGCGAAAGATAGGGTAGGAAAGGAAGTTAGGGAGAGTGAGACAGAGAGGGAGGGGGTGTTACATCGACCTTAGAATACTAATAGACGGAGCATGCCCGCGCTTCTCCATAGCGGTGGACCGGTGCTCGTGCTGAAACATCTGCCGCTCGAAAATCACGTGATGTATGGACTCGGTGTGCTTCTCTTGCATTGACAGCAATGGTTAATTATTGTTCTGCTTTTAATTGCACGACTAAATCGGGGCAAGGATACTCATTCTTCATTCATACTTAAGCCCTGGTTAAGTATTATTAAAAAGTATTGTTAAAATTAAGTATTATTAAAAATTATGCCACTAACTTGTTAATTAGGTACATGCTCCCAAAAAATTTTGTCAACAATAAAGAACTCACAATGAATGGATAAGTAGTTGATTCAAGCTTGTCATGTTGTAACTAAATCTAATGATATAATTAAATTTTGAAAATTTAACTGTGTCATTAGATTTAGCTAACAAGAATAAATTGGGTGGAAGATGTTTTTTTTATTATTTATTTTTGAGCAGAAAATTTCAAAATACTAAGTGGTTTACTTTAAAAATGTCAGTTACCCTTGGAATATGCCCCATAGTAAAATATTTAAAGTTATCCCGGCAAATGAAATTAACTTCTTTGTACTGAGGCTCTCCGGTTTGAGAGCGACATCGGAAACGTGCTCTTTCGGGAGGAGCGAGGTCACGTGAGGTATGGGAAATTGGCGGAGCAAGTTTCAACACAGTCCTAGCCACTCGCCAGCTTGCTACGTCTATCAGTATTCTAAGGTCGATGGGGTGTTAGAGAGGGAGAGAGAGTTAGGGAGAGCGAGGGTGATAGGATGAGATAGATAATGAGTGAGACAGGTAGGAAGGGTGGTAGATAGGGAGGGAGAGAGATTGGGTACAAGAGGGATAGAGAATAAGTGGGTGAGGGGGAGAGATAGAGTGGGGAGGGAAGTGATAGGGGAGGGAGAGGGGTAGCGGTAGAGATAGGGTAGGAGAGGGAAGGGGAAATAGATAGTTAGGGAGAGTGATTGTGATAAGATGAGAGAGGAGGAGAGTGATAAGGTAAGGAGAGAAAAATAGGTAGGGAGGGGAGAGAGATGGGGTAGGAAGTTAGGGAAGGGGAGAGCGTGAGACAGAGAGGGAGGAGGTGTTAGAGAGAGAGAGATTAAGGGAGATCGAGCGTGATAGGAGAAATTATGGATAAGATTGAGAGAGATAGGGAGAGAAAAATAGTTAGGAAGGGGAGAGAGAAAGACAGAGATAAGGTAGTAGAGGGAGAGAGAGATCGGGTAGGTGAGGAGTTAGGGAAAAGGAGGGAGAGAGAGAAATTAAGGGAGAAAGTGAATGCGACAGAGCGAGGGAGGGTGATAGTGAGGAAGAGTTATAAAGAGGGACGGAGAGAGAGTGATGAGGAGAGTGATTTGGGTGGAAGCGAGAATTAGAGGAGAGTGAGTGATAGGGAGAGAAAAATTATTAGGAAGGGGAGTGAGAGCGGTAGAGATAGGGTAGAAGAGGGAGTAGGGAAAGAGAAAATGAGACAGAGGGATGGGGAAAGAGATTTAGGGTGAGTGAGGGTGATAGGATGAGAGAGAATGAGGGTAGAGGGAGGTGGAGAGTTATAGGGAGTGAAAAATAGTTAGGGATGGGAGTGAGAGGGATAGAGATAGGGTAGGAGAGGGAGAGAATGAGACAGAGGGAGGGGGCGTTAGAGAGGGAGAGAGATTAAGGGAGAGCGAGGGTGATAGGAGAGAGTGAATGAGTGACACAGAGAAGAAGGGGGTATTACAGTGGGAGAGAGATAGGGTAGGAGAGGGAGTTGGGGAAAGAGAGAGTGACATAGTGTTAGAGAGGGAGATAGTTAGGGAGACAGAGTGGGTGTGACAGGGAGAGAGTGATAGGGGAGGGAGAGATAACTAGGGGGAGAGGGATAGGGAGAGATAAATAGGGGGAGAGGGATAGGGATAGAAAAATAGTTATGGAGGGGTAGAGATAGGGTAGGAGAGGGAGGGGGAAATAGAGAGTTAGGGAGAGTGATTGTGATAGGATGAGGGAGAGAGGAGGAGAGTGATAAGGTAGGGGGAGAGAGAGTGATAGGAAGAGAAAAATAGTTAGGGAGAGAGATAGGGTAGGAGAGTTAGGGAAGGGGAGGGAGTGAGACCCAGTGGGAGGGGGAGAGAGAATTTGGAAGAGTGAGGGTGATAGGATGAGAGAGAATGAGAGTGATAGGGAGAGAAAAATAGCCGCCTAGGAATGGGATAGAGATAGGGTGGTAGAGGGAGAAAGAGGTAGGGTAGGAGAGGGAGTTAGGGAAAGGGAGAGAATGAGACAGAGGGAGGGGGTGTTAGAGAGGGAGAGCGAGGGTGATAGGATAGAGTGAATGAGGGAGAGAGGAAGGGGGTATTACAGAGGGAGAGAGATAGGGTATGAGAGGGAGTTAGGGAAAGAGAGTGACACAGAGAGGGAGGGGGTGTTAAAAAGGGAGAGAGATTGAGGGGGATTGGGTGATAGGAAAGAGTGGGTGAGAGAGACAGAAGGAGAGGGTGTTAGAGAGAGAGCGGGTGTGATAGGAGAGAGTGAATGAGAGAGAGGGATAGGGGGAGAAAAAGAGTTAGGGAGGGAAAATAGGACAGAGATATGGTAGGAGAGGGAGTTAGGGAAAGGGAAAGTGTGAGACAGAGAGGGAGGAGGTAGTAGCGGGAGCAAGAGTGATAGGATGAGTGATAGATATTGAGGGAGAGCGAGGGTGATAGGATGTGTGAGGGACGGAGGGTGATAGTGAGGAAGAGTTATAGAGAGGGAGGGAGAGAGAGAATGATAGGGAGAGGGCGAGCGATAGTGAGAGGGGAGATGGGAGGGAGAGAGAAATAGGAGGAGAGTGTTAGGGAGAGAAAAATAGTTAGATAGGGGAGTGAGAGGAGAGGGGGATAGGTAGCGGAGAGGAAGGGAGAGAGAGATTAAGGAGGAGAGTAGTAGTGGGAGGGTGAGTTAGAGAATATGAGAAGGTGGGAGAAAGAGGGTGAGTGGAAATGAGGGAGGTGAAAGAGAGATGGGAAGAATGAGAGGGAGGGAGAGAGAGAGACAGGGTTAGAGTGAGACAGAGGGGTAGGAGAATGAGGGTTGGAGGGAGTGAGGGTGGGTTAGAGATGGAGGGAATGAGAAACCGGGAGAGGGAGAGAATAGGTGGGTGAGTGAAAGTGATGAAGGAAGCGAGAGAGGGTGAGTAAGAAATGGAAAGAATGAGAGGGAGGAAGAGAGAGTATGAGAGGGATCGAGAAATGGAGGGAGAGAGTTAGTGAGATACGGGACAGGGTAAGGGAGGGGGAAATGGAGATTTAGGGAGAGGGGGTTAGAGGGGAAGGAAGAATGAGGGTTGGAGTTAGAGAGAGTGAAGAAAAGAGGTAGGGTGAGAGAGAGTTATAGAGAGGGAGGGCTAGACAGGTGGGATGGTGGTAGAAGGAGAGAATGTGAGGAAGAATGAAGGGGTCGAGGGAGAATTTGGGAGGGAGGGAGAGAGAATGAGAGGGAGGAAGGGGGAGAGAATGATTGAGAGTGAGAAAGATACAGTGAGGGAGAGAATGAGGGAGGGTTGGTCAGAGTGTGGGAGAAAGAGATAGGGTGAGTGAGAGTAATGGAGAGAGAGTGAGGGAGAAAAAAAGAGATGGAAATGAGCAGGAGAGAGAGAGGCAGGAAGAGATATGGTGAAAGAGAGAAGGAGAGAGAGCGTTAGAAGGAGGGTGAGGGAGAGTTATAGAAAGGGAGGGAGAGGACGAGAGAATGAGGGAGAAAGAAATGGAGGGGGGAGAAACAATGAGAGTGAGGAAAGATAGTGAGAGGGAGGGAGAGATATAGAGAGAGGGAGGGATAGAGGAGAGTGAGAGAGGGAATGGTAGAGATAGGTTGAGAGCGGGAGAGAGAATGAGGGAGAGGGTTAGAGTACAATTGAGTGAGATTGATGGAGAGAGAGGGAAGGATAGGGGAGAGAAAATTTGAGGCATAGAGATAGGTTGGGAGCAGGAGAGAGAATGAGAGGGAGAAAGAGTTAGGGAGAGTGATAGACAGGGAGGGGAGAGAATGAGGGAGAGGGTTAGAGAAAGGTTGAGTGAGAATGAGGGAGGGGGAGAGAATGAGGAAGAGTGGGATGGAGGGTGAGAGAGGGGGGATGGTGAGAGTGAGGGAGAGTTATCGAGAGGAATGGGGAGAATGATAGAGAGGGAGAGAGAAAGTATGAGATTGAGGGGGAGGGAGAGAAGTAGGATGGGTGAGGAAGACAGAGTGATAGGGAAAGAGAGTTAGGGTTGGAGAGGGAAATTGAGAGTAATGGAAAGGAAGAGTGAGAGAGGAAGATAGAAAGAGAGGGAGGAGGAGAGAGATAGGGTTGGAGAGGGAAATTGAGAGTAAATGAAAGGGAGAGTGATAGGGAAAGAGAGGGAGGAGGAGTGAGAGAGAACAATTGAGAAAAGAGGGAGAGAGAGAGATAATAAGGGTGACTTAGGAAGGGAGACATTTATAGAGTGGGGGAGAGGTAGAATGATATAGGGGTGACGAAATTTGAGAGAAATGAGAGGGGGAAGGCGAGACAGAGTATGAGAGGGATAAAGGGTGGGGGAGTGAGTATGAGAGGAAGAGGGAGGGAGGTAAGAGATTAGGGAGAGAGTGAGTGAGAGGGTTAGAGTAAGTTGGAGTGAGAGGGGGGAAGGAGAGGGAGGGAGATAAAATGTTAGGTAGAGAGGGTGAAAGAGGGAGTGAGGAGGAAGAAAGTGAAGTTGAGAGAAGGGGAGGGAGAAAGCGAGAGTGATAGAGGAGAGGGAGAGAAAGAGGAAAGGAGAGGTTAAGATGGGGGACAGGGAGAGTAAGAGAGCGATAGAGGGGTAAATAGAGAGGGAGAGAGTGTATGAAAGGGAGGAGGAGTGAATGTGAGAGTGTGGGAGAGAGAAAGAAGGAGGGAAAAAAGTGAGTGAGAGAGAGGGAGAAAGAGATTGAGAGAGTGAAACGGAGAGAGAGTTAAAGAGAGATAGTGGGGAAGAGAGAGTGAGCGGACGCGAAAGGGGGAGGGAGAGAGTGCGAAAGAGGAAGAATGAGAGGGGAGGGGATAAAGTGATGGGGAAGGAGAGAGGGCAAGGGAAAGAAAGTGCTAGATAGTAGTGTTAGGAGAGATGTGCTAGTAGTGGATATGCTGAAGATGAAATCGAGTGAAAATAGAAGTGAAGGATAAATGAGATAAAAGGGCAGAACTGTTTTAAGAGTAAGAATGGAATGCCGTATCAGTGTTACAGTACGACAATGAACAATGATTAAGGACTAAAGAGAAGACGTTGAGAGTTAAAATTGAAAAAGATGTGTAGAAGGAAATTAAACGGATTTTGACAAATACTGTGTGGATAAGAAGGGGAAGGAAGAAGAGGTATAAAGGATGAGGGGAGAATTTTATTTACTTCTTGTTTCATTTACGTAAAATTGAGGTTTGGTAAGAGTTGTGCTACTTAGGTTTATAAGGAATATAGGTAAGGGAGAGATAGATTGGCGTAGAGGAATTTTCAAGCAATTAAATCAAAAGGGTTTTTCTTTTGTTAACATTTTTAGAAAATATGTTACAGTCATTTATATTTATTGATCACTCAAAAAGTAGGGTTAGAGTACATTACATACCTGATGTAATATTTTGGATGATAACTATTTAATTTTTTAGGGATTGTTACGGTGTTCGTGTGGAAAGGTATGGAATGGTAGATCAAGTTTCTGTACTAAAGAAGACATCTGCATAAGTTGAATATGTATCATATAATTTTAAATCGTTTAAAATTTTGTATATAAATAAAAATATATTAAAGGAACCGAGGGAGGGAAGTACCTTTCCTCGGTGGGTGTGGTATCAATATTTATTGAAACGGGATACATCATAACATGAAGTTTAGTAGAAATTAAATTAACCGAATTGATCTGAATGTTTTTTCATTTAATGAATTACAAGCTCTCTTTCTTTAAAAAAATAATTTTTCTCCTAGTTTCAACAACATGCAGTAATTAATTTTTCGGAAAAATCAAATTATCCGAATAATTTATCCTGCGAATGGAGTTAGGTTCCAGTTGATTCGGATAATTTAAGTTCTACTGTACTTGGTACATATAAGATAAATAGGGTAGGTTTACAAGCAGCAACACGATCAGGAAGTGAAGACGAAAACAGCATTAAAACAAGACCCTCTATATAATGGCCTCACAACTCGGACGGGTGACGTCACATTTTCCGCCACCTTTGACGTCACATGCAAAACGACGCCATGTTTATAATTCATTTTCCGCCACCTTTGACGTCACAGTGACGTAGTTGTCAGGCTTTGTATATAGAGGGTTTTGATTAAAATCCCTTTGTGTAGTAGAACAGAGGGTTCATAACCGTAGGTTGTATTCACAGAGTACTAGAACAGAGAGCCCACGGCCATAGCCATAATGGAAATCGGAAATCATGACATCTTGTTACAGGTTGGGAGAATTGTGGCGCTGGGATCGCACTAAACTCACTAGCGTCTGGATCGTTCGCCGGCTGTCTATGGGAGATAGAAAACAATTTTTTGCGCATGCGCTGAGTTCTAATTTGGCGAGATATTTAAGCGGCCGGCATACGTTCCAGATTCATGTGTGGCGCCCTCACATCAGTAACCCATTTGAAAATAGCCTCGTGGACCCTCTGTTTTAGGATATTTCTCTGTGGTTATAGTGAAAATTGGAAAAATTATAGGTTAAGGCCATATAGATGAGTAATAACTATGCCGTTCGGTGATTAATACGTGTAGTATTCTTCTACATCTATTTCTTCTCTATGGGTGTGCCTAGTGATAAAGGGACCCTATTGGGGTAGATATCGCATCCACTAAATTCTCGATCATTAAATGCCTTCGAAAGTGACAGCTTGAATTATATCTACGTCATCTTTTATAGGAAAGCCGTTTATGTTGCTGCGTGTAAACTTATCCTGATACGAAAAGTACAGCCACAATGCACAAGCATTCTATTCTTCAAAGACAAAGAATAATTTTTAGGATACTTATTGCTGTTAGCCAATGCCCAAAACACTGTACATTTAAGAAAATATTCAATAGAGCATTTGCCAACACACCCCGCACCTAGCAGCAGGTGTTTGTCCTCCAGCAGTTAAAATAATCTGGTCGTGACGTTATAGGCGAATTCTCTCGTAAATATTTTACTCATGTCAATAGAGCATTCGCACGTGACGACGTGGAGGACAACAACGTTGCTAAGGTCACAGAGTATAGATTCTAACAGAGGGTCCAAGCGGCGATTTTACTCTTTCGGAGACAATAGTTCCACCGTTATCGCATAGTGGCGCTGATGGTCCCAGTTGTCAATCGATATCATATCGATATCAAGTGGGAGGGAACAAGTCGGAACGAGTGATTCTGATTGGATATGGAACTTTTTATGGGAATTTCGCAATCACTGTTATTTTTCCCCAGATCAAGGAACTTTTCCCTAAACTTTCCCTGCCGGTAGTAAAATTTCCCCATAAATAAACATGGATGATTTGTAGTGTCTCGGTCTCATCAGTGATTGCTCTAGCAGATTTATTATTTTGCATCATTCTCCAAGTAAGTCTCATTTAACATTGTTTTATTCAATAACTTTAAATCCTATGATTAATTATAAAAATGCTTCTTTTCTAAAAATGTCTTTCTTTTGCTTTTAGAACACGTTTATGTTGAATTGTAAACAACTTCCTCCAGTTTTGATGATTTTCGTTTGGGAAAGGATAAACTGTAAGTGGGTAATGACTTTTTAATAATTTTCAAATCAATGTTTTAAAAAGCAAGATTATGTTAAGAATATTTGTTTATCAAATAAAAAAAGCAAAGGATTAAGACATTACTATAGTAAAAATTTGCCAATTATCAAATGAAAACAAGTAAACAAAATGGGTGAATTTCCATTACAATGATCCGAAAGTTATTTAGAACTGTAAATGAAATCTTTATTTTTTTTACTAAATATCGTCTGGTAATACATATATATTTGAAGATCAATTATATGTTATTTAATGTTATAAATGGTTTGCGAGTACTACTTTGTTTCCTGAATTCATTCCTTGAGTTTTTATTAGTATGCAGTTTATTATTTTTATAAAGCAACTTTCCAATAGCTAATAAATTGCAAGTACGTTTCAATGCTATTCTTACCTTTTGATTATTTACTTTATCACTGAGTTTTGATGAGTTACTTTATTTGTGAAAATGTTATTTAATCTTATATTCGTGCTTTTTGAGTCATGTTTTTATAATTAATTTGGAACTATGCTTCTCTGGTAATTACTGTTGACTTGTAAATCAAGTCTGTATCCTTTTCCCTTATTGTATGTATATTCTTCAGTTTATTGATAACTATATTAAATGAAGCCATGATAAACTTTTTTGCAGTTTTTAATTATTTGAATAGGTTTAAATTACCTTTCTCAAGTAGTATAATCTAAGTAATGGTTGAAATTTTGAAATATGTTTTAATAAAAACTATAACAAAGCATGGTTTGGGAATGCAGGCAATCACTTTAAAATACTTATTTTGAAAAAAATCTGATAAATTCATCAATTTTCAGGGGCTTTTGAATCTGCATTGGTTGAATTCAAAGCTATCAAGAATGATTGCATTATATTACCCTGCAGTGTCAAAATTGTTATTGAGTTATTGTTATTCAAAGTTATGTTTTTTATGTAAGAGGTTTTAAGCTTAGGTTGAGTATTGTGTGCCTGTGAAAGCAAAAGCTTTTAAATAAGTCAGATACTAAAATAAACAATAATCTGATAAAACATTTAAAAATATAGAAATTATCTACTATCTCAAATTCTATTGTGGAATAGGTTGGCAAAATCCCTGAAGGAAGTCAAGGCACTTCTATGTCTAAATCATTGAAATTTCCTGTTAATTTTTTAAAAGGAAAAATGCTTTATTTGCAATGACTTAGAAATCACTACTAATCATTTTTCTTAGTCAAATTCTGTTATATTGTAACTGGGATTTTTCCCACTTGTGTCATTTTATTTAATTTCAATTTGTCTTATATTTTTGCATACATCCCTTCAACTAATTGGTTCTTAAGATATCAGAAATGCTTTACATAAAATTTGTCTAGTTTTTTGTAATATCTGTAAATATCTGTTCAATAAACTATTTTTTATTACTACTTGTATTCACTGTGTTGAAATTAATATGAAGTAATTATTTTCTATGTTTCTTCCAATCTTTTCACCTAAGAAAAATTATATTTGGGTATAATTTATGGTGTTGTTTTATTTATGGATAATAGAATTGTTTATATTATAAATCACCATATATTCATTCTACCTCACCTGCAATCCAGTTCAGTTTTTGAATATACTATAGCATAATCTAATGTGAAATAAGTTTAATAAATTTACTACTTTTGAATAACCAAAAAAAAATAGCATTTTGTTTGCAAAATGCTAAAAAATGCACTTAAATCATAATCACTCAGTTAATCAACTCATTGTTTTAGTTTAATGAAAAAAGATAAACTCGCGATAGAAATAGATAACAAAAACTTCAATTGGTGAAAGTAAAATTACAAAGATAATTCAATTTCTAAGTCTAGAAATTATTCAGATCAATCGCTGTAAAAGGCGATTTCCAATTCAAAAGCCGAAGTTAGAAATTTCCTCTTTCCCCAGCGCATGCTCAAAAGACACACGTAGCTGTTTGAAAACTGGGAAAACAGAAGAAATCTTTTTCCCTTTCTAGCGATTTGAGTGACAGGTGAGGGATGATAGCTGGCCAGGTGGGCGGGGTTAATAGAGAAAGAGGAGGTTGCAGAGAGAGATTGCATGCGAATTGAAGAGAGTCAATAACGTTCGTCCTGCACTGTCGTCCTGTTCTCTGGTTAGTTCCACCGTTATCGCATAGGGGCGCCACGTTCTATGGGAAAAACCATAGAGCATTCGCACATGACGTCACTTGGAGGACAAAATCAACGTTGCTAAGGCTGTTGTTAGGGGCGGGACATAGAAGTATCCAATAGCAGCATTCGCACATGATGTCACTGGAGGAATAAAACAACGTTGCTAAGGCCGTTGTTAGGCAGAGTCATGTGATTGAAAATACTCTATGCTTTAAAAGTTGCCATTAGCGTCTATGGAGATGGACCCTCTGTTAAGCTCTATACTCTGTGGCTAAGGTTATTGTTAGGGGCCAAGTCTTGTGATTGCAAATGCTCCAATGGAATAAGCATTCGCACATGACGTAGAGATCAAGAAACACGGTGCTAGCTAAGGCCCGAGTCATATGATTGAAAATGCTCTATTGGCACTGTCTATTTGGACGGCTAATATTATTTTCACAGCGAACCCATCAGTAAGCTCCGGGACTGCTACGTAACCGTGAGACTTACGGCGCATGAGTCAACAGCCGTTTTGGACCATCCAAATAGACACTCCGTAGTCAATTTACCACGGAGTACTACAGAGGTTCCATAGACGATAACTGAAACTGAAAAACCATTGAATATTGTAAAAGGTAGGGGGTTTTCTTGGTGCTGGGATCGCGTCACGTCACGAGAGGCGGGGAAACAAAATCTTGATCTTCCAATAGCCCTCTGAAAGGTCAGATTGAATGAACACGTCACAGCTTTGACCATCAAAATGTACTGCCTACCACTCTGTCAATCGTTGAATAGCCCGTACTATACCCTCTATACCTTATACAGGAATATAAAATAACCTTTTGGACCCTCTCACTCTGTGGACCCTCTGTTAGGATTTTTCTCTGTGGGTGATACCCCGCAAAAAAGCTTATGGAAAAATGGATATACACTGTCATACATGTATGACCCGTGGAGAGGAGTAATCAGGGTACTCATAATAGACCGGGAGCCAGCAACATATTTTGTCAGTCATTTCCTCTCAAGCGATATTTGGTGGAAAATTTCAGGAAGTTATATCATAAAGCCTGGTGAGCGTCAGCTGGCTGTAGGGCGGTGGAATAGACGTCAGCTGGTCGTTTAACATTTGGAGCGTCTTTCTCAAAGAATTCTTTGCGGCTTCAATTACGCGAGAGAAAAAGAACAAGAGGGAAACTCCAGGGAAACTGTTATGTTTTTGTTTACATTTCGATTTGCTTCACCTTGCTGACCTTGGATTTGCTTTGTATTGAGGAGAGGTACGAAAGGGTGTGTGGTCGCATGAGCGGCGGATATCGTTTTAAATCATGATTTTGTAACTAATGTAAATAAATATCTGTTAATTATTATCCAGCCTTGGGTTAGGAGAAGGAACCAACAAACATGAACAAAAATTTATACTTTCAGTGATTTCCTTTCAACGTTTCCTGACTTCATGAGTCTCAAGTTGTCAACAAAAAACAATTCCCTTCTAGAACATTATTAATTAAATATTGCCAACTTAAAATTATCTGAAAAACAAATAAATATCTAAAAAATTAATTAAAACAGTGTCCTTTCAAAAAGTTGGTTTGGTTTATAAAAAGAAATTAAAAGTTATCTTTAGAGAAATTGACGTCACACGGAACCAACACGTGACCTACTGAGCTTGCAATAGAGCATTCGCACATGACGTCACTTGGAGGACAAAATCAACGTTGCTAAGGCCGTTGTTAGGCAGAGTCATGTGATTGAAAATACTCTATTGGTTACCACAGATGCTACAGCTACACTAGTAGATTTACTAGTGTAGTATCTGTGGTAACCAATGGACTCTAACCGTCTGACGTCACACGGAACCAACACGTGACCTACTGAGCTTGCCATTGGTTACCACAGATACTACACTAGTAGATCTACTAGTGTAGTATCTGTGGTAACCAATCGCTAGCTCAGTTGTAGGTCACGTGTTGGTTCCGTGAAGTCTCGAACCAGATAGGCGGTTAGAGTCCATTGCAAGCTCAGTTATAGGTCACGTGTTGGTTCCGTGAAGTCTCGAACCAGATAGGCGGTTAGAGTCCATTGCAAGCTCAGTAGATCACGTGTTGGTTGTTGGTTCCGTGTGACGTCAGACGGTTAGAGTCCATTTCCCTAAAGATAACTTTTAATTTCTTTTTATAAACCAAACCAACTTTTTGAAAGGACACTGTTTTAATTAATTTTTTAGATATTTATTTGTTTTTCAGATAATTTTAAGTTGGCAATATTTAATTAATAATGTTCTAGAAGGGAATTGTGGCCCCGTTTACATAGGCCACCGAAAATGCCGGGTAAAATGCAGGATTTTGGGATTTGGAGGGGAATCCGAAAATTGCTTAAAAACCCGTTTACATAGCCACTCTTGAAATCCAGGGATTTGACGTCACTGATCACGTGACTAGTCGAAGTTGTTACGTAAAATCAATCCCATCATGCCTAGAGTTTTGTTTATTTATATTTTGAAAAATATCTCTCTATATTAAAAAAAAGTAACAGTGACCGCCGCCGCGGCCGCCGCCGCCGCCGCTGCTTTTGAAAATTTTATTTTTGAACACTTTGAACTCTCACGACGCAAAAACTATTCCACGGAAATTTGTGAAATTTTAAACATTTCTAGACAAATGTATGAGGATCGTTTTCGTTCTAAAAGCTAATTGATGAGATAATTAGTTCTAAAATTATTTAATGTCAAAGTCGAAAATTATTTTTTTCTGCTGCGAGTTCGCCCCCAGCAAAATCTATTAGCAGCAGAAATATGATGTTTTGCAGACACATACTCTTAGATGTGCAGTTTTGCACCACGTCGCCCTTTTTTGGAATTTCGAATTAGTTTTGGAGTAATAAGGTTTTAAAGTTTCGAAATTTTTGACGGTTTTTCTGTTTTTTCGTTATAAAAGAAAAAATAATTACGGTAGAACTACGATTTTTTTAAACTCATATACAATTATTTTTTATAAGAAGATTGGCTTTTCGTTTTTTAAAAAATTCGAATTAGTTTTAGAATTATTAAAGATTCAAAGTTTCAATTTTTTCTTCTCTTTCTGAGTTTTCACTAGGTAAACGTCTGATTTTAAGAGCGTCTGCTTTCTTTTATTTTCAATGATTCACTAGATGCACACCACATGCTTATTATAAATTTAAAAGTTTCTTAAAGGCATATTTTTACTCTAAGATGGTTCATGATACTTTTCAGTAGACTTGCTGTGAATAACTTTTTTTTTGGGGGGGGGGGAAACATTTCGATTGAATTATTGGTGGAACGATTCAGATTCAATTATTTATAAGCTAGAGTGAAAAGTAGTTTTTTTGGTATTAAAGGAGCATTTATTACGCTGAAGAGCGGGTTGTGCTGGAATGGGGAAAGCGAGCTTTGATGGACAATTTTTTCTCCGGACACCATGTTTTATAAGGAATCGTTGAATTTATATCCGAATTATGAATTTATATACGCTACACTTTTTCCCCCATAGGAACAACCTTTTCTAAAACGAAGTATCCGAACACAGTAAGAACACTAATTATTTTCTATAATAGAACTAAACTGCGCTTTGGCGCTATTGAAACAGTGTATTCTTATTCGTTCTGGGGGATCGAAAATTGTTCGTATTGGGCAGCTGGTGTTTCTGAAGCCATTTGAATCCAGTCCAGTTCCAGTCTCTACAGCTTGCGGTACCTCCTAACCGCGGCTTGACAGGGTGGATAGTGATTTAAACAGAGAAACCAAAGAAGTTCTCAAAGTTTTCCATGAGAAAGTGATTTCGGTAAGTTATTATATTTACATTTCATTTTTAAATTTACATTTATTTAAGGTTTATATCTTATTTTTTAGTTTCTATTTCTTTAGAAATTGCCCTTACGGGTGACCAAAACTAGCAATTGTTGAATGTTAAATATTGTATATTTATTATCTTATTCCGACATTTAAAGGGTTGTCCATTACCGTAAATAAAAAAAATTGCCTGAAATCAGAAAAAGTCATCGGAATCCGAAAATGCTGCGGTCCCAGCGATTCCGGATTTGAGACTTCGAACTGTATTTTATCTTTTATGATATTTATACTTTACTGATAATTTACCCGTGTTCTTCTTGGATTTAACTAATTAAGTTAAAAATATAGAAAGTTAATTAAACCATATTATATGAATAAAAGCAAATTATATTTTCAATTTAGATTTTGATTTGATATTAAATTTAGATTTCTATTCAGTTTAAAGGGGCTTCAAGTGAGAAGTGACACTTCGGTCAAATTTCGAAACCGTAAGTTTCTATTCATCTTGATTAATAAAGTCTTCAAGTGGTAAGTAGACTTTTTCTCTCTTTTAGGAGATTTTATTTAAACTCATTAGTAGCGAGTCGTTCCGGAATGGCGGGAATTTAATTTTTATCGGAACTTATCTTCTCACTTGCGTTTAGCTGAGTATCTTTAATGCATGCTTGAGTAATTGACATGGAATTGACTTATCAAATAAATAAATTTTCAGAAATGATCATCTATAACTGATCCACAGTAAAAATTAAGTCTATATTTTAAAGTTTCAGCCTTAATTTAACAAAATCCAATCACATTCGTATCAGATTGAAAAAGTACGTTTCAGAACAAAAAAGAAATAAAAGTAGTATCACTTTTCATTCAGAACTTTTAATTTTAAAGCAAAACTCCCGTTTTTATTACAAAAAAAAATTGCGTTCTTATTTTGTTCTTTTTTATGTTGCATGACGTTGTTAAAAGAAGGAGCTAAAACTGCACGGGATACGTTAGCACGTCTCCTGCTGAAATCGGAAATATGCCAATTTAACTCGCCCAGAAACAGCAAAAAATGTTTTTTGAGGATTAAAAAAATGGTCGCTAATGGGGGTAGTTTAACTTTAGGAGAATAGGGGATCCGGTCGTTAGAAGGAGTGGTCGCTAAATGAGGTTTTACTATTACAAAATTGAATGTTAAATGTTAATTTTGCGTTTACCCGCATATTTCCAACGTAAATATATTCTTATTTTAATCATAATTTGTTAAAAATATTTTATTCGTTAGAATCTAAACGAAAGGTAAACGTGCCAGTAGCAGACCAGTCACCAATTTCCGTCATCGACTTTACTAAATCCTAATAAGAAAATAAAAGGACTTTTCCCCTTAGAAATATTTTAATAATTTTTATTAATTAATAATAAATTTTCATCGATAAAAACCCTTTAAAATGAAAAAAAGTTTAGAAAAACTATGTACACTTTTTGGTTGTTAATTAAGATTTGTATGTGAAAATATGTAGAATTTTTCAATTATTTTCATCTAGAAAAAACTCCTTTAAAATGAAAAAAAAAGTTTAGGAAAACTATATACGTAGTTTCACTTTTAGGTTAATTAAGATTTGTATGTGAAGAAATATAGAAATTTTCAATTTCCAAAAGTGATTTTCAATCTGGTCAGATATCGCTACATGAATTGGTCAAATATTGGTTAAGATGCAAGATTTCTGGTGAAATAAACGTAATTTTATAGATTGTAAAATTTAATGGCTAAATGATTTTTAAATAATTTTTAAAAACAAGTATATTTTTAAGGATAATTTTAGGTAGGTATAAAAAGGCGTCAGTAGTCAGAAATTCGATCGTTCTTCCGAAGAGTTATTACAAAACTAAATGTTAAATTTTTCTTAACTGATCGGTTATTGGTACGTTCACCCTAAATCAGTTAGTTGTTGTACTAATTACATACTTAGTATAAAAGGTTTTCAAATTTCGTTGAAAGATGAAAATAAAATTCGATTAATAGTGAAAAAATTATCAAAAGATTTTTAAAATATATCAGATTCTTTAAGTTTAAAACGATGTTATTAAAAAAACGACAAATTAATTTTGAAATTGCTAGGGCATTGTACTTCTCTCTCCTCGATGCCGTTCATCAGCTTCCGGAACGCTGTTCTTTTAATATGTAGTTTCGTGATTTTGGCTCGCTTTGAACAAGCCCAATTTCAAGATTGCGGATCTGGATATCCCAATGCGTGTTCCAGTATATATTTTCTGTATCAAAATACCAACAAATAAAAACGTGTAAATGCAGAATATTGAATGCAATAATTAGTAGTAGAGTAAAATAATACGTATATTACCACAGTTATGGATTTATAAGTGTTTTAAAACTGAATGGTACAGAATATGACCATAAAGTATGCTGAGTTTTCATAATACATTTAAGTACTTGCATTTTAGTTTGACAAAATGTAAAATAATTTTTAAATTTTATGATTACTGTTTCTTTATGTGATTCGAATAATTAGTTATTAGGATAGTTGAAGTTCTACTTTGTACAGTTTGTAAAGATTTATTGTTGTTGTTGTGACTAATCTCGGAATTGTCTAGCAGGGCTAGACAATCCCCATGAATCCAAAAATATCTTAAAGATATATAAAAAGATATATAAATTTAAAAAAGATAAGTAAAGATTTATTTTTCTATTTATTGTTTCGGAAAGTGCGTGTTCATTTTTGT
The DNA here is from genome assembly GCA_963680715.1 of Tetragnatha montana. Taxonomy (NCBI): domain Eukaryota; kingdom Metazoa; phylum Arthropoda; class Arachnida; order Araneae; family Tetragnathidae; genus Tetragnatha; species Tetragnatha montana. The sequence goes on from OY796683.1 coordinate 22,766,572, forward strand.
GTTGATTTCCAAGTGAAATTGTTTTCAGTTGCTCACTTCATATGAAGTTAAACATTATATATTTAAGCTTTTGTTTCATCCTAACTTTTTATTAACGTAGAGAAAGGCATTATGCCTCTTCCTAAAAGGAAGCAATCAAGAAGGAGAAAGAATAAAAAGGATGAAAAGTTAAGAGAAGAAAGTAAAGATAAAGAAGAAGAAAAGAAAATGGAAGCTCATAGGTCAGCTAACAGATCTGTAAATATGTCTGCTGAGAGGTTGGAGAAAAAAAGGTCAACTGACAAGCCGTCAAGTATGGATGCGGAAAGGTTGGAGAAGAAGCGCTCATCGGACAAGCCGGCAAATATGGATGCGGAAAGGTTAGAGAAGAAACGGTCATCGAACAAGGTGTCAAATATGGATGCGGAAAGGTTGGAAAAGAAGCGCTCATCAGACAAGCCGTCAAATATGAATGCGGAAAGGTTGGAGAAGAAGCGCTCATCTGACACGTCCTCAAATATGGATGCGGAAAGGTTGGAGAAGAAGCGCTCATCTGACACGGCCTCAAATATGGATGCGGAAAGGTTGGAGAAGAAGCGCTCATCTGACACGGCCTCAAATATGGATGCGGAAAGGTTGGAGAAGAAACAGTCTTCAGACAAGCCGTCAAATATGAATGCGGAAAGGTTGGAGAAGAAACAGTCTTCAGACAAGCCGTCAAATATGAATGCGGAAAGGTTGGAGAAAAAACGGTCTTCAGACAAGCCGTCAAATATGGATGCGGAAAGGTTGGAGAAGAAACGATCGTCGAACAAGGTGTCAAATATGGATGCGGAAAGGTTGGAGAAGAAGCGCTCATCAGACAAGCCGTCAAATATGGATGCGGAAAGGTTGGAGAAGAAGCGCTCATCTGACAAGGCCTCAAATATGGATGCGGCAAGGTTGGAGAAGAAGCGCTCATCTGACACGGCCTCAAATATGGATGCTGAAAGGTTGGAGAAAAAACGTGCATCAAGGTCGGTTGAGAACATGCCTGAGGAAAGGCTACGGATCAAACGTGAGGCTTCCAGGAGTAGGATACACTGTGAAGATAAACCAACGGATGGTGCGATAGCTCGATTGGCTGCAAGAAGAGAAAAGGCAAGAATAGCCAATAAGCTGTATTTGAAGAAATTAGAAAAAGGAAATGATGTTCAAGAAATATTTGTTGATGGCAGATATGATTATCAATGTGCATCGACTTCAACAGGTGTTCCAGCGTTAAACATTCGTCGAAATTCCTTTGAAGAAGAGGATATGGATATCTTTACTTCCCAGCGAAAAATATCAGAAGAAACAACCACATTAAAAGAGTGGGAGTCACATGAAGTTGTTGAAAGAAAGAAAAAGAAATCAAGAAAAGATTTTGAATTGGCTGCAGATATAACTAAGGGTGCTTATTCCACGGTTGAAAAGTACACAATGGGAGAAATGAATGTGGAGTGTGCACATTGTGGAGCTGTTCGTTTCCCTGAACAGAAGGGAAGGAGTGTTAATTCATGTTGCCACAACGGACAAGTGAGGATCCCACCTCTGAATGAATATCCACCTCTCTTACATTCCTTGCTGACATCAGAAGACGAAGAGGCCAAACGATTCAGGGAACGCATCCGAGCCTACAATTCATCGTTCGCGTTCGCAACTTTTGGAGCCCGTTTCGAAGACTTTCCTGGAAGAGGTCCACCATTGATCAAGATTCAAGGGCAAGTGTATCATCACGCGACCACTTCTTTGGACAACGCAGAAGGAAATGCTCCGAGGAACGGCCAAATCTACATCTACGACAACGTGGAAGAAGCAGCGAAGATGAGGGTAGATTTAGAGAACCCGGAACTGAACATCCAACTTGAAAACCTGCTGCGCGAAATCAACCCGTACGCACAGAAGTACAAAATGCTGCACGAGATGACAGTTTCAGGAGAGGAATTCCAGCTGTATTTCGTCAAATATGGCTTCGACGACAAGCGTAGATACAACACGCCGACATCTTCAGAAGTGGCCATGATCATAGAGTCCAAAGATGGAAGTGTCCCTTGCGCCGATTTGAAAGTTTATCCAAAGCAGGAGGATGGACGCGAAACTACTATATTGCAGCAGACATCTCAGCATGCTGATCCGATGACCTTCCCTCTTTTATTCCCTCACGGTGATTTCGGATGGACCTACAACATGACCACGGAGAAAGGGAAGAAGATAACCCCTCTGCAGTATTATGGTCATCGACTGGCTTTGCGTCCCAGTGGAGTTTTCAATCCCTTGCTGAATGCCGGAAGATTGACTCAACAGTACGTCATCAACTGTTACGTAATGGTGGAACGTCAACGCTTGGACTTCATTCGTCACAACCAACAATCTCTGCGTATGGAATGCTACCAAGGGTTAGTCGACCACGTAGAAAACAACGTTTTGAACACGGCCAGTGAAGTGCGTCTCGGCACAGCTGTAATTTTGCCTGCTACGTACATCGGATCTCCAAGGTGTTTACAGCAACTATACCAGGATGCCATGGCAATTTGTCGCAAAATCGGAAGACCGGATTTCTTTATCACCATGACCTGTAATCCCAAGTGGCCTGAAATAACCAAGACTTTGGAACAGAATTTCCCTAAAGGCACGACTGCGAACGACATTCCCATGATCGTGACGAATATTTTTCAAAGCAAGGTAAACGAATTCATAGAGGATTTAGTTGAGCGACAAGTGTTAGGACCGATAGTCGCATATGTCTACACCATCGAGTTCCAGAAACGGGGACTTCCCCATGCACACATCCTGGCTGCTCTGAGAACGGACTGCAAGTTACTGACCCCAGAAGAAGTCGATCGGTTCATCACAGCAGAATTGTCCGATGAAGACGCCTCTCTTCGATACTACCAACTTCGGCACATGATGCACGGGCCACACACGGAAGGTCTTCTTTGCTGGGATTCGGAAAAGAAAACTTGTTCCAAGAATTTCCCCAAACAGTTTTGTGACGAAACCGACATGACTGAGGACGGATTTCCAAAATACAGGAGAAGAGATAACTCAGACAAGCTGTACGCGTACCACGGAAAGGTCAAAGGAAAAGTCCGCTACGTCGACAATCGGATGGTCGTGCCACACAATCCGTACTTACTGATGAAATACGACTGCCATCAAAACATCGAGTACTGCACATCAGTAAATGCGGTGAAGTACATCCACAAGTACATGCACAAAGGACACGATCGCGCAAGGATGGAGATGAAGCACGACGAATCGAACGAAGTCCAAAAGTACATCGACAGCAGATACGTGGGACCGATGGAAGCAGCGTGGAGGCTCAACTCGATACCCTTGCACCATCGGAGTCACACAGTCGTAAGACTTCCGGTCCATCTAGACGGACAGCAGTACGTCACCTTCGAAGAGGGTCTGGAAGAGAATGCCGTCGAGAAGAATTGTACGACTATGTTGCTGGCTTGGTTCGAGCTGAACAAACAAGATCCGGATGCGAGGAAAGTTCTCTACGGTAACTTGCCAGAGAGTTACTCTTGGAAAGCCTCAGAAAGAAAATGGATTCCTCGCAAGAAAGCCTGCAAGGTAGTCGGACGGATTGTCAACGTGTCACCCAGAGATGCCGAAAGATTTCATCTGAAGCTGTTGCTGAACAGAGTACCTGGTGCCACCTGCTACTCGGATCTTCGAACGCACGAAGGAGTAGTCCATTCCACCTACAGAGAAGCTGCGATCGCCATGGGGATAACCGAAAACAGCGACGAAGCTACTGCCGTTCTGCAAGAAGCTGCAACCACCCTGATGCCCAAGCAGTTCAGACGTTTCTTCGTGTACTACCTGGTCGGGGACGAACCGTCGGACGCTCTGACACTGTGGAACAGCTTTCAAGATCAGATGACCGAACGAGACAGCAACACCTACAACACCCTCTGTGAAATCGAAGCGCAGCTCAACTCCGAGAACAGGTCCTGCTCCGATTTCGGTCTTCCGACACCCAACGACTTCGCTGTACCAACCGAAAGCGTAGATATCGAACATCATGCTACAACGTGCCGGGAAATGGAAGAAAAGTTGAACCCCGACCAGAAGGCTGTGTACCGCAGAATAATCGACTCTCTGACTTCCAACAGCTGCAAAGATCCTTCCCGATGTTTTTTCATCGATGGACCAGGCGGAACAGGCAAAACCTTCCTGTACAACGTGATTTATCACAAGCTTCTGAGCCTGAATAAGAAGGCAGCCTGCGTTGCGTGGACAGGAATAGCTTCGATTCTACTACCTGGGGGAACGACATCTCATCGCTTCTTCAACCTGCCCATCGAGTTGAACGAGGACGGCATCTGCCTCTTGAAGAATCGCGACAAAACAAGACTTCAAGACATCGAAGTCGTCATATGGGACGAGGCCAGCATGATACCCAGGAAAGCCCTCGAGATCATCGATCGCACTCTTCGTGACGTCATGGCCAACGAGACTCCTTTCGGCGGGAAACGTTTCATTTTAGGTGGAGATTTCCGTCAAGTCCTTCCCGTCGTAAAGAAAGCATCACGAAGGCAAATCATCGACGAGTGTCTCAAGTCTTCTCACCTCTGGCCTCTTTTCGAAGTTCACCATCTCTACGTTAACATGCGAGCAGTGGAAGGAGAAGAAGAATTTGCAAGCTGGCTTTTGACGTACGGAAACGGAGAGTCGGACTCGCTTGTCGTCGAGGAATCTTCCGCTTTGGCCTGCAAGGATTTGATCGACTGGTTTTTTGAAGACGTGACGGACGTAACCAAGGATCTAATCACGAGAATTATTCTATCACCACAGAACGACGAAGTCAACAGAATGAACGAGAAGATCCTTTCCAAAATACCAGGAGAAGAAGTAACTTGTCACAGCATCGATAAAGCGACCATCAGCGGAATTGATAAAAGCGACGCCAGAGAAGAAGAGGCAACATTGAGGTACGCGGACGAGTATCTCAACTCACTCACCCCGTCCGGAATGCCACCCCACAAGCTCAAGTTGAAAGTCGGGTGCATAGTCATGCTTATAAGGAACGTTTCGATAGCCGACGGACTCTGCAACGGTACCCGCATCTTGGTGAAACGAATAGGTTGCAGGGTGTTGACAGGACAGATTATCACAGGAGAACGAAAGGGCACTGTAGTGGATATACCTCGCATTCAGCTCAACACCTCGAGTGGACACTCCCAGTTGCCCTTCGTGCTTTACCGAAGACAGTTCCCAGTTCGACTGGCCTATGCGTTGACCATCAATAAAAGCCAAGGACAGACATTCGAACGAGTCGGTCTTTTCATCGAGCGACCCATCTTTGCTCACGGTCAACTGTACGTCGCTCTGTCAAGGTGCGTATCCGGAAAACAGATCAAGATTTTAGTCAAGAAAGGCGACTCTGTCAACAACATCGTGTATCCCGAGGTACTTGCATGAAAGAAGAAACGTCCGAAGATTCTCATCATTTTCTTGTAGGTTTTTACCCTGTGTTCCTCAACCCACGCGTGTCGTGTTATTGTGTGTTTCAACAGGTTGTCAAATGTATCGCGAGTATTTCTCAGAGAGGTTTAATATTAATATTTTAATAGTTTTTTTAACTCTGAAATAACGTTAACGCGTGATTTACGCGAGAGACCTTAAAAAAATATTTTAATAAATGTGAATTTTTCTGGTAAATTTAATCTTGTTTTATTTGTCTAATTGGTTTGAACATGTAATGGATTTAAAGTTTGTAAATAATTATTTTTTAATCATATAATTTAATTTTTCCTTTATGGTTCGCCTCCAACTGTTTCAGATATTTAATGTGTTTTTAAAACCTTTATTATCAAGTAGCCCGCTCAACGGAACTTATGACAACCTTTTTGTTTGCAAGTTTTGTGTTACTCATACAATCCGTCACTCGAGGGACATCTACCATGAGTTTGCTTCTAGCCGACATTTCTAATGTATCCTCTGATGCCACCCTAACGTGTCAAGATATAGTCAAGATATTCCACAGTCTCATGAAATTCTCCTCCTTGCCGATTGTGTCCACAGACCTCCTTACCTGTCTTTTGGTTCCGGTGAAGCTACGTCCTAGGGAGATTATTATTCTCAGCCCTTTAGGAAGCCTCTCCCGGCCCAAAGCTAGCCTCCTCTGCCAAGACTCAAGACAACAAAGAAAGATCGAATGAAGAAAGAAGAGAAATGCCCCATGTGTTTCAGGTGTTGGAGCAGTCAATGATTCACGCTTACAGTTTAGGGAAGGGGCTGATACCTGGGTTAACAAAAAACACCCTAAACAAGTGTAAGTGATGATGAGACTCCAGGTGTCAGGCAATTGCCGTCAAAAGCCCAATAGATTAAGTTAAGATTTAAAAAAAAACCTTTCTTTTACGCTTTTTTCCTGCTGAAAGTTGCTCTTCATCAATTATCTTTTTGAAATACGTTATTATAAGAGCAGATGAGTGATGTCTCCAGTGGTTGGAGAGAAGGAAGGATAAGAAGCGAGTAAACCGAAAATTGAAAGAAATATCAGAGTAATTCTGGGGGTTGGCGAGCGAGAGCGAGCAGGGGGCCGAGCCCCCTAGTGAAAGATAAAAAGATATGCTGGTTTTTTAAACCAAAACTTGAATTGATGATTAATAAAGTATCCCGATTGTTTTAATTCGGGTTTTCTTCACAATTCTCGAAATTTAAGTTCGTAACATGTTGAATTAGATCAATACATTTTAGAGGGTAGAAATTACTTTTATAACCAACAAAATAATTAATGTTAAATTAATAAAAAGCTTTACACTGATAACTAGAGCAAATATTTCGATTGCTCTAACAAGCAATACTTTCCAAGATTCCATGGATAGTTAGGAACCTGCATATAAACAGAACACATAAGATGGATTTTATTTCAATAGTTTTTAAAATCTCTTGCATCTCTTTCCTCAGAGGAAGTCATTAGTGTTAAAGTGTAATTTGTAAAATTTTGGTTTGTAATAATGTGTAGAACTGACTGATTTTATAGATTAAAAAAAAAAGAAATTCTTGTTACACCATTTAAAAATCTTGATTTTGATTATGTTTTAGCATTTACAAACCTTGATAATGAATTTATTTTAAAAAAAGACAATTTAAATCTATTTTAAAGATTATGATGGGATAATTATCTAACCGAAGAAGATTTAAAAAGCAACGGTTTTATTTTACACGTAAAATATTAAAAATTGTACAATGTTTCGAGGATACTTTGATCCCCTTTGTCAGCAAGAATGAAATCTAACTAGAAAGAAAGAATTATCCAACTAGTTTCAATAAAATAAATCAACTGTGTCTCCTTATAAATTTCAAATTCAGATTTTAGAGAATTCAAAATTGTGTTTAGTATATTTGGTGGTAGATCACATGGGTTCAAAAAGAATTGGTGCACAGTAAAAACCTGAAGACAAAAAAATTTATGCATCAAGTTACAACTCGCCTAACCCGTATTCCCTTTTTTGTTATGTGAACAGAAACAAGAAAATAAATCTTACAGTAAATAGTACTACATATCAGAAATGTTAATGAATATTACTCTTCTTTGTTGTAATATTTACATGATACGTAAAATCACAGCATGTAATAAGTTGCCATAATATTTTAAATCTGATTACATACATTAAAGTGGGTAATAATTACTGAAAAAATTTTTACTCTTTGTACATACCTGTTCTGTTCTTTTCAAACAATGCAATTTGGCATTTGTGTATTTCAATTTCTATATATTTGAAATAATTCAAGGATGGGAAAAAGGAATTTAAAGAGATAATTTTATTTGATAAACTGTATTGTTTTATTTGAATTGATGACTACAACTTTGGATGGGTGAAAAATTTTATAAAAGGTTTTCGTTCACATCAAGCACGTAACACATCAAGGAAATCCTCCAAAAACAGAAAATTATGACTTATGGTTATATAGTGACAGCCCAATATAAGAAGGCATTTTATAGTCAGTTCTCTAAATTCTTTGCTAGGTATGGTGGTTGGGAACGGGGAAATTCAAGTTTGAGTAAGGAGTGGACTTTGTTAACACACCATAACTTTGAGTGCATTACACTTTTGGAAGGTCATGTGCCAATTCTTTATAAACAACAGAATCGTCACCTGCCAAGTAGTGATACCTATATAGAAAAATTAATTTTTGATTTTAAAAGTTTTTTTTTTGTCTTACCAAAAGGTTTTAAAGAACTATTCAACATAAGAATAGAAATTAACATTAGACTAATTCTTAATGTCCAAGAAAAACAGAGATTTTTCTAGAAATATAGGTTTTTTGGCATAACGATGATAGTCATATTAATCATATATTTTGTACATTGAAAGTAAGTACTGTAACAAATTGAATTACCAAAGAAATCACAATACAGTTCTAAATTTTATTACAAATGAATATCTTTAAAAAAAATAATAATGTAATGAACAAATAAAAGGTGAATGAAGATTACAAATAATAAGGGGTAAAGATATAGGTTGGTAATTTTTTCCCATGATGTAACTGTTAACCGGGAAAAATTTGTAATTGATGTTTCAAATAAACATTCAAAAACAAACCTCACCCAGTTTGTTTAAGTTGTCGACCAACAACTTTTTTAAAGTTAGTAAATTCAATCCAGTTATCCAGTTTCCTTCTCCTGAAATCAACACATAATTAATAAAAAAAATAACTAAAGACTTAAAAAATATCAGGACTTTTACCACTAGAAGTATTTTAGAACTTAATCCGTTAGCTGGGCACAAATGTCGCCAATTGTGAACCAAACGCTCGCCAAGTGAAGCAAATGACAAAACAGTCAACGGAAAACAAAACAAATGCGCCGGAGGCATAAGTTCTTGTGCAGGAGGTGACTGTTGGAACAGAGAATTCCTTAATTCATTCTACAATATTTGGTGATTTTTTGCTTGCGCCCCAGCTAATGGATAAGTAACTTTAATTTTTCAGTTTTGAACATGTCATATCACACTTTCTTCTAAAAGTTCTCACAATACAAAATAAAGTTAAAATACAAGTACATAACAATTTGGGCATTACTTGTGTATGAAGGTGTAACCAATTCCCCAACATTGAAACGTTTTTGAAAAAAATTCAACAATACACTGATTTTCATTTTTTTGGCAATAGTTTTATCCTAACACCAGATCAAAAACAAAAACTTTTAGATTCAACTCGAACAAATTATAGCAAAATTTTGGTTCAATATTCCGGCATTCGTCCTGCTTAATATCACCAAGCTGTTTAGAAAGCCAAATATTTGAAATATCCAAAAAATCTTTCAGTAGGACACTCTTCTGATGAATCGGGTAACCGAGAAAAGTTTGTAATTGATGTTCCAAACAAACATACAAATACAAACCTCACTCAGTTTGATGTGAAACCTTCTGAAATCAAACATAATTCACAAAAATTAACAAGATAGTTTTTACAAAATTTTTTAAAAGACCTTATATTCAAACAGAAATTTTACTATGAGTAGTAAAACATATCAGGACTATTACCCCTCTAAACCAGGTATAATTTGTTTAGTTTTCAACAACAATTTGGGTACTAATTGTGTACTAAGCTGTCGACCCATTTGCTAACAAAAACTGTTTTGAAAAAACTTTCTTATCTTTATTCTTCTTCTTTCTGTCTTATTAAAAACTTCTTTTTTTTCTGGTAATATTAACACCATATAAAAAAACATAAAGGTTTAGATCGAACGAGACATTTGATGGATTTGAACCCAAATTTCCTGACACTGAAGTATGATTTTATCTGCATGTCACATTTGTACACTTGATAACTTTAAGAAAAATGAAAATTGTCGACAATCAAAAATACTGAAGTGAGAGGGCAAACCATGTTATAGTTATGTTGTTCATCAAGAGAGAGGTCAGATAAAGTTACATGGATGAGATAACTTTAGTTGTTATCAATGAACTACATTACATTAGTTTTAAAATGATATGGTAAATTTTAACGAGTCCTTTATTCCCTGTTATGAGGTTAAGATGGCATTATATAAAGTGCAACTGTGTACTATAAATTATGATAACCATTACCAAGCTATTATAGAGCTGGGTGAAGCTCAATTTTGTATTAATCATGGCACATGAAAGATCCACTTCAAGCATTTATTACCTATATAAAGTTTACTAATGAGTGTGCTTTAGATTTTGCAAAACTAAAAAACACCAAAAACCTAGCATTGGATTTATAGTTTTGTTTAAGTAAAAACATCTTTCTCCAACATGGTTGAGATTAAGATACAAGTAATACACTGTTTAGAATCATATTTTCAAAAGATTTATTACAGTGGAAACAATATCCTTCCAATTTACTAAGAAAACTTAAATATGCACACATAAATTTTATATAAAATAAGGAAAATTAGAATTAATAGTGTTTATGTTCGTTCGGTAAACAATCATAAAAGTCTCCGATTCAAAATTAAAAATGACACGGAAAAACTTACTTTATTATTGTGGCGGAAAATCCTATAGTCGATAAAAACTGGATTTGTAGCTTCTTATAGTTAATTTCACAATATTTAATGCGTAAAGTAATAAAATTTCTCACCAAGTAAGCGAAATCAACAAAGATGGCGGATTTCTAGAAGCGCAATGTATCATGGGAATGCCGGGTTATTGAAAATCCCGCATTCTATCCCCCAATCGAGGTGGATTTCTAAAATCCTCCATTTCTTCCTCCTTTTTTCCCCGTCGTAGGGATTGCCGGTTTTTCGGAGGGAGAAAACCGGCATTTTTGGCCTATGTAAACGGGCCCATAAAGTCAGGAAACGTTGAAAGGAAATCACTGAAAGTATAAATTTTTGTTCATGTTTGTTGGTTCCTTCTCCTAACCCAAGGCTGGATAATAATTAACAGATATTTATTTACATTATTTACAAAATCATGATTTAAAACGATATCCGCCGCTCATGCGACCACATACCCTTTCGTACCTCTCCTCAATACAAAGCAAATCGAAATGTAAACAAAAACATAACAGTTTCACTGAGTTTCCCTGGAGTTTCCCTCTTGTTCTTTTTCTCTCGCGTAATTGAAGCCGCAAAGAATCTTTGAGAAAGACGCTCCAAATGTTAAACGACCAGCTGACGTCTATTCCACCGCCCTACAGCCAGCTGACGCTCACCAGGCTTTATGATATAACTTCCCAAAAATTTTCCACCAAATATCGCTTGAGAGGAAATGACTGACAAAATATGTTGCTGGCTCCCGGTCTATACGGAAAGCGAGCCGCGGCCAAGGTTTGTAGAGAGAGAAGGTTGGCTCATCCGTGACGTCACCCAATGGGAAGAGGGGTCTCTGCCAATGGCAATGCTCGTACAGCTCTGTACGACAGAGTACAGACTGTTTTTACAGCTCTGTACGAGCATTGCCATTGGCAGAGACCCCTCTTCCCATTGGGTGACGTCACGGATGAGCCAACCTTCTCTCTCTACTCTACAAACCTTGAGCCGCGGCCGCGGAGCTTTCCACCACATGACGTCATGATAACGTGGTTAGAGCCAGTTAGAGCGAAGGAGCCAACCTTTTGCTTACGCCCTAAAATATTACTATATTATTTTGTGGCATCAGCTTTGGCATCACTTCTGTTCAGTTCACTACTAGCTAACCGCGCCAATTTGATCTGCATTAGTGATTGTGTATTGAGTTAAATTTTACTTTTGGGTGTTTAGGAGGAAAAATTATTTTTAAAATGGTATGTACTTTTGTTTTTGGATGCTTATAGGGCACATTTTACTGTTAAATAATCTTAAGAGACATGTTTACCGACACGTGTTTATGTTTTCAAGGTAAACCTTGGAATGTACGCACCTTGCAGTGTTTTGCTGTTTCTATAGTTAATGTGAAATATCATCGCAAGATGGTGCTATAAAATCAAAGTATTATATTGTGTTAAATTAAATACTATATCCATTTTTTAGAATACATACCGGTCCTAATGCTCACCTGTTGGTAACTGATAATTAGGGTATATTTTATTTAACATGTGCTTTTATTCATTCAAATTTTGAATATAAACATCAAATTGTTGTATTAGACGTTATAATTTTTCCCTAGGCATCGGTAATCCTCGATGTTAATGCTCATAACAATAGCACAAGTTGGGTGAGATTTTGTTTGATTTAAACTATGAAAGCTTATATAGCACTGGGTAGCCAAATCATTGCCATTTTTTGGCACCAGACCCGAATTCTTTGGATATTCCAACATTTCTAAATTTAAGGAGGGGGAATACATTCCAAATTATCTCCATGAAGGTTTGATTTGCTTTTAATTGAGGGTAGAATTGGGATTCCCAATATAATATGTTAAATCTCCCTAAAGATCTGATGCAAGATATCTAAAAAAACATGTCCAAATATGTTGTAACCATTATAGCAGTACAGTATAGAAAACTAGGACATAAACATACAAGATCCTTTTTGAGCACTATCTTGGTGCAATATGATCATATTTGATTCTTGCACCATAAAACAATAACCAAACCCTCTCTGAGCAATTGTTTTAATTGGCATCTCCAAATGTTCTGATAAATTGCTAAATAAATAATGCCTCAAATAAGAAAACAAATAAAATATCCCCACTAGCAGTGGTGCTTTTAATTTTAGCGAATATTTTGATCCTATAAATTGTGAAAGGTACATTTGTATTAGCCCATCCACCTGCCAACAGGGGCGATACGTTGCCAAGTATGGCCGTCTAACTAATGTTAAAAAATCTGGTTTTTGGCGATTCTGATGAAATCACGTATTTTGGCGAAGCTGGCGAAAACGATGGATGGGCTAATACGAAAAGTACCTTGTGAAACATTGCTAATAAAGTTGATTAGCATGATTTGGGCCCAACTAATTATAAAGCTACCCCATCTTTTGTTTTCTTATATACAGGGTGATTCAGATAAGTGTTTCATAACTTCTAGGGGAGGAAGGGTACATCAAGACGAACAAGAATTGATATAGGTTAGGGGTCGCAAGTGGGGTCTAAGGGTTTAAAATCAAGGGTGAAAATTAGCAAAAAACCTCGCATATCTGGGCAGAAAGAGATACAATTGTTCGATTCCGGTATTTTTTACATTCAACCAATTCAAATTTTTCATGTAAAAACGAGATGAAAGTGTTTATTCTAATCAAAAACAGACCAATAAATGAAACAGGCATGCGTTGTAAGTTGATAGACTGCAGTAGAAAGTGTCACGACAAAAACATCTTAATACTAGAGTTTTGTTGGTTGGAGTTATACGGCGCAAAGAACTAAAGTCTGACCAAGGGACAATTGTGACTTTAATCTACCTACAACGCATACCTCATTCAATTAATGGTCTATTTTTAATTAGAATAAACACTTTCATCTCCTTTTTAACATAAAAAGTTTGAATTGATTGAATGTAAAAAATGCCGGAATCGAACAATTGTATCTCTTTCTGCCCAGATATGCAAGGTTTTTTGCTAATTTTCACCCCTTAGAGCCCACTTGCGACCCCCTACTATATATAAATTCTTGTTTGTCTTAATGTACCCTATCTCCCCTAGAAGTTATGAAACACTTATCTGAATCACCCTGTATATTAAGTTTTAAAATCATTAGGCACATTTTACTGATATTTTTGAGTCATTTAAAAATTAATCTTGAATTTTGTCATGCATAAATCGGACACACAAGCCTTGCAGCATGCATAGATGTCTTGGTTTGAAGAGAGGGAAGGTTACTTATCTCTAAAATAGACACTGAGAATCAGTTATGGATTAATAATATCTGCGTTTTGCTGTTATTTGGTTTAATTTTCCAGGTTTTGTTATTCTTGATTACAATTACCCATAAATAAAATACTGAGTATTAAGTGTTCAAAGATTGGGTTAGTTGTCAGTCTGGCACAGCTGGAATAAGAGTCCTCCATTTGGCGACTCGCTTTGCGGTCGCCAAGTTAGCGGCACGATTAAAGTTTGTCTTTCCTCGCTTGGCACGCGTGGCAAACCTAAAGGCAGTACCCACAGCAGAAAAAGCAGTGGCGAGTGCAGGGTATCGGGTATCTAATAGAAGTGAGATAACCATCTTTATGGCTTTTTTAGTGCATTCACCACTGTTTTTTCTGCTGTGGGTACTGCCTTTAGGTTTGCCACTCGTGCCAAGCGAGGACAGACAAACTTTAGTTAGTGTACAGTTGGCGATAGCCAAATGGAGGACTCTTATTCCAGCTTATCAGTCAGTCTTAGAGATGTGAGTCGGGAATATTCTCCAGGGGCGAGAATTTTGAGAATAATCGAGAATATTCTATTTTTTGATTGATAAATGGAAATAAATGTAAAAATGTTTGATAATATGAAATGGTCATTTAGTTTTAGTATTAGAAACCTGAAAATAATAACAAATTCAATGAAAAGTCAAGAAACAAATCCATTTAAAAGTCACCCTACAGTTCAGAGAATATTCTCTGAACTGTAATTTCATAATTAAGCAAGATTTTTTTTTTAAATAAGTAAATTTTATTTAATGCAAAATAAAATATTTTTTTAAATATTAGAAGCAAATTTTAGTGGGAGAAAATATTCATACAATTAAAAGAGGAGTCTAAAATTCTTTTTATATATTAGTTGTTAAAAGCAAATGTAATACCAATAATTGTCAAACTGAAGGACTTTTTGAACCTGACATTTAGTTAATTTTGATAGAACTTTGTAAAATTTGGAGAATATTCTTAAAAGAAGGGATATCAAATTAGAATTATCTGTCTAGAAAAATATTTGAAATAATTCTTTAATATTTATACAGAACTCTTAATTACTCAGTATTATAGATGCAATTAAATTTACTTTCTACTTAAAATTATTTCTGAAAGAATAGTTTAAAATTTTTGTTTGCATAATTTAAAATTCAGATTCTCAATAAAATTCCACAAAAATAGCTACCACCAGAAAATTTATATATTTTTAACTTTCTTCAAAAATGTTTTAACTACTTCAAATTTTCTCTCAATTAATCTAAAACTTTAAGTACATCTTATCATTTTTTCTTAAAGAGAATATTCTCATTAAAATGCTACAAAATAGTTTCCAGAAAAACTTTTCTATACACACATTATTTCCTTCAAAAATGCTATTTGATAGTTGGAAAATCATAAGTAAGTAGAATGTAACTGGCTGGAATGTAACTTTACCTATCAAACATGTTGTCATCAATTAAATAGTGATTTTAAAATATTTTTCATATTAATTTGGCTTTCTATTTAGTTATGATAACTTCTCATTGTAAAACCTTTAATATTCTAATTTGAAGTTAATATGTACCCTATATTTTTTTTTATTCAAAAAAAATTATTTTAGTAGCTTCTAGGAGAATATTCTCGAAAATTCTCCTCTGCCTCTCGGAGATTATTCTCAAGAATATTCTCCAAAAGATTATTACCGAGAATTTTACATCTCTAGTCAGTCTATTAATATGTTTGGTCATAATGCTTTGCTAATTGAATTTCTTTCAGGACGTCTTTCTAATGGTCAGGAGAAAACAGACAACTATTTTCCTAGATGCAAAAGAGAACACCACTGTTTATGAATTAAAGAAAATGGTTGAGGGTATTACCAAAGTCCCTCCTGAGAATCAGGAACTGTATAAAAATGATGAAGTAATTCTAGATTTGTTTTCCTTTTTATTTCTATTTATTTGAAGTTAATGTTTTTTTTGGCAAAATTCAGTAATATAAATGCTGTTAATAAGCTTGCTTCAAACTACTGAATTTATTACTTTCTTTACTTTTACTTTTTTATTACTTTTTTTTTCTTTCTTCAGTATTAGATAATAATCATTAAACTAAACTTAACCCGTAGCAGGGGACGTGACGTCTCACAGACCGCGCAACATTTTCCTCCCCTTCCCCCTACCACATGCTGGGTCGAATGAAATAGATTTTTCTCCTACCTTCCCCTTACGTGACCTTGAAACTGACCCCTTTTTATCAGCAAGTTTTTCCAAGTGCATCCGTTCGAAATTCCACAAATTCTTTCACACACGGTCCAAGAGACCTCAGGTCCCACTCAGTGTGTAACGGTTTTCGTCCAGACTTAGTACGCATGGCTTAGAAGCTCGGTCCGCGGAGATTAATTTATCCTTCTGATCCTGGTTATGCAGAAGAGTTGAAAAAAATTATATGAAGTTGGGAGTGATTTTAGAGTGGTAAAGGTAACTGTGAATAAGATTTCTGTGAAAAATTCTAAATTTTTTGCTTCTAAAACACTGGTGAAAAACTGACACTTCAGGCAGTGTTAAATTTTTTTTGTATTGTTCTATAATGAATTTTTTCCAATTAAAACTTGCATTACATATTAAATAATAAAAACAAAACAGTTAATTCATTATAGATGCATTTTATTTTCAGTTATTGTTATAAAGAATTTACTGCACTATGTGGTTTCTATCGAAAAATTTAAGGCTGTTGGAAAATTGAGTCTGTGAAAACTTTTATTTTATCATAAAGTTAACAAATATTTTTCTTTGAAGAGATAAATGTTCCAAGAACAGTGTACTGAAATATCAGAATCATATCTTAATTAGAAAATTTTTAAAAAAATATAATATTGCGCGGTCTGTGAGACCCCACGTCCCCTGGTATGTTCCATTTTTTCACCTCCCCTGTTACGGGTTAATAAGGGAATTCAAAATATCTTGGTAATAATAGTTCAATACTATTGTTTCAAAACATGAGTAACTTGAAAGTGTTCATAACCAAAGCTATTTTTTTTATAAAATTTGTAATTTACATTAATTTAAATAACTGCACTAAAAATGCTTATCTGCTTTTATTATCTAGATTTGAAAATACATAACAGTAAGTGTATCAAGAATTGTTTTTTCTAAAGCTCGTTCAAAACAAATTAATATAGTTTTTAAATAGTCTACTGGGAATTTGCTCTGGCATAGTGTGCAGCATCACAGCGACTCCAAAAATAACTTTAAGACAAAAATTAGTTGAATATAAAACGCAAATTAGCATAATGGTAAGTGGTAATATCTTGACTTCGTCAGGCGGGGCATAAACCATAGGAAAATGTAGGTATTTCATTAAAATAAATGAAAAGATATCCCCTTCCTCTGATTATGAAAACAAATTCAGTCTTAACCAAATTATATAATTATTTTAATATTTATTTATAGGTTATGGAGCCTCACAAAATTCTTGGAGATTATGGATTGAATAGTTCTACAGGTAAAGCCCAAGATCCTGCTCAAGTTGGCCTGGCTTACAAAGACATTGGTATGATTTTAAGTTATTTGTATTTGGTTGGATTGAAAATTTTTCTCCATTGTATGTTTTGTGAAAAATTTCATATTAGGTTTAAATTAGTCCAGGGTTGTTACGTTTGAAACACTTGTTTTAAACACGTTTAAAACAAAGCAAAAAAAAACATTGTTTAAAACACATGTACTTTTAGTAATTCTTTTTCTATGAACAGATGGCATTAGTATATAAAACTTAGTATTTACTTTCAACTGATTTTTGGTTTTTATTTGATTAACTTTATTTGATTTTTTTTCTAGAAAGTTATTTAATAAAAAATACAAATAAACTGGTTTGAAAATCAAATTTTTATAATTGACCTGTTCTTTATGTTTTATTTTAATATTTTAAACGATCAATGCTGCTAATGTCGTCAAAATATGCACTGAACTGAAAAGGACTGAAATGAATATGCATATAATAACTTATAAATGTTCAGCTCGTATCTTAAACCTTTTAGCATATTATATTGACATTTCTAATGTTAAAGCTGAAGTTGTTGACATAGTAACATATTTCCAAAACAATCGTTTTACTTCGGCCAAGCTCCAAGAAACAGGTGCTAAAAAGCTCAAGATGTCATCTGATGTCAGGGATAGCTTTGTTAATCTATTTTCAAGTTTAAAAACTTAATTTAATTTTAAATCATGTTTTTTTTTCATAATTTCTGGGTCGAGGGTAAAAAAAAACAAATAAAACGTTTTAAACAAAAAAAAAGAGTTTTTTGTTTTATTTAGAAAAAAACATGTTTTTTTCCAACCCTGAATTAGTCTAAACATGCTCAGCATTTTAAAAGTTTGCTTGAGTATCAGTTCATTATTTTGATTTGGATGAACAAGAGTTTGATCTTGTTTAAATATTGATCTTTGTTAATTTTAAAATACAATTTTATTCTCAATTTGCTTATCTTAGGTTTATAAAATTATAATTTATTTCATGCATGTATTTGAACTTTACATTTCCTCATATCAGATCTGTGCAAGATATAGTGGAACTTGGATAGCTCAAACCTGAAGGATACACCAAAAAAAGTTTGGATCATCCTAAACTTAGAAATAAAAGATTAAAATTCATTAAATAAAAAGTTCAAAGAAAAATTGGAGCCATCCACAATTTCAAATTAAAGAATAAAGACATTAAGTTATCAGAGTTAACTGTGAGATAATTAATTCAATCAAAATTGTTTTTTAAAATAATTATTCCTTTTTTACAGAAACACAGAGATTTGAAAGTCTGGAAATAACTCCATTTTCATGCCCACCAGAGTTACCAGATGTTATGAAATCATCGGGACCACAGAGCAAAGAAACAAATAATGCTTAAATATCGTTTTTGAAGTTACTACTGTTTTAATTTTTATAAGTATGCGTTTCACTCATTAACTCTATATTGTATTTCATAGGCTAAAATAGCCTTTCCATTCAGCTTTTTGTATTGGATGTAAAGCGATTCTGTAAATTAATATGTGAATAAAATATTATGTAGCAGTATATCTAGCCAGTTATATGCAAAAAAGCAATTGTTAAGTTTTTTCAATGAACATTCAAATCGGCTTGATTCACATGAGGCTGTTTATTTGCATGTTTAATAAGTAAACATAATTGAAAACATTTTAGTTTTACATGATTTACACAACTCCTTGTTTTTGGTAGTAATGGAAGGAATTTTATTATGAATCTTAAAAAAGGAATTAAATTAGATTTTTTTTATCAAAAGTAATTTTAGGTGTAAAGAAAACAGTAAAAATATGCTATGATGCTCATTAGTAAAATGGTGTAATCAATATTGAAGTTTTACAGTAACATGTGTTCTATATCAAATATAATCTTAATGTGTTCAAATATCATTTGTAGACAATCTTATTCATCCATAGTTCTAATCATTCATTGAAGTCTGTCGGGTGGATCAATTTGGCCTGGGTAGAGTTTTACTTGTGAATATTTTTTTAGTATAACTTCATATAAAGTTTATAGGAATTTAAAAATTGAATGTATCCTCCGCAGGTGTGCATGCTGGGGTCCTGCCCCACACGGTCCTTCCCAGGACTGTGGGAGATCCCCATGAACACCCTCTTCAGCGAGGATGACACTGGTGGCCAATGCCCCTTGGCAGACCAGTGCTTATTCCAGGAAAATGATGATGAATTTGTGGAGCAGTTCTTGAAGGACAACTTCAATAGACATTATAATGACAACAAGTTAGTTCTTCGATTGTATCTCAATCACATGCATAGTTTATGCACTGAACGTTAAGACAACCCTCTCAACATCATTAGGTAACGGTTTTAGACTATCGTGTACATGAAATAAACAATGTCCATACTAGGAAAAGATTTTGCAGCATCGCATTGACACCACCAGCTAATCTAGTACTATTTTGATACATTTAGGATCCATGCTTTTCCAATTGTCCAGTCATGGTGCATTAATAATATTGCTCGTTGAGATACTTCTAGATACCAGATACTTGCTCTATGCATGCATCAGATCTCTTTCTTATAAAACTATCTTCTATTAAATGCTCAGAAAATGAACATTTGGGTCTTAAAGTTTAAAAAAATTCTTGCTAGTCACAAAATTATCAAACCCCAAAATGCACTAAAGCCAAAGATTGTCTGGCCTAATCCTGAAGTATGTGTGATGCTACACTCTGCAATAATCTGTAAACCTGTTGATTCAACTACTAAAATCCTGGTCAGCTATGCTAGATACCACCTGCAATTGGTACAGCGAAATCCTGTTTTATTGACACAAACCTTCGGGAATGCAACAGATTGGATTCTCACTGTAGGAATTCTGTTGACTGATATGGGATGTCTTTATGGTCTAACTACCTGTGATTCCAGCCTGATGCTCGCTCGCTTTTGTTATAGCTAACAGGGATTAAAAACTGGCATGGCTTGTGAGCTTGTTATTCCTGTTGGAAAATTTGCACCTATATGTACTTTGAGTCACGGATAAAGTCTATCAATATAAAAGCATTTCATTGCAGAGATTTCAGAACTATCTGGTAGCCAACAGGATTTCTTTGTTGAATCAATAGGTGTAAGCTTAACTCTGACTCATCTCGCCTCTCTTCCAGGGCACCCCTGGGCCTGTACTTCCACGTCAACTGGTTCAACGAACGGAACAAGACAAACATACCTTAAAAACTCTTTTCCGACCATTTTAAAATTATCCTTCAGTTGAAGTTAGTCCTTCTCTCTCAAATAAAACCAACCGTAAGTATTTTATTAGGCAGTTTCAAATTTACAGCAGATCATGTCGCACATGCGACTCTTTCCTTAAAGCTCCACCGGATACATAAACAAAACATCGAAAATGTCCTTTTTTTTTCTTTTTCCCGGGTTGCCAAAAGAGGGGGTACTTCCCTTCGAACCTTACAAATTTCTTTCCATAAAAAAATTTTATCATATATGTAATTTTAAATAGGGATTTGTTTTCTGAATTAATTTAATGAAAATTAAAGTATAACAGCCTATGTAAAAGAAAAAAAAATTGTTTCAATGTGCCCCACTGGTGGTGAGGCTGTTGGACATATTGTTTGGTGCCCATTGATACAGTGATTAATTCGCTCAAAAATAATAATTAATAACCAAAATTTGGAAAATCTGAGAAGTTATACAGTTTTAGATGCAAAAACTATAAGTAATCCTTATAACTAGTCTAACCATACGTCCGGGGTTACCCCGGATGTCAAAAAGTACAAAAATAAAATACTTTAATATTTCTGCTCAATTGTTTCAGTTTGAATGTTTTTTACTTAGTTTTTAATCATTGATGAATCAATATGGTACTTGTTAAGTAATTTCAAAAATATGTCCTGGGCTGGACCCAAGAAAATATGGTAAGCCTACTTATAACACTACTTTTTTTAACTTCATATGAATAAAGACAAAACTAAATGTTTAGAAAATTTATAGGAATAAATAGCAAAAATTGAGAAAAATAGCATTCAAAATTTAATGTTAAAATAATACCTCTTAGTCAGTGTTCGTTGGCAGGTTTTTGACTTACGACAGTTTTTACCGGTTTTAACCATGGTTAAAAATCTGGCTTGTAAAAAACCTTCCTGTCAAAAACCTAATGTGTAAAATAAAAATAATCAAAGAAATGATTTAGCAGAATTAGATAGACTTTAATCTATAAATTTTAAATAAAACAGCATAAATGCATTAAAACCGTTGAGTGTAAACTACAAAAATATATTCTTGCTGTAGCACAGCCATCAGAATCTATGACTGAGAGTGATTTTATTCATAAGAAAGGTTTTTAAAAACGAATTAATTGTTTTTTAAGTGTACAAACACTGTTTTCTGATGCTGTAGGAGGGGTTTTATTAAGTCCTAAAACACATCATTTGCTCTACCCTGCCAGTGCCGTGAACTGATACTAGATTATAATGTGAAAACTCTTTTACTAGAAATTGTCAAACACTTATTTAGTGAATCATTTAATTGTGAATGCATACTTAATTACTTTCAGAAAAGATGTACTGTTAATAAATCCTTAATTACATTTGTAGTAATTAAAACTGTGTAGGTTTAATCTAATATTTTGCAGAAATAAATTTAGATTTTGAAAGTTTTTTATAGATAGAAGCAAAAAGTAATCCATCACGATTGAAACCTAATGAAGGTATGTCTTTTCCCCAGGATAGGGCATATATTCAAAGATCCCCTTAAATTATGTCCTTATTTCCCTTAAATTAACTTCTGTTTTGTGATTCATAAGAATTAATTTAATTTATTAAGTTTTGTCCTTATTCTTCTGTTGAAAATTAAGTCATAAACAAAGAAAAGTATGTAAATTAATATTTAATTATAATTCAATGTATACTAAAACTAAGAAAAATTAAAATCAAACAAAAACAATGCTGTATCTTGCAAAAATTAACAACCTTTTTTAATTTTTAGCATACAGTAACGGACCCTTTATCCGGCAAGCTCGGGGCCGACATCGTCGCGGATTTCGGAATTTTCCGGATTTTGGGTCCGTTCCGGAAAAAACGCCAGTAAAGACGTAGCTGCTTTAGTAAAACCTATATACCCGCTTCCCCCTCCCTACTATCATTTTCCTTTCTTGTAAATCTAAATTTCCGATCATATGAACAGGAATTAAAATTGCGTTAACATCGTCTGCGTTGTTCTGAGCGTTCGTTTCAATAGTAGAGGATCCAGCAATAAAATTCCAGCGAAGCACGTGGGTCGTGGCGGAACCGATAGCTAAGCAGCAGGAGGCGAAGAGAAGATTAGAAACGGAAGAGAAGGTCCCTTCCAAACTTTTACGACGGCCGGAGAAACGCCCCTTCGCGGAGTAGCGGGCGCGCGCGATCCCGTCCGAGGAGGGGTTTTCTATTGTTCGCTATAATGACCGCTACTCCGCGAAGGGGCGTTTCTCCGGCCTTCGTAAAAGTTTAGAAGGGTCCGAAAGTTGCACGCCTTGGGCGCGACAGAACCATTGCGCGTCGTAGCAGCATTTGCTCACTAAAAATTCTTTAAAATAATTCTGAACGCGAGCCGGATTTTGGGTTTCCGGATAAAGGGTTTGGTACTTAAATTGTATTGG
This sequence comes from Tetragnatha montana, assembly GCA_963680715.1. Lineage (NCBI taxonomy): Eukaryota > Metazoa > Arthropoda > Arachnida > Araneae > Tetragnathidae > Tetragnatha > Tetragnatha montana. Next base: position 22,789,428 of record OY796683.1, read on the forward strand.
GGGTTTAGATGGCTAAAACCCAACCCTGCTCTAAGTATATCTGAACAATCTATTCAACAATTCTAGAATGTATTTGTATAGCATCAAAACCAGGCGCGGATCCAGCACGGCTCCAAGGGGGGGCACTTTTTCAGACCATCGCCTTTACCTTTTGAGAAAAATGTTGGGGATTTTCTAAAAAGAATCACTCAAGATCCCCTTCTGGTATCACTGGGGGTATAGGGGTCCTCCCGCAGAAATTGTTTTTTAATTTGACCTGTAAAAGAAGGGTTTTAACTCATTTTGAGTATTTATTTTTTTAGGGTTATTTACTAGATTCCATGCCTGATCAACAAGATGAGCTTTATAGGGGAAGACAAAAAAAGTTTTCACCTTTAATCTATCCATAGAACCTCAGGATCTTACAGTCTGGGGTGGCCAACCTATTGTATTCCATGCGCCAATAATTTGACATGAATTCAGATGCACTACTGAAACTGAGTTCCAAACAAAAAAAGGGGTCTTAAGATCCCCCCGGAAAATGTTTTGGAATTCAACCTTCACCCTTGGGGTAAAGTCTTATAGTACGGGAGCCAGTGACAGATTTTGGTGACCAGTTTCCTCTCAAGCAATAATTGGAATGCTTCAGAGAGTTATATCGTAAAGCCTCGTAAACGTCAGCTGCGGTTCCGTGGGTGGTTTGAGCGGTGGTAGCCCCTCAAACGTTTGAACATTGGAGCTTCCTCCTCGAAGAATCATATCATTCGGCAGAAAAAAATAAAACTTTCAGTCATTTCCTCCCGGCTAAATTTTTGTTACATTATAGTGTAACCATTATTAGTTTGTTACATTATAGTGTTAAGTTATCTCGAAGGAAAAAAACCACCAGCCTGGCTGTTGGATTAGGATTATAATACGTCAGCTGGTCGTTTGAACATTGGAGCTTCCTCCTCGAAGAATCAACTGTGAAGAACTGGCTAAATTTTTGTTACATGCAGAGGGGCAAGTGGTGGCGGGAAAGGGGTCGTCCATCTGCATGTAACAAAAATTTAGCCTTTCAAATAAAAAATATTAATTTGTCTTGGGAAAATGTTTACAAAATTATAGTAAAAATGATAATATAGCTTTCAGTAGAGGATGGATCGTTCTGAAGTGAATTTTACAAGATTTTAATTTGTTATAAAGTTTGTTTGACTGTCTACAAAAAAACGTGTTTTTGTTATTAACATTAATGTAACAAAGTAAAAACAAACACAGAGATATTAATTTTTAATGACTATCACTATTCAAATCACAGTTTAATAAGAAGAAATCTGATATAAGGCAAGGGATAAAAAATTTGTTAAATTGTATGAGGGTCACTGACATAATCGTCGGCACAATGACAAAGGCGCGAATCTGCAAATTTGTTTACATCGGGATTAAATGATATTTCAAATAACCATACTCCAGTCTACCATAGGAAAAAATGACATCCCAAAATATCCATGGGAACAGCAAAATATTTGAGGTCCTGAAACACGAAACTGCTAAGTTTACAATATCTTGCAATGACAAAATCGCGAATCTCAGATTCGTGGTTTTGTTGTTGCAAGAATTTGGAAAAGGAGCAGATTCGTCTGTGTGCCGTTGCTGTAGTTCAATCAGATTCGCGTTTGTTTTCGTCTCGATCGCAGCGGTGGAATCTGACTCATTTTCATTTTATTCATTTCAAAGCCATCTTGGTTTCACCTTCGCTAGTGTTCCCACTTTTTACCGTGATTTATTTATTATCGGTGTCCTTTTGGGATCTTGGCTTTCTTCCGATAATCACCACTTTTTTTGATAATCACAATAAATACCTACCTATACGTAAGGATGGAAAAGAAGAAAGTGATCACTTCACGAGATTTGATGATGATGGAGATCTTCGAGGCTCGACACCGTAATGAACCTGAACTCGTTGATGACCTCCACTTGATAAGAAGACCGGCAGACTTTGGTTTGGTGGATTATCCCTCATCTGAGGCTGAGGATATTGACACAGAGACAGCAGAGGAGTACATCCTAACAGATTCCGATGAAGAAACCAATAAGGGGTCAGAAAGTGGGAGCAGGGCACCCCGGAGTCAGTCAAAAAGCAATAACGTGGAAGAATCAGCATCAGTGATTGCAGAAGGTACATTGCCATTGAAAAAGAGAAGAAAAATTTCGGAGAAGGAAGCAATTAAGGAATGCAGGATACGAGGGGATGCCTTTGTAAGCCATAAGGGAAAACAGCAAGCTCCGCGTCCTATGCTCCAGGCTCCTTGTGCTTCTAACGAAGACCATCGCTGCATCACCATGGTACCAGACCAAATACGGAGAAGCATTTACGAAGCCTACAGGAATTTAAGTACCATTCATGATCAACGAGTATTCATTTCCCAACACATTATCAGAGAACCGAAAAAAAGATCTACAGTCAAAGGCCCTTCCCGTCGGACTTTTAGCAGAAGGTATTCTCTAACTGTTGATGGTGAGCAAAAGAATGTTTGCCGACGTTTTTTCATGGCAACGTTAAATGTATCGGATGCTTTTATGCGTTCTGCAGAAACTGATAAAAATGGGATTCTTGAAGAGGACAAACGCGGAAAGCATGCTCCTAAGCATAAATTGAACGATTCTGAATTGAACTTCATCAAATCATTTATTGAATCATTCCCGGTAATGGAATCGCACTATTGCCGGAAGACAACATCCAAAAATTATCTTGATCCATCTTTAAATATATTAGTATTATGTACCGGATGTACTCTCGCAGATGTTCTGAAGAAAATCGTCAGAAAGTTTCATTTGAAAAATTCAGGCAAGTTTTTCGTACCTATAACGTCGGATTTTTCCGACCGAAAAAGGATCAATGCAACTTGTGTTTGTCGTATGTTAACGGCTCGGATGAGCAAAAGGAAATGCTGAATGAAAAATATCAGCAGCACATTCTTCGCAAGGAAGCAGCTCGGCAATGTCGGGACGATGACAAGCAGCTAGCGATCAACGAACCCTCAGTACTTTCCATAAACTTTGACCTACAAGCAGTCCTATGTACACCAAAGGGACCTGCAGGCCAAATATTCTATCTGAGGAAGCTTGCAGTTTACAATTTTACAATTTTTGATCTAAGGTCCCACGATGGGCATTGCTTTTTATGGGACGAGACTCAGGGGAACAGAGGAGCAAATGAGATTGCAACTTGTATTTTCAAGTACGTAACTACCATACTGGAAAATTCTCCTCAGTTGAAGGACCTGAGAATGATGTCGGACTCTTGTGGGGGCCAAAATAAGAATTCCATCGTGGCAGCCATGTGTCTCTACTTGCTAAAAACAACTGTTTTGGAGAGCGTCCGTTTGTCATTTTTTGAACCTGGCCATTCCGAAATGGAATGCGATTCAATTCATTCAAAAATTGAACGCAAGTCCAAAAATGTACCGGTTTATTCTCTCGAAGGCTGGGCTCAGATCATTCGGTGCGCAAGAGTAAACCCCAGACCATTCGTAGTAACTCAGCTGAAGCACCCAGATTTCAAAAATTTTGCGTCTCACTCTGAACCCTTGAAAAAAATTGTCCCTTGGAAGAAAATTTGCTCCATTTTGCTCACCAAAACAGAAGATGGTTCCGCGGAAATAAAATATAAATTAAAATACGAAGATGAGTACATAACAGCTCAACCGTCGGGGAAAAAAACGCGAGGTCGACCGAAGAACTTCAACACCAACTTCACTGTACAAAAGGCGTACCCCAATTCTCTAAAAATTTCAACCGCCAAGTACAATGATTTAAAAAAATGTGCACAGATTTGACAATACCTTCAGAATACCATGAGTTCTACTTGGGGTTGAAACACGGAAATGATCTAGCGGACAGACACCCACTTTCCCACCATGATGACAGCATCAGCTGCACTACTTCCGACGAAGAATAACTGGTTTTAAATTCACAACCAGAAAATGTTTTTTTCACAAAATTTAATCAAGATTTTATTTTCGTATAATTTTTGTAACTACAAAATTTTCAAATTTGATTTTGTCCATTAAAGATTTTTTTCTAATAAAATTGAATGAATTTTACTCAATACCAATAATTAATGACAGCTGTGACTTGTATAGATGATTATTGCATAATTGTTTAGATGTCAACATCCCTGGTAGAATTATTATTCAAAATCATTTGGAAAACATTCGGAAATAAAAGAGTTGATTCACGAATCTGAAGTAAACAAAAGATTTTACCACGACAAAGCGCACGAATCTGCTTCCGAGCAGCCCCCTGATATTTTTTCGCCCAAAAAACTGGTACACATCGTTAGTCTTCTTCAGTGTGAATGAAAAACTGCGATAAGTATCCTAGATACGCATTTACTGATTTATAGCAGTCACCTGAACTTCAAACACAAATATCTCAAAACTTGAATTTTGCAGATTCGTGCCTTTGTCATTGTGCCGACGATATGGCACAATGGCTAGCTTTTTGTTTTGATAATATAAAAAAAACTATTTATTACAAAAATGTCATTAGAATAGAATAGTAATTTTCAGGGAGATATTTCAGTAGGCTTGTGATTAATAAGGCTGAAATGGATGGAACCCCCCCCCCTTTTATTCAAAAATCTGATTACACCGAGGATTAAAAGCTATTAATTGGTAAGAGTAGGTACCTTTTTTATAGTTAAAGGTATTTTTTAAAATGCGTCATTTTCTTACAAAAGTTTGAGATACTCCTAAAAGGGGAATTATATCTTTGGAATTTGGCTTTGTTGAATTGCGTAAAAGTAGCTAAGAGATAACAACTCGTCTATTTTAGAAAAACGCCATAATAATTTATTTTTATTTTAATTCCAAAGATATTTACAACAATGCCAAAATATAAAAAGTAAAAGTTAATAATTAATTAAAGTTAATCCAGGCTTTGATAATTTTGCCCTAAGAAGCACATTTATCAAAATTTCAAAAATTTATAAATTTTACTATGCGACTTAATTTAATTGTTCATTTTTGAAACATATCAAACACTAAATTTTTATAGGGCCTGAAAACAAATTTTCCCTACCAATAATTTAAGGGGGTAAATGGGCCCTCCATTGATAATGGAGTTCCATTAAACATTTGAAACAGTTACAGAAACGTCTATGTGAGAGGATTTTGAGCGAAAATTCTATGTTGTTTGTAAAGAATATAATTAATCCTGAACTCAACGCATGTTTTAATAGTGTGTGCTACCTTTAAATAGTATTTTTTTAGGTTTTATTGAGAGATATCGGTGTAATCATCATATTTAGCAAGTTTTAGCTTCTGGATCCTCTTTGGTAAGTGGTATCTGACCGTCAACCTTGTTTTTAGTAGTTCCCACATGTGCTTGATTGCGTTTAGGTCTGGGGACCCGGAAAATAACTTTATTCTTTCAATATCGGTACTTATGAAAAACTTTGAGGTAGCCAAATTGTGGTTTTGCGCAGCTTTTACATTCAAAAAGAGAAACTATGGACCCAAAATGCCTTCTAAAAGAATCAAATGGGACATGAGAATTCTGCTACACAATTGCAGACATCAGTAAAAATCTCTGTGGCGTATAGGGGGTGCTAAAACAGTACAAAAGGATTGCTTAGTTTCACAGGAAGGACATGTGTTTTTAAAGTTCGAAAAAATAAGCATTTTTAGTGTTTATGGACGTATACATGTCTGAAAGGAAACAAATATCTGTAAAAATATCTCCATCCTTTTAAAAATGAGTTTTAAAGAGATCGAATTTCTCCTTTAAAACTGGACTATCCTTATAGACATTTCAACACCTCCTATACATCTAAGAGATTTTCACTGATGTCTGCAATTGTGTACCTGTGTTCTCAAGTCCCATTTGCTTTTTTTAGAAGACATTTCGGGTCCATAGTTTCTCTTTTTGAATGATAAAGCTGCGCAAAACCACCATTTGGCTATCTCAAAGTTTTTCATAAGTAACGATATTGAAAGAATAAAGTTACTTTCCGGGTCCCCAGACCTAAACGCAATCAAGCACATGTGAGAACTATTAAAAAACAAGGTTGACGGTCAGATACCACTTACCAAAAAGAACCCAGAAGCTAAAACTTGCCAAAAATGATGATTAGACCGATATCTCTGAATAAAACCTAAAAAATACCATTTAAAGGTAGCACACACAATTAAAACATGCGTTGAGTTCAGGATTAATCATATTCTATACAAAAACATAGAATTTTCGGTAAAATACCTCTCACACAGACGTTTCTGTAACTGCTTCAAATGTTTAATGGAACTCCATTATCAATGGAGGGCCCATTTACCCCCTTAAATTATTGGTAGGGAAAATTTGTTTTCAGGCCTTATATTCCCACTCATTGAACATCTCATGGTATGATTTTCATAGATGAAAAATAATTTTACTAGGTTTTATGTTGAAAAAACTATTCGGTCCTTAATTTTTGCACACCAGTGCAGTAGTCTGGATGCGAAACATATTTTTGTACTTATTGTGAAACTGTAAATGAGCTCATTGACAAAACTGGTGCAAAATTTGCTAAAATGTTTTAAATGGGAAGGATTTATTATTCTGGGGAGTATCATTGTACATTTTTGACACAGCTTTTAAATTATTCAGCTGTTTTTTTCAGGGAGGAAAGAAATTTATTTGGCTTTTTGTTGGCTAAGTACTTGACAGTACCTTCCAAAGAAATGCAGGCAAGCAACTATCTTCCTAAATATTTGATTTATAAAAAGGGCAGCCAAATCAGGTCACATGAACCTCTTCTCCTTTAATTTGAGTAATTTTTAATGCCTTTATATTATACATACCTTTACATTAAAATAATAGATGTTGATTTGCTGTGTTTTCGCATACTTGTAAAGCCCTATAGCCCATTTCCCCCTTAATCACAAATGGGGGTTGTAAGGTTGGCAAAAACCTGCATCCCCACATTTTTATTCAAGCTGAAAGTGTACCTCTTGATTACCCCTTCCTAGCTTGACATCATTTTTGGACGGCCCCTTATGCTATTGACCATCTATTGACACATAGAGGCTAGCTCATTGTTGTGTAAGAATGTAAGCTCGTCTAAATGAAATTAAAATCACCCCCTTCAAATTTTGAAGTTGATAGTGGGGTAATGGAGGCCTCTGCTTGCTCAAATTTGAAGTTTTAAAAGACGTGTTTGCGTGTTTCCCAGCTGGGGAGATGCCCAAATCACAAAATAAAAATACAAACACATAATCACAACACAATGACATTTTAGATTTGAAAATAAGAGATGTTTTGTTGCCATTCGCAAAGAAATATATTTTTGAAAATAAAATAGCAAAAAAATAAAAAATCACAGTTTAATTAGGAAGTTCTAAACCGAGATTCTTCAAGGTCAAACTGTAAAAAATACACATTGACAAAGTATAGAAGAAATTTATGATACAATTACTTAAAAACAACTTATTTTATTGTGTATATATCACAGAAAAAAATGTTTAAGTATCTTTGTCTAAAATATTACTATATTATTTGTGGCATCAGTTCAAAACTTCAGGTCGTTCCCTAGCTCGCCAATTTCATCTGCATTTTGTGATTGTGTATTGAGTTAAATTTTACTTTTTTGGTGTTTAGGAGGAAGAATTATTTTAAAAAATGGTATGTACTTTTTATTTTGGATGCTTACAGAGCAGATTTTGCTGTTAAATAATCTTTGAGACATGTTTATCGTTCGTGTTTACGTTTTCAAGGTAAACCTTGGAATGTACGCACCTTGAAGCGTTTTTCTGTTTCTATTATTAATGTAAAACGTTAATTTGTGTGAAATATCATCACAAGATGGTGCTATGAAATCAAAGTATTATATTGTGTTTAAATTAAATACTATATCCATTTTTTATAATCCACACCGGGCCTAGCATTTTCGAATGCTCACGTGTTGGTAACTGATAATTAGGGTATATTTTATTCAACATGTGCTTTTATGCATTCAAATTTTGAATATAAACATCAAATTGTTGTACTAGATGTTATAATTTTTCCCTAGGCGTCGGTAATCAATCCTCGATGTTAATGCTCATAACAATACAGCTCAACACAAGTTGTGTGAGATTTTGTTTGATTTAAATTATGAAAGCTTATACAGAAGATTATATAGCCCAATCAAACCATCATTTGTTAAATCTGTACATTATTTGGTAGTAGCTTGATTCTAGGGTGTTTTAGCCAAAGAGTTGGTCATTGAAACATTTAGTTTTCCCAATGCTATTGATTGACTATTAAACAATTTAATTTCTATAGCATTGGGTTGCCTAATCTTATTTTATAAAAAACTAGGAAATAAACATACTATAAGATCCCTTTTTGAGCACTATCTTGGTGCAATATGATTATATTTGATTCTTGCACCATAAAAAAAATAACCAAACCATCTTTGAGCAATTATTTTAATTGGCTCTATTGCAGGAATTATTATATTGAAAAAAAAACTTTACAAATTAAAGATATTTCAGTTATTTGATGCTTAAAACAGTTTTGCAATATTTAATGGCACAGATAACAACATAATTGAATTGAATCCTGAAAACAATAATGAATTTTTCTGTGTGTATGCCATGTTTTCCATACTGTCTTTTCCGGGTTTTAAACACACCTTAATTTTTCTCCTCAAGTACTTTCTCTTATTATAAAGTGAGAACGCTCTGTTTGTTTGTTCTTGCCTACAAACCTGGAAAAAGTGCCTGAACCTACGAACCTGGTTCGGGGGAAGCCCCTGCCAGCTCCATAGGAGCAATACATAAGGTTCGGGTAAATTTTATTACGTTCGGGGGAAGGTTACAACTTTTTCCAGGTTCGACAACGTATGTGATTGGTCTAAAGCTCTTTCTCCTACTCTTGGAGGCACCGAAGTGGGCGAACGGCGTTTTTTCGAGTTTATTTTATGAGTGCTTCTTACTATTTTGATTTATTACTTTTATTCCGTTTTTCATACATAGATTTCTGTTTTATTCATTTAACGCCGTCTGTTTATTATTTTTATGGTTGTCATTGATTGATATGTCTTATTCCATTACACTGTAAACCTAGGCAAATTTCTTAATCATTAGCTACCAAAAGTTTTTATACGCTTACTGATTTTTGTTTAATTCTTAGAATTTTCGAATAGATGCATTTAACTGTTTGAATCCATTATCATGGACGGTAAAGCGGCGGGCCTCTTTGTGGTGCAGTCTGGGTAATGCTAAATCTGTTGCACCTTAAGGTTAAATATTTTTTAACCTAACTAACCTAATTTCCTAACTATTTCAAAGTGTATGAGATTCTGGAACTTAGTACGGGCAAACCTCAAATTGGAAAACAATTAAAATATCACAACTAGCAGTGGTGCTTTTAATTTTTAAATATTTTTATATGTACCTATAAATGATTAGCAAGATGGTGTTCAAAGATTGGGTTAGTTGTCAGTCTATTAATATGTTTTGTCATAATGCTTTGCTAATTAAATTTCTTTCAGGACGTCTTTCTAATGGTCAGGAGAAAAAAGACAACTATTTTCCTAGATGCAAAAGAGAACACCACTGTTTATGAATTGAAGAAAATGGTTGAGGGTATTACCAAAGTCCCTCCTGAGAATCAGGAACTGTATAAAGATGATGAAGTAATTTTAGATTTGTTTTCCTTTTTAGTTCTATTTATTTGAAGTTAATGTTATTTTGGCAAAATTCAATGATATAAATGCTCATGGTTGCCACTGTTCCGTCCTGGGGACGGAATTCCGTCTTTCTCAAAGTTAGCTGTAAACGGAATTCTGTCTTATTACGAAACGCAAAATCAGCGATTTGTACTAAATTTCACTACTTACTTAATGTGCACATTTTTCCCACAAATAAGCTAGTTTTACATCTCTAAGTTAAAATTTAGTTCAGTCTTGCAATTTTTGAAGAGTGGCACCCATGTAAATGCTGTTAATAAGCTTGCTTCAAACTACTGGATTTATGTAACTTTTTTACTTTCTTCAGTATTAGATAATAATCATTAAACAGGGTGGCGACGGATCAGTGAATTTCATTCATCTGGAAAAATCAGGGAATTCAGAAAAAAAAAGTTAAAAAATTAGGGAAGATTTTAGTAATTCACGCCTCAAATACGCGCGATTGCATCCTTCACTCATTTTTGTGGCTGGGAAAGTCTGGATATCCAAAAAAAATCTGGAATTTCAATGAAAAATTCCGGATTTTCAAACGTGCTTCCGGACGTTTGCCTGTAAAGTTGGCATTTTTACAGCGTGAACGCGGGCAGAAAAAACAACTTGACGGTTGGTTCGCGATCGCGTTTTTCAAACTTCGTGTCAATATCCTTGGCTTTAAATGCTTGTTTTTGGAGATTGGTAGTTCAAATGTGATGAATATTTAGCTGGCAAATTAAGAGGTTTTCTAGAGGAATTTCCTGTTGTTTGCAAGAAAGCAAATAGAACTTTGTAGTTTTAATATCAAAGAATTACAAGGTGTATAGATTATATTTTTGAGCATTAGAATAACTATTGATCATTATTTACAGTTTTATTGAAACAGGGTGGCGACGGATCAGGGAAAAGTCAGGGAATTTCATTCATCTGGAAAAATCAGGGAAAATTTTAGTAATTCACGCTGCAAATACGCGCGATCCGCGGTCGCATCCTTCACTGATTTCCGTGGCTGGGAAAGTCTGGAATTCCTATAAAAATCTGGAATTTCAATGAAAAATTCCAGATTTTCATACATGCTTCTGGACGTTTGCCTGTAAAGTTGGCATTTTTACGTCGTGAACACGGGCAAAAAAAGTATCGGGAAGTATCAGAAAGGAAATCTTACAAAATTTTCCATATGGGTATTTTTTTGGGGTTGAAATTTAACTTTTTGGACTAAAGTTTTTTAATTCCTTTCAGATTGTTTTAGTTTTTCATTTTCTACATTTTGAGTCAATGCATTAGAACAAGTATTGATCATTATTTACAGTTTTATTGAAAGTATAAGATAGTTTTTATTTTTTGAAATTAAATCTGTCCAACAGTGGTGTATATAAGGGGGATAATTTGGATAAGGGGGGGATAATTCGAACTAGGTGTACCGAAACAAGTTGAAATCCTGCTTTTAGGGTCAAATTACAAAAGTTTTCTGGGGGAAAACCCCCAAACACCCCTTTTGTACATGTAACTTATTATTAATGACTTTATTATAATAAGTTCATCCAAATCCTACCTAAAAATGTATGTCCAAAATTCTTACTAAGTAGGTATACAAAAAACAATTTGAAACCATGTTTTTAGAGTAGTTTTCCAAAATTTTTCTGGTGAAGGACCCCCAGATCTCCTTTTGTACTTGAAACTCTGTTACTTATAACTTTTTTAATATAAAGTTCATCAAAATTCAAATCCTATATAAAAATGTACATCTAAAATTTGGGCTAAGAGTAGTACCAAAACTAGTTAAAAACCTGTTTTTTGAGTCAAATTTCCAAAAATTTTATGGGGGAGAACCCCCAGACCCCCCTTTGGTCTATTGATTAAAATTTTAAAATATTCTATGTATATTATTTCTACATAAGAAATATTATATATATCATTGTAATTAATAATTTAATATGCTTATTACGTTCAAGTATTTCTTGGTTTAAATAACTTCTAGTTTACAGTTTATTAATATTTATCGTTTAAATTAATTTTGATGTTGGTATATCATCGAAATTTTAAAATAATAGTCAGGGAAACCAGGGAAATTTTTTCCACAGATTCTGTAGCCACCCTGTGAAAGTATTAGATAGGTTTTTTTTATTTTGTGAAATTAAATCTGTCTAACAGTGGCGTATATATATGGGGGGCCCTGCCTCCCCCCCCCCCCGAAATTCGAACTATAGTCTGTAAATAGAATCGGCGGTTGACCTTGAGTTTTTTCTCAATATATTTCTTCTATGTTGCCATGGTAAAGCATGATTTTATTTACACAGACTATAGGTGTACCAAAACAAGTTAAATTCCTGCTCTTAGGGTCAAATTACAAAAATTTTCTGGGGGAGGACCCCCCGAACCCCCCTTTTGTACTTGGAACTTATTATTAACGACTTAATTATAATACATTCATCCAAATCCTAAATAAAAATGTATGTCCGAAATTCGGACTATACAAAATAAAAAGTTGAAACCCTGTTTTTAGAGTAGTTTTCCAAAATTTTTCTGGGGAAGGACCCCCCCCCCCAGATCTCCTTTTGTACTTGAAACTCTGTTACTCGTAACTTTTTTAATATTAAGTTCATCACAATTCAAATCCTATGTAAAAATGTATATCTAAAATTTGGGCTAAGAGTAGTACCAAAAGTTGTTAAAAACCTGTTTTTTGAGTCAAATTTCCAAAAATTTTCTGGGGGAGGACCCCCCTTTGGTAGTACTAGTACTTATGCTCCTCACAACTTTTCTTATGTTAAGTTTTTTTAGGGGCTAAATAATCACCTAAAAATGTATTAAAAATCTACATTGGACCTATTAAGTATGTTTGGGAAGGGCTGAGGAGTATTTTTGGGCCCCTCCCGAAAAAAACTCCTGTATATGCCTCTGCTATCTAAAGTTCATTTATTTCAAAATTACATGAAAATATTTTGTTAATATACAATAGCTAAATTACATTTTTATTCAAACCCTTTTTTTGTAGCTAGGAACTAAATGATAATTTGCTTTTATTAAACTATTTTAGTAGATAAAGTTGTGCGAAATGAAATACACATACTACTTAAAAAAATGGTTCCAAACAATATCGGATATCTACATAAGAATACATTATAGTAATTATTATTTTAATATGTTTACTACGTTCAAGTATATTTGGGTTTAAATAACTTCTAGTTTACAGTGTTTTAATAATGGGCAATATCACTATTTTTATTTTATTTGGTTCAGATTGCATACACATAAATATACCTTCAAAAATTTTTACTCTGCGATGCATACTTTTTTTTAAAATCAAATTTAAAGTTTGCGGTGTTTTCCCCCCCCCCCCCCCGCATGAAATCAAAATTTTCGCGGGAAAAGTTCTGACGTACTTCCATCCGATACATTGTTATGCAGATTTTGCCTCTTGTTAATTAGGATGGCTTCGGAAATATTTAAAAAAAACTAGTAGAAATAAAGATATAACAATATTTTAGGAATAAGAATTTTAGAATATTTTACAGACAAACTTAACATTTAATTAAATTAAATTCCTTAGATGTATAAAAAAAAAAAAGAGACGAAACTTACATAAAGTGTTACTTTGATTCTTACATATTTTCGTTTTACTAGTGTTTTAAAAAGCACTTTTGGAGCCATTCTAATTAACAAGAGGCAAAATCTGCATGACAATGATTTCTTACTAAAAATCGGGATGAAAAACCAAGAAAACTGCACGAAAGGTATGTAGTTTTGGTGTTATAAGATGTATTTTTGGTCCTTTTTGCATCTCCATCGGTCTTTAAGGGATATTTCAGCTGGGAAATTTTGCATTTTTGTGCCTTTTTGATAGAAACAAAGAATATCGACAACCCAACAGTAAACAAAAACAAGCCCAAGCAGCCAAATTGTTTGTATAGGATGGAAGTATGTCACAATCGCATCAGCCAATGGGAGAACAATTTGAGTACGGCTCAAATTCCGCGCTTTAAAATCTTAAATAATTAAGAAAATAAATTTTTTTGGTTGTTTTCATGCAGAAAATCGAAATCAGAACAGTTTTCTTCATAGGGTAACGATATTATTATTCATATTTTAAAAAATAGTGGTATTGCCCATTATCGTTGGAAAAATTTTGATGTAGGTATATCAGGGAAATTTTAAAATTATAGTCAGGGAAATTTTTTCCACAGATTCTGTAGCCACCCTGTTAAACTCAACTTAATAAGGGAATTCAAATTATCTTGGTAATAATAGTTCAGTACTATTGTTTCATAAATGAAATTGAGTAATTTGAAAGTGTTCATAACCAAAGCTATTTTTTTTTATGAAATTTGTAATATACATTAATTTAATTAACCACACTAAAAATGCTTATCTGCTTGATCTAGATTTGAAAATACATAACACATGCCCGTAAGTTATCAAGTATTGTTTTTTTTTCTGAAGTTAGGCTTAAAACAAATTCTTGTTGTTTTTAATTAGCCTATTAGGAATTATAATTTGCTCTGGCATAGTGTGCAGAATCACAGCGACTCCAAAAATAACTTTTAAGACAAAAATCAGTTGAATATAAAACGCAAATTCGCATAATGGTAAGTGGTAATATCTTGACTTCGACAGGGCATAAACTATAGGCAAATGTAGGTATTCCATTAAATTAAATGAAGAGATATCCCCTTCCCCTCTGATTATGAAAACAAATTTAGTCTTAACTAAATTTTACAATGATTTTAATATTTATTTATAGGTTATGGAGGCTCACAAAATTCTCGGAGATTATGGCTTGAATTGTTCTACAGCTAAAGCCCAAGCTCCTGCTCAAGTTGGCCTGGCTTACAAAGACAGTGGTATGACTTTAAGTTACTTGGATTTGGTTGTAAATTTTCCTCTATTTTTGTATGTTGTGTGAAAAATTTCATAGTAGGTTGTACATTAGTCTAAACATGCTCAGCATTTTAAAAGTTTGCTTGAATATCAGTTCATTAAATTGATTTGGAATATCATTCATTAATTTGATTTAGATGAACAAGAGTTTGATCTTGTTTAAATATTGATCTTTGTTAATTTTAAATTACAATTTTTATTCTCAATTTGATTATCTTAGGTTTATAAAATTATAATTCATTTCATGCATGTATTTGAACTTTACATTTCCTCATATCAGCTCTGTGCAAGATATAGTGGACATAGATAGCTCAAACATGAAGGAAGCACCAAAAAAGTTTGGATCATCCTAAACAGAAACTTATAAATAAAATATTAAAATGAATTAAATAAAAAGTTCCAAGAATAATTGGAATCATCCACAATTTCAAATTAAATAATAAAGATATTAAGTTATCAGAGTTAACTGTGAGATAATTAATTCAATCAAAATTGTTTGTTAAAATAATTATTCCTTTTTTACAGAAACACTTGGATTTGAAAGTCTGGAAATAACTCCATTATCATGCCCACCAGAGTTACCAGATGTTATGAAATCACCAGAACCACAGAGTCACGAAACAAATATGGCTTAAATATCGTTTTTGAAGTTACTGCTGTTTTAATTTTTATAAGTATGTGTTTCACTCATTAACTGTATACTGTATTTCATAGGCTAAAGTAGCCTTTCCATTCAGCTTTTTGTATTGGATGTATAGCAATTCTGTAAATTAATATGTGAATAAAATATTATGTAGCAGTATATCTAGCCAGTTATATGCAAAGAAGCAATTGTTAAGTTGTTTAAATGAACATTCAAATAGGCTTGATTCACACGAGGCTTAAAGCTTCATTAACCACCTTGTTTATTTGCATGTTTCATAAGTAAACATAATTGAAAACATATTAGTTTTACGTGATTTACACAACTTCTAATTTTTGGTAGTAATGGAACTAATTTTAATATGAATCTTAAAAAAAGAGTTAAATTACATTTTATTTTATCAAAATTAATTTTAGGTATAAAGAAAACAGTAAAATATGCTATGATGCTCATTAGTGAAATAGTGTAAACAATATTGAAATTTTACAGTAACATGTGTTCTTATTGTGAATAGGCTTAATATTTTATTGTTTGGGGAAGATGTAGAGTTAAACAAAGTTTATAAACTCGCCTGGTTAATCCGAATTCCAAATTAAGAACAGTAACTTGTATAAAAAAAACACCTGAAGCTTCATTATCTGTGCTTGGTATAATTGTATTTAGGTTGTCATCATGGATATTAGTTAATTTCATTAACAAAAATGTATTTATATAATGTCATATTCTATCTTGCAGAAGTTATAAGTATTTTAAAATATTTCTTCTGGGGGGTTCTAATTTGTAAGTTTGCATTTAGGCTACTCTTAATTTAGAAGGTTTACTACCAAAATTTCGTTCCCTTCCTCAATTCTCTTAAATAAACTGGGAAACACATTTTGAGTGAGTAATTCTTGCCAATAAGAAATTATAACCTAATTAAAAATTTTATTTAGTCAATTTCATAAGTCGGAAAATTTAGCCAAAGGAGTGACATTGTTTTCTGTTAACTCTATTTTTTATTTGAGAAATCAAATAATTGAAATCTTTAATGATACTAAGTAGTTACTGACAATTTTAAAATATATTTTCCTTGCAAAAAAAATACCCACATTCTTTCTTAAACCTAATGTTACTACCTTATTGAACTCTACTTGTATACTAGCCTATCTTTTAAGAGCTAAAATGTTACCAGGAATATGTAAAAATGTAAATTAAGAAATTGGACAATTTTAGAGCTGTGACAAATATAGAAGTATTCATAAGAGGCTTTACTTCACATATGTATTTGCTTTTAGTTTGATATGGGGAACAATCTGTTTTAAAGTATCAATCATATTAAAATGGATGTATTTTTTCCAAATGAAAAGACAATTTGCTAAACATTTTATAGCTTTGTGTGATTAAGCAAAAATATTAGGTGTTTAATGGTAGTTTTTGTTCCAGATTCCTCACAAGGCATGTGTTTTGAACACTTCAGCTCTTATTTAAACTGCTGAGAAGTGAGCAAGTGGTCAACCAACATTTAATTTTAAAAAAATAAATTGGATAGTTGCAATTCCATAGTTCTATCCTGTGTTATTTCTGTGATATGCCTTATGTGAAATAGAACTTTTTGGGACTAACAAAATTCACTGTTTTACATTTGATCTATGATCTCTTAGTTTCTAAAATTGCATTGTTCAACTGTTATAGGAATTTAACTTTTATCAGAATACTTCTTAAATGTGTTTGGGCTTAATGTTGAAAGTGTTAATATACTGGTTGTGCATATTACTTTAAGGTGTTCATTGGTACATGAAAATGGCTATTTTAGGAATTAGTCTTTTATTTAATTTGACTTCTTCTGGAAGTTGAAACAAGATAATATTTTTCTGTATTGAGTGATTTTTATGTTATTTTCAGTGACTAATAGCTCTTTTTTTTTGTTAAACTATGGTTTGTTTCCTATTATAAATTCTAATTACAATACTTCCATTTTTAATAGACATCAACAAGTGAGGGAAAACCTGCTCAGAAACTATCATTTGCTTTGTTTACATATAGTTTAGTGGTTTTATTTTCTTGTAAAAGGACATTATGTTTCCTCTTTTTAACTTGTAAGCATAATTTTTTGGAGTGTGTATATGAATTCGCCATCTTAAATTGTAGGTGCCTGATTTTCTAGTTGAAGTTTTTTTTTGGCAACTCTTAAGAATCTTTGAACTTTTATGTTTTATTTCAATTGTCTCAAAGTGGATTTTTTTTTTTCAGTTTCATGGTTTGTGACTAGATTTTGTAGTTAAGTGTCATATTCATTACTCAGTAATTCTGTTAAAAGTGTGTCTGAAATTCTGTTTTTGTCTGTACTTTTGTTTCAGAACTTGATTATTCTACCTTCACAACTCTGAGAGACACTAATCTGCTTGGGAATGACATATTTAAGTAGTAATTGTTTAAATTTATTGCTTTAGCATATTGGGTTGGTTTAGATATTGCTTTGTTTTAAAAGTAATATTTTGTAAGAAAATAATCAACTGATCTAAACAGAATGATCCAAATATACACTTCTGTGCAGATTTGTAAATGTCCATCTATCAAATATGGGGGTTTCATCTACATGTCTCTTAGCTGTTGATGGACTTGTAGAAACTTAATGTGTAATGTCAGAGTTCCTGGTTAGTAAGTCCACTTTTTGGGGGGTGTAAGTTCCACTGGCCCAATAAACAGGTGAAGTAATTCATGAATAATATTGCTTTTATTTATTTCATAGCATGAATTTCGACAAATCTTAGAGTAATGTACTTAAAGCCTTTTGTTTCAAAACTTGTAAAGGTAAAGTATTTAAATTAAGAGCTTTGTATACAAAGACCACATCACTGAAAGGAATCTGATATTTTTGATGTTACCTAAAGCAATACTGAGAAAACTGCTTACCATAGGAGTTAATTTGTAAGTTGCCCTGGAGCTGTATTTTATTAATTGTACTCCATTTTTTAATGTAATTAACTTTCAGATCTGTCAATGGGTAGAATACTGTACCCCATATTTTTAACATCAGATAATAGTTACTAGCAGTGATGCATTATTTGGTGCACCAATTTCTAGTGGTCAACATTCAAGTGAATTCATATATATGCACTATTTGTTTAAACATGGAAGTCTAAAAATAAAAATGTTGAGTGATTTTACAGTTCAGGTATTTCCATAGGCGAAACTCCTTTCAAATCCATACTTGACTTCTGTAGATTTTCTCACTTATAATCAAATTGTAAAATGTTACTGGAGTTTAGATGTGTAGTTTCTCAAAATATCAAATTTAGTTATACTCCATATGAAGCTTAATATTTTGGCAAATGTACAGTATGCTTTTCACTTGACTTTTTTTTTCTTGAATTTAAAACTGGTGCTTTTGACAAGCATTGAGTGTAGTAATTGAGTCTTTTGTACATTATATTTCAAAATAAAATATTATCAATATAAGCCTTAAATTTATTTGTTTCCTGTTTTCTGATTGGTTTAAGTTAAAAAGTATTCCCTCTGAAACTTATGTTCTGTTTATTGTTACATCAAAGTTAACATTTGAAATGAAATACAGTAAACTCTCGTTAGTACGCCCCCGCTTAGTGCGACGTTCCGCATATTACGACGTTTTTCTCTGGTCCCTGGGACCAATAAGAATTTTATCATTAAAAACTATCCGCTTATAGCGCCCCCCCTTATAACGACTTCCCGCATATTTCGACGCTTTTCTCCGGTCCCCCGAAGAAAAATCCCGGTTATTACGTCTTCGAGTTCCTTTCAAATAATGTATGAGCTGCAGAAACCGTTAAAAACGCGAGTAGAACAAGGAGAAATGGGTAAAAGCTTACAGACTTTAGTGGATCTGCGGATTGGCTGGATAGATTCAGGAAAAAATGGGAGTTTTTGGGGGGAATAACTTTTTAGGTCTCACAAAATGAAATAAGACACCATTTTATTTGTTTTGTCATGATTTTCAAGTGTTATATTTGTAAAGGTAAGAATGTTTGTTCTGTTTTTAGACATTGTTCTTTCGTTTCTATTTTAGTGATAAAATCCCTCTTGAAAAGGTGTCTAGGTAATAATAGGTATTACGGGTGTATCGCCGAAACGGTGTTTTATGGAATTCCGCATATAGCGTCGTACCACTTATTACGACGTTTTTATAAATCCCCTTGAACGGCGTACTAACGGGAGTTAACTTACATACAGTACAGTAGTCAACTGGCAACAGTACAGTAGTTGATGAACCGTCATTGCCTACTATACAAGGCAGGTTTTTTTTCTGGGGGGGGGGGAGAATGAAACTAAAGAAAACAGTACATTGTGGACACTGACCCCATAAAAATATTCAGAAATTTTCTTTTTTTGACTATAGAAAATGACTAATTTTATCCCATAAAAATAATGCCCTTCCCCCTTAAAAGAAAAAATTCCAATATCCCCTTCTGAATTTAACATAAAATTAGATAATTAGTTAATTTATTAAAATGATCATTGAAAATACAGTCATATCAATTTTAAATACTAAGAACATTTCCCCCCAATTTTTTAGTAGCTAATAGTCCATTTGAGGGCAGGAATTCTCAAAATGTATATCAGAAAAAAAGCTACCTGTTATGTTGATTTGTCATTGGCATAAACTAATATATAAAATTTTCCTAATTGCTAAAAATGTTTAGTTTTAGTTTTTACAGTTCATCTTACCCTTACCCTTAACTCCAGTTTTTGGATACTCTACCATTCATGTATCAACTTGGTAGAAAAATCCCTTTATTTTCCGCAAACTTTTAAGGTTTGAATACTGAGCCAACTTATTATTCAGAATTATGTTTTTATCTCTTCTGAAACGAAAACCTTTAATCTGCTTTGATTTGAGGTGTTAGAGGTAAAAGCATAAATTATTATGCTTTTAAAGCATATGTAAGCATAAATTTTAATAACTTAAAAGTTGGGAGCTAACTCTAAGATTTTGAACAAAACCTATTAAAGAGGGTTTTTTTTGAAATTTGTATGAAATTTTTTCACTACTACCAAAAGATGGGTGGTAAAAAAACCCTGAAACGTAATAATCTATGACTGTTGTAGTTATTAGTTCCTCATAAAAAATTATGAGCAAAATGTTAGGGTTTAATCTTTGTTTTTTTTTGGTTGTTTTGTAAAAAAAAATTGCATTTTTTCCAAGGCTTTTGCAGCATCTCAAAATATTTTTAAGTCAATATCTGGTTTTCACATATTGATACTGATGACTAAAGGCAACTTTTCTTCACTAATATTATAAATTAAATGTATTTGGTAAAACAATTTTTTGGCCGTTTTCTTTCCACCCTATATGCATCTGAATCTCCTGCGATCTATCAAGACCTAGTATTTCGATTTACAGCCATTCTCATTTCAATCTTTCATCTTATAATCTCAACCTGTACCTTCTGAATAAGATCTTACTAAAGCTCCCCCACTAATTTCCCCTTCATACCTCTTGATTCTTCTTAATAAGAAAGAGAATATTTACTTTACTTTTTAGAATATATCTTTTACTTCTTTTTATTAACCAGAGTAAAGTAAAATTTTGAGTTTCGCTAGCCTCAGTCTTGTTCCTGCCTAATACCAGAATCTATTCTAAAAACAAAAGTTTTTGGTGAACGGTTTCCAGCGAATGACACATTTCTGGTATCAAAATGTCCGGATTCTTTCGAGGATGTGCATAAAGCTGTTGGATTTTTTTTAAAAAAATTCTCCATTCTCCAAAAAAAATTTTGAAGAAAATTTTAAAATATTTCCATTTTTTTAGATACGGATAAGGTCGCAGTTATGAAGCAAGTACTGTCAAACAACTTATTATGCGAATCACAACGACCAATTGACGCCATATTTTATGATGAAACAGATTTTTTCACGTTTTAAAAAAGTACTTTCCAAATTAAATATCATTCAAAGACTGATAAAAGTATTATAAAAACTTACAGATATCCTATTTCACACTAAAATTACACACATTTTGTCAGAAATTTTAATTTTTTACTAGTTTCTAAGACGGTACAATATTGAATTTAAAAGATTCATAGGTGTACGTTTTTTTTTACCAGAATGTTGATTTTATCAGTAGAAATTAGACTGGCTGGATATTTTTTAATGAAAACATTTTGATTAAATTATTGATAAGTTAGCGTTAAAAAATATTCAAGAGTTCAGTGAGCTGGGTTTAGTGAGGAAGGAATCCCAAAGGTCCTGCGTAAGTAGTTCACAGGGGTTGGGAAGGGTTAGCGAGCAGGGGGCGGTAGCTCCCTAGTACCCCAAAAAATAAAGTTTAAAAAATTTATTCATGGAAGTAGAACTTGTTTATGTAAAACGCTTGAGACGTGAATATTTTGAAAGCAAAGAATTTCAGTTCAAACTATTCTTGATTTATTACAGAAACACGAATAAATCGCATTTGCTTGAACAGAGATCGTAATCGACTACTTTCGTGAAAACCAGTCCACAGAAAATATAATGGACGCTTTTGAAAATTACTGTTATCCAAACATTTCGATTGGAAATAATATTCTTCTTGGTTGGAACTTGGAAAGTTTTGAGACAGTCCTGCGTAACGAATAATATTCAGACCTTTTACCACGTTCTTGTCTGACTGTTCCGGTGGAATTTAGAAATCCCTTTCCCCCCATGGAGCTATAGCAGGGGTTTCCATCTGCGGGCCTCATTTGGCCCTCGATAGCTCTTCCTTATCAAGATATTATAACTAAAGCTAAATGGCAGTTCAAGGGAAAGATCTATGCCTCAAGTAAAGGAGCAGCAAAAATTAAGGAATTTTTTAAGTAAGAAAAGAATTCTTTTAATCAACGAAACATTACGAATTGCATGTGGTGTATCGGTAGAACTTATGTACTTATTAAAATAAGTATTTAAACCAGAACAACCTTTTTATTTACGATTTCCGCTTAAATCGAGTTTTTCAGTTATCCGAGTTACTCTTGGGTCCACATTAACTTGGATAATTGGAACTCTAGTATTTCTATGGTGTCCCCTTAGTATTTTTAGGTGTTAAATTTCATATTACTTTTGCACCAAATGTCAAAATTTTGTGTACCATGTGAACCTCAGGTAGAAACGGGGTCCGCCCAGTAAAAAATTTGAAAATTTTAACCTTGGAATTGGAAGTAATGTTTTACGATACGTCATTCTGTCATACGTAGTTGTCTTTGTATTACACCCATATTTGTCTAGAGAAAAACACCAGTATAACCTTTTTATTACACACACCATTGTTTTAGCATAGGGGGTCGAAAGTTTAGAGAGGGGTTTAGGGGTCCTCCCTCAGTAAAACTTTAATAGTTTACCCCTTAAGGTATTGTTTTAACTATGTGTGGAACTTTTGGGTAATAACACTCAAAGAGGGACGCTCAAATTGTGGACCGCTACCTGTAAATCGCAGAATTTTCACGATAAAAAAAACATCAGATAAAAAGACGTTATTTTGGTGGAAATCAAGATAGCATATTATGACCGTATTTAAATTTAAAACCTTCAATAAATCGAAGGGTTCAGGGGTCTCCCCCTGAATTTTTTTGAAAATCTTATGTTTAAAAACAGTTTTCAAAAGATTTTAACTAAATGTAAACAATTCTTTTACATCCTAAATAAAAATGTAAAAAGTAGGATTCCTTGTGGGGAGTTGCTCACTACCCCTTAAATGTCACCCCTGAGTGAGTTTGAACAACCCTACTTATTTTCGAAATCCGGCGCCCATTATTTCTACTATGTGTTTATAACTAGTGATAGTGAGTGAAAAAATTCCAAAATCTTAAATACAATACTATTTCAGAGTTTGGAAACATCTCACTAAATACTCGAAGAATTATTAAAAAATAATGGGTAGATAATATTCTTGTATGGTGGCATGGCATAAAACTACTGTCGCACCTACAAGAACATAATATGTTCGAAATATTTATTCAGAAGTCCTTTTATCATGTTTAAGTTGACCCTTTTTGGGGGATTCGTGCCCCATGTCAACCCATGGATCTGCTTCTGTCTTTACAGATGTTCCTATTATTAAATATGGTGAAACACAATTTCCCTAAAAGCTAAATTGTCACATGTATACTACATGTATTGTCTACCCTTTAATATGTTAGAGTGTTTCTGCAGCATACGTACATCTTAATTCCTCATCAGGTAGGTATTGGACAGGTAGTCAACCAGGCATCTGTAGCAGTATGAATACTAATCTGGAATGACAAACTCCATCGGTCTGGGTCATACTAATTTAATTTCATAGATCGTCCAGTAATGTGTCGACTACCTGTAGAGCTAGGCCTTGTAACAAATATATTCTGATGTGTGTTTAGGTTTGCTTGATACGTCTTAATGATGAATTTTTACTTCTGTATGCATGTTACAGCTTATGTCTCAAGTATGTCCATTTTGCCATATAAATTTTTTTTTCTGAAATAATCATGGTTTATTTTTTCAAATAATTCAAATATTGCCTACGTATAATTATAGAAAAGGTAGGATTGGTCATCCACGAGCTATCCTTTTGTTTATATTTGTTTCAAAAAATATTTTTGACCCCCGTAAAAATGTTTTCCACAAAGCACTCTTTTTTACAAGAAATTATCAACTTCAATTTATCAGATGTTTCCTTTTTAACTTTTCTTTAAGGGTGGGTAAAGTTAATTTATCTTTTAATTGAAAAAATACCCTAATTTTGTAACAAAAAAATTAAAATTTCTTAATAAAGAGAAAAAGTTTTGAAAACCTTTTTTTTAATTCGTACGCAATTTTCAGACGTTCAAAACTGTATTACCATTCTTTAATTGCGATACTTTAAAATATTTAAGGTTGTAACCAAAGAAACTTTGTTTTTATCTTCTTTTAAATAAGGTCACATCTCTTTGTCCAAATATCAAGACTACCTTCTACACAGAAAAGAAATACTAGCTAAGGAAAGACTTAAAATACATTTGCGTTCCTCCGAATTACATAATTTATATTTATAATGTATATAAATTGAATCGCCAGTTTGAAAAAGGGAACAAGTACAAATCCAAGTTTTGAAAAAATCGAAAAGAAAAAAACTACATATATAATTAATGGAATTCTTAATGTATAACTACAAAATTTTTTACTTCTTTAGAATACAGAACAATCATCGTGCAGAAAACATAAGTTTATTCACACGCATAAAAATATTTTACAGTTGGAAAAAAGTTGTTTAACTTTTTAAACATATGAAACTTCAGCTGAAAAAATCATAAAAACCACTTAAAATTGACAATTAAATAAGGTTTTTGCTTAGTTCACAGCACAAAAGTGATAAATAGAAAGATTAAGACAAAAAATTCAAAAGTATTTTGAAATTGATTTATTAAGGTAGTTTAATGGATATCGATGGAGTTCAACATTCATTGGATAAAAAAAAGGCAAAAACGCTCTTAAATCAAAAATAAATTTTGTTTTACCTTAGTTTACAGCACAAAGAATAAGAAACGAAAGGCAAATTCACTTAAATTTAAAATTAAAGAAAAAATACAATGAATGAACATCTATTTCGGCAAATTCAAGGTGCCTATCTGCCCTTTATGGGGTAGTTATTTTTTTCCTCTTCAGATTTTTTTTTTTTATCCCAAACAGTAAATTTGCTATATTATGGATTTATTCCTTTTCTCAAACTGACGATTCAATTATGATTTAAACTTTTCACGGGAACATATTACCTGTCATCGGGATCGTCAGACCTGGAAGGAGCTTCTGATTGGTTCGAAAAGTTAAGGTGGCATCTGCGCACTGGGACTTTCCTTGCGGGTATAAAACAGGAAACAAGCACAGATTTTGAATAGTTTCGTTGATCCACTCTATTTGACCAACAAGTGATAAGACGTGCATAAATTTTCTGCAAGTAAGAATATTTTTGAGATTTTTTTTTCGTATTCTATTTTTTTTTCTCTCGTTAGCTTAATTTTTTCTATAACCTTACTTTTCGAATGTAACTTTTTAAATCTTGTGATAGCTTAATGCCCTATGCAAATGTTTTCTACTTCAGTGTGGTATTCCTTTTATATTTTTGTAGATTTATTTTCCACCGGATGAAATTTGGAATGTTATTATACTCTTGTTCTATTTTTTCTTGTAACTCTTTCTAAGTTACAGTTTTAAAATACAGTTATTTGAAATAATTTTATTAATTTTTCTCTTAATGTTCATCAGTACTGACCGAAATTTTTGAAGAAAAAGAAAAGAAAATTACTATATTTTTCTTGCTTTGAAAAACAATTCTGTTACAAGTAGCTTAGCTTCCTATTTAAATTTGTTAATATGAAAACATGTTTACCAAAAGCTTTTAGCTTTGCTTTAAATATCTCATAATAAATCAATTTTGTTACTTCTAGTTATTATCAATTTGTGGCTGTTAACAATATACTTCTTGGTGGGTGTTAAGCTTCTTAAAAATATTAAAAATATCATTTATCAAAATAAGTACAATTTATTTGTAACTAACTGTCAACTTAGGTTGCAAAATTCATCAACTTCATTTCGCTAGACAATCTTACACAAATAATTTTGAAACTTTAAACCAAAATGTTAATCACGACATATTGGTTCTTATTTTTAATATCAATATTAGTTAAGAATGGTAAATTGGTGACATAATTTTATTTTGGATTTAGTAATCAAATTATCCTATGCTCTTTAAGCTTCAAGCATCTTTCTCTGATTTTCATTCAATGTATAATATATTCACAAATTAGTACCATGTTGGTGGGTTACTACTATAGTTATTTACATTACTATAGTAATTATTACATTAGTATAGTAAACATTACTATAGTAATGTTACAAATATAATATACTCACCGAATAAAATTTTATACTTTACACACTTTACCTAATTGCAAATAATAATACCAGGGGTCTGTCTAGGTTTTTTCAAGAGGTGCCTATTTTGTGAAAATTTAGTGGTAATTTGATCTCAGTGAATTTGTGAAAATATGTTCAAAATCTCATGTAAATAATTTTTAAACATTAAAAACAAAAGATAATTCAGTCTAGAATGGCTAAAAAGTTAAATATTAAGAGAATATAGCTTCCTATATAGAAATTTCTTTCAAAAATTTAATTTGTGAAGGTACCTTTTTACTAAAACTGAATTTGTGAAAGTACCTATTTATCAATTGGTGAAATTGTGAAGGTACCGCAAAACGGTAGTAAAATTGCCTTGCACAGACCACTGAATACTAATTTATAAATTTTCGTTTTTATAATAAAAAGTAAGCTTTGAAAATTCATTTATTTTATTCAGATGAATTTCATTTATCACATGATCTTATGAAATGATGCGTCAGTTAATTTTGATAATAGTTTTTTTTAAACACGAGTGAAAATCTATCTTAAATCCAAACAACTGGATATATTTTTTTTAATTTTAACATCATCTTACTGGGGATGATGTTCTATATTGATTGAAAAATGAAAAATATACAACCTTGTATTTAATAAAACTTTTAGAGGATCGATTCACGAAAATGTCGGTAGAAAAAAAATTATTTTTATTTCTTTTGATGGTTCTTTTTTTTTTCAATTCCTGTCAATAAAGATGTTACTTCGTTCAAGTATATAGCACTTGGATTTCTGTCATATTGTTTTCTTAAATGGATTCAAAGTACCATCTGTGTTTTAAGTAAAAAGTCCGCAGGTATTTACTCTGAGTCAAATGTTTTTACCTCTATCCAATATAAGAGTTGAAACAAATTCTAATAGAGTACCCGGAAGAAGACAGGTTTGATGTTAAAATATTCACTTTAAGTCAGAAATCGAAGTACCTACTATTTCAAAATATCCCTATTGATTGAAATTTATATTAATTAATTTAATTTTAAAATAAATTATTAATTGATCCCATTCTTAGGTAAAATAGATGAGACTGAAAAAATACATAAACATTTGTAAACACTCTGCAAACCACAAAATAATCTCTCAACGGATAATTGCCTCCCTTCAGGTGTCCATTTTATAATAATATAATAACTTTAAGTTAGTTTCAGAAAGTAGCACAGTTTTACTCAAGTAAAGTAAAATCATTACACTTCATGCCATTTTCCTAATGGCCTTATTTAATAAACTAATTTACTTAATTTTTTATATTTAAATTGTTATAATTCCGTAACTAATAAAATTTTAACATAAATTTCCTTACTAGAACGTAGTGAATGAGTGGATATCAATCTTAAAGATACTTAAGAAATTTAAACCTCTGAAAATGCTATAGTTTGATTGAAATTAAAATAATTCATTGTTGTTAGTCAGAGAAGTAGAAAAGGCTTTATTATGAGAGAGTAGTATATGAACGTTTTAAACAAGTATAATTAATAATTTGTTTTCTTCAAACACAGTTATGTTATAAGAAATGATCCACCAATATTAGATTCATAATCTTGGTTTATTAAACAAAAGATAGAAGTAAAAGTTTAAGTAGAATATTGAATGCTTTTATCACTTTTACTAATTTTTATCTCACTTACACAATAAATTAACTCCTTAAAGTTTGTTTTGTTGCAGTTATTGTCATGTAGGAAAGTATGCAGAGCGTTTTCATTGTCATACTTCCTGAAATGAAAATAAGTAATTCTGAAAACTAACAATAACATAATCATGTATTGCAAAAGTGTCTTCCTAATTTTTTTTTGTTAAATAAAATAAAATAAAATATTTAAATTTGTTAAATTATTTACATTATAAAAATATGTGTGGTACATTTTCGTTTGTACAATGTAATTAACTTTTAAGAAGGAATATCCAATAATTCATGCCTATGAGAAAGGCCAAGGATCTCAGAACAATTTTGAAAGCGAAAAATTTCTTAATGGTAAAGCAAATTTAATCAAAATGACACAAACAATAAACATTTTATTGGGATAGAAAAAGTGGAATAATTTCCTCGCACAGTTGACCAAACCATTGGTTTTTAAAATAGATGCTACCTACCTTTAAAAAATATTATATAATAACGCTTTTCGATTTTTTTTCATGAATTTAAAATAAACCAAAAGAATACTAATTATTTAAAAAGAATTATTCCAAAGTAAAAATTTAACTCCAACAAAGAAAGATTCCGAAATTTTCCAAGCTGATTTTTAGACAATAAATGTTATTGTTAATATTAATAAATTATTAAATGAGTTAAATGCAAAGTTAATTATTAGACTTTATAGTATATCTATATTTGAATAATTACGGTGAAGATAGCAGAGTACATGAGAAATTTGAGATATATTTCAATTTTTGAAATAATAAGTAAATTGATGTTTTTTAGTCAGGTGAAATTTTGAATCGTTATTTGACACTTGGAAAAAGCTCATGATCCTTAAATGAATTTTTATTGGATTTTTCTTTGTTTATTTATTGGGATATTCTATTATTTTTAGGTGAGTAGGTTTCTACACTGGAAACGCTCCACACATAAATAAACACATTATGAACACATTTAAGAATACTTTTTTTGTGCTCAAATTAACAAAATTTAGTAGTTGTGTTGTAATACTATATTTTTTTTACAACTATGTAATCAGGTATAGTTATGATAAATTGTTTCCAAATCTAAAAGAGATGTTGGCTCAAACATCAAGCACCGTGTTCTATTAAACCCTTCATATTACAGAAAAGTTAAAACAAAAGAAAGGTGTATAAAAAGTCAACAAAAAACCAATAAAGATTAATCAAAAGGTAATCTAATGGCATTTTAAGGCATTGGAATAAAATTTCAAAGTTTTCATCATCTTAAAAATTACTTAAATTTTGCTAAAAATATTTTCGAAAAAGTTGAAGATCTTTTCGGTATTTTACTACCCAACCTACGTTGATCCCATTTCTGGATTAAAATATAAATTATGAATTACACATTTGCCCCTTACACATTTCAGAAATAAAAATTACGAAAATTTTCGTATAAATACGAGTAATAATTGGAAACGTAATTTTTCTTCTTAGATGTTTTTTAAGGCCCAGACATTCAGAAATAGTATTGAATAAATTATTTAAATAACGATAAAAACTTATTAGTAGGTACATATTATATTCACAATAGTGTAACGTGCCATTTGTGCTTAAAATTTTTTATTGTCTTTTTAGAACTTGAGTGGTATTTCATAATGAAGACTTGTTGTCTCATTATATCCCTGCTTCTACTATTCTCAGCTTCCGATTGCGTTTTATCTGCTTCTGTTAGAACATGCATTATGTGAGTATCAAACACAACGATCTTATTTTTCTGTGATTAGATATAAATTTTATGCTACTAATTTTTATATTTTTCAAAATTTCTCCCTCTCTATAATGTAACCATCCCAATTTAAATATGATTCTCTTTTAAAGTAGGATTTTTGTAAAGAGGGGGGGTAATAAGCTTTTGACGCTTTCTACAGATAGGAAGGATTTTTGGAATCAATGATATTCAAATAAGTTTTTCTCATATTAATATTTACTTTTAACTATATATCAGTTTTGGGAATCTAAATTAATTTAATATCCCCAAAACCAATAAAAAAAAAAACTTACAGAGCATAAATGTGTCAAACCCACTAAAAATTACCGTTTAAAATTTTTTTTTACAACATTGAATAAATTTATAAAACTTTTAATGCTACTGTTTCAAAACTTTTAAACCTTCGTTATTGGTTATCATTGTACGTATAATCATTAACTTTTGTAACTTTTGAAATATTTTTCAGAAACTCCAAGGTTCATACATTTTAAAAGTTTATGTACACTATTTTTACTTTAAAAAAAAGAGACAGTTTTTTTTTGAAACAACACATTTTTTAAAGTTTGTCTTAAAAATTACAATTTTTTTACATTCTAAAGTGAATAATAATTCTATACAAGAAACGCTAACTAATATCTCTCGATCGGTGGTTCCAAACTGAAAGTCAGCGGACCACTGCCTCAAATCATATCACTTACGAACCCTAAATTTCTTAGAACCGTTAACCATGGCAACATTTAAATATTTAACAAAGTCTCCTAATGAAGACGTAATATTAAAATTACAACTTAATTTTTATCAATACCTTCTGTTAAAAGGCTGATGCAATTGAAAACGTTACTACTTAATAATTAAATTAAGTAAAACATCGTAAAGATATTTTAAGTGGTGACTAATATTCATACAAATTCAACAGTTGTTAGCTACATAAACAAATATTATGTTCATAAAATTAATTTTGAGATTCTGGATTAGAATATTAGAGATGGATGACCGTAGGTTTACCAAAATTGCATACAAACATTGTTTTTATGGCCGTTCGAGCCCAATAAAATTTAATTGGACTTTAAAAATTAAATCTATAATCGAAAGCTCCGGCTTTTCTTATGTTTGGCTATCACAAGATCCCGAAGTTGCAATGAAGTTTCTGCCCCAAATCCTTCTAAGCTACATTGATCAATACAAACAGTTAGATATGATAAGTATGGAAAAAAGTCAACATTACCCTCACTATAAATTTATAAAACTAACCCCTTTCATAGAAGACTATATTACCTCAAGAATTGATGTTTCAATGAAGAGAATTCTTTTCCAACTGAGATTAAATCAGGAGACCATTTTTTTTGAGGGAAAACTCTTTAAAATAAACCCCAAAGACAAATGCAAATATTGTAATATGGATGAACCAGAATCATGGGAACACGTATTTTTATATTGTCCTATGTATCGTTTTTACAGATTGAAGTATCTTTCCCCTTTTATTGGGTATCAAAATAACTTTAATGGTTTCCTCACTTACAATCATAAGAATTTTTTTGCAATAGTAAATTTTATTAAATCAGCTCAAAAGTTGAACCAGTTCCTGTTGGCAAATTGTTCTTTAAACTCTTGAGGTTTTTTTTTCTCTTTTTTTGGTAATTGTATTTTGGTTCTATTTATTCTATTTATATGCTTTGTTTTTGTCTTGCATTTATTTGTATGATCTGATATTTTTGTATTTTGGTGTATGGGCCAGCTGGCCTTTTTTGCTAATAAACTTATTATTATTATTATATTACATAAACAAACACATACATTCCATCTCGTCCAACGCGCAATTTTTAAAAGCTCTATTAGCATTTTTTTAGACCTTCCGCACCCTTTTGGGGACCATTTCCAAGAAGCCCACGGACCACCAATTGAACCACTTATTTCAGAAACATGTCAAACGCCAATTTTTTCGAAAATGAGTTATTGGTGTCATATGATTCTGTAGGGGTAAACGCACATTTTAGTGTAAGAATACTAAAAATAACGGAATTTTAAAATAGTTTTCCAGCATGTTAAATTTCAGCTTTAGTGCAGAAACATGTCAAACGACGTCGCTTGACTGGTTTCTGCACTTAAATTGCGGGGAATTTAGCTCATGCCGTCTCATCTACCGCTTGTTTGGGGCTGCAGTTTGTTATTTAATCGCATACAAAAACTATATGCTATTGGAAAAGTCATTCTTTAGAGGTTAGGTCCATCAAGCCATAGTAAAACCCATATTTTTAAAGTTTTTGTACGAATCTCAAGACTAAGGACGTTTTGGTACCTATGTATTTAAAATTTCCGTGCTTGTGGCCATTTATTACATCCATGTGATTGATATTTTGGATTCATGAATCACTTTATTAAAAGTGGACATCAAATCTATACCCCAGATCATAATATTGAACTAATTAACTCATTTTGTAGGCTTTTAAAGCAAAATTGTTTTACTCTCCACAAAGTTACTTCTAAACAACTATCTAATTGACTTCAAAGATGTCTATATTAACATTTTGAATTGGCTGACCACTATTTTTGAGTCTAGAGTTGAAATAATTTATAAAACTAAGTATTTGTACATCTAATAAAAAAGAGAAAAAAATAAGAACTCTATAATAATTTTATGGGTTAGTATTAAATATGGAAATGCTATTTTCAACTAATATTCCCACTTTTATTACCAAATACTTAAAAGAATTAGAGTTAAGCTATGAAAATAGACCTGAATACTCTGTTTATTGCAGAAACCTGTCAAATGCAAAAATTTCAATAATTTTTTATGCAACGAATAAAAATGTTAAAAAAATTCTTTTTGTCTATAAAATACCCAAATGAGGTCTACTTTAAGAAAAAAATTACTAAACACCTTCATAAAAATGTAGTGAGCTTCTAATATACAGTTTTTCTCGTTTATCTCAAAACAAGAAAAGTGGCGTTTGACATGTTTCTGAAATAAGTGATTCAATTGTGAACAACAGCTAAAGATGGCCTCAAAGTGACCAATTACGAGTGTTGTGATCAAGCTAATTGCAATTGTTTGAGGTTTTAAAAGTTAATGAATTGCTCGCTTCAGTGTGTCTCCTGAGAACCAAAGAAAAAAAAATTTCACATTGCACCAAAGGGTTAAAGTCTCCTGTAATTTGAAATGAACTTCTAGAAACAATTAGAATTAAGATAGGTCAAGAGATGAAGTGAATAATTTTCCTTTTTAGGCCTCAAATAAATTTAGTCTTCAGTAGGGAAATTGTGTTCTCAAGTACTACTTAACTTTTTTTTATAATAGTATCAGTAGTGAAAGTTAATGCATTGATTTAAATAAGATTGATTTTAGTATGTAATGTTTATAAAGTGGAATCGGAAAGATTACTTCCAGTTACCAGAGGACGAAGAGGACTTACAATTTTCAACAAGCGTTCTAACATTACTGTGCAAATTTTGTGGTTATACAATGAAAGTTCCATTACTTATACATTTTTTTTTTCGATTTTCTCAAAACATGGTTTTTGGACTTATTATTCCATTTTTCAAACTGATAATTCAATTATTCGCTATATTAAAAAAATTCTCTAACATATTCTTTATAAAATCAAGAAAATTTCAAAAAACTTGATAGTAATTTTTGATTATTCAAAAAAGTATTCTACCTTTGTTTTTAATTGTAAATTTGGAAATTTTTCAGGGGGTAAGTTAAAAAGATATCTGTTGTATTGTGGTAACAGGTAAGGTCTCGAAATTGTATTTGAGTGAACGAATATGTTTTTTTCAATAATTAGGTATTTTTTCCATTGTCTAGTTTTTTTTAAAGAAGGTTAAGAATGACAGAGGAGTAGAAAATTTAAAATTAATGAAAAATTCTGCTTTACCTTGAGGGGGTTGGTGTCTTTAATACCCCGTTTACAGTAATTGTTTTGTTCTCATACAAAGGAAATATGTTATTCAAAACACTTATTATGATAGACTTTCAACTCGTTCAGTTGAAATAGAGAAGTAAAATAAATTTAAAATATAATTTATGTAATAATGAAAATCAATATATTGTAATTAATAATCTTCCGTTCCAAATCCAAAACTTCACGATCTTATATAACAAGAAGAACATTTTATTTCTTTGCAAAATATATTATCACACAAACACCAGGTCAATTAAAAAAATAATAAGATTAATAGAAGAAAATAAAAATAAGAAAGATAAAAAAACCCATGCAATTTGACTACCAAGGAATTTCCGGAGTGAACCTTTATAAAATTATTTTTAATTATTTAAAAACCAATATTAGTCGCTATTTTCATGGTTATATTTCATAGTCAGTTATATTTATGTTTCCAAAATTACTTTTTATTTTAAAAATTTTTAACACATGAAGTAATATTTCCAATTTATTTATTTCATTTAAAAGTAAAATATTTTTATCGAAGCTAACACAAGGAATTTCTTGAAATAAGTGAAGAAAATAGACTAATCATTCCACCTTTTTACGTTTTCTCATTCTTTCTATGTGACTCTCTCATTTTTGATATAGTATTAAGCTGTAAATTTCTAGCTGCTCACATAATGTTTATAAACGAATTTGGGAATCATTAATAAGATTTCATGAGTAGATAGACGTCGTTTCGAATGTTTAATGGATATTCGTCCGACCCCCTCTCGAGATAATCGAATCAAACGTAAACGAAAGAACCAGGTCACAGAAAGAAAGTGGAAAGAGCAGAGTCTTTGAAAAAGATTTTTCCTGTCTAACACTTTTGTTCGAAACGGAAAAACAGCTGGAATGTCCATTAAAGGGTTAGTTCCTTCCTGAGATGTTCAATGAAAAAGCATTTCGCATATTTTGAGAAAAGTCACAGCTAACAAAGTTTTCTAATTCGGAAATTTCACGGCGTTGTTTTAAAAAATATGTATGGTAAATTATTGGATGAAAATTGTTGTTTTTTATAAAACACAGGTGGTAATGCGTGTTCTCTAAATAAATACATTGTGGCTCTCTTAAAAAAGATTAAGTATAGTTTTAATTATTTGAGTTAATATTATTAGATATGGAGTGCAGAACTGTGATATTTCATCTCGTAATAATTTGAAAGTGAAAAGATTATTTAAATTTCTTAAATAGCGTATTTTCAATTAATATATTAATTCAATCAATATATTGTCTCTACGTTTTCAAAGTTTTGTATTTTTTTCCCTTGTTTCATTTATAAAAATTAATGATAATAGTTAATTTTATGTTTCACTTCAGGTCTAGGGCCCCTTAGTGAACAATATTTGTATTTGTATTGTTTTTGCATTTCTTTTTTTTGTTAATAAATTATTATTATTATTATTATTATTATTATTATTATTGTCTATTTGCTACTTTCACTGTGTTTTATACCACTTTGGTTGTATTAATTTTGCTCTTAGGAGTTACATGCAAGTGAAAAACTACTTGCATAAATACTGATCACGAAAAGTGGATATTATAAACTCTGAGCTATAATACTAACCTATATCTATTATCTATAGCTCAGTGATTATAAATTCATGCTTTCATCATTTAATGCCATGTTGAATTTTTTTTTAAAAAGGCCCTTAAACCAAGCTATTAAATTAACTATTTAAATGAATTTGATAAATTGAATTAGCATCGATTTAAAATCAAGCTTAGGCATTTAATTAGGTTGGTTCGTTTTATTACAGTGATATAGTATTTTTTTAAAAAAGTAGTAAGTTTTTATACTAACTTTTCCTTATGAAAGTAGTAGAAGTAATTATAGAGTATTGTAATTGTCATTGGGTTTTGCACCTTCATCTTTGGATCAAAACACTTAAAAACAAAGCTATATCCTACTATAGATCCTTTTATTCAATGGGATATGTTTCTGAGAGTCATTTAAAGCATTTAGACAAATTTGGTTTGTTTTATTACAATGATATAGTATTTAAAAAAAGTAGTAAGTTTTTATACTAACTTTTTCTTATGAAAGTAGTAGAAGTAATTATAGTAGAGTATTGTAATTATCTTTGGGTTTTGCACCTTCTACTTTGGGTCAAACCACTTAAAAATAAAACTATACCCTATTATAGATCCTTTTACTCAATGGGATATGTTTGTGAGAGTCATTTAAAGCATTTAGACAAATTTCTAAAATAGGTTTCATTTTTCTTTAAAACAAAACCGATAGTCACAGTAAAAATAGAGAAAGGAAATAATAAAATAACATCCCTTCTTTCTCGATGCATGGGCTTTTCTTCGTCACCATTACGTCATCAATACTGAAGTATGTATATTAAACTGTATGCATAATATATACGCTATTTATTTTGATTATAGAAACTGTGGACAGTGCAAAAAGATGTACGGGGAGTACTTTCTTGGCCAACGGTGTGCGGAAGAATGTATCAAGACGGGTGGATTCTTGGTACCTGATTGCAACGAACCAACCACCATCATCCGATACCTGTCCAAACTAGCCCGATAATGACCCCTGTGACTCGCCTTTGTAAAGAATATAAGATCCGAACAATAAAAGATTTTTAATTATGGCATGGCGTCTCGATTTTACAATATGCAAGCAACACATTTTATTCCATGCCTAAACTTTTACGATGCCTTTACGGTAAAAATTATCGTTGTGCTCTTCCCTAATGAAAGTATAATCAATCATTTTCATTATTTATTAGTTTAATTGAAATCAAAGGATTAGATAATTAATGAAATGTATGAGCTGCTTGAAAATCAAATGTGAAATAAAACTGTAGACTGTAATTTTAATTTACATTTTCATTATAGATTGTTTAAAAGCACCCACCGAAAATCCCGCTTCACACAATTATGACATTAAAAGTGAAATTCAAATAATATGAGCTTTATTTACCTTTGAGTATTGTATTCTACTGCTAAGTCTTTTTGTGTGCTTTTAAAATAAGATTATTAATTATTCTTTACGAGCACATCCATATTTTTATAAATTTATGACATATAGTAGTGAATATTAAAAACTTGATCACTAACACTTTTTTGAATTTAAATTGTATCGAATACCTACGATTTTGAACAATTTGACATGCTTCTGTCTTTCGAAATCGAATCAATTGCATGTGAAAAGGTTACAAGAAAAAGGGTGCTGTAAAAGTAAATTTAAATGTAGGAGAGAGCGTGCAATGCACTTCTGGGTTTGCAGAAATGTACTTTTTGGAGAGTGAAAATATATTTTATTTCTCAATTTTATGGAAATAGGGGCAATGGGGAAGAAGTGGTGGTCTTTACAGCACATTGAGTAAAGGGGTTGTTATATCCAATGCCATTTACACCATATAAATAATTAATATTAGAAATTTAATAACTTTTTTGAAAACTACATGTATCACGAGTAATAAAATAATAGTCTAAATTTTGGAGAAATTTGTTGTTTATATTTTTTGTACAGATTTAGTCAATATAAATAGTAAATAAATAAGACATCAACATCCTTCTCAGCACCCTTTATATTTTAGTTTTCTGAAAGTGTATTCTTTTTTTTTTTCGCTTGAAAAGTTTAAGAGTGTGAAATGAAGTAAAATATATCGATACTGATCTCTAAGTACGCAATTTTGTGATCTCTACTCTTATGGAAACGTAAGTGTGTCTTCCTTGATTTATTAATAAAATCATCAAAAATTATACAAAATATAGAAATGACTAGGTAAAAAAGTTATGAATTAAGAAAAGTTTTTAAACCTTGCAGCGTTTTCATATTTCCAGCTGTAGTGAAGGGAGTCCACCTTTGTACTGAAAACAATTGTTCGAAATCCATTCAAAGCAAAGGTTTAGAAAAGTGTTTGCACTGAAGATTTTTTTCC
Organism: Tetragnatha montana; assembly: GCA_963680715.1. Taxonomy (NCBI): domain Eukaryota; kingdom Metazoa; phylum Arthropoda; class Arachnida; order Araneae; family Tetragnathidae; genus Tetragnatha; species Tetragnatha montana. The sequence goes on from OY796683.1 coordinate 22,826,659, forward strand.
AGCTATATTCTTTTCACAGTAGAAGGAATACTTGGTGTTAAGGTAAATGATCTTCAGAATATAAAAGTATTTCTAAAGAACAAAGTTAATACAAAAGATAAAATTATTTTCGAAGTTTACCTTTAGATCAAACATTTACTTTTTAAAGAAGGAAAAGTTCAGCATTAAATAATTTTATGCCAGTCAATTCAATCTAAAAGAGTAGTTAAAATGTAGCATTTTTTTATGTTTATTGTGTATTTTACAAAGTTTATTGATTGTAGGTCACAAAACTTTTATTAAAAGGAGAGTTAATAGTGAATCTAATAATTAATACTTTGATTTTATATGTATTTTTGTTTAGTTTCATTTTATAAAAGTATGAGTGAATTAATGCAAATTCGTTTTATTAGTTGAAATAAATTTGATGAAAGTATTAGAATGATTTGGATATGAAAATTGTGGTATTTTTACAACATTTAAAAATATTAACAAAAAGTTTATTAATTCGACCTACAAAATATTTTTTCTCTTGATACAATTTGAAAGAACTGTTGTTTTCTGAGAACTCTGTTGTGACCACGTCATATGATACTAATTATATTCTTAACTTGTTTACTAATAAAATTAATTATTATATTTAATTTATAAAATAAATTAAAAGTAAAATTTTTAGTGTTACAAAAACCATTTATCCTAACTCATTTAAAAGCATCTGGCACAATTAGAAATAGTTGAGTAGGAAGGGAGATAATTGGCATTTATATGAGATTTTTTGTCAAAAGAATATTTGAATATTCAAGTAAGTGTAGTTCACAAAATCTGTTGACTTTTTCATATGCAAATTGGTATCGCATAAAATTTTAAAGCAATTTTAAGCCTAAAACTTAGAAAAGATTATTTAAACTGTTCATAGCAATCAAACTTTATCATGATTGTGAAACCAATTTAGTCTGTTGAATTTACAGATACTGATTCGAAAAATTCACCTAAATGCATAGTAATTAACGTCTGCGTAGTTTTTCAAAATGAAATGTAGGTGTATGAATTTCATTCAAGAAGAGTATGAAATTATATTACGGCATCCTACAATTAGTTCCACATAACCTTGGACAATCTTCCTGATTATATTGGATTACGTTTTACAGCCTTGAAGTACATTTTGAAGTAATTTTCCTATGTGTGAGTTCTTTTCATGAATCATTTTAATATTATAGATATTAAAAAATAAAATAAAGATAACTTTTTTAATGCATGAAAAAATCACACAACTGTTTTTTGTAATTGAACAACAAGTTGGGAAATTTGTATAGTTTACTTACAAAATCATAATAAGTTAGAATTACTATAGGGTTTATTTAGAAATAAAGGTTGAGGTGTTTTTTCAGCGTCGATTAGTTACAGCCCCACGATATTTTAGAAAGATAAGTTTCTTAAAAACATATTAAGAACCTTACAACACCTGTAAAAGTTTTAGAGAAAAATATTTTATAAAACGTTTGAACCACCTGTTCGACGAAGGGATAGATCTAAGTTAAAAACGGAGAACTGTATCTTTTTAAATATTTTGATAAAAAAAATTTACCCGTTAGCTTTTGAGGAAATACAAAGATTGACACAAACTTGTAAATTCAGTTGCTAAATACTACTTTTACATTACTACAATTATACTATTGGGGGTATGTCTATCTGATTGTTTGTCCAAGAACATTTTATTTTTAACATACATCCAGATAAGATACACACCTGAAATTTTGGATTGTCGAACAATCTTGATAGGTTGTTAAATACAAAAGAAGTTTCACGATGCCTTATTTATTTAAGAAGACAAAATTTTTAATTAATTAACTTTATTATTTATACGTATATATCTCAGTAACAGCAAAGTCCCAAAAGGAGTCTATTATTAAAAGAGAGAATGTGAATTATAAAAGAAGAGGGGGAAAAAGAGAATAAAATTAATTAGAATACGTAAAAATGAAAACTAGTGTTTTTATTCAAATGCACTAAAAAAAAATATTGGTGGTTAGAGAACTTTGAATGCATGTCTTTAGCCAATGACCAGTGGTAATGCGTATTAAACGAATAAGACTAAAAATAAATGCATGGAGTGATAAGTAAGTACTAAAGTAAGTAATAATAGGTCCAAATATTTTTTTTTATGGAGCTTTTTTCATTTCAGAATTTAAACCCCTCCGTAATTTTAGATTTCCAAGTACACGTCCTTATTTTACCGACTTTATGGAGTTCCAGTAGAGTCTCAGATCCAATGAGAGGGTTGCAATGTAAAAGAGAACTGACACTGGGACTTCTCCCCAAATAGCATGCATTGGCTCTGGGATTTCGGGAATTTTTTACAAGTTACATTGTACTATTATTTCTACGCCCTAACTCTGGCTAAACGCCTACTCTTAAATTTCTGCACAATCACATTATTTTATTTTCTTCTTTTTAGTGTATTTCAATAAAATGAAATTGAAATATTAAGATAAAAAAAGACTAAGCTGTTTAAATTAAAAAAAATATATATAGTATAGTGACTTGTTTTTATCTTCAGTTGTAGAAATTATTGTTAAAATTTATGATTTTGATACTTTTATAGATGTAGCCTTTAAAGGAACTCGACTATGGGGAAGGCTTATTTACAGTAGACTTCACATACTAAAGACTATGTGGATTAACTTTTCAATAATACTTTGGTTGAAATAAAGTCGGAAACATCTTTGAACTGAAAAGAGCGCAAAACAAAAAACAACAAAGTATTAAATTTAAACAAAGAACAAACCAAATAGGGGGAAAGTTTAACAAAATATAATTCAAAAAAAAATAAATTTAACAAAGACAAAATACTTCAAAAAATTATCTTTATATAGTTGTATGAATTTGAACTCTGGAACTAAATCTCAGAAATCTCATTCATCTTTACACCCAAAACTAACCACGTGTCGGGAATCGAAACCATGAACATTAATTAAAACATCGATCTTTCACTTATTTATTTTGTTCTCAGCAAGTCGGCCCAAGATCTCTGTACAACACAAAACATCGAAAAACAATTTGATCTGCCTCGGTAATTAAGTTCCTACCTCGAATGGCAACAGTACTTCACTTCAAGTCCGACACCGTTTAATTGCGCCATTTTGGGGAAATGCCCCGAGATGTAGAACAATGAAAGCGACTTCGATATTTACATTTCGATTAATCGTTGCAATTTTGTGGCATTATATAAATCTTTCCACTTAATTTCACTGCTTCCCGACCTTTTCAAAACCGGATAAATCCTTTTCTGGAACCTAGAGTAATTCTAAGTGGGATTTAGTTCTCACAAATTCGAATTAGAACGTCGAACTTAAGAAATGTAATATCGATGATTTTAATTATTGACGGATGGTGTTCTTAGAATTCGAATATTCGTTTTCAGTTCGGTTCGTAACAATTAAACCTTGCCTGTCATTAACTTTACTTGTACAATTAGCATTTAATTTTAAAGAAACCATCTAGATTAAGTTGCACCAATGTTAAAGTGGTTTAAATACAAAATGATGAACCCTTGGAGAACGGTATAAAGAAAATAAAAACAATAATAATCTTACTTTCATATTAATTTTCAGTTGTTTTCCCGTCCCAAAACTGTTTGATGTGCTTGTGCACCCCTGGGTACGGGCGTTAATCTCATGAGGGATTTAGGAGAACTTCCCTCCAATGTAAGACATTCTTAGTAAAAAAGTTACACTTTTCCGAAATTTATGACCAATTTTTAACTTTTGTTTTTTTTTGGGGGGGGGGGACTACAGGCTGTTTGACCTCTTACTCTTTTGTAGGTGAAAACGCCAATATACTGAGGATACATCGAACTGTTTCCAGTATATACTTCTTTTTTAAGTCTTAATAGTTCAAATCCAAATGAAATGAATGTTTAAATCCTTTTGAAAAGTTTTAGGAAAGGAGCTCCCGAGCCAATTTTGATTTTTATAATTCTCTACACAAACAAGTATTTTAAAATTTTTGATTTTTTAATTCAAATTTCTATCTTCTTACCAACTTTATTTCTTATTCAAATTTTCTTTTCAAAAATCAACAACGCTGAAAACATAGGCTCTTAATTTTTCTTAAGCATTAACTGAAGCAAAAGCGTCATGAAATTGTCACATCCTATTAGCCTCAACTTATTATCAGCTATCATATACGAAGTTATAGATATTAATATTTTTGTTCTTTCTATGCCTCCTAAAGAGGTATTTATATCTACCATAACATTATTGTTTATAAGGTTACTACGACAACCTAAATTAATCTCACATAAGTATGTGCCTTGAAACGAATGATTGTAAAAACTGAATATTCACTATAAATTTCATGTTTGTTTAGCTATTATTTAACACTATAATATAAGGTATCGTAAAAATAGTGCTCGTGTAAGGAGCTATTAATTGTGGGACCTTTTGGAATATAATAAACAATTATGATCCTTGACATAATTGAAAATGACTAGACTCATTGTTTGATATCTAATAATTAACTACGGAGTGCGTGTCAAATATTTCTTTATGGTAAAACAATAAACGATAACATTTTCTTAATATTAAATGAATATTTTGATGCATAGAAAAATATTTTTTTCCCCAAATCTAATTAGTGTAGAAAGGGTAAGAAAATACAGACATAGAAGAAAGGAACTGTTTGGTGTCCAATGTCCATTGTCCACTCCTGGGCACAAAAGATTTCTGGCTATAAAATTGATCATCTGAAATTATCACTATTTCCTTTTGAATTACAAAAAAATCCTGATTCTTTCATAAAAAAAAATTAAATGCTAACACTAAGAAACCATATTTTACATGATAAATAAAATACAGAATGCAAGACAATAATAATGATAGTATTTTACGATAGCTTATGATGCAGGGGTCCATGTTGTCATTCTCGCTCCCCCTTTTACTATTTTTTTTAATGGCAGGTAATTTGAACATTGTTCATTAACCCATGTCATGCCGATATCAGTACTTTCTTCCCGCGTTACCCAGTGGGCACCTGTGGCCCTTTTACTATTGATAACAGGGGAAAACCCCTGTTAGCAACCCTGTTTCACCGGACTGCGTAAAGATGCAATGGTAAAATTTATGCTAAACTGAAAAAAAAGTTGAAACTTGAAAGAAAAAATCTTTAGAAAGAATTCAAGTAGTTATTTCCTCGTTTCCCTTATCTGAAACTATCAAATACGTTCATCCTAACTCAGAAATGCAACAGAAAAAAAAATAACCCACAGACAAAACCAAAACACTCTTTATTCTTCGACTTCTGTCACACTACTCCAACTTGTTGAGGAATCCGGAGATAGTGGAGATGTCGTTGCAGTCAGGCATGAGCAGCCCCTTGTACTTGATGCAGGCCTCTGCGCATCGCTGCCCTTCGAAGAAAGCCCCGTAGGTGCGCTTGCACTGGCCGCAGTTGTTGATGCAGACACCTGTGGCACTGCGACCCCAGCTGTACTGCACCAGAAGTACGGTCAGGAAGAGGACGAGGGTGTTTTTTGCCATGGTCGAAGGTTCTAGGGAAGAAAGAGGGTGGGTTTAGATTAGATCAAGAGAAGCCGAATAATAGCTTGCCGAGAACGTATTGAGTGCTGCCCCCCTTTTTAATAATTTGTAATCATGAGCGGTGTAAAACTTGCTGAACGTAGATTGTCTTATCCAGTTTCTAAAAGTTTAAACATCGTGGCAAAGACCAGAGGTTCCCAAACTGTGGGGTTGCGGTCCACTGGAGAGTCGCCAGTCAGTTTTTGGTGGGTCGCGACAAGATTTTGAATATGTTTGTTTATTTGTCTTTTTATATATTTTTAAGCACTTTGTGTTAGCTTTTAAAATTATCAACGGGTCATATAATAAAATGAATAAATAGAGAAATAAGTAAAAATGCTCTACTCGGTGTCGAATGCAAAGGACCTGCGAAGAAAAATACAAATGTGTCACTTTAATGGACTGATAAGAAATTTTTTTTATCCAGATATTCGAATAAGATTTGAAAAAAAGTTTAAATAAGTGTTTATAAGGGGCACTCCCCACCGAGGGAAAATTACAGATTTTGGGAAAATTCTTAAGAAATGATGTCGTAACTGCAATTTACCCGAAACTACTAAAAACACTAGTTGAAACCCTGTTTTTAAGAGTTAAATTTCAAAAATCTCTCTGGGGGACCACCAGACCCTTCTTATTAACGTGAAACCCATAGTTGCTCTCAAAATTTTACAATTCGATTATATTAAGGTTTCAATTCTAACTTTTCCTTTTCTAAAAAGTTATATTTAAACTCTAATGGATGCATGTAATTTATTATTGGAACAAAAATAGTTAGTGACCAGCCCCCCCCCCAAGTACAAAACTTACATCTTGTTACCATTATGTCGGGGGCATAGAGAAATTAACTGAAGATAAGGTGGGTTGCGTTAAATTTTGTTTATAAAAAGTGGGTCTCAATGTTCAAAAGTTTGGGAAACCCTACCCTAGAGACCATATATACAGACAAAGCTACTTATTGCACCTAGAACAATTTTGGCTAGCCTAAGGAAATCATCCTTGATATTGTTTTGTGTGTTTCTCTTTTTTTTAAAAAAAAAAACAAGCTTTCAAAACCATTTAAAATAGTTTAATAGAAGTTTTATTTGACCATCAGCACTCAAGGTAGAAAATACAAAGCCGTGAAATGGACTTCTAACACCCTGAATTATCAAATTAAATTAATAATATTAATTAAAAAACAGTTTACTATGCCACTTCCTCTTTTGTACCCCTAAACTTTATTGCGAGTCACCCGAGGGATTACTCAACTACATGCATTTTATAAAATTGTTTTCTTTGCATACTAACAATACCGAAGAAAAAGATCGTTCTACAGTAGTGGTTCCCCACAGGTGGTCCGTGAGAAGGTACATAAACTTACCCAAAAAATGTGTGGAAATTAAAAAAAAAATTGTTTTCCTCATCACACAATCCAAGAAGTAATAAAAAACATAAATGTAAAAACCATCTATTCAAAAAACATAAATAAAAAATCATTCGTTTGATAAATAAAAAATATTAGGTTCTTTCTCACCTATGATTCATTCGTTCAATTCACTTACTCTTACTTTATTCAATTGTTGTTTACTACAAAATTGAAAGGAAAGTTAAATGTTTAAAAATGAAATGGAAAAGGTTTTGAATTATTGGTGAGAAAAAGCTGAAGGGGAAGTGTTTGTGCTACGATATTCATTCGGTAGTGTTTTTGCTCATCACCTGGTGTTGGATAGAACAGATACTATTAATATTGTTGCGTAACGTAATTTAAATATGGTTAACTCAATACCAGTGGTTGTTCGTCTTTTAAAGCCAATGAGCAGCACATGAAACTTTCTTAAGTAAACAACGGAACTAAGTAGCAAATAAAATATAAGTACCAATCATTCTCTACACTACACTTTTCATTGCTCAGAATTATCTTTCTATCATTTCCTTTCATTCTTCCTTCCTCTTCTCTATGTTCTTATATGTAAGAAAATTTAGTGCCGGGAATGCAAAAGTTTTTGAACAGATAAATTATTATTTTCTCTTTTAATCGCTCCTTTGAAATACTACTGACTTTCGACCTTTCCACGCAGTTTCTTTTGGGGAAACATGAGTTAACCTCACCTATAAAATTTCCGCTGCCCCAACTCTCAGTCAGTGCATGTGTATGTGCAGTTTACTTTTTGAGATCAACAGAATTTCTGGTCATCTCATTTGTTCTAAGGTTAAATTTACAATCTAAGTATTTTGTTTCAAATTTTAAAACTACTTATTATTTTACTTTTGCAGTTGGGTATGAAAAAGTTAAATAAACTATTTTAAACTGATGTCATAAACCTGTAACTTTGGTGTAGGTGTGAACCCTTCCAGGGTTAATCGATCCACGAGCGCCCACTGGGATTGTTTAACGCCAACACCATTTCCAATCATCTGAACAGCTATTATTAATAATTATCATTTGTGAAGCATTATCCTCTTCTATACATATATAAAAGATGAAAAAAAGTGAACTTCGTTAAGCCTCTCATATGAGATACATTAAAATTTTATTTGTTCGATATGTTCATTGTCGAAAAAAGCACTTTTCATATTAAAATTTTCTAATTTAGTTTTACTGAATCAAATAAACAATCGTTATTAATAATGGATTCTTATTTGTTGAATGAAGTGAAAGCTTGATAAGAATGGCTAAATGTCTTTCATAAAAGATATACCTTTTAATAATTGGATATAGAATGCCGTTATGATTAAAGTAAAGTTAATTTATCTTTTAAGTTTAATAGATAGTTCCATTACGAAACATATATTTAAGACTCGGTTTCCCTTACTTCAGAAAAAAGTCAAACTTCAGACCCTCTGTGAGGAATGAATGCATTGATAAGATGTTAAATTTTTAAAGACAAAGTTGGGGATAGGGATGGTCCGCAAAACTTTCAAATTTAAGAGAAGTGGTCCGCAGACATACTCGTAATTGAGTTGGGAACCACTGTTCTACAGAAACCTAATTAATTCAATTTTAGTGTATAAGTTGTAAGTTTGTTTCTTTGCATACTAACAACATTACAGGAAAAGGTAGTTTTACAGAAAAACTAAGGAGTACAATTTTATGTAAGTTTGTTTCTCTGTACATAAACAACACTAAAGGAAAAGATAGTTTTACAGGAAACTTAGAGATACAATATTATATGTGTAAGTTTGTTTCTTTGCACACATACTAACAACTAAGACAAAATGAAATGATGGTTTCAGAGAAAATTAGTAATACAGTTCCGGGAAAATTAGTCTAAAGTCCGGCGGCTCACCAACCCTAGAAAATCTTCGGGATAGTACGGTTTTAAAATCGTCCAACTTACTAGCCAATTGTTTGCGAGTGGTCGAATAGCTAATAAATAAATACTTTAGTACTTCACTTTTTATAACCAGTTATTTTTATTTATTACATTTGAATGCATAATATTAAAGCACACACTCTAAGTAATTTATCTTTTAAATTGGAGAAACATTGTCAGTGACTTTCAGAAACAATTTAATATTTAAAATTAATATTTCAATACTTTTTTCAAAGCAAGAAGGAAGTAAACTACGATAAAATATAATACAAATGTTACTTGAATATAAAATTGAATTAACGTTTTTCATGTAATTTTCACACCTTAAATTTTTTTGTCTTATATCTATAGTAGTTTATTATTTATTATCCCCTATCTATCACACTCATGAAGCAAAAATTTAAAACATGAAAGTAGACAGCATAAAGAATTTTTAAAGTTTTTTTTTCGTTAAATATTTCTCAGTGAATTCTCTTTATTTATTATTTTTTTACTTCCCCAGATAGCAATGTAAGGTTTTATTTGTTGCAACCTTACGGCATAACCCGTTTAAAGTATTTTTAAGGTTGTCACTGACATACTGTGACCTGATAACAAGTTAAAAATAACCTGTGCTAATCGACGCCTATAAGGTTAGCAGTAACCTTACGGATAAACAAGGTTATAAACTGAGGCGTAGGAATTTCTATCATTTTTTTCTACAACCTTGTCATTCAAATGATAATATTATATATTGCGAAAAGGTTTTTCGACAAACCTTATTTTGGGAAACCCAATGACAGTGAAAAAAGAATGTTAACCGTAAGGTTACATGGTATCTCAATACGAAATAATTTAAATAATACATAAAGTTTGTATAAAAAAGCAACTAATACATGTAGCAAACTATTCCGAATTTATATGCATAAATATAGAAAATTTTAAACAGGTAAGATTAAATTTAAATCTTCTTAAATTTCATTATTTTCGCATATATGATACCTTTATATAAATTAAGACAGATGTGCACGAAAAAACTAAGTATTTCATTTTTCTTCATTCATTAAAATCTAAAGGGAATGTTTATTATTTATAGGCCGTTACATATCCACTAATTAAAGAAGGTAATATTAAAAAGAGTGCAAAAATATTTTTTAATGATCGAGAACTTTTAATTTTAAGCATTATTTAAAAGAATAACAGTTCTAAATGTTTGATTTCCCTCACCAAACATTTTATTTGCATTATTTACAAGTCAAATAATAATTTAAAATTTTTCTTCTTTTACCCACTTAGATTTTGAAAGGAGAATGAATCAGCTAATCCAATTTATAACGCGACCCATGGCTAGGCATGTGCATAATATCAACACACAAATTCAACTTAAAAAAATAGTTTAAAATGAATTATGTACAAATAAAAAAGATGATTATTTAACATTTCCCCCTCAAAATGAAAAAACTTAAAAAAGTCTAAAATTTAACACTTACCCTTTTGATGTGGTCGGGTAGAGCTCCTCAAAATCTCCGAAATGCAACTGCGGTGAAACTCAGCTCGAACGAGAGTTTTTATGGAAAGTTTGAACAGCGGGGAGTCGGCTAGCTTCAGAGGGGGCCAAGATTGAAAACATTCGTCAAAAGCTTTTCGGTGCACTCAGTAAATCAGATTTCAAACAAATGTTGTAAGGGAATGAGAGAGAGATTCGCGTGTACTTCGGTTTCACTTATCTGTCGAGCGGAATGTCGCAGAAATAGATTGTACTTAAATGGATATGTCAAGAAAATGTGTTTTGTTGATGTGGATGTAATTGTGTTTGGAGAGTGCATTATTCGAATGTTTTTTGGAAAGTTCAAGTTGCGAAGTTTTAATAATCCTCTTCAAAGTTCCTTTCATTAAATTTTTGAGTATCTTTTAACGAAAATGCCTTAATCTATATATACGTTATCGAGGTGTGGAAACTTAAAACTTGTGATTTGCAACCTTGGTACACATATCAGTTTATTAGAGATGTGAATGCATTTAAAACAAATTCTAAAGAAAAAAACCCGAAAATTTCCCATTTTAAAATTTCTCTTCCTGTTGATCATATATTAAATTTACACTAAAGGATTAATCGAAGTAATAAAATCAATGACTTTGATATTTTGCACTGAAATAAAAATTAATGAACTTTGTTGGTCTTATTATTTCAATGTTTTAATTTTAACGTAGTATATATTTCAAAGTGAATGTTTTCATTCTTAATAAAAGATTCTTTATTTTTTAAAAAACAATGTGTTTAAAAGTTGACACAAGGGCTGATATTTTTGGGTTTACATTAAGTAAAATTTAATAAATATTAATATAAATTGATTTCCAAATTATAACACTTTTTTGTTGTATCCTTTCCATGTGTTAAATTTTTGTTTCCGATATAAAGAAATAAGAAATTGCATTAGAAATATTAAATAATGACCCATCGTTGCACTTATGTCAAATGCTAGTTTACCACTAATAGAATTTTTTAATTCCTTGGTAAAATTTTTAAATTGCTTTTTGATTACTTTTAATTTATTAGTTACAATTACTTTCAATGCATTGTATTACTTTAATGTTTTGAATTAATAAATCTCTAAAAGGACTTGTTTGATATGTAAAAATAAGAAAATAAGAATGTAAAAGAAATGTAAAAATAATAAAATACTTAAACTACCGTATTTACACCAACCGAACCCATTTGACCTTTACGTTTTAAATGAGTTTATATGGGTGCTCACACAAAAAATACGTAATAACCTGTAGATAGAAGCGGTTTCCAGTCTTTCTTTTATCACCTTACTTTTCCTTCGATAACTTCGTGCCTTCATTACAGAATATTCATACTATGATTTTTTTTATTTGTTCTGATACAGTTTAAATTAAATATACTTTAATGCGAATTTTTATTACATTCTATTCTACTAAATTCAGGGATGAGATTGGAAAAAGAGCTAAAAGTCTGAAAACCACGCGAACGACATTTGATCTCTTAAATTGAGAATAAATCGTAAAAACTAATGATAATTAGTTAACATTAATTTCAACAATAAATTCTTACATTTTAAAATTAAAGTTTTAATGCGTTAAGCTGTTATATTAAATTGGCTTAAGTACGAAAAAGTACCATATAAAAGAGCCCCATATTATAAGTCAAGAACATCAACTTGAATTTAGAAAAATGAAATTCCCAGTCAAAGATTTCACTTTATAAGCTGATTTTTTTTAAAAGTAAAAAGTCTGAAATTTTCAAGATAATTTCAAAATAGTCTGAAAATCCTCCAAAAGCCTGAAAAATCTCATCCCTGTAAATAAAGGAATCGATTTTTTTTAAAAGAATGGTTATGATTTAAGAATTTGCACATTTAGTGAGCAGGTTAAATACTAATCAAAAGCTTGGATTCAGTTCATAAATATAAAACTTAACCAAAGCTGAGAATACCCCCAGCTATGCACACAAAAAAGAAGAAAAAAAAATCATCCTCACTTTTGTATAAATGTGTAGATATTATGGAATTTTTTTTTTCGATTTATGACCGATTCAGGCCTTTTCTCAGTCAAAATGCGTTATGCGATATGTTAAAGACTCCTGCTTATTAAGCAGTTTTACTAAGCTCGTGTAAAAAATGCCCAAGTATTTGGCTGTGGAGTAAATATTTTAAACTTTAATATACAGCTTCAATAGTGATCAAGCAGATTCCAAAAAATATATAGGTATATATAAACTAGATATTAGACAATTTCGCATTGAAAATCTTGCATAATTTGTAATACATAATTTAACATAAATATAATTAAAAACGGGAAACGTTTGAAAATGGGAAAAACCAAGAAATAGCAACTTTTGGGGCTCAAAAGTTCTTCTTTCTAAATTGTAAGCTTTGTTCTAGACACACAACATTACCATGGAAAAAGGACTACCCTCCTATAGGAGATATAGCTACCAACTACCATACATTTCCTATTTTAGAGGGAAAAGGTTTCACTTAATTTGTTTTTCTAAATTTTATATTTTTGCTATAAACTAAGTAAAAATATAATTTAACGTTTAATTTATATTTAGTGGATAACTCATTAACCAGTGTTATTCCTAGGATTTTTTTGGAGGAGTGGAATTCAATTATGTGGAGTGAAATACGAAAATAGCATAAACTACATACAGGGTGTTTCAAAAGTCCGTTTCACGGCTTTTATTTGGAACCAACGTCTCCTAGGGTGATGAAAGTAAGGTCTACTCCTAGGTAAGTGACCCTGGAGAATCTATTGAGAGGACTTACAGCGCCCCTAGCGGCGAAATAAAAAAGTTAAAAAAATTAATTAACAAACCAAAGGAGATAGAGCAAACACCTCAGTGAGAGTATTGTTGCAACTGTTATAAGTAACTCACTGAAAAAAATTTCATGAAAATAACGTGAAGATTCGCGGAGATATTAGCATGTGAGACTTTTTCAGTCATCAAAAAAGGAAAAGTTCAAAAATTTGCAGGTTTTTAAAATTTTTTGATTGAAATTTTACTTAATTTAACTAAAAGATACAAAACTACATAAAAACTTGCAAATTTGCGAACTTTTTCTTTTTTAAGGTCTAAAAAACGCCTATTTTCACATGCTAATATCTCCGTGAATATTCATGAAATTTTTTTCAGTGAGTTACTTATAACAATGGCAACAATACTCTCAATGAGGAGTTAGCTCTATCTCCTTTAGTTTCTTAATTATTTTTTTTAACTTTTTTATTTCGCCGCTAGGGGCGCTGTAAGTCCTCTCAATGGATTCTCCAGGGTCCCTTACCTAGGGTTAGACCTTACTTCCAGGACCCTAGGAGACGTTAGTTCCAAATAAAATCCGTGAAACGGACTTTTGAAACACCCTGTATACAGAGACACGAAAACCGCAATCAAACTCCCTATACTGAGCATCAGAACCATGAATAAAAAAATATTATTTCTGTATGAAAACACCATTAAAAAAAGTATAATTAGGATGCCGTGGTTGAAACCAAAGAGGGGTACACAAATAGAGACAGAACAGTGTTTTGGTCACTTGCCTCCTGTTTTGGGTACTCCGACGACGAAAATTCACTCAAAGATGAAGACCAATGACTACCTCTTACTTCTCTTTTGAGTAGAAAAATATTGTTTGCTGATTTCGCTGGGGCACGGTGAATTTTTTTAAGCTAAACCTTTGTGAAAAATTCAAAGAGTAAAAATACTCCTGGCTAGTTTTTTAAGGAGTATTTCTGATTTGCAAGGAGTAAAATACCCTCTCAGAGGAGTTAAAAAATATCTCTGCCATTAACATTGATTAAAGCGTCTTAATGACTCAGTTTCATATTTTAACTATGTTTCACATTTCAACTTTAATTAAGTAAAAATAAAAAATAACTTTTAATCAATTAATTACTGCCATTCATTAAAAAGACTATGCCTTAGTTTCAATCTGTTTTATTCTTTCTAGTTTTCACATAATGTGCATGAATAAAATTGGTAAAAATTTCATTTAATTTTTATTTTATGTCCAGTAGATAATTGACTCAAGAAATAACATTAATTTAACCAAGTTGATGACTTTTTATTTATTTATTTTTTAATTCCCAGAGACCTTTTATTTTTGTATGAAACTCTCTATGCTAATATAATACAAATTTTAGTTTTTCCACAATTTTTATTCAGTTGAAACTTCCCATGATTGAAAAAAGGAAATAAATCTATCTACTTTTTCCTATTATATATTTTTTAAATTGATGTTCTGTACGTGAAAATTCTAAATTTCTAGTGAATATTAGATAGTTATAGAATAAAAACTACACTCTTTAGTTCATTGATTTCCTCAAAGCTTTATTTTAGGACTGATTCTTTTTTTTTCTAACAGGCAATTCAATTTACATCATTTCTTATAGTTATGAAAAAGATGCTCAAATTAAACTAAATCAATATTGAAGCATCAGCATCACCATTCTTTTACCTTATTGATATAATTTAAGTAAACTGATCCCTCATGGCTTAAAATTACTTGGGAATTCTACAATAAATAAAAAATTAGTTTTCTGTAATTTGAATACTTAAAATTATTTAAAGATTTTATTTCTATGATTAAAGTTGGGTATTAGAAGTAGAAAAAGATTTAAAGGTCTCAAAACACATTACCAGTGTTTTCTGCCCAATTGATAGAGACCAAAGACAAAACTAAAAATGCTGTACATGTAACCTTTTCTTTATAAGATCAAGTTTTAAGGTTGTTTTCATACTTTTTATAAACCTAATATGTCTTGATGGAAGGCAGACTATAAATCTTAATTGTTTTCGAGTAGGGTGCTTTTAAATTAAATTGCATTAAAAGATTACTATATAGTCCATCTAAATCAATTTTAAAAGATGCAACATGACTTAAATATGGTAGTTTTTTTTACATCAAGAAACATTAAAAGATAACTGATGTACTAAGCCCTGTAAAAGAGTACCATGGACATCTTAACGTAATACGGATGCTTTAATGATTTATATAAAAACAAAACAATATATTACATAATTTATTTCATAATAAAATATAAAATTCTTCATTGTAACTAAGTTGAAGAGTTTATTGTCAATGTTCCTATCATGCCTTGCACAGACTTCATTTGAGAGTCGATGCATAGTTGGTCCTAAAAAGAAATAAATTAATTTAAGTAATCTCTTTTATAACTACACAACAAAGTTTTTCCAATTGACAAAAAATGTGCAGCACATAAAAAATAATATTTTTAACAATTAACTGAATCATTGAACGCAGATAATTATAACCATGAATGAGAAGTTCTTAAGGCAGAAACTATGGTAAACACAATAAAATTATTTAGAACCACCTGCTAATTAACCTTTTATTTAAATTAATTCAACCATACTTCAGGGGTTTTTTTTTACAAAAATCTAAAACCATTTCAATTAGCAGATTCCTGAATTAGCAATATACTGCCTAACAAACTAAATCATTTTTAGACAATATATATTCTGTAATCATTTTATGACGCTATTAATATTACATATTTTTTGCCCCAAGAGTTCAGCAACCTAATATCTAGCATCTTTCCAGAGATACAGTAAAAAACGCCATAAACAATAGAAAAACAGAGTGATGAATATTTTACTAATTTAATTTAATATTTATGTAGTCCCATTTGTTTTCTCCCTTTTATGCTAAATTGCAATTAAGGATATTAAAGCAAATTCTCAACAATGCTGTACTAGATATCAAGTGACATACTTTTCCATTGTTAACAAAAGTGTTCTCTTAGAGAAATGAAACACTTAAAAAAAAATAAAAGAATCAATGAAAAATTTAAAGAGAATGAGGATAATAACAGATAAATTTGAAACAAGTAATAAGAGGCCTACAAATGAAAAATGAACAGCAAACTAGGCTGATAAAATAATTTAAGCATAAATACAAGCATTATAAGTTAGTTTAACCTGATATTTTGCTCCAATCTTGAGTCCAGCCCACTGTGCAAACTTGAAATTCTCTTTCTTTTTTAATGCAGAACACTTTGGGGAAGCAGCTACATTAGTGGCAGCCTAAAAAACAAACAAAATGTCCAGATACATAAATCTTGTCCTAAATCTAAGATGTATTATATTGAGGGAAAGTCAAACAGATAATTTTCTGTTGGACTAATGTAGCAGAACGGAATATTGACTTCTTAACATGGAATTTTTAGAATTATTTAATTATGTACAAGTATTTTTAAGAGGCAGTATTTTAGTGTTTAATAAGTTAGAAAAACACTAGAACAGTTAAGAAATCGAGAAACACAATTTAAATACTGAATACAATTTTACATATGACAGCATTAGAATCAAAATGCTCTTAACTCATACAAACATATTAAAGACTACAAGTAATAAATATACAAATTTAAAAGTAATTAAGTTTAATTAACTTACCAAGAAAAACCCATACAATGATCTCATGTTACGAGGGTTTAGTTTGATCGATTGTGCAAAATAAGCTCTGGCTATTTCCATATTTTCCAAGCCTCCAATTGTATATTGAATCTAGAAAAGAATGGTACAGAGAACATCACTAAAACACCGCCTTAATTGAAGTAATGTCCAAAAAATAATTAGGATAAAAATTTAAAACTTACTTCTGCATAACGTTGATGATATAAATGATTATGAGGATTGTTCAAAATAAGTTCTTCATAACAAAATGCAGCTTTGCTATAATCTTGTTCAGCTAAATACAAATCAGAGAGTTCCATCCAAGCTTCATGATCACTCATAAACCTGTGTAAGATTTCCAAACTTAAAATGCAATACTAGTAAGAAAATAAAGCTATTACAAATGTAATAAAACTTAGTAGCTAAAAGAGAAATTTATATAGGTAACATCACTATTACTTATCTACTCAAATACAAAAGAGAGAATACTTTTAATGGAAATTACAAGGTATAGTGCTTGATAATTTGAATATTTGTAATAAGAAAACAATTTAACTGGATTAAAATAAGATTTTAAAATGTTTATACTTTTTTAAATAATCTGTCAGTTCTTTTACAGCTTCAGCAATTTTGTTTTGGGCTTTTAATACAGACACTTTTCGTTTGTGTATTACTGAATTTGCTTCATCATGTTGCAGTATAGAATCGTAAAGTTTCAAAGCATCATCATACCTAGAAAATACATTTCATCACTTGCAATGTTTCATTATATATCATATTTTACATAATTACTTAAAAAGACTCTTATAGGGTATAGTCCTGATTATCGAAGTTAATATGGACCAAGGCTAACTTGAATAATGGAATAACTAGGTTAAGCAAAAATCATATATAACCAATATAAATTATGCATGCTTAAATGTAGACCTTAAACAATATTTAAATTATAAAGATACATCCCATGAAAAAAAGCTTTCATTGTTCTGGGCTTTATGTTACTTTGGGGATAAAAGATAAAAGATTTTAAAGGATAAAAGATTCTAGAAATATTTGGTAGCTCAGTTAAAGTGGAAACAAGGATAATTGGGGCTCTGATAATTAAGATTTTACTGTATTTGAAATTATAGGATTAGATATAATCTCTTCTAATAATTAGTGTTATTCATGGAGATTATGTATGTTTGGAAAGGACGTTTCTTCTGCTAATTGTTTTTATTGTTTATAAAGTGACTTAAGTTCAGTGAGCTGGGTTTTCAATCCAAAAGGTCCTGCGTAAGCAGTTGACAGGGGTTGGTGAGCGATAGTGAGCAGGGGGTGGTAGCTCCCTATTATTTTAAAACTTTGTATGAACATTTTTTACTCTAAAATTCCATAGGTGTAAATTCTAATGCAATAAATTTAATAGCTAAATCAAAACATTTATATATTAATTTTAGTACCCAGATAATAAAAACAATGACTAGTAAAATTCTTTTACAATTAAGGACGAAGCAGCTTTCATCAGCGAGCAAATGTCCGAAAAATCTACAGCTCAACTCAACAACTTAACAATTAATTTTTGGATCAGTTTAAAGCTGTATATTTTAAGTACAAATTTTAAAAATAATAAAATAAGTTTCTATTTGTAATTCACTTTAAAATGATATATTTTGGAATAAAGGGCACTTGAACATAGTATAAAAAGTTTTTTATCCATTTATGTAAAAAATACTTAAATAAAATCTACAGGCATATTTTTCCATGTCTAGTTTGCCTCAAAAGTTCAACTTCTAGTTTCTTCTAAAGTATGCAAATTATTGCTTTTGATGCTAAGGGAAACTTCTCCAATTTTTTTCTCTCCATTTATAGAATTTGCTTTTAACAACTGGAACCCTTTATGTAACAGATAAATTATATCTTTAAAAAGGTAAGAGTCTAGTATTAGTAAGTTTTGTCAGATTTAAACAGAATTCAGAATTTTCGACCAGTAATAATACAGGAAAATAGTATACTGCTTTGGCTGAACTTTAAAGCCTTTTTGAAAGGCATTAATTAGTTTATAAAGTAAAATTCAATTTGTGTAATGTTAATAACATTTTACAACTTCACTTTAAGTTTTGAAACATACCTCTCAAGAGCTTCAAATTCCATAGCTCTCAGCTTACGTACTCTAAGGCTTCCTGGAAATTGCTTATCTAATGCTTCAAAACATTCCTAAAAAATAGGTAAATAAAAGTAATGAAATACCTTTATCAAAACAAAACTCTAATAAAAGATTACAAGTTAATTTAGGAAAATTATAATAGTTACAATACTTAGTATTATATTCCTTCATACATTAATGATACTGTGAATTTGAATAATGGTTTAATCATAACATATTTGAGATGAAAGTTGTAAGTATTTGTACATTAAGAATTTGCATACTTGCACATAAGTTTGAAACATAAAACATAAGTTTTTGCACTCTATTTTAATTACCTAATCTGAAGTTAATAAAATAGTTGAATATAGCAAGTTATTGATTGGAAAGTTTTTATAGGCTTTAAAAATAGCTGTGAATTTCCTCCATTTAAATAGTTAACTATACTAATAACATTTTCAATGCACTGTAAAATTGTTAGGTTTAGTTAAATTATTTTTTAATAAACTCTTATTCTTACAAAACTCTTACACAAAAAGTTCCTTTTGATATTGAAAAACACATTTAGTAGTCCAATTTATACAAGCATGGAAGTTGATGTTAATGAACAGTTTGTTAAATAGGCTAGGTTCTACTATAGTGACTACTATAGTAGACTACTATACTATAGTGACTACTATAGTGGTACTACTAGGTGAAGTATTAAATATTTATATTTTAAAGTGAAGTTAAGATATTTCAAGTTATTTTATTCATTTAAGTTAAGTTTCCTTTTAAGTTCATCCCCAGTCGCCTAGAGTTAATTTTAAAAAGTTCTTAATTGGTAGGTTGAACTATTAATCATATATTAGTTGTTATATCAAAATTTAAAAACAATTTATTTCATAAAATATTAATTCCAGATTGGTCATGCATCTCAGGGTCTTATCCACAAAGTTTTCTTATAGGGTTCAACTCCCTCCAGATGTTTTGGGGATTAGTTTAGTACATATTTTTTTCATTGAAAATTCTTATGTGTAGCAAAAAGTCAATCTGTCCAAGTGTCTAAAAATGAGTTTAATCATTATTTTAAAGAGTTAAGCTTAAAAAATTTTCTGGGGAGGACCCACAGGCTGTTTGGGCGTAATTTCCTAAATCCTCTCAGTATACAAAGTTTAAATCATGTTTTCAGGATTTAAAAAAACTATGTTTACTATTTAGGTATGAGAAGGAAATTATTTGTGTTAACTCCAACTCTAAATAAAAAATTAGTTATGAGCGTGTTTCATGCAAAATTTACTTCCCCAAAAATATCCATTTCTGTGAGAATAATTAAACCTTTGAAAATAATTATAAACTGCCATTGTCCGTGAAATGTCCCAAATTTTAGATTGAAAACCATGGTCACATTAAGAATAGGTTAACAAAAACTTGGATTCTTAATTTCAATAAATATAAAAACAAAGGACAACAAAATTAAAGATTAATCAGAAAATGAACTTAGGTTAGGAAGCTAAGCACATTAAGCATATCCAAGTTATTTTATTTAATACCTGAGCTATGTCTAAGCGATGACAATCTAAAGCTGCCAGGCAAACTTGTTCATAAATTAGCCACTCTATGAGAAAAACAGAGTTATTGTTAAGATACTGTGTCTGTGAAAAAACATACAGCATAAGCATCAAGCAAATTGTTATAAAAAAGCCAATTAAAAATTTTAGATGTTTTCACTAAAATATTTGGTACTTACGTATTAGCCCGTCGACCGTTCAGCGGTCGTCTAATTCAGCAGCACAGTAATAGTAAAGTCAATGGGATTTTTATTTTATAAGGTTTTCGGATAAAGCGACACGGTTGACGGGATAATACGTAAGTACCAAATATATTACTATCAGTTACACTTTAGGTTATAATACAGATGATTTAAAAGGTTACTATAATTAAATTAAGCATTCCTTCCAAACAAACTGGAAAAAAAAGTTTGTTTTAAAATCAAAATTTAATACATACTCCAATTTATGTAAAAAAAAAACAGATCAATTTAAGAAATGATTTAAAAAAATCTTAAATAAACACAATAACAGCTTAATAAAGATGGTACAAACTTTCATCTCCCACTTTGTTGGTATAGTTGACCAATGTGTCTTGCCATATTTCAACTACTTCTTCTGAACATCGTATATTATCTTCTCTCCACTGACGTAAGGTGTCTCGAGCATCTACATAAAATAATTGCAATTTAAGAGTGAAGGAAATTTAAATCCCCCCAATCAAAACATATTTATTCAAGCACTTCAGGCAACATTTGAAAAATAAAAGGGTCTTAACTTAAATCTTAGATAAATAATCAGACAAAAAGGTTTAAGGGCATTTATCAGGGTCGTAGCTAGAGGAGGGGATTTAGGGATATACGCCCTCCCCCCAAATTCAGAAATTTACTTTTTTAACCATAGAAAAGGAATAAATTTACCCCATATCCCCTCTCGAAATTTCACTATCCCCTCCCGAAATTACACTATCCCCCTCTGAAATTTTTTTCTGGCACACCACTGACATTTATAATATTCAGTGCTAGTGCTGTAGTTAGAGAAAAGGGTTCTAATGTATTATTGACTGTCAGTTTCAGTGGCCCAGTTAACGGGGTTTGGCTTTTACAGAAGTACCAAGAAATGTATTTTGGGTGACATTCCTTTCTTTATTTAAAACACAGGCACAGTTTTGATAAGTCCTCCAGCCACTATGTTTACCCTTGAGATCAAAAAATGACAACACTTAAGCATATTGCTATGGATAAACATGGCGACTGGAGGACTCTTATTGAAGCTGAGCCAAAACACATTTTTTGAGAGGACAATTATTTTGAGAGACAAGGTCCCCTTCCAATCTCAGCACTTTTTATGAATTTTAAACTGCAAAAATACATCCTTTTACCTCATGATTAACAGTAAAATAGTTCTTTTGATATAATTTTAATTTACATTATCTTTTACTAGCTTTATAGATGTTTTTAAAATAGGATCACCTAAGTTTTACTTATTTTTTAAGGTTATAAAAATTGAAATTTACAATAGTAAATCCAAACAAACCAGGCATAGACGACAATTTTAGTGTTCCCAATGCTGTTTATTGGCTAGTAAGAAATTCTATTTCTGTAGAACAGGGTAGCAAGAATCCAATATTTTATTGCCCTTTTTGGCATCAATTCTGGCAACCAAGTTCTATAGAAGTTGAATTGCTTACTCTTTAATAAACAGTAGCAACACCAAATTTCGCCAAAAATGTTGCACAGGCCCTTTTCTTTTTAATACCCTATACACTTCATGCAATAACTTTATAAAAAGCAATTAGGTCCAATTCCGTTACAGTCCCCGCTAAATATCGCCAATATCCAAATTGCTAAATATATCCAAATATCAAGAAATTTTTCTGACTTTTATTAATAAACTGAATAGTTATTGATCTAATTAAACATTTTAATTCAGGAGTTTGAAATTATTTATGAATATTTCTACTTTTTGTAGTTTAAAAGAACCGAGTGATATTTAGCGGGGACTCTAACGGAATTGAACCAGCAATTATTTAAAAATATCCAATCCATCAAATTTATTGGCTAAGTTATTAAACTTCTGTAGAACTGGGTTGCATTGCAGAATCCACTATTTTATTGCTATTTTTGGTCCCTGGCCTGTTATTTTTTGGATTACCCTTTATAACTTTATGCATTATACTTTATAAGGCAATTATTTAAAAATAATCAATCCATCAAATTTTCTTTAATTTAGAATAACTTTCTAATATGAATTTCAATTTTTCTTAAATATTTGAAGTTAAATTTGCTTGAG
The DNA here is from genome assembly GCA_963680715.1 of Tetragnatha montana. Taxonomy (NCBI): domain Eukaryota; kingdom Metazoa; phylum Arthropoda; class Arachnida; order Araneae; family Tetragnathidae; genus Tetragnatha; species Tetragnatha montana. Next base: position 22,849,365 of record OY796683.1, read on the forward strand.
AAACAGCAAATTTGTTACAGTAATAAACGAAACAAGAACAATAAATTGCAAGGAAATCTCCTTTATGGGGTAAATTGCTTAAATGCTTATTTATCAAGATAACTAACCAACAAGTAGGTTATACTACATTATGTACACGTTTGGATGCACAAAAAAAATAATATACAATGTGAATTTAAGTCGCCTTAAAGAATATATTTATTGCTATACCCTTACTTAAAAACATTATTTTGAACAACGAGCTAATTCACTAATTACAAGTTCCTTTGCAGTGCACATAAATGATGAATCATGACAATTTTAATTAGTAACTTCCTTCATAGTAGAAGTAACTGATTATTACTTTTCCATACTTGGGATCATTGAAAAAATTATATGCAAAGATTAGTGGTTATTTACAGTAAAAGAAAAAACAACAAACCTTGCCAATTCATTTTTTAATGAGAAAATGAAACCTCTCATGAAATAAATATACCAATGAGAATGAGACAATTTTTTTACTTCACTTGAGTTCATGTAAAAAATTAGATTTGTTACGGTTAAAGTTACATATTTCCTTTACATGATAAACATTAGAGTAATAAAACAGAAAAATAGCTCAGAAATTGCATTTTTAATATTTACGGAGTAGAAATCCAAGGATTGGTAGTAAGATTATTAAAAGGTTTCAACTTTTTATATACATTGGCTTAAATATTTCTTAAAAAAATTATCTAAAGACGTAAGAATATTCATGGATGCCGTATTCTATGGTAGCGCCCTCATTTAAAAAGTAAAATACTTATAATGACGGGGGGGGGGGGGGTTGAAGTTTTACTCAGCGGGCAACCCATATATTTCCTTTAATTAAATTCACTTGACCTTTACGGTTTTTATTGGTTTATGAAAACTTTCCGCAAGTATACACTTTAGGAATACATTGATATATTTTCTTTGATCTTTTTTACACCTAGTTTAGGGAAAATGAATACATTAGTCAAAAAAACAAATCATTAGTCCAACAGTTACGATATAATTACATCATGTATATGGGGGTGTTATTTATTTCAGCATGAAATGTGTCAAGAATTTTAAAATGAGTATGTTATATATCGTTATACCGAAAAGAAGGAACAAGTGTACCAAGAACATATCAAGAAGTTAAATTTTTAGAGAAAATCTCACTTGGGGGCCGTCCATAAATGATGTCACGCTTTTTTTGCCCCCCTCCCCCCTATGTCACACTTCCCCATACCCCCTCCCCCCCTATGTCACGCTTCTCGGTAATAATTTTTTGTAGAATATTCTCCTAAAAGCAACTAAAATTAATTTTTTGAATAAAAAATCCTAGGAAAAAAATCTGTTTTTGTTATTTTTGGTTGATTTTCAGTTTTGGAGGATGTGATGTCACAACTTTTGAACCCCCCCCCCCTACCCCTTGTCACAAATTGATTAAATTTAGAGAAAAAAAAACACATAATTTATGGACATCACCTAGTAATTGTTTAAAATTGGTAAAAGCTGGGAAATTTGCCTTGACAGAACAAGAAAAAATTTTACCATCTTCAAATATACTGTTTTTATTGCCCCATTATTAAATGCTTGTTGAAATTTCCTGTCTTGAAGAAGATTGCTTGGATGGATTTACATCTCCATTTCATAATGAAAACATTACAAGAACATTTAGTACTTGTCAAGTAAATGCTCATCTGTCTTCTCATTTATTGAACAAAGTATTTTTTAATATGCTTTCCTTTTCTTCTTGAGAACTTCAATCAATCACAGTAGGGTTGATGAAGAGCTCCATGAAGACTACAGATATTTTTGAAAACAATCACCTGTAGTGTATTATAAAATGGGAAACCAAAATCAGAAAGAGCATTGGGCTTTAGAATTATCTTCCCCCTTTGGCTATAAAAAACTTATCTCACTTTACTTGATGAAAAAATCTGTTACAATATCATTTTCAGTTCACAAAAAAAAATTATCTTGGAAAAAACTTTACACAAAATAAAGAAAACCATTCTTAAGTTGTAGTTTAAAATTTTAGATCTGGAATAGCTTAATAATAAAATGAGACAAAATAAGAGGGAAAAGCCCTTTATTTAGTATGCACTGTTTATGTACAGTTATCAATGAAATTCTCTTAATATAAGAGAAGTATAATATTACAAGATATGTAACAAAAAAAAAAGAATAAATTTCTTTTCTGTAGTGAGTTTTATAAACAAAACTTGAAAGATTAACTAATAGAGTTGAATTTTAGGGACAATATTTTTATCTATTATCTTTATGCATAAAAATGGTTACTAAATGCAAATCCATATGATAATTTCAAAAACTTAAAAAAGGCAAAAAAATATTTTTTACTCATTCTTAAGCACAAAATATTTTTCAATTACAGTAAACATTAAAGTATGGTTCTCTATGCAATAAAAGTAACCAAAACGACTCTGAATGAACACAGTTTTGTTTATAAAACTATAAAGTACAGTAATTAAAACTTAATGTGATAATTTTAGGTAAAACTTAGATAACAATAACTGATTGATAACATAAACCAAGGGTTTTCAAATTTGTAAACATTGTGACCAATTTCAATTTGTAAGTATTTTGCTGACTCTCTTTAAATGATAAATAGATAATGTCAAATATTTTTTGTATATATTGTAGCAATCATGTTTAACTTAATAAGAGAAAATTATCATACAACACTCTAAATAAGACAAATATTAAATCTAGTGAATTTATGCAGTCATAATAGTTTTATTTAAAAAAATCTGATATATTCACATTTAATTTTGTATTTCCCCAGTAACAAAATCCCTGAAATAAGCAATTCAAATCACAAGCTACAAGCAGTTAACTAGAGCTAGAGTGTGTACATTAACGTCATTAATATGAAGTCTAACTTAAATATGAATTCAAAAGGATTTTATAGTACACATTTTACAACAATTTTTTTAAAAGAAATATATAATAGCATAAGTAAAACTGATAAATTAATGAATCCCTTTGTTCATTCAAACAGTAAAAACTATTCAAGAGTTGTTTGCCTCAATTTTTTCCTGCAAGAATGTATTTCATAACATTAAATGATGTGTCGATAACATAAAGCGATAAATTTTTATATTAGGAATAATACAGGCCTAGAGTGAGCACAGTCAATTGTAAATAGAAATAAATTTAAATACACGTATGACTCATAAATGATAATCCTAATAATTTAATGTTGCAAATAATGAAACTAAGCTAACAAGAATTTTATAAAATTTGCGGAAGTCAATACTCAATTTATATAAATTTTATTGAAATTATTATACAAAAAATTAGCAGCACACATGAAATCATCAGCATACAGGAGAAAGGCATAACTATTAGAAAGGGCTTAACTACCCAGTTACACCAACATTTGTAATTTTTTTTAGCAATGTCATTTTGGTTTATTTCTATCATTTTAATTTTATTCATCATAAACATAATCAATGAGCTGTTAATTTTGTAAAAAATAATATTATTTTTAATCCTAATGCCATAATGAATATTCAATAGCAGATGTTCAGAATGCTCACAATATTATTTGTTTGTAAAAAGATACTACCTCTAATTTTCTGAGAAGAGGCTTGCTTGGATTACTCTCTCTCCACCTTGTGTTTATAATTATATTTTTAGCTTTGAATAAAATTTAAAATTGTGGAAAATAATTTTTATCAGTTATTGAATTGAAGTTGAATTAAGTGTTTTCTTATGGAGGTTAATTTGATTTACTTTCAAAACTTTCATCAGATGACTCTTTTCATCAAATAAAAACAGTAAAAAATTAGGATAAAAAAGTGTTCTGAAAGAATTCAGCATTATCTTTCTTCCTCATCAGCTTCTGAAGGAGGCTTGCTGTCAGAATCAGGCTCTGGAGGAAGAGTAGAACTTATAACTTCCAGCAGTTCATTCATTTGATCCTCATCAAAACGTTCTTCACTTTCCTCTATAAGCTGAATGGGAGCAGAAAAATACAATGAACATATTATTTAAACAATTTATAATTATTTAAGAAGAGTTCATGGGGCTGTTAGGCAGTGTTCTAAACTTAAAAGGAGATGTTAAAAACCAAACAAACGACTGAAAGTAGATCTACTTTCAGTTGGAAGAATTTTTATTTCAGCTGATGATGACCTCTGTAGCTTAGGTCTAAACGTTCGGTTTTTGCATCTTCTTTTAGGTTTGGAATACGGACTAACAGCCTGATGAACTCATCTTTCTTTATCAATTTATATTTAACCAATTTTGAAACTTAATTATAAATTGGTAAGCCATGGGTTTTCTAAGGATTATATTGATTGAAGTTTATCAGCCTGAACTAAATATTTTTCAATTATTTATATGTTACTTTAATTAGGAAGAATTTGACTTATTGTCTTTTTTTTTTAAAGTTATTAAACTAGTTTCAAAATAGAGAAATAAGAAAAAAATTTAAGAGGAAAAAAATTCAAAGGTTTATATTATTTTTCACAACAAAAAACTTCATCAATCAACTTAGCTTCATTTAATCAATGAATCAACTTCAGAGATTTTCTTAACTCATACTTTAAAATAGCACTTACCAATTGTATTTCAACAAGACTTTTAGGGCGCAGATTCAAAATTTGTAATTTTTCAGCTCTAAAAAAATTAACCTTATATAATGCTAGATTTAAGTGACAAATGTAAATGAATCATCCAAAGGAGATACAAATTTCATATTACGAACACATTTTCAGTTTAATTAAGAAAAAAGACAATCAAGTAATAAAACAATATAGGTACAAAAAGTCAAGTTTATGATTCGTATAACTTTATCTTTTAAAATATCTTTGATTTTATGTGAAAAGATTCAAGTTTCATTTATTATCTTTGCATATAATTTTTTAACTTAGAAAACATAATCTTGCTATGACCTTTCAGAAAAAGAATGTTCTATAGATTTTTCAATTCATACTCTATATAGAAAAATATTGCATTCTTAAATTCATAAATAAAATTGAAGTTCTAAGGAGTTTGGAAGACACTTTTTTAACAGGGAATTAAAGCAAATGGTAAGACATACCAAGAAAAGAATGAAGGGGATAAGTGTCTGTCATTTTTAACAACATGAAACTAGCATTAAGTACACATTATTTTTGAAATAAAAAGATAATTATAAAAACATCCCTAAATAATTACTAAAACAGGGTTTCCATTATGCAAAACTATCTGACTTTTTCAAGTTTTCGCCAAATATATATTTCAAGTAAATGGACTGACTCTTGGAAGACCCAACAAAGAGTTAAGTAGTTAGATAAAGTGAAAGATAAGATACAGTAGAACCTTGATAGAGCAACCCCTTCTGGAACAAACAATATGCAGTCATTTTAATGAAAGAAAGCTATAATGAACAAAATTAATAGTATGAAACAATCAGAACTTTTATTGCAGGTCACTGTAAAAAGGTTCTACTATTATCATATTTTTAACAATTTTCAACAAAAAAGGATTAAATAAATTTTAACAAAATTAAAAATGTAAGGTTTATACTTTTGTAGTTGATATGGAGCAAGAGCCATCATAAAGTTTCTGACAGACTCTGGAGTTTGGGTCGCACAAGGTTGTTCTTCTAAATATTTATAAGTCTAAAAGAATAGTAAATCATTGGAGTTACTGTATATTTCAATGAGTTTTCACTTGTATTAATAGCTAAACTACGATGAACTAAAACAGAAAATACTTACTTCATACACAATTGTATTGAAACGAAGTACTCCCTTTTCTTTTTCATTAAGTTGATCCTTCATCTCATTTACTTGAGCATACTTTGATTCTTTCATGTCAGCTTTAATACTTTCAAGAAGAGACAATACCTAAGGATGATTGTTTAGTTTTGAATTGTTGATGTACAATAATTCAGTGAATGAAAAAGTTTGTGTTAAATTACAGTTATTTATTTTCAGACTTTCTTAAAAAATTAAAAAAATTATTTATTAGTAGGGTTTGAGCTAAATTGAAAAATCACTGTACAGAAAAAATAATAGGGAAAATATGTTTAAAACATTTTATAACTGCAGTTTTTGACCAGTGTTTCACCAAACTAAATTTAACATTAAATGTTTTCTGATGTCCACAGTGCGATTTATGAAGGTAAATTTATTGTAGAAGCACATTATTTATGGATAAATCATAGGATATATTATCTATGAATAACAAGTCTTCTGTATGCTGATGTTTTAAAACGGCTTCTACTTCTTAGCTTAGGATTGAGAATCAATACTTTTCAACAATCCATAACGTCAAAAATCACCATGAAATTTTAGAAACTAAATTTTAATTAGATTCAGGTTCATTGTTATATCAATAGCAACAACAAATAACAATATCTTCACAACATTCAAACCTTTAGGTTCAACACACTTTTGGGGTTAAAGCTCCTCGTACTACTCATCAGCTTTCTAAATTTGGGGGGATAAAATTACAGACTTAAGTAACAGTTATTCTGCCAAGATGAAAAAGCATCTTGCAATATTTTTAAATTAGTAAATGAGTTTTATTAAATCAATGTTAAAAATCATGGTTAATAAAAAGTTTTTCTCCCATAATTTTGAGCTTATAACAATTTTTGACATTCATCGTTATAAAATCATTGCCAGAATAATATAGCAACCTTTCATAGAAAGTTTCAGAATGAATATTTACTATGTCTTTGTGTTCAGAACCAGATTTTAAGAACTCCCGAGTACAAAATGTGGTACTTTAGGATTAGCCAGGTGCAAATCTCTCTAATGGAACTATATTGGCAACAATTTATTACTTACACATAAAAATGTTACACAATTTAAAAGAAACACTGCTAGTTGAGGTATTTTAATGGTGTTATGTTTTGATATTTGATTATTTTAAGTTATTGATTTCTGATTATCTTTTTAAAAATTTTGATACTTGATTAAAATTGGACGCTTGCACCCAGCTAATCCTAAAATACCAAAATGGTTGATAATAGATCAAAAGTAATCATTCAGTAAATTTGGAATTACTGGTAGAAGATTGAACGTCCTCGATTCATTGTTTTTTAGTGGTCCCTTCAGCTTTGAATTAACAAAAGCTGCAGTATATGATGTATGAAAAAAATATCTATAAATATTAATACATGAAATTTTCCAAAAATGCTTGGGTAAAAGTAAAATACTTTATTAGCAATATTATCAGTAATAAAAAAATCCCCAAAATATACTTACTTCAGTGTTTGATAATAAAGCAGAATTTTCATTGATTCTACAAGGAAAAAAATCAATAATTATGATAAGTTATAACTAAAACAATACAGTCTCTAGGTTTTTTTGTTCACATATTGATTGGTGCAATAATAAAAAGCCAAAAAAGATTTATCTGAATGCCTGTAGAAAATCACCAAACTAAGTCATAAATAGATAGATTACACTAATACATCTATATACCTCAAATATTTCATAAACTAAACAAATTTATATTGTCACAATCCATTGAATATTTTTAAAAAATCTGCATTCAATGTGATCAATTGACAGAAGAGGCACTAGCATAAAGTTGTTTTGGGGATGTTTTATCAAATGTCAGTGCAAGAAATAGCAGAATCTCTACTATTGTTTTACCCTGACAAAGTGGATGAAGGTAGTACTATCCCAAAACCTTGTCTATTGCACCAAGATCCAGTACTATTAAAGTCAGGTTCCACTTATTCTTTGATCACCAAATTGCTAGAAAATGTATTATTGCCCTAGTTGGAGGCAATAGAAAAATACAACAGGTATCTGAATTTTAAATGAAACCAAGATCCCATGTATCTGTATATGATTCCTCAGAAATCAGTAAATATTTTAATTATTAAGTAATTTTGCACTGAGTTTTGTGTTGCTCAGAAAACTGAGAGTCTAATGGCAATTTTAATCTACAATCCCAAGTTATTACATTTAACTGAAACATGCCAATGAAAATATTGTAAGAGCAGTGAGAACACATTATTAAAGGTAGACAATCTGTTTGGTTAATATATTGTATAAATATTTAATTTTACAAGTTTTTAGATTTAAAAGTTTCAGAGTAACAATTTGAAGGTTTTTTACTGTTTCACTAAAAACTAACTATACTTACACTTCCATTATCTTTTTGGGGAAAACAAATTAGAAGTGTTTCAAAATAGTTTTAACAAAAGAATAAGGTTAAATAAAAATAATGGCGAGATTTTTTTGGCACCAAAAATCGGGGCCTCGGCTTGTAAATTTTAACCAAAAATAAGAGTTTTTAAGGGAATTAAGAGTAATATTTGCAAAAATTGCTATGATGAAATATTTGAAACTTTCGGCACAGCGGCATAGCACAGCACGAAAAAAAAATGGAAAATAAACAAAAACAAATGTTTACTTCATGAGTTTAGTTGTTTCTATTCTTCTTGTTAACGGGGTCTGTTTTTTATGGCATAAAATTTAATGATTCATATTCTATTTGAAAAATAGCATTTCATGATGTTAAAATACAGTCTATAAATTGATTGAGGATGTATAAAATTTGACTGCGTCAGTTTAAATGAAGTCAGAATGTATTTAAGCTGTAACGCTGTAACAGGGCTAGCTCAGGGTGAAAAATGTTGAAGTACTGCAGCGCCATCTATGAGCACGTCATTGAGAATATAGTTCACAAGTGACTCATTTTTCTCGTAGCTAGACACAAGTTGCGTCAAATGAATGTAAAATGTTTAGGATTGAGTCATGTTTTGAATTTTGTTGACTTCTCGTAAGAAGCTTCATTGACAGAATCGTCATCCGAGGTTCTGTGTTACTCTCCATCGCTGTAAAAGTCGTAAAAGTATTACAAAAACATTAAATTCGCCTGTTTTTCATCTACATCCACATCGGTAGCAGACATGGAAGATTTGGGTAAGTTTCGCTCTCTTGACGTTTAGAAGATTTTTGAATTTTCTGTCATAATTGTTGATTTTATCAATTAAATAGAAATAAGTATTGCTTCTTTTTTGTGAGTTATAGTGCAAGTTGGTTAAAATTTGTTCCTGTAAATTTTAGTATATTTATAAGTAGGTAGTACTTATACTACCTATTATCTGAGTGTTATGGAATGATGAATTTACGAGTTGGTGTATGTTGGTAAACAAAAAAAAGATTTTCCTTTACACATTCACATTGTATAATGGTTTACTCCCAAAATTTTAACAACACAAAATTATTATATGTTAAAGGGAACTTAATATTCATATCAAGATTGGTGGGGTTTTTCGTTGATCAATAATGTTTAAAAAATATGCCTTTCTAAGTACTCTGTACAAAGGGTTTGCTAGAAATGTTCAGTGTTTTCGCATTTTCTGTTTTGTGAGAAGTCACCTAACCTATTACGATGCCAGTATCAGTCAATGTAGTAAAATTGTTTCATTGCTGAGCGAAAGGATAGTAAAATGTTTATGAACTTCTGAATTTTAGCCAAGCGCAAATCCCCTGAGAAATTGCAAAAAAAAAATAATAATAAATACGCACAATTCCATTATCTATTCCATTTTGATTAATATTCCTGCCAATTTTATCGAATTGAATACTACTTTAAATTTTCTCTGTCACAAATATTTGAATAGTTTTGTCAACATCAGGAAGTATTTTGGAGCTTAAATTGACTAAAAAAAACTTCCTTCACCCAGCCTCCATTTAAAAAAACTGTTTAAACACTGATGTTAATAAAGTGTTTCAGATGATGAAAAATTTGTTGGTTAAGGTCAAATTTGCTAAATTTTTAAATTTCACTCATCGTCTGAGAAGAAATTACACTATTCAAGAATAATTAGTACAAGGTTCAGATAGCAATCAGGTTGAGAAACCATGGTTAGGATTATATTGCTCATCAAACTTCGGAGGGGCAAAAAGTATATCTCACTGGCTAGGGGGGTTAGAGGGATATTTGTAGAGAAAAAAAAGCAAAATTTTGTCTATTTGGGTCTAAAGGTTGGGGTGATCTACAAAAATGCCCTCCCCTTGTAGCCCGACTGGATCCATGCCTGCATGTATCAATTCTGAGACACTAGAGGGCAGACAAAATTTCTCAGAAGCAATGTGTGAGCGAATGGGTTAGGGGTAAAAATGAAATTCCAATGCCAATTAGTATCTTATTGGAACTTATTAATAAAAACTGTGAAAAGCTTTTGTCCATAAGGAGTTTAAAATGCACATTATAAGCTAGCAAAGTTGTTATTGTTCCATTTTAAAACAACCTTTTAAAGACAAAAACTTAACGCAGTTTTTATTAATGAATTAAAACACGCTTCTAGCAAAATTAGAAGTGTTTTTACTACTTTTCATTTTTTAAATTTGTTTTATTCTTCACTGGGGGATCATGAGCTCCAATGGACTAGTCACCACTGTTGCCAATTGGGGGACAAAAGGGGTCAAATTAAGTAAAGTTCAGAAGGGAGTCTAAAAAAATTTTAGTTTTTACAATTATTGACAAGTTAAAAATGGAAACAATTTTACTTTTTCACTGTGCTAGCATTGGCCAAGTGGTTAAGAGTAACTGAAACTGACCATGAAGTTTGATTATCTGTTAAGGCATGGATGTTCGTTTCACTGTCCCTGTTGTGGAAAATCCATCTTCTTCAATGCACACTGCTTCACAAATCCAAATTTGTATGTTTTTTAGCTGGGTAGTAACAAGCCAAATCTTAGGTGAAGCAACATTATCGGCTGTAGAAGCATTCATTACTATTGAGAGTAGGGGAGAGGGGGGGCACCTTGGGACACTTTTTATTAATTTTTTCCCTATTTTTTATTCAATTATATTCATTCAAATACAGCTTTTTTATAAAACTTCTTTTTGCATATAATAAAATTTTTTCCAACCAATTATCTCTTTTAGGGAATTCATTAACAAATTTAAAAAACCTCTTTTTTATGTCCCAATGTGTGCACCAGTAGCTCACCTTGGGACATTTTCAATATTAGCATAAAAATTATAAATATTATTTTGAAAAATACAAAAATAATGCTATATAGTTGAAAGCTATGTTTAATAATCTCAAGTTAGACATAAAACATATTTTACATTTGAAATATTTCGCCGATTTTCTCATTTTTTGCATGACATAAGTCATTGATTTTTTGTTTTCTTCCTGATACTTTTTTGCACCAATTTCTAAATTATAAACCTCTAAATTCTGAAATTATACAATATTTTTAATAAGAATTTTTTTTTTACTCATGAGAGGTGTGGAGTATCTTTGGACATGTCCCAAGGTGCCCCACTTGACACTTTGGTTATTAAACTTAATTACTCTCTCAGGTTTAGCAAAATATTTTTTTTCTTTTCTAAAATATTAATGGATACACATATTTTAATCTCAACATAATTATAATATTATACACTTCTGTTATTAAAAAAAGGGTTTTAAACTATAAGGGATTGTAACTTTGCACCACGCAAAACAAGGAAACTGTTGTAAATAATTATCCAGATTCACCAAAGATTCCAAAACTCGTTGAAGATGAAGAGTAGATTTTAGTTTCATTTACTAGTAGTTATAATCACAAGATCATAACTATAAAATTGCGTCTGAAAAAGGAAGTGTCCCTAGGTGCCCCACTCTCCAATAACCTAAAGTGAATTTTGATTGAATTGCTAAGTTTTGGTAATGTTATGGCCGTAAGAAAGAACAGTGGTCTTGGAAGTGGTCCTAGAAAGGGTCCAACAGCACACTCAAAAAAAATTGTCGGTAAGAGATTTAAAAGCGGTGTGGTATTAAATGAGATGGAGTGAATAAACCCATGCTAGTGACTCTCTATTGTTAAATATGTTGAAGTTACAGTCACTAAAAAATTTTCACCCTATTTTCTTCTTTTTGTTCTCAAAGTAAAAGTTGAGCTTTCCTAAATAAAAATTTTTGTGGGAAGCTAACTATACTAAAGTTGAAAGATGATTTAAAAGTTTGTTGTCTATAAAATATACTGCAAGCTCTAAAGCAAAAGTAAAACTACAAATCAAATTGAAATTAATTAAGGTAGGCTTCATCACGGGCTCAATGTATAATTTTTTTCTTTGAAGGCTGGCCAATCTAAAGAATGATAAGGCTATAGAAAAATCATGCATTGTATCTCTGCTCTTGGGTGACGCCTGATAAAGTTTCCATGAGGGATTCTAATTTTCTTTAATCTATTTTAATTTTATTTGTTTAAAAATTTCATTATGTTTTCAATTGTTGAGAACTATCATATTTATAAAAAATTTCTGAAGGATTTTAAGTGATAGAGAGTAGTTAGTACTTAATTCAATTTAAGGATGTGATTCACGTACTTCTGAGTTGGCGACCACTGAAATAGACTGTCAAAGGTAGTTTTTTTTCTTTCAAATTAATATGCTTTCCTATATGAAATACTATTTTCTAGAGCTGCATCCTTGAAAAATATGTTGTCAAAAGAAACATTAGTTTAAGCTGTCAGTATATGTTGCACAATGGATAATTATTAAAGTATGGAGCTATATTTCCTTTTTACAACAAACTATTATTAACGTATATAGGCAGCTGTTCCAGTAAATCTCCTTAACTCCAAAATAGACATTACTCCTTTCTAACAACCCATTGGGGGTCAAAGTTATGAGAATATCGTGAGTTTCTCAGTGTTAGGAGAGGTACGGAGGCGGTAACTTGTGTGGGCGACGAATTTTCAACTTGTTCCTCCACTTTTGTGTAGGAGCTAACTATCTATCTCTGGAGCCCCTAGTTTACATATTGAGTTCTTTGTTTTATTCCCTTTTCTTGTCGAAAGGTGTTTTCTTTGAAAGTATAATATTTCGATAGAACCTCTGAAGTAAGACTGGTTGAAAAGAAATTTCCCATCCCAAGTTGAATTCTTATTTCAACAATAGATGTCTGCCAAACGTGCAATTGGTAGGTTGGATATTTGTTAAAAGGTATGATAGTTGTATTTTAAATATATTAAGATTGATCCTTTTAATGAAAGATGAACCAATTTCCTCTTTTACCTGTTGCTTGGTAAAATCACTTAGGGCTGAATCATCCTTTTATATTATCAGTGATAGTTACTTCATGCTCTTTGTTTCATAACTATTGGAGGATTATTTATCATGTTAATTGTGACCTTATTTCTTGAGTTATACCTCCTTTTCTACCCATCTTTTGACTGGACTGGTTTAAATATCTTTAAATCTCTCCGCCTAGTTATTTTTTCCGGTTCTCGAGTCAAGATTCCAGTCTATAGTCTTGCAATTTAAAATTAGCTCTATTCCTTTTCTCCTATTCCATAGATCTTAGCTTTTTATTGTACAAACATCGATTTCCTGTACTTAGCAATTGAGTTCTAGTACAGTATCCTGATCTTCCTTACTTTGAAGCATTCTGAAAAACATTAAAAATTCGGAATAAAGGGCTGGTATAATTTTAAACAAACCTAACACATTCGATTTACGATTCAAATTACTGATACTGACTGTATTCTGCTGATTCTTTTACAAATCTGATTATCGTTAAACCACAAGACAGATTTCGATTTGTTTCTATTCATCCATAGAAACTAGTTTCTTCTCTTTAATGTTTCCTTACAAATCTTTTCTCTCCTTACTTCCTTTCAGTGAACTGATAAATTGGTGCAGCACCTCCTGTCTAATTTAACACACTCAATAAAGGCCCTCACTTCTGTATGAAAATACTCCCTCCCCCAGGCCTCAACGGAAGACACATGACTCTGATTAAATGAGCTCTCCCATATCCCTTTAATTCATATAAGATGAACCTCCTATCCGCTGAAGAAGGACTCTCTTGTTACAGACACACTATTCTTTCGAAGCTCTGGAAAGAGAGAGTATCTTTCGATGATGATCGTTAACACCACGACTTTCGGTGTAATGTATGGAGTTGTTGCTCTTTTTACACTCGGCGTGATGTCGTCGTTTTTCAATGTAATCGTAGCGGGGAGATGGGCTTGTTGAGAAATTCCTTCACGTTTTCACTTGTTTTTACAGTAGTTGCATGAGGGAATGATGTTGCCGGTTTTGTAATGCGGTGACAGAGAGAGGCATCAGTTTTGAATGGATGGAGTCGTCGAGCTGGCTTTAAAGGATTAGGTAATGGAAGGAATATATTTGTCAAAGATTTTCCTTCGGGTTTGCTTCATCTTTTATTCACTTCCCTCAGTTCATCCCTCATTTGGCCAAACTAAATACCTGGATGTCCCTATTTATTGCCTATAAACATTTATTTGAAAACTACTTGCATATTTTGTCTCTAAAAATTTTTTGTTCTGACCTATACATGATTCTTTTTCAGTAGAATCAAAATATGGCTTTTCAGAGCATTTTAAATTCATTTTAGAGTCTCTTAAAACAATTTTATTTTGTAATCTTATTACGTCCGCGAACTCATCGGCGCAACAGCCCTATAGTGGGCCAAGTCCTACGATGCCCATCTTCGTTTTCTTGACCGTGGGGCCACGTCCGCGAACAGTTTTTAAAATTATTACCGAAATTGAGCCAAACATTAAGTAAAAAATATACTCTTCATGCAAACTTTGATTTGATGTCTGTGTATGTGTAACGCTAATGCATAATGATAAAATATACTAAAACTTAAGTGAATTTTTGGATTTGAAAATAAGACGAATAATTCGAGCGAGAGTTCAGATTAAATAAGATCTATTTAGGGCACCAGAAAAATATGGCTTTTTGAAGCCTTTTTACGGCCTCTCATGTACTAAAAAGTAAATTTGGGGTTTTAAGGGTCCTAAAAGAACCCTGTATGGTAGCTGGCCAAAAAGTTCCATATTCGTATTCATTTCTTATGCCACTGTCAAATAGAGAGAAATTTTATTAAGATGCTTCCATACTGAATAATTCAGTGAGCCAGAGGGGGCGTGCGTCTGACTTACTTCCTCTTACAAAATATACTTCTCAGAACCAAATAATTTTATAATAACAAGATAATAAAAACCTCAGACCCATCCATGGTTAAAAATAACTCGAACCACTATTATAAACTGCATTTACTCTTTACAGGCTTCCACTGCGTTATAATAACGAGATTATGCCTTGTTATCCCAATTACCCGCAACGGTTCAAGCCCCCCCTACAACATAATTAGTGTCGGAACTCTGTCCCAGACCTTCCATATTTACAAGGTCCCCTCTCTTGTTATCCTTTCGTATCTGCCTCAAGACGCCACCTGGCCTTCTCGGGGTGCCATCATAAACCACATCCAGATAATTCCGCATCCTCTGGAGAGAGGGTGGCATCGCACAGGAAGTAAAGGCGACCACGTGGCATCAGTTGAGGGTGGGGTGTCCCCTCATCCCTTCTTCCGCTCTCTTGGATCCCCGCCGTACATGGATGGATCCTGCCGACCGCATCCGGAATTGAATCATCATCATCTCGTTTGTGCGGTGTTGGGATTGTTTTTGGGTGTCTGCATGCAGGGGCTCTCTGGGTTTGTTAGAAGCAGATGAAGTTTGTTTTGGTGTTGTGTGGTGGTTTCATTTTTTTTAGGGGGGAGGTTATGATTATGATCGTGTTTATGTGCTGGTTTAAATCCTTACTAAGATTTTTCCCAGATACGTAAGCAACTTACAAAACTAAAATAATGTGAAAGTTTTCTCCCTGGGAAAGGGTTTAATATGTGTATAGTATGAGAGCAATGATGTAAAAACACCTTTTTCTTGTTTACATATTGAGTTTTTTTAACTTAAAGTTAATCTAGGGGAGGTTGAGGAATATTGTCATGATGACGTTATTTATTATTATTTATTAAACTAACCGTAGGTTTGTAAAATTATCAATTAATAAGTATTTTTACTGCTATTTTAATCTGAACCATCTAAAAAAAATTTCGGCGTGTCTTTTAATAAATTGTCACAATCACAATTGTGAATTTGAATGATTAAAGAGTATCATTTTTTATTTATAATTGAATTTAGTTGTTGTTGTTGTTGTTGTTTCTTATGCCACTTGGAATATCCAAGCTCCATCCGCAAAGCATACAGGATTTAAGGCAAAGGGGGTGCGGCTCCTGAGAAAGTGAGGCCCATGAAATGGCAGGAGTCCGACTTAAGCCTCGGATGATAGATGTCGCCACCATCTATCACCACCTCCACAATTTTGCCATGCTCTGAAGGGGAGGGAAATAGTCTCCAGACACCTGGACCCGTGGTAAACTGCGCCATGACGGACCACAGGACTTTCGGACCCACAGATTTAACGAGCACGTACTCCACTTATACTCGGTGGGTCTTCAGCGGTGTCGGGAATCGAACCCGGGACCCTGCGATCCCGAAGCCGATGCCTTAACCACTAGGCTCTTAGTTGAATCAGGAATTAAAGTGCGAATAAAATAATGTACTTCGATAAATAGAATAGAGAGGTTTATTCTCTTTTACGAGTTTTCTATCATAATTTGCCTAGCATCTGGAATATAAGAGAGAAGAATTGGAAGAAGGAACATTAAGTTATTTTTTAACACTACTGATGGCTTTTAAACCATTTTAAGGTTAATGTAAATTACTAGGTCATTGACTTAAATAAAAAAATTAAAAAACCTTAAGAAAGAGTTAAAGTTCTTGTATGTCCTTGGGAAAACAAATGCATTATACTACGTTCCTGTTTTGAATGAATGGCAATTAGGTTAATGAGTGAAAATGCTGAAAATCTAGTTTTTGTAATTTAGGAGACTTATTTTATTAGTGAAGAAATAGTGTTCAAAATTTCAAAGCTACCAACAAGCTCTAACTTAACTGACGAGAACAGATGGATTTTAAACGAGCTCAATTGAAAAATATGATCTCTGAAGACATGTACAAATTAACCTTTCAAAGATGATGTGACCCTTTAGGTTTTATGCATTTTAGGGAAAAAATTGTTTTGCTCGTTTTTTAAATTCCACAGTTTGTCAATTCCTATTAACTATCAATTTTCCCTATAACTCTCGAGTTTTCATCTTCACCACGGCGTAGTTGAAATTTATTAGAAGTAGTAGTTTATTATGAGGCCAAGAAAACACTTCCTCTTTGCTTAAGCGTCAATTAATTTTTCAATCTTCATTATCTCCTTGTGAAGGCCGTTGCAAAGTTGTGGAAATTGCCTCGGTTGTTAGTAACTTCTCTAGAAATGGGAACTGGGTTTTCAAGTCTTTATTCGGTCATTTGCATAAGGGCCTCGTGTTTTGAAGTTTGTGATTGATTTGAAATTTTGTGTTTGTTGCTCCCTTAAATAAAATTATTAATATTCTTTTGATTGTCCTAAAAACCTTGATCTAACGGAATAACGTTTTCCACCTTGACACTAAGTTATTTCTCTAAACTTAATTTCTTGCATCGAAGGGTTGTTGCTAAAAATCTTATTTCCCATTTCCCAAATATTGAATAAGAACGGATAACTTGGTTATATTTAATTTTCCTCAGCCCGTTCCGATATTCAACAATAATCTTAATTAATTTTTTTACCATCCTGTATTCTGATATTTTAAGATAAAATTTATTATTTTACAGTATTTTTTCTCTTTTGAGAGATGATGTCGTGCGTATATACTTGTATTTTTATGACCTACGATCTACATAATATTTTTTCTAATCCTCTTCTGTTCCTTCATAAAAAGGCTTGGAATTTCCTGTGCTTCTTTGTGCTTTTACTGTTTTATTAAGAACTAATTGGTGGATAGTATAAAATATATTGGCATAGCTAATTATCGAAAAATAGAAGAGGGTAAAAGGTTTAGTCTTCTTAATGTTTTTATTTTATAAGGGCGCTTGTACATGTTTTGAAATATCTTCCCGTAGTGGACGCGAGGAACGTTTAATTCAATTTTTCAATATATCCTCCCGTGATCAGACAGTGAAATTGATACGATACCGTCACGAAAAATTCTTAGTTCAGCTGATTTGTGACGTCAACGGATTTTCATCTACTCATCCAATCTGATGTTATCCATGTCATTGTATTATATTACCTCGTTTGTAAATTCTAACTATTTATATCTGATTAGTATTCTCATAGTTGGCTACATCTGAATTTGTTTATTCTGAAAATATTATGAGTAGTGTGTATGAAAGAGAAAGGGGAGTCAGACCCCTTAGTACGTGTACATTCTTCTTAAATGAATCTACTTCCTTTTTCCTCAGGAACTGAAGACTGAATATGATGTGTTGATTCTGAAGGGATATTTTAAACACCGATATGGATAAAAAATATAATTTAAAATAATTTTTTATTAAAAAATTATTTAATAAAGTTTTTAAAATTATTTAAAAATATTTTGTTGGCAATTTTCAAAAAACAAAAATGCACCAATTAATCGTCACACGAAATAAATTTAATCTCCAGTTTAATCAGGACAGTATTGTCAGCTTTCTGCCCATAAACGCGCTTGCTCCCTACCTTTCTTCTTTGTGCTTTTCATTCCTTTCGAAGAAAAGAGGTTGTAAAATATAAAAAATGAGAACGTGACAGAATGAATGAAAAGAAGAGAATGAGCAAGAAAGGGGAGGGTATTGAAGATGGAAGGGGTAGACTGTTCCAAAATCCTATGGGTAAAAAAAAATTTTTCGATTTCAAACTCGCATACCCCCTCATTTTGTGCTAAAGGGCATTTGAATATGGTGTTCAAAATTCATATAAACGAGATTTAGGAACGAGATTGCCATTCATCACAAAATGAGGGGGTATGCATATTAAATTTCGAAAATATTTTTTTTTGGAACAGTATGATAGATTAAATTAATGGAATGAGTAAAAATGGGTGAGAGAAAGAAAAATAAAAAGATAAATTTATACTACCCTACTTCTCAGTTGATTGAGAAAAATAATTATTAGTAATAGTAACATATTCAAAAATCATTTTAAAGTAATTGCCCCAAAATTTTTATTCCGGGTTGCGTGGGGTTATTGCGGATGGGTTACGTATAGATGCGGCCTCAGAGCAGTATTGTCGGGGAGGGCTCTTGATAAGATACTTCCGCGGTGTTTACCCAGTGATTCACACTGGGCGAAGAACAAGAGCGGGGCACAGAAGGAGGATGGGGAGTTAATTGTGGATCCCGATCCTCCTCATTCAACGCATCTCTCCTCCCGGGCTATTTCGGGAGTTGACGCTGCTCTCTCTCTCTCTTCTTCGGCCAAGGACGACGAGTGGCCTTTTTATTAGCAGAGAGCGTTTGGGTAGTACCTGTGCGAGATAGACTGTGTCTGATGACGAAGTATGCGGAAAGACTGGTGTTTGCTTATATAGCGAGGGTGGTGATGGTGGGGTAACCCGCGTTTACAGAGTTGTTGTCGATTGGGGAGGATGGTTGGGATGTTGTGGGCGTGAGTTTTCCATGTCCGATCAGGGTTCGTAGCCAAGGATTCTTTTATTGGGCTAAAAGAATTAGAAAAAGTTGTCGTTTTTCCCCCCTTCAAAATCATGGAAAAGTTTTGAGGGAAACTTGTGAGTTGATCAATTTTGGTGTCGGGATTTCGTTTTGCGTATGGAGAAAAATATTTGAACGTGACGAGCTAGAAATATCCTATATATGCCGTGACTGGTTAGTTTATCAACCTGGAATTTACTTGAAATATAAAATTCCTTGCCAATGAACTTTGTATTAAAAATGACTGGGATCCTGTCTGATTAAAATTTTATCACATTATTTATCGTTAATGATTTAGCTTGGCTCAAAATGGCGTCCAAGAAAGTATTAGTTTTTCTTTAATCCATTTAATTTCTTTCTTTATTTCTTTCTACCTTCCTTCTCTTTTTTTATTCTAAAGTAAGGTTTATTGAGGTGAAGGAAGGAAGTTAGCATTATAGTTAATAATATTTTTCTAGTAATCCAAAATCTACCTATAAAAACATTTTTTATTCGATTTACTCACTTCTACGTTTCATTTTGTACACAGGGCTGCTTTATCGGGGTAATATTTCAAGAATATGTAATTTTAGACCGTGTCGTATTTGGGGAAAAAAAATCGGAATTAGGGAGGAATATACGGGGTAAATTTACTCCACATTTCTAATTTCTATGGGAAAATACCAGTTGGAAAAGTCTTATTTTAATCAAACATGGATCAAAGCCTTCTACGACTCCTCTTAAAAAGAACTCATTCAGAAAGTTTTTACTTCATATCTAAATAAAAGTAGAATATTTTTTGTGCCTGTGCGGCTAGACCAGATTTTTTTTTCACGTGAAAGGTAATTAATACAATCTCTAAAAAAATGAAAGTGGAGAAAGTCAAACGTCAGACTTTTTTTTATCTTTTCAGTGTCTTGAATCACCTTTCCCTCAATGCCGCTTTTACTTTCTCAAATATAGGTTACTGGAGTGAGTGACAGGTTGTGCAAAAAACCACCGCCTTTATATTCGGTTGGAGTGTCGCTCGATGTTGATTTTTTTGGTGAACAACTCCTCCAAAGGTGCCAGAAATAGGCTCTATTATAACGTCATAGACTGAGGATAGCAGCCAACACTTTTGTTCTGTCCCTAAATAACAATATCAATGAATTTTTACCAGTTTTTTTTATTTCCGCATATTTTTTTTTTCAAAGAAAGGTTATCTGGGATGAAATATCGATATGCAACATGAAATTTAAAACAAAAGTCCTTTTTTTTAAAGAAAAAATGTAACTAGATTCCATTCAAAGTACTACATTCCGTATTCTCTTGCGCTGAAATAAACTTTTTTATTTTTCCTTAACAAAAGAAATCCCCTTAAAAGAAATTTCCTTAAAAACAATTAAAAGTTTTACATGAACAATCATTAGGAAATTCTCAATAATAATTATAATAAATTAATAGGTATATACATACGTATACGAGTTTCTCAAGAAAAACCTCCCGGTTGATCTCTAGTTGTGCCGCCATCTAGCGAGACATAAAACATACTACATTTACTACAGAACTGTAAAATCTCTTGAGCTAAATCGACTTAAATGTTAATCGTTACTGTCTGCTTTTTAAAAATTCAACCAAAAAGTTTAAAAATATATTTATTTTGGGCTATTAATTCGGAATTATTAGTAAAATTAGGGAAATAATAGCCGGGAAATTTTTATTCTAACATCTCAATTCATTCCTTTACTGAAATTTGAATAATATAATTCAAAATTTAATTTGATTAAGAATAAAAGCACTGAGTTTTTGTTTAATTTTTTCAACTTTAAACCTACCTGCCAACAAATATAAACTAATTGACAAAAATGGTAGAAATAGAGAAATCTCAGGAAAAAAACTATTATTTTAGTTATTTTTAATTAAGAGTTAATTATATTTTAGTTTAATTATTCAATATATTTGTCCATCGATTTCATTTCCGTCCTTAAAATAGTTTGTTTAATGATGACAGTCTGTTATGTTCGGAATAGTTTTCCTTTCATTCTACAGAGGGCGCCACATTCTTGAAGTGAATGCCGATTGATTGCAGTTGTGTTTGTTTACTTCTGGCCTGCGCCATTCATTGCTGTTTGACGTATTTATTCATCTTTAAATTTAATATCGGTAAATCAGCTAATTCATTGGTATGTCCAGCCGACGAATTCCTCCCCGATCGTGCGACACCTTCGCCGTGTTGCCCCCAGGAACAAAAGACGGCACGATCGTGTTCGGAAAAAACTCCGATCGACCAGGCGACGAGGTGCAAGAGGTTGTTTACATCCCTGCCCTTGACCACCCACAGCCGTCGAAGGTCAAGTGTACCTATATAGAGGTAGATCAGGTACCCCACACCTACGCCGTGGTGCTGAGCAAGCCGTCTTGGATGTGGGGTGCCGAAATGGGGGCCAACGAACATTCCGTCTGCATCGGGAACGAAGCGGTGTGGACTGTCTTGAACGACGGTAGGGATTCCGTAGAGAAGCTCTTGGGAATGGATTTGCTGAGATTGGGTTTGGAGAGGGCCAAGACTGCTCTTGAAGCTGTGCGGGTGATTGTGGGATTGATTGAGAAGTATGGCATGGGCGGGAACTGTTCGGACACTTTGCCGGATTTCACGTACCACAACAGTTTCTTGGTGGCAGACCCGGAGGAGGTTTGGATTTTGGAGTGTGCAGGGGAAATATGGGCTGCAGAGTGCGTCGTTCAGGGTGTGAGGAACATCTCGAATGAACTATCCATTCGTAAAAACATTGATTTGAAGTACGATGGCATTGAGGAGTTTGCTAAAGAGAAAGGACTGTGGAAGCCCAGTCATGGAGACTTTGATTTTAAGAAGGTGTTTGATGTGGATGATTTTGATAGCCCTAGATACACAGCAGGGAAACGGTTGCTGACAAACTATTCAAAAGAGGGAACCTTTGGTGCAACTGATATGTTCAAAGTTTTGCGTGATAAACCCAGTGGTATTTGTATGTCCAGAGGGTCGTTTGTTTCGACTGGCAGTCAGGTGTCGGTTCTTCACAAATCCGGTTCTGGGTTGCCTTCTTGTCATTGGTTTACGGCCACTCCTGATCCTGATTGTTCTGCTTTCAAGCCTTTTATGTTTGGAGAAAGAGTTACGTTTCCTTGTGAGGTTGTGTCTCCTGTACTTGTAGAGAGTGGTTTGGTTGATAGGAGGTATGAACTATATAAACTTCATTCAGCTCATAGGAATAATGATACCAAGAGGAAATTAAGGGAGTTGGAATCTAAATATGTTGGTATTGTAAATGAAGTTATTTCAGATTATGACCATAAAAAGGATTTATCAGGCTGTTTATTTAAAACTGCTGTAGAAGAAGAAATAAAGTTGTATTCCTAATGTTTCAATCTGAGTGCAACAGATAACTTACTTTGAATATGAAACATTAAAGGTAGTTTAATGTTGAAAGACCTTTTAAGTCAGTCATGATAACTATGTAACTCTTCATGTTAATGTTGTTTTTTTAAAGATACAAATGTTTAGTACTGCCTTTTGTTAGTGTTTTTTTTTTTCAAATTTATTATTACTATTGAAAAAAAACTTGTACTAAGGCAAATAAAAATATTATTTTGTTGAAGTTCACAGGTTTAGATTTTTGAAAGTTATACACTTGACAATATTTTTATGTATCAATTTAATATTCAGTTACTGTGCTAGTTTACGATACATAATCACTATACAGGGTGTTTCCAGATTTCTTGCATTATACATAATATACATGATTTATACATAAAAAATGTCCAGAGAACTATATCTCTACTGTCCATATCCGACTATCGCTAGAAAAAGTGCTTGAAAAACATGAATAGTTATAATATACATAAAAAAAGTCCAGAGAACTATATCTCTACAGCAGTGGTTCTCAACCTTTTTCACGATTGTACCCCCAAAGGAAAAATATATTTCCCTGCGTACCCCTCGCATGCAGTTGCAGGTGGTAATTGAAACATCACCTTCGTTTAAATCATAGGTTCCCAAACTTTTTGGGACCACCGCCCCCTTTTCAAGAAGAAAAATTTCCACCGCCCCCTTACAAATTTTTGCCCCTAATCTGCTTACATTTCATAGAATTTTATACAAACGTTCTGTTATAAAAAGAATTCAATTTATAACCAAGTGAAATACAATTTTGTAAAGGTATTATGGACAATATTCAAAAGTTAAGTTTTCTATGCACCTTAAAATTTAATTTGAAACAGTTAGGATAATAATTCAACTCTACCTTTTACAAAATTTGATTCAAACATAATTCTTTATCTAATTTTGAATACACTAAAACCTCTTGTGTGATACCCAGGGCGTATGCCCCGTTTGCTACCTCCAGAGTATATTTGTAACCTCCACCTGAAAATTTCCTGCTATTCATATTAAAAATTACATAAATTATTGATATGTCAAACTATAGGTAAAAGGGGGGTCTGGGGGTTCTCCCCCAGGAAAATTTTTGAATTTCAGCTTATTAAAAAGTGATTTTAAGCTACTTTTACGGGATTTTGGAATACATGGCGTACCCCTTAAAACCTCTTGGCGTACCCCTAGTGGTACGCGTACCCCCGGTTGAGAAACACTGCTCTACAGTCCATATCCGACTTTCTCTAGAAAAAGTGCTTGAAAAACATGAATAATAGTTATTTGGATATATTTGCGGACAAAGATGTTAGAAACCAACTTTTGCAACCATGTGGGTGCTGCGGAAGGAAATAATAAATTTTTGTTGGATATGAGGTCCCATTTTTCAAATAGGTACAGAGGTTATAGTTCATTGGGCATTTTTTATATACAATACTTCATGCAAGGGCATTTAAACTCTGGACATAGTTCAGGCAGATTTATTGAAACATCCTCTATATCTTTATTACAGGCTTTTTATAGTAGAATAATTAGAACACCATCATTATTATCAACTATCTTTGTTGCTTTCAAATATTTTTGTAATTTATTATTTAATCTCTTCCAAACCTTTGTTTTTTCCCCAACAAATATTGTTTTAAAGAAAAAAAATCTGTTGGTTAAATCTCTAAGTACCTTTTATTCAGTATTCTTTAAAAGTTTTTCTTTCAAAAGTATTCTTTTGTTCAGAAATGCAATTCACCTTATAAAGTATAAAATAGTTCATCTCTTAAACGTTAACAATATTCCATAAACTGCATCAAAACCCAACCGCCATATGCTAGGATTGCATACTCAGTCGGTGTCCCTTTTGCTTTAAGTTTTTTTCCCTTCTCAAATATGTATGTTTAAACACATTCGTCAGAAAACTGCTCTCTCTAAAACCGTTTTGCTGCAAATTAATTCAATAAAAGAATCTGAACTTACCACTCTAGACTCCCATCATCCTGAATGGATCTCTTATTGGTCTCCAAGGTTTTCTAAATTTTTTCAAAGGGGTTGTTCTTTTTGTACGCAGCAGATAGGCATGATCAATTAGGGAAATGTCCTACTACATGTCCTAGGATTCTCAGTAAATTATTTTTAAAAGGGAAACAGAATAAACTTGTTTTATGCAGACATTAAAACCTAATATAACTTCCTTTGAAAAATTCACTCAAAAGTTCATTCTCTTTTTAATCTCTTCTCTATATCAGGTACACTTCCGTATGAATTACGATTTAAGTTAGATTTCTGATTTTATAAAGAACTGCCCGATACCCGCGATGCCACTCTTGTATTATCTTATCGCGATAAAACCACTCCTTATACGAATCCGATATGTGAACCAATTCACCCTCAAGTACTTAATCCATCATACGTTACGTGACGAACTACACTGCACTGTGCCTCTCCATCCTTCCCAAAACCTTTTCCCATCCGTTTCCACCAAATTCCAGGAAGAGGCAACAGGTCTCCTTTTCGGAACAGTAAGGTTCTCTCTGGATGAAATGTCAAAAAATTGCGTTATCGCTCTCGAGTATGCACTGGTATTCGCTTCCGCCTGACGTAAGAGCAAAGAGTGGCTGAAAACATTCTCTTTCTCTCGTCCGGCTCATTGGGGAGCATTATCTTTCCTTAGAAGGTGGGCTGTCAGGACACGCCGGACTCTGGATACTCATTGAGGATGGAGCAGACGGAGAAACAGATGGACGATTCTGTGGGTATGGGAAGTTTTACCTTTGCTCAAGTTTGTTTTGGTCGTTTCAGACCTATTAATCTCAAATGTGATATCCGTTTTGTATTCCTCTGCCAATGAATCCACCCTTTTTTTTCCCGTGTTTTGTCATCTGTCTTTTCCTATAAACTCACATCGATTATGGTCTGAATTTCTATCTAGCTGTGGATATTGAAGGTGTTTTATTCGAAAAGCCATTTCTGATGAGTTTCTGATTTTATTTGAAATAGTATTTCGTAAAAGTTCACTTGATTTCACTTCACTCTTTTTAATTTGACCTCTGGATACCCCAAATTATTGTAATATATTCACCTAGGAAGTATTAACTATATTATTTGTATTAGTGATTTTCTTATATCTGCTTGGTATTTCATATCCATTGAATATTCTTTGTCACCTCTAGTAATGTTACGTTGAAAAAAAAATTCCTCTGGTTCAATCCATCTTAGAAAATATTTATGGCTAATTTTAAGGGGTGCTTAAATAAATAGTTGACTAAAAATATTCTTAAATTGTATAAAGTGTGACCAGTGAGGCCTCCTGTGATAATGTTTTTAATGTTCTCAGATCTCTAATTTTAAAACTACATCTCTCTTCCGTTAAATTTACTTTTCAGCTTTTCTTGGCTATCGTCCACGGGTTTTGAAGTTACCGCTAACAGAAAAGACTCTTAGCCAACTTGGAAACCTTAATTTTAAAGAAACTTATAGTGATGAATTTGAAAATATTTTTTATTGAGTTTATTCAATTTTTTTCTGGTCGTGCCGTGCCATATTATTTCAAAGTGCGTCAATTCCCCTTAGTAAATAAATCATTCGGTGGAGATATATTCTACTGTAGATGTATGTAGATAAAAATGAGTGGATTTTCTCTCCCGTACTTCCGTTGACAATCGCCAAACATAATTCAAAATATCTTATCGAGTCTATTTCAGTATGTCAATATTCCAAGTACAGAGGTCTCCTAACTTTTACTTATATGAATCTGATTACAACGCATAAAATATACTGATAGGCTAGATAAAGAAATTCCACTTTAGGGAGTAAAAAAAACAATATACTCTGGCTTAATGTTTGGAAATTAAATTTAACATAAAATATCAGATATAATGGATATTTAAGGAACTTTTGCCTGGGGGGGAATACAAAAGATATTTTTAATCATTTTCCTGATTGAGTTTAAAAAAAAAACATTCTGTTTAACTTAATGACTTAAATATTGTTGTCATCCAAATATTTTCAGTGTAATTACAAAAACCTACTGCTTCAGAAAACTGAAAAACATTTAGAAAATGTAACTTTGTTTTTTCTTACCAAAATCGCAAATTAAAAGTAGTCTAGAAAATGTTCTAAAAATGTTAGATTAAACTAATTACATGGAAAATGTAATAATATGGATGCATGGGAATAGCGTCTGGGCTATGGGCCACGATCCGTCTCTGGAGTAACAGTAAAACAAAGTTTTGAAAAAAAAAAGTTCAAATATAAATGTTAATCATACATATTGGGAACAAAATGTTTTTCATCGTTTTTGAATTATCATCCCCCGAAATTGAGGGGAATAACCTGTTTCCATAACAATCGCCACAATATTGAAAGACGTCAAACGTTTTTCTTGTGGCGGTCGGACTATAGACTTGTTATTGAACCGTATTATTAAATTTGTTAAATTCTATCCAATTGATGTGATGCCAACGTCAAAGCACAATTATTTCTTTATCTTTCTTTTTTACCAAAACTAAATAATTAAACTCCACTTTCTTCATTAACGTCTTTGAGTAACTTGAACTACACTCCCTGTAAAGGATATCGCATACAACATTTTATATGTTACATCCATAAAGCTGATATCCTAATCTAGGTTGCCTTGTCTCTTGCAAGATTACCCAGAAGTACGACGTGAAAAAAAATTCACACCGCTTTTGCGACAAATCAGGAGTCAAACTCAACCATCATTAAAGCTCCAAACCCGCAAAAGAATTTTAAGTGCCCCTCGGAGACCAAACGCCGCTCTCTGATTGGCCGACCGTCACAACCCCTGATTACTTTTTTCAGTGATTATGTGGCACTTGTGTTCATCACTCTGTTTATCCTAACAACGAGGCACTGTTCTGTGTTTTCTTTACTTACCCCAGTCTTTTGGTTAATAAGTTTACGAGGGCCGCGTCTGTTCTCGATTTCATAAATATATACATTTCTCCCCCTCGCCGACCCGAATTCTTTTTTTTAGGATTTTTGTGTTCTATTTATTTATGTTTCTTTTCCAGCTACACGTTCTCTTGGAAGAGAGATGGGGAGTTTCGCTTTTAAAGTGTGTTTATAACTCACGTCAGATACGTAGAGCGAGGGGAACAAGCATGAAGTGCGGTTCTTTTGTGTGCGCTTCATCAATGAATTTTGAAAAAAAAATGGGTTTTCTTACTACTTTAACAATATTACGTTAAACTGAGAAGAATGTTGGATTATGGCGGAATCGCCTAGTGAAGTTGTTTTTCCTGCATACTGTGTACTATGAAGGAAAAAATAGTTCTACAGGGATTGAAAGCTTTACTGCGGTGTTCTTTTATTCGTTAGCAATGTGCTCATTATTTTGTTGCTGTTGGCTGTATTCAGCTCCACATACATTGATTCCAACTGTGGGGTATTTTTTTATATAAAAACCAGATAGGTAGTTGAGTCACTCAAGAATTAAAAAATTATTGTACGTAATAGATTTTATCGAAAAGATGACTTTAACTTTACCCGTTTGGCAATTGATTGTCGCCTTTTGATTTTTTTTTATTCCCGAGTGTAAGGTAATCTCAGATTGTGCGTTAGTTATTGAAACAAAACTGATAAAATAATACTCGACTTGTTACAACATTAAAGTACTAAAAGTATTCGATATTTTTAAGGACTGTTTGCTCTCAGTATATCTCGAAAGTTTGGTGTCTTGGAGATTTTGATAATACGAAAATAGTATCTTTACTTTATATTTTATGCGCTTTGTCCTTTCCAAACTTAGCGTTTTACCAAAATATTTTGTGTGGGTCCTTAAACTTATTGACACGAGAATTTACTGAACTGATTTATCACGAACTACAATTAGAAATTATCTCTTGTTCTTACCACCCAATTTGTTTTTTTTTTGTTTATAAGATCTCCCTTATATTGGGTATTCAATGCAGGTTCTTTATATTTCTAAATGTGATGCTAATCTATTGCAATTTGCATACGCCCCCTCCGCCCCTCAAAGAGTCGCGCCTCCAAACAGCTTCATGCAAAACGAGCGGAAGATCTTTTATTTTAGAATCCGCCGAATTCGACGCTTTGACACCGGGATGAATGGGACGTTTGTGTGGCTGCGGTTGGAAAATCGCCAAGCCGCCTCCGTGCGTTTGTGTGACAATGAGTCGGGAGGGGTTTTCTTTCGCTCGATTTTTTCCCCTTCATCTGGGTGAGGAACGAGACTCCTGTTGCTGTCTGTCAGGTGCTTGATTGGGTGTCAGGGTGTTGCTGGGGGATTTGTCAAGATGCAAATCGGCGTTACCGCTTCTTCGGACGCGCAAGGAAGTAGGTGGGACCCGGCCGATTAAGGTCAACGTGTAGGGGAGATTGCGTGGTTTTGATGTGTTGTGAGAAATGAAAAGCTTGATAAAATTAGTTCAAATAAAATAAAGGTTTGTAATAAAACCCTGGTATTGAGGGGTAAATGTGAAGGACATCAGACAGATTTAAAAGTTTCTCACATAAACCATAACTAATTTTAGAATTGGTCGATATGCATGTTTTATTTGCCAAAAATTTGTGAAAATTCCAAGTATTACTCAACATTGAGGCAGAAGACGTTGAGTATAATTTACTCTTATATTAATCAAGCAAAGGCTTAATTAAACAAAGGCTAAAGGGTTAAATTTGATTTTTTTCTGGCTTTGCAATTTTTAAGAAGTGTTTTAAAAATTTATTTCAACCGCTGGTATAAGAAAATTTGGGAGGGTTTTGTTAAAATTTAAATTTAAATGGCAACGTAACACAGCATACAAACAAATTATTTTTTCTTCAAACACAATTTATTAAAATGCAATAACTTTATTGATAGTTAAACTGTTGAGGGAAACAAAAGAGAAAACTTAACCTCCTCTTCCACTCTTTCATATTTATTAGTTTTAAGAGATCTTCGCAAGATGTGAAAAATCGAAAATTTCTGTAAAGTAGCTTTTTCCTTTAAAAGTGAAACTAGACAGCAAAGCTAAATACTTTGAGAGTTCAAGAAAAAAAAATTATGAAAAATGATTGCCACATACCCAACTATCGCCTCCATAAGTCGTAAATATAATTAGCCATATGTGGGGGTTATGAATAAAATATCGTCAAGACGTCTCATCTTTTCAAAATACATAAAATATCATTCTCACTAATAATGAAATTCCGCCTGCCACATACATACCTTTTCTCTGCTCTAATTTCTATTTCCATCTCCATTTCTATTCATTCTTAAATTGCCAATGCCTTAAAAGCCCTTTTCACTCCAGACAGCCGCTTGATATATGCTTTTGTGTGCTCTACCTCGGCTCGTAAATCTAAGGCATTGCCCTGTGGAGTACCTCCGTAGGTAGTCAATTAGTTTCTTATCACGTTCAACTACTTGAAGGAGTTGTGTTAATCCCACGCAGGGTTTTGTCTACCTACTAGTCAAACACTTCATTATTTTTTCACGTGCTGCGGATTCCTTGCAGCTTAAAAACGCCTCTCCCTACGATGCTGGTGCAATGCTTCTTGCAGTGCGCGAGTGAAACCTTCGTCTGATTCAAGGTGGAGTTTCAATTGGTAATGTCTTTTTTTTTCTCGATCGGTTGGGTAATTGAATGATTTTGAATTGGATGGGCTTCTCCTTCAGGCCTTTTTTAGTTTTGAGGCGTATTCTGTTGTTTTTATGTGCCTGCCTTATCTCATGATGATAAAAGTATCGGAGAGTTCATAGAATTTAAATAAATATATTTAGTTTTGGGGTGTGAAAAACAACAATTAAATTAAATTACTCCAAATTTAAGACTTATTGAAATTATTGGACGTTATCTAATGAACATCTGTTCAATTTTGATTCTCAATTTTCAATTACTCTATCGCGAATGTAATTTGTTTTTGAGAGTAAATTTATTTTTTGACCAATATTTTCCAAATCTTATTCATTTTTTGTGGTTAACATTTCATTCAAGTATTTTTTTTATATTAGTAACTAGTAAGGAATG
Source organism: Tetragnatha montana (assembly GCA_963680715.1). Classification (NCBI taxonomy): domain Eukaryota; kingdom Metazoa; phylum Arthropoda; class Arachnida; order Araneae; family Tetragnathidae; genus Tetragnatha; species Tetragnatha montana. The sequence goes on from OY796683.1 coordinate 22,880,069, forward strand.
TATTGCTTAATTTGGATTACTTTCCCTTTGACCATGAGACATGACGCATCCTTAGTATTGCATTACATTTTTTAAACAAAAGGGAGGCTAAAAGATGCTGAATCATGAATATTTGACATTAGCGTATTCCGAAATGTAACTTGGTTGTCTTAAAAAATCTCCTTCCTTTGCCCATTAAAATTTTACTTGTTGTTCTCAATTTTGCGCTTACGTTCTCTGTTAAAAGTCTTACTCATTATTTCAGGAATCTGAAAATACCCTTTATAGTTTTCTAATTACGTAATGCATCAGAAAATTAAAGATGCCTATCGCTATCCTACGAAGTTAATCTAGTAAATATTTATTTTACAATTTTTCTAGGAAGATGACGAAGAGGTTTATTAGTATAAACATGAAATTAAGGAAATGCTATCTATACGACAGTGCTTTTCAACTTCCCTTTAATGAAATATTTTTTTTTACTATTAACTCTCTGGAGTTGCGTTATCTAGTAATTGAGTTGCGCTGGAATGCACCCAAAACTGTTTTCAGAAAATGTTAATAGTTCTTCTCTGTTCCTCATTGTCTTAGCTTCTCCCCGTCATTCTATTCATTGTTCTGTCTCGGTCTTTTGCGCCAGACTTTCTTAAATTTTTAGGTGTTTCTCAATCATCCTGTTAATCTTCCTTTATATTTTAGTCTCTGCTTCATTTCTCTTTTATTCTGTTTCTGATTCTCTTTTGATCTTCTCTTTTAGTCTGTTTCGCATTCCCTTTTAGTGTGTTTCTTATTATTTCTTTTAGACTGTTTATTTTTTATACATTTAGTCGGTCCTTCTTTCTCTTTCATTTTTATTCACATTCTCTCTTAGCTTCTGTTCCTCATTTTTTTTGTTCCTCTTCTTTATTCCCTCCCATATTATAATAATTTCTCACCATCTTTCGCATTCATTCCCTGTATTCTCTTTTTCTTTCTCTTACTTTTATTTTCACTCTCATTCTGAATTAACATCCGAGGAGGTTTAGACAAATGAATAAAAACCCAAATAACTATATATCTAGACTGTTCTCTGAACCGAATAAGTGTCGACCGGAAAACACTCCCTCCACCCAAACCACTGCCAATGTGTCACAAAATGAAATGTCCTTTCTCCACTCATTGCCGCATCCTCTTTCTCTCCTTTTCCACCACCATCCTCTCTCCGCAATATCACTCTCCCTTCCGCTCACGAAAAACTCCAAACTCGGGCAGCTGTCTCCCCGTGACGTCTTGCGTGCATTCCATCCTCCTCGCTTCCCCAGATTAGCATAAAAGCGCGCGAAAGCCTTCCCACTCCACGCCGACTCCTTTTAAGGCGCTCTCGGCCCACGGCCGGCCTCGACCGCCCGGTGACCCCCTTCGGTCGGACCGTCCCTGTCCCATTCATCCATCCATTCCGTCTGAGTCTGTCTGCCATGGCTGCGTCCGCCATCCCCCCGTCCGTGCTGCTGTCGTTCAGCCACCAGTTCAGGAAGGAGTCCCCGCCGCCTGGCTGTGAGTTTTGTTGTGTGTTTGTCGCTGGTGTGTGACGCGAAGAACGTATGTTTGTTGTCGTGACGATGTTTTTCCGCAACGTCTGATGTGTGTGGCAGGGGTTCTGTTATGTTGTGATGACTATTGTGGTTGTCGACTGTGGCTACAACGCCTTGGTTTGTTGGGAATGTGTGTGGCTTGTTGTTGTCACCTCGACTGACAGGTGGTTGTGTCGATGCTGCTTCCCGCAGCGTCTGTGGTGTAGTATAGGAGTTCTGTTATGTTGTAATGTCTATTGTGGTTGTCGACTGTGGCTGTAATTCTTTGGTTTGTTGCGAATGGTTGACTTGTAAGAACGTATTTGTGGTCACCTCGACCGATAGGTTTCTGTGACGATGTTTTTGCAGCGTCTGTGGTGTGGTAGGGGTTCTGCTAAGTAGTAATGTTTGTTAGCTGCAATATTTGGATTTGTTACGGATGTCTGATGTTCATCCTGTTCTATCTACCTCATCGTTTCAGGTGTGCATTCCGCAGGTGGTTGTGTGGCAGAAAGTGAGTTAGGGGTTCACTTATGTGTAATGTGATAGAAAGTTGTAACTGTAACCCTTCAGTAACTTCTGTTGCGGTTTTATGGTTGGTTCCAACTTCCCTCAGTGGTGTGAGTTGTCTTTCTTCCAAGTCTACTAAGAATCTGTCAGGTGGTCGTAAATTACATCGTTACCACCACGCCAAAAACACGAATCTGTTATGTATAAGAATTTCTTATACGTAGCAGATTCGTGTTTTTGGCGTGGTGGTAACGATATGTCCTCCTGACCATACTTTGTAGTACAGGGTAGTAAATGTTCTGCTATTTGGGATGGAACGTAGATAACGTTTGCTGTTACTTCATCAAGGTTGATTTGTGTTGTATTCCATTTTAAGCTTTATGTGGGTTCTCTTATAGTATATAGTGGTTGGTTGATATATCTGTACCCTGGGTGGTTCTAGGTGGTTGAATATGCGTATGTCTAATAAGAATAAGGAAATAGTTATTGATCAGAGTTTTGGTTTTAGTATGGTCAGGTCAAGGTTAAGATTCTAGGTTAAGGCCCCAGTGTACTTGAGGGTAGATCTTCTATTGTGTAGTGTTCTAGTTCACCTTTTGCTATAGAAAATGTTCTCGATTTACCCTCTAAGAACTAGTTTTTGACTAATTTAAATCTAAATTTGTTTCCCTAATTTATCTTATTTTACTACATTTAATTTGTTTATCTTTATATTCTTTTAAAGCCAAGACCGCTGGGAATTAGACAGCATATAAACTATAAAAACCTTTCTTTACGTTACCAAGAAGATGCCAAATTTTGTGTCTAAGCCCTCTTTAGACCAAAATCTTGGAATCGTTCCCACCCAGCGGGAAAGAGATAAAAAATGGGTTTGCGTACATGTGTGTTGCAAAATTGCATATTTATGGGACCTAGGAAGTGAAAACTACTCACACACTCACTTTTAGTATAGTTGAGTTAACCAGACCTAAATTACCTTGAAAATCCCTCGTGTTTTCCTTGGAGGTATTCCTAGACATATTGGAATGACTTTTAAAACATAGTTGATGTTTCATAAGATATATTCTCCCTGCTTTTTATCTGGCTCTTTATTACCGTAGTTGGGCTACATAATCTCATCTGCGTGATGAAGTTCAAACTGTCAAGTACATGCCTTTTATCTCGCCGTTCAAGAGGGTTTTTGATTAGATGTTCAACGACAGTTCTTGTCTGATTTCTTTTTTTTTCTCCTTTATTTGCTTCCTATGGAGTGCTTTTTGATGAAGTATAGTAGTCTTGTTAATATTTTAAGTGCTTGAAGTGGAATGTTAAAATGTTGTTTACTTTTGTTGGAAACGTATCTGGAGCATTCTTGCCCGTAACGCGTTTGGTGAAGTTCATTTTTTATGTTTTAACGATAGTTTTTGTTAGCTTCTTCATTGTTTATTTTTGTTGTAACTTCTCGACTATCAACTTACATTTTTAAATATTTGATGCCATTAAATACATCTACTTAAAAAAATTTTATGGTTGAATTACATATTTCTTATTGGCGAGTAATATTTTCAAATTTATCGAGATTAAATTATAATTTTTATTCTGTTAATTTTAAACTAAAATTTGACACAAATAAATTAAATGCCATAAATTATAATTTCATACCTCTACTCTTCTACAAAAAAAAGGTCCTCCCCCAGAAAATTTTTGGTAATTTGACCCTGATCAACACAAGCGCTCGATTGGCATACAACCGAAGTCAAACAGTTACAAAAGAAAAAATAATCTACAAGAAAATTTTGGAATTTCCTTTTGTTGACTAATGTTTAAAAAACCGACAGTTTATTTTGTAAGTTGAACGGAAAAACTATTAATTTGGGAAAAGGAACTGAAAGAAGGGAGAACAAGTTAAAGAAAAGAAGAAAAATAAGGAAACAAGTACATTTTGAATGAACAAAAAAGTTTGAACAATATGGGAAATGTGATGAAATAATGAGGATGAAGAAATAAACAACTATTAAAAAATGTACCGTAGTTTTAACAATATCACATTTTAATTGAATGTCCTAATTTTAAAACACAAAGACTTGTTCCTGTTCATTGTAAAAATCGACAATTTTTACACTGATATGCTATTTAATAATTTCCTCATGATTAACACGAGGGAATTATTAAATAGCATATCCTATGGGAATTTAATTAAAGCTCATTCTTTAAACATATCAACCTTTTATCTTATTACCTTATTCTTGGATGCGTCGGACTTTCCAAAGAGGACTTAACATCTGACCCTCTCATGGTCATTGACTTTTTGGCGGTCAACAACTTGATGGAGTTGATCTGACAAATGTCAGATTTTTAGAGGATAAGCAACAACAACAACAACAACAACAACAACAACCTTTTATCTGTAAATCTGTAACATGACTTATAATAAAATGAATTTAATACAGTTTTTAAAAGGGCGTATAGATAACGCTCGACTACGGCTTTAAATTTAAAAAATATAATTAAAACTTGTGATTTGTCGCAGTATATCCAATAATGATAGTTTCGTCGTGAAAATCAAAACCAACCCTATCCTTCCCTTCCGGTAGAGAGGGATAAAAGAGTTTAATATCCAGAAAATTTTAAAAACTTTTAGTGCATTTTTTGAGCACACTTTTTAAAAATTAAAAAAAAAATGTTTTTTTTTCCCCCAACAGTTAAATGTTAAGTAGTTAGAATTTAGTAGGATTCACTCTCATTTTGCTATGCAATTGGGTCGCTTCAACAATGCATTGGATTTTTTTTTCTGTTCTACGAAATCTCTATAGCTAGCTCCTTCTTGCATAGGGCATTAATATCCTCACTATTCTAAAACAGGATTGCATACAGTGTGGGGTTCATTTTTGTCTCTGCAGCATCGCCCTATCCATTTAAGCTCACACCATGCTTGTTACGGTCCCGTTCTCGCGGATCCGCTAAATTAAGTTCAGGAATTTCTTATGAGAGGTTTCGACAGATGGTTTTAATTGGATTGAGTCTAATTGGGACTGAAAGTTGGCGCTGAGTTCCAGGGATGATTATTTCAGGGTTTCTCTCGCCTATTATACTGTTTGGCTTAGTATACTTTGATCCGCTCTGCTTGGTGGGGTTTAGCTTTTAAGTTTTATTCTCCGTTACCTTTGCCAACGTTGGTTGATTTATTTCTTCAGGGTTTTCAAATTGGGAGACCTCCTACGGAGGTTTTTATTTCTGCTCGTTGTGTGTTCTGTCGTTGAGAGATTAGTCGGCTGAGCTGAATTTGAGACTGTTCAGTGTTAAGATGCAAAAAAAAAAAAGCTTTATGTTAACCGTGAATTTTAAAAGCAATCGTGGAAAGAAAAAATACTTAATCAATTTAGTATTACCATTAGCTCAAATTTAGCTCAAAAATTCTCGTATTTATAAAAAGTTACTGCGTGTAAATTATGAAATACTCTTCAACTCATCAAGTGACTAATGAATTTAAAAAAATAAAATTTGTTTAGTAACAAAGAGTGAAAGCTTCATATTTTTTACGTCTTGCTCCTAAAAACAAACTTTCAACCTTTTTCTTATCATACACTGCTGTGCAAAAATTTAAGGACAAAACTTTTTTCAACATAATACCTATACTAGTAGAATTATTTTTTATCCATGAAAATCGTTCAGTACGATTTTCAATGAGTGGGGATATAGGGCCCGAGATCAAGTTTGTCCTGAAAATAGTTTAAGGGGGGGGGTTAAAGGATGGGCCCTCCATTGATAATGGACTTCCATACACTACACATTTGGAGCGGTGACAGAAACGTCTATGTGAGAGGTATTTAACCGAAATTTCCATGTTATTTTATTTTTAAAGAAAATGACTATTTTTGAACTCAACGCATGTTTTTAAACGCGTGTGTGCTACCTTTGCAGGGTATTTTTTAGGCTTATTGAAAGTTATCAGTCTAATAATCATTTTTGGCAAGTTTTAGCTTCTGGATCATTTTTGGCAAGTGGTATCTGGCCGTCAACTGTGTTTTTAATAGTTCTCACACGTGCTTGATTGCGTTTAGGCCTGGGGCCATTTTAAAAAGTAACTTTATTCCTTCAATAACGTGACTTACGAAAAACTTTATAATGGCCACAGTGTGATTTGGCGCAGTTTTTTTTATTCATAAACAGAAAACCTGGACCCGAAATGTCTTTTAAATAGTGCAAATGGGGCATGAAATCAGAGGTACACAATTGTAGACATCAGTGTAAAGCTCAAGGGTGTGTAGGGGGGTGTTGAAATTTCCATAAGGATAGTACAGTTTCCAAGGGAGAAATTCAATCTCTTTAAAACTTTTTTCATGAGAATTGAGTGGTTTTTATTTCTTTTTAGACACTTATACTTCCATAAACACTAAAAATTTTTTTCGAACGTTTAATAACAGTTGTCCTTCCTATGAAACTATACAATTATTTTGGGCCGTTTGAGCAATCCCTATACACCACAGAAAATGATTTAAATGTTATATTAATTGAAACAACAGTTTCGTCCTTAATTTTTGCACATTAGTATGATTTCCCTTTAGAACAATGTGGCGCAATATTGTACATGAAAATTACTCTTAAAACTTACTAGAAACAGAAATTCATGTTAACGCAGCAAATTAAAAATAATGTATTTTAGGTTTTGACAATATTTATTTTGAGTTGGTCATGTGTGGGAAATTTGGAGTTCTTAAGTCAATGTTAAATATTCTATAGTCCTTTTCATTCGTACCTGTTGCAGTGCTAGAATTGCGGGGGGACGCGCCCCCCACTTTTCGTAAAAATACCCATGCGTCCCCCCACTTCTATTTTCACTAAAATCCATCCCCCACTTATTTTTCCACTAAAATCCATCCCACTGAAATTATTCTCGCCTCTTTTTGAAAAACTACAAAACCCCTGTCAAAGTTTAGCCCGCTGTGTTCATATTGCGAAACCACCCACCAACCTTTCGCTAAGTGGAAGGCTCCCTGTGTTCCAACCTTGCGAGGAGTGGGATGGGTCAAAGGGGTATTGTTTTTAGAGAATGCGATAAGTGCTTCAAAAACGCGCTAACAATTTGCAGACAACGCTCTTTCGACCCCCTAAAAACATAAACAATAGTCTCCTCCTATTACAGAAAAAGGTATGCCAAAACCATGAGCGCATTATCTCCTTTCTAGAAAAAGTAAAATCGTAAAAACCAAAAAGGCGGGAATATTTGGACATGGGAAGGATGCTCAGATATTTTTGAGGTGGGTGGCGGGAGCACTCAAAACTATTTTCATTTTCATCAGTTTCTGTTTGCACCTCTTCTATTCTTTAATCCATACTCTAGATCTTAAATTCAAAATAATTTGAATAATTGATTTCAAGAAACAAAATGTCAGATAGAAATTTCAATTTTTGTTTAAAAGTAACACTTTATTCTACTTTAAAAAATTAGTTTTCTTTAAATTTACGTGAAAATATATGCAAATTTAAAACTACCACTTTTTAAATATCCTTTCAAATCATTGAAGAGATTACAAGACTCTTCAGTGCAAAAAAAAGGGCCCCAAATCTATAAAAATTAGTTAAACCACTGCTCTTTAAGATCAAAATTTCAAAATCTTTGTTTGGGGCTACGGTTTATCAGCAAACGTTTGACGCGAAATGCGCGAAGGAAAAACAGTTTGGTAATATTAATTTATCTACATTGAAGCATATGATTAATGCATGAAAATAATCTTGTTAAATAAAATATAATTTACTAAAAAATTAAGCAATTTCATTTGGAGGGGGCAAAACGTTTTACACAAATTTACTAAGCATAAAAATTTAATAGACGACATTAGTCATAACGTCACTTGCTTGTTTGGAAACGTAGATTCCATCCGTGATTGGTTTCGTACGGATTTACCTCCAATCACGGATAGAATCAACGTTTCCAAACAAGCAAATGACGTCACACTAATGTCGTCTATTTCTTCTGGTAAAAGACTTTAACATTAAAAAAGTAACCGACAATGACAACAAATAATGAAACAGGAAACTACGCTTATTTTACTGAATTACAATTGATATTTATAATAATTATATTATTTGTAAATTATATGCATGTTTATTCACTTTGGAAAATCACTTGAGATATTTTTGTGTTACATGGGCTAATCTAAAAACCGAAATTTTAAAATAGGTAGTACGTGCGAAATTTCTTTATTTTCCTGGAAATAAATTAGAAAGAAGTAAAAGTAGAGCATGGCTAAAATTTAGGCAGCATTGAAATCATTCACACTCTTAAAATATAAATTGAATTATTTCGGGTTTAATAATTTGAAAAAAATATATGAATGTAACGCATTCCATGAAATTCATTCATATTGAAAGGATTAAAAATGATATCAAGATGAAATGAGTTTCTTTTTTTTCTATGTAAGAATTATGGTCTGGAAATAGATTTGAAAGTTTCCCTTACTCACATTCCCCATTAGAAACACATATTTTCATTTTGTATAATGAAAATATGCCAAATGAAAATAAAGATTTATTCCTATGGAATTTATAAATTATAGTGGAATAAAATAATAGTGTATTAGTCTGACATGAAGTGAAGCGCAGAAGTATGTGAAACTAAAACCTACGTTAATTTTAAGGATTAACCAACCCATGATTAATGAAAACGAGCTTTGCCAATTGAATTTGATACAGCTGTCTCGAGTTCTCGTATCCCAAAACTGTTCCTTCAACCAGTTAAAACAGGATCTTCTCCAGAGTTTAACACCCGACTTTGAAATATGTGTTTTGCAGTACTTTACAGCTGTCGACCGAAATACTTGTTATAACTTCAGTTCTCCCTTTTGGAAAGGGTAATGCACTTGTGTTTTTCGGTGTTTGGTTTTCTTGCCTTGTCTCTGTCTCGTTTAGTGAGCGATTCGCTGGTGAGTTAAGGTTTGGCTTGATCAAAACTTGGCCCGCTGCCTCGAACCTGTTGTCCTCTGCTCCATTTTATAAAGAATGCACGTGCACTTACTTCCTCGTTTGAGCTGATCGTCAATTTTTCAATTTCTAGTCGTATTTGGATGTAGATCCCATAGTTCAAGAGGACCACTGAAAAAAATGTCAGTTGTGCTTCTCTCGGTATACTCTTAAAATATCAAAAGCAGTCCCAGAATTCACCAGTGTAATATTTCTTCCTCCCAGCTACATCTCTTAAAGGTTTACCAAATCCCCGTTCATGGATCTTATCACCTGGTTGTTCGACTTTCTGACTTTACCCAATTTATAATGAGTTTTCGTCTTTTTTTTATAAATTTGGCTTTTCACCCCAATTATACTCATATTTGTTGTATGATTGAGATGGACATTAGTGTACTGTCGGCAGACTCGTTTTTAATGACATGGACACATTTTATTGGGGAGGCTATGAATCACTTCTTTGGTAGGTTTCCCTCTTTTGCAACCTACTAGAGACGAATAACATTAAATATCACTTCCGCTGATTGCAATGTTCCTTCCGGGGAGGAGGCGGATCCAGGTATCGCTGTAAAAACTGCGATATTTTTGAAAATATTTAAAAATATACTTCTTTGGCCATAAAGCTGCACATTAAAGCAATTCAAAGCTTCAGAATTACGATTTATTTTTAGAATATTTTCAGATGTCCGTTTATCCATTAGACTTTTCTCTCCTTCGGGGGGGGGCACTTGCCTCTATGCCACCTCCCTGTTCAGTGGCCCAGCTATGTTAAATACAGTGGACTCGTCCTTTTGCCCCAGCTTCATGCTTTTTTAGTAATTATGCAGACATGAGACAGGTGTGCCTATATAAGCCATAGAAACTTCACCTTAAAATGCTTCATTTCTGTAATAAAATTATTTTACTCCCCAAAAAATGTAATTGTACTTTTTAAAAGATAACTTGATACAGCCAACGACACAAATTCCACCTGTCGATGCTGAGGTGCTTTGTAAGAACCCGCTACTGTGTTAAAGTGAGCGATGTTAGTCTCGTAGGTCTGTCACGGAGACGCTGGGGACACAAAGTGGAACAAAACGTCGGATGAATGAGTGTAGTAGCGTAGAGTTACACCCCCATTATGCGAACTGTGGGTTTAATGAACTGTCCCGCCAGGTAAGAAGTTGAACCCTTTCCAAGTTGGACAGGGGTGGGAGTTGGAGACCCCTTTCAGACCGGCAACATCTAAATATACTTGGCCCATTACATGCAGCATGATGATCTACTAGTGTTTATGTTCAGTGAGGTTTGTTTCTCCTGGTGAGTCTCCACGCTTTGCGTGTCGGTTGGGTAACCAGAGGCGTTGATTTAATCTGTTGGCTTGGCTGCAGCGATGGTTGATGAGTTTCTTTGAAGTGATTCTGGGTTAATTACGGCGATATTTTTTTGTGATGTGTGCCTGTTGTGAAGCTTCTTGGAGATGAGGCTGTCCTGATTGCAATTTTTAGATGCTTTTTGTCGGGGGCCAGGGAATAAAGTTTGGGATTGAAGACGCCAGCCCGTCTCAATTTAATTTTTATGGTGGTGTTTTAATTTACTTTTCACTGTGTTCAAAACTTGAATTTCTTTTTCTGTGACACAGCGGCTAGTTTATCTGATACTACTAGGCTCGCTGTACCCGGTAGAATTTAAACAGACGAATATCGGTGTCTTCCATACGCTATTCTGTTTTTAAAGCGTTGTGAGTGTGGGGATTGTTGTTTGTTGTTGCTGAAAGTTTTCACCGAGCCTGTCTTATTTTTCTTCAGGTCATCTACATACATTAAAATCTTCCTCCATCGATAACGATATGTTCCCCTACGCGTTATAAACTGGGCGTTTATAATGAGGTAGATGCACTCAATCGAGGTTGTCTCTAGACGACTTTTAAGGTGTTTGACTTTAGTAAAAATTCTCTAATCCAGCATCAAACAATATGTTTCAGAATATATTTTTGTTGGAAAGTTGTGCTGTTATTGAGTACAGTAATCTGGAAAATATTTGGGCATCTATCACATTCACTCAATCTTACTTTTATCTCTCTTAACTCTGTATCCCTTCTTTATCTTATGTCTCGCTTTGCCCTTATTTTTAATAATCATTCTACCTTTCAACATTTCTTTCTCACTTTGTTCTAATGATAAGTTTGAAGGAAGAGCTGAAGTAATAAAACAAAGTAGCAAAATTTGAACATTAACACTTCATAGATAGTTTAGTACCTTTAATACTATGTAAACTGCAAATCTTAACGGATACGCTTGAACGAATCATTCTGAGGGATACCTTTTTCCCCACCTGCATCAATTTTCTGTATTTAGTTTATAGTAGTTTAATTAATATAATCTAGATTTTCCCCTTATTAAATTAGTCGGCAAGAGAATTTCCCATTCCTACTCTACAGCAGTCGGCGTGGGTGTGGCCTTTTTGCATCGTAACTACTTACAGGATCACCTTTATTGGGCTGTCGGGTACAGATACTTACACTCTTTGGCGCTTCCATTACTGGAGATCACTTCGAGAGTATGCCCTGCTGTTCTTTACCGTTTTCCTTTGTGTTTTACCCCCATGGTCTTTGTTTTTATAGTTCTTTACTGCATTAGGCTACTTGTTGATGTTCGACCTAGAGGTCAGAGGCGGCCAGAGATTATGAAAAAAAGTAATTTTTCCAAATTGTGTGTACCGGCGTCCAAACGCGGGTTGTGCTGGCAGCTGTTCTGCTTCCCCGCTCTCTCCGCCGCAGTGGTTTTCCTCCTCTGCCTCCAGATTCGTGGGCGGCCACACCATCCATATTTGGATCTGGCATCATTTGATCTGTCTGCAGTGATACGTCACGAGACCACGTGCATAAACACAACGCCTCTGTCCGCTTCTTCCTTCGAATTTTTGAATTTTCTTTTTTTTCAAGAAGACGGGCTTCGCTTTCGTTCTGTTTAGGATGGATAAATTGGATGCGTTTTGAAGTTGTTTTCTTTTTTAAGCTGTTGTCTGTCAGCGTGTTTTTTTCCCCACGAGACGAACATGCTATCTAATTTTGGAATTGGGATTTCAGGGTCATTTTAATTCATGATGTGGGACATCTCTATGTGTGGGCCAGATATTTGTCTAAGACAGACAATAATTTTTAAATTATGTTTGTGCAATTTTCTTCGTGTTGATAACTTCTTAGTGCATGCTTGTTAAAATGTTGTCTATGAAAAGCCTTTCAATGGCATAATGCATCCTTGACATACCAGAGGAGAGGAATTACATCTTTCTCTACAGAGAAATGTTTAAAAGACTGGAACTCTCATTTCTTGATTATTTGGGGAGAAAGAAAAGAGTTCGACTGATTGTGGGTTGAGATGAGAATTTTCCGAAGGTGTTACTTTTAACGCTTCTAAAGTTGGTAGACTTGAAACAACTCCAAAAAGACTATTTGATGTCAGAATGTTATACAAAGTTTGTTATTTCCTTTCCCCACTCGTTACATGGTAGCACAGTCAAAAATACCTCTGTTACCTTTATTACCTCCTTACCTATACCTATACCTATTTATTACCTTTATTACCTCCTATTATTATCCGATCGCAACTTGTTTAAGATTCCTATTCTTTTAGTAGAGGCATTGAACCTGTTTAACTCAACTCCTCCTACAGATATCTTCTAAAAGTAGAGTATTGTATACGACTTATTGCTTTCCCAAGAAGCACATATTTGAAAACCATACCCCTTTAAAATTAATATTGCAAACTTTCAGAATCCTAAATTATTACTTTTGATTATTTTTTTTTTTGCTTTAAGCTTTAAACAAGTAGCTTTAAGCAAAGATAAAAGGATTTTCCTCAGTTGTTTTTTACCTCAATGTTCCTAATCCAAGCTACCATGATATTCATACAACTTGCTTCTTAAAGATTACTTTACGTTATAAATTCATATAAAATCAAGTTTGGTTCAAGAAAGCGTGCTGTGTGCGCGGACAAACTCCTCACGATGACGATTCATCAGCGTCGTCTTTACTGCGCCTGCCAAGCATTGTAAGGTGCCTGCCGTAATTGTGGTTGAATCGGTGGCTTGAACGATTGCCCAGGGGAACACAGTTGCAACATTCACCTCTTCTGGCTGCCGACACAAAGGGCTAAAGAAAGATTTCTTTTAGGGTTCTGACACACTCGTTAGTGGTATATCCGCAGTCTTCTCCATCTAACATCGTTTGATAACATCCGACATCAACAGGGCTTCCGGGGTTAAAAAGTGAAGGGACTTAAAAAAAAGTCCACTGTCTGTCTGCCCGAGCTTTCCTACATTTCCAAATTTTTAGGTTGTTTAATTTTATTTACAAAAGACCGAAAATAACTTAAATTCAGTTCATTCAATAGTTTCACTTTTACTGCGTTTATATTCAATTTTAGGATAAAATCTTCATTTATAATATTTTAAATAGATTGCTTTAAAAAGACCCTAGTTTGGGAAATGAAAATAGTTTTTTTTTTGTGCTGTAAATGTTTAAAAAGTTTTATATAAAATAAATTGTAAATTACATCGTAGATTCTAAAACAAGATATTAAAAGTACCTTTATCTGAGGTATTAAAACCTCTTTCCATGCTCTGGTAAAATAAGGGCATGTAGATACAAACGAGTTGGTAGTTGAGTTGGTGTTGTAACAAGAATTTCTTGTAAAAAAACTTTTTCTTGGATTAGTCAAATCAATTTTGTTATGATTTGTAGTATTGTAACATATTAAAAAAAAAATTTAATATCCTTGGAATCAAAACTTCGGTTTACAGCAGCACAAGCAACTATTGTCCTTGTGTTTGTGTTCATTTGGAGTGTCAAAGCATCCCATGATTAATGAATCTTATGTCAGAGCCTTTAAATAGAATTTTGTGGGAAAAACTGGCAGGCTCACTCAACATTGAATGTGACTCGATGAAAAGTTAATACACAGTAGACTCCCTCTTGGCCCGCCCAAGTTAGACCATGTGTAGTATTAGACTAGACATTTAAGTATAATTCTGGTTAAAGCCCACTCGAAGGCGAAACACATTTTTTAAGAAAACCTTATTAATCTTAACACCACTCGGTACTGTAGAATTAGCCGGGCAACGTTTCACAAATTACACATATAAAATTCAAAATATTTTAATGGGGGTTGTCATTTAATGTGCATGACTGTCGATGTGCAATGCAGTTACTCTTACATCCACGTCGTTATAGGGTATTATTGAAATCTGTATTACTGCAAATTTTAATACTATTACAATATTTTGAAATGACGATTTTTGTTAATAAATATTTTGTTTGGTTATAAAATAAATATTTATTTTTTACCAGGGTTGTTACGTTTAAAACACTTTGTTTAAAACACTTGTTTTAAACACGTTTAAAACAAAGCAAAAAAAACATTGTTTAAAACACATGTACTTTTTAGTAATTCTTTTTCTATGAACAGATGGCATTAGTATATAAAACTGATTTTGATTTTTATTTGATTGACTTTATTTGATTTTTTTCTAGAAAGTTATTTAGTAAAGAATACAAATAAACTTGTTTGAAAATCATACTTTTTTTATAATTGACCTGTTCTTTGTTTTATTTTAATATTTTAAACGATCAATGCTGCTAATGTCGTCAAAATATGCAATGAACTAAAAAGGACTGAAATGAATATGCATATAATAACTTATAAATGTTCAGCTCGCATCTTAAACCTTTTAGCAAAATATATTGACAAGCTCCAAGAAACAGGTGCTAAAAAGCTCAAGATGCCATCTGATGTCAGGGGTAGCTTTGTTAATCCATTTTCAATTTTAAAAACTTAATTTAATTTTTTTAAATCATGTTTTTTTTTTTAGAATTTCTGTGTCGAGGGTAAAAAAAAAACAAATAAAACGTTTTAAACAAAAAAAAACACGTTTTAAACAAAAAAAAACATGTTTTTTGTATTTTTTAGAAAAAAACGTGTTTTTTTCCAACCCTGTTTTTTACGTATTATATCTTAAACGATTTTATTATCATGTCTAAAAGCTGTTACGTTTTCTTTTATTTTAGTTATAGTTTTTAATTAGGTTTTTTTAGTTAAACTCTTTTATTTAAGTTTTAGTTTATTATGGTCTTTAGTGAATTTTTTAGAAGGTTTTTAATAAGTAATTGTAAAGTGTGTATAACTATTATTTCAAATTTATTATTTTAAATTAATCGTTGTGTATAAAAATGTATTAAATGATTTCTATTAACCTTTGCATTTTAAACGATGGACAACAGTAGTTTGGAATTGAGTACTCTGGTATAAGGTATATTTAAATTTCAAGTACTTATTTTGGAACATAGGAACTTTTTTTGTGCACAAGTTTAGTTCCCACAGTCATTAAAAGCCTTTATTTTAAAATTTCAATGATTATTCCTTAAAATTAACAGTGGCCCTTAAATATTTAGGCCCATAAAAAGGAGTCCTGAAAAGGTCTTTCAATTTTATTCTTGCCATAGGTAAAGGTTGTGAATCTTAAGTGTTTATTAGACTTAAATTATATATCCATTTGAGGGTCGTACTAAGTCTGTTAAGATGGACATTGCAAGTTGCTTGACGTTTTTCTCTTTCTCTTCAGATGCCTTGTTGGCTGACCTGCAGAACCAGACTCAGCTGAACCTGTCGTCTAGCGGCCGACCCACCTCTCCCGGCAGCAACAGCTATGCGGCAGTGATGTCGCACGCACCCCGACCGTCGAACGCGACGGTCACCACTACCGTCACCACCGAGCGCTACGAGTACCGCAACGGGACTCCCGATGATCAGGTAAGTCATCCAAGTTGAGCTTAACTGTTGAAGGATGCTAGTTAAAATGCTAGTAAAGACAGTTTCTTTTCACATTCATGCATGAAGTTTTCCGGTTGGAAAAATATTCCTGTAAATGCCCATTGCTTTAAACATTTTAATGGGATAGTTTTAATCGTTATATTTCGTGAGCCTAATATCTATTTGGTGACTGGTCAAAATCATCTGGGAGGGCAACAGGTTTTTAAAGGCATCTTTTGCAATAAAATCAAAAGGATATTTTTCAGCAATGAAAAACTCTACACATTAAAGCATTCACAACTTTAAATATTTGATTTATTTGGAATCCCCCCCTGAAGTCATTTTATCTTGTGCATATTATGTTTATTTTACTGGTCTGAAAGGACACATTCCCCCTTGGTTTAGAATTTTTTCAATTTTGCAGTTGTTATAGTTAATTTGAATTATTTATGGCATATAAATTCAAATAACTAATGTTTAAGATTTCGAGAACAGTTTCTTAAATTTGGTTTAAAAATAATCTTGAAATACTTTTTCATAATAACTACAATCCTCTAATAAAATGCCACTTATTAGGTTATTCCATGTAATTAACTTATGAAAATAAATTATCAAGTTAAAGACCAAACTCAGAAAATTTTAAAGCTGATTTTGTGTTGGTTGAAAGTAAGTTGTATTATTTTGTACAAGAAAAATGGCAATTATGAATGTTTGCTTTTTTTCAGCCAATCTATCAAAATCAACATGCCATTCACAGTGCCATGAGTGAGAAGCCTGCATCTAAACCCGATTTTGCAAGCAACTTGTCAGAACTGGACAGTCTTTTGGAAGATCTGAACTCTGCCCGTTATGCCAACTACCCTGGCAAGAAAGGTAAGAAAGTGTACTGAATGCGTTTGACTCCAGTCACAATGAAAGTAGAGTATCCATGATGGCATAATAGTTCTTAAATAATCATAACATTTATATTTTTTAAACTTAACTGGGTTTTACTTTTAGTGATTATAGGGAAAAATCTTTCAAAAGAGAAGAAAATTTACAAATAATTAACTTTTAAAAATATTATTGACTCACAGTCTAGGTAACAACACATTTTTAATCAATAAAACATCAAAAAAGTAAAAGGAAAAATTGGGTTATTATTCTTAATTTCCCTGAACACAGGTTAAGAATTAATAAATACTTTACATTAGAGTATTTTTGTAAACTCTTCTTCACAATTAATTTTTGTGAGTGAATAATTTAAACATTTGAAGTCTAAATTTATTTTTGTCTTATTGTAAAAGAAATTTGTTTATTTTTTACAACAAAATATTGTTTATAACTTATCTAAATACTTCTAATAGCAACAGGTTATCAGTCACCTGGATACAATGTATACAGTAATGACACCCCTCCCAAAATGTCTGCTAATGGATATGCCGAGCGCCCATCTGTTGATAGTCTTTTAGATGAACTTCAAAGTGGATTGCCTGATACACCAAAACAGTTAGTATTGCTTTTCTTTTAAAGTTAAATCAAAATTTTAAAAAATGCTAATTTTAAGTCTTGTAGTTTTATAATTTCTTTAAAACTGTTGATTGCAATAGATTTAAGGCACCCTATGAATAATTTTTGTTGGAATTTAATGAAGCTTTTTTTTACAGCCAAAAGGAAATGCCAGGTTATTAAGTCTTAAATTAAGTCTTTTCTTTTCAGTTAAACTCATGCTGTTTTTTTTTAAACAGAAAAGTTGCAATTGAGTTACTCTTTAGTTTAAGTTACTTAATTAGTTTATCCATTTATTACTTAATTAGAATCTAGCTATTTTATTTTCTTCTTACCTGAACTCCAAAATTTATGTCTTCTATGTGCTGGGCTTAAAGGTCCATGTGGAACTAATTCTATCTAGTAATTAATACTATTTTCATTTAACACTTAACTTATAACTCACATTTACCTTATTTACTGCTATTTAATGTTGAAATGTTGTGCTATACTTTTAGCAACATCATCACTACAAATGTGAAATATAAAGAAACTGTTCAAGCACCTGTTATGAGCTCTATCAGTACCTTTCCACCCCAATCTCAAACAATAGAGTCTGCTCCGGCTGCCTCTTCTGCTACTAAGGAACTGGATGATCTCATGGCTTCTCTCTCAGACTTCAAGGTATGCTCTTGAAATCTGAAAATTATTACTCTTCTAAATAAGTGCCTTTAACTATAACTTATGATACTTAAAAACTTTATAATAGAATTCAGAGAAATCAATGTTTGTTTCTAATGGTTATATAATAAAATTACGTTATATTTTACAAGCAATTCTCAGTTTTAGAAACGTAATCTCATTATAATATTTAGTTTCATTTTAAAAGTTTAATTTCTTCATTTAAACTTTCTTTTTTTCCCAAAACATAAAGAAGGCCATATTAAAATTTAGCCATTTTTCTTGTGACATTTAAAATTTATGACTGAAAAAATATTGAAACTACAATAAATTTTCAAAGAATTCTACTACTAGAAGAAAGACTACAAAGAATTCAGTTTATTCTAAAATGATTCTCTTAATAGTTCTAATATTGTGTAGCAATTATTAATCAATTTAATTTTATTGTATTGAATAATGCATATATCTTATCTACTTGCAATACTACTCCCTGCTCTATTTTATCAACACTTACTTAATTTTTTTATTTGTTTAACCAAACTTGTTTTTAAAAATATGTTAAAAAATAAACATTAGTAATTTTTATTTTACTTTATCAGTATCGAAAAAGGAGAAAAATAGTTCTTACCATAATATCCAATTAATCTATTTCAAATAGTTTATAATTTCTTGCAATGAACGTTAAATGTGGAAATGTTAAGTATGGAAAATGTTTTTTTTTTCAATCAAAACCCAGAGTCTTAGTAAAAAAAATCAGCAGAAAATTAGTTTAACAGTCCTAAAAATATTTGGTACCTTTAAATTATGTTTATTTAATCTTGTTTAAAAAACCTCCTAACCCTTCTTCCCCAAAAGTGGCAGGCGAGACGCACATAATTCCCCACACCTCGGAGCTATTTTATTTTCCGTGTGTTTTGAAGGAAAAAGTATACATTCCCATAGCTCCTCCATCAGCCAGGTGGTTTACATATTTATGGAAAGCCCAGGGGAAACTGCTGGGTGAGAGCAGACTTCCACTGCCAGCATCTGACTCTAAAAATAGCCCCCCGTAACATGTGGCTCCCACAAAACTGCTCTCTGTCAAACCACCCACTCGGACCCAAAATAGCCAGCGGGGAGGAGGAGGAGGGAAGTAGGGCACTTCCCTTAATTTGGTGGTTCCTCTCCCACCCCCTTCTTGTGTTGCCTGCCAATTCCAGCGGCCTGCCCTTTTCAGTCGCCAAATCACGGCTCCGGGGTGTTGATGAGGGCTCTCCCTTCGCGCCAGGACCTCCGCAGTGTGTTGTAGCGAGTTTGGGGAGTAGTAGCAAGTGGACTGTTGTGAGCGAGCGAGTTGGTAACTAATCTGTGTGTTTTGTGTTTTTTTTTTCCTTCCTTTACCGTTTGCCCACAGCCCAGCAAGCCAGCCGAAGCCCAGTACGCAAAGCCCAATAAGGTGAGCAGGTCACCTACCGGTCCGGGCAAAGGAGTGGACCAGTTGGATTCTATGCTTGGTACCCTTCAGTCGGATATGAGCAAGCAAGGTGTGAACACTAGTCCCAAGGGACACTGCACGGCCTGTAACAAGCCCATTGTCGGTCAGGTAAGTTTTGTCCAAGTTCAGTTTATTGAGTGAATTGTTAGATAATTAGAAATCTATGTTTTGTGACCTGTAAGTGTGTAGTAACTTGCGTGATGTAAAAGTATAAAAGTGCAATTCCGATAAGTC
This sequence comes from Tetragnatha montana, assembly GCA_963680715.1. Taxonomy (NCBI): domain Eukaryota; kingdom Metazoa; phylum Arthropoda; class Arachnida; order Araneae; family Tetragnathidae; genus Tetragnatha; species Tetragnatha montana. The sequence goes on from OY796683.1 coordinate 22,899,691, forward strand.
CATAGTTATCATATTTTGTTTTGCTTTAATGCTTAAAAAATTTAAAAACAATTATTTTGGAATTTTTAAATAGTTTTGATTCAATTTAAAGTGTTAACTTAGGTAGGCATATCTGTGCAATGTTGTGATTCGAAAGTGCCTTAATAATATTTGTAGATGTTTATTAACAAGTACCTATTATTTTTTATTATTTAATTCTTTAAAACTTTCATCTAACTAAAAGCTATGTTAGGTAAGGGTGCGTTATTTTTTTAATACGTTTAATAGCTGACCTTGATATTTAAGTCAAACATTTTCAAAAATTTGTGTCTAGTATTAAATTTCATGCAATAGTAATGCTTGAACAAATTTAAAGTGTTTATGTATAAAATTGTATATTTTTAAGGGGCTTGGATGGTGTGCAAGTGCATATATGTGAATATATTCATTTTAAAAAGTACACAATTTAAAAGTCTTAATTCCTAGTTTTGCATAAGTATTTTAAAAGTTTTAGTTTAAATAAAATGTCCTGTTTAAATTCTGAAAGCTTAAGTTAGGAATTTATTGTTAGAGTATTTTTTATTTAGTAAACATTAAAAAAAATTTTTTTTAATAGTTTAAATAATTTCATATATATATATATTTTAAATTTTGTGGCAAAAATTGTTTTAAATAATACTTCATCAATAACATATGTACTATATTATTATGGCTCTAAAGAATAACCTCTATGTTGTTCATATAGCTGATTGGTATTGGATAAAAGCAATTTGCAATTAATATTTCACTGTGAATTTAAATACTAACGGCCATATTCACCACGAACTTGACTTACGGTTAACCTGCAGTCAAACCTCTGATTGGAGGAAAACTAGTTTTCCTTCTTTAACTACCAATCAGAAGTTTGACTACTGGTAACTGCCAGTTATGTTAACAGTGAATATGGCAGTATTTTTGAATTAATTGTGGGAAAATGTTATTAGGTAATTTTAATTTAAGACATTTAAAGAGATTGAAAAATATAACTTGTTAAGTATTAACTATTGAAATAGAAATAGTTTTAAATAATTAGAATGTAATTTAATGTACTAATTTAAAATGTTTCCCCCCCTTTTTCTGGAATTTTTTTTGCATAGCATATTTTACTGGCAAAATGTTAAATACTACTTAGTAAACTTTTTGTAAAAATGTCCCATGTCCAGCTCTTAATCTATTCCAAAATCTTACCCTAAAATCAAATTTACATGAAAACAAGACCGAATATTTATATTTCTTTTAATGAAGGTTTCCCTTTTCAATCACTTATCACTCTGACTTACTTACCCTAACCTTACTTATACGTACTATTTAATTCATAAAGTACAAACCTGATTTATTTTTACCTTTTTACATGGTATGTTTCAACACTTAATTTTACTTTTACAGCATTTTTGTTTTCCGATATAAATGCTTACCTTTGAATAAGGATTTTTTTTGCGATATGGGGTTAACTTGTACATAACAGGGCTAATCTAGTTATCAAAAGTTCAGGTGAAACATCAATCTTTGGTATTAAAAGTATCCTATGAATCAAATTGTCTAATCCAGGAAACATGAATATTTTTTTTTGCTCAAAATCTCTGCTGCTTCTAATTTTCCGACTGGTTTTCAAGGTACAAGATGGATTTTACTGTGAAAGTTTCCAAAAAATTATTAGTAGTAAAAAATTCAGTTATTCAGTTTGCTGTGTTTATCACCTTTTTACAGAAATCCATGAAAATAATGCATTTATTATTATTTTAATTCTTTGTTTTTATATTTGTCAGGTTGTCACAGCTCTAGGAAAGACTTGGCATAAGGAGCACTTTGTGTGCGGCCATTGTCACCAGGAGTTAGGAACCAAGAACTTCTTTGAAAGAGATGGAGTGCCATATTGTGAAACAGATTACCACAACATCTTTTCTCCCAAGTGTGCATACTGTAATGCTGCCATTTTAGGAGTATGTATTTATCATCCTTTTATAATTGTGTATGTTGAAATATTAGATGGTATTGATGGGAGTATTTCCAAAACTGCATCCCCTGAAAAACTTTTGAGTGGATTATAACCACCTTTGATAGGTTCAATAAGGGGATTTTAGATTTTATAAAAATTTTCTGAAATGACAAATGATGATCCTGGCTTAAAAAAGAAGAATTTACGAAATTTTTAAACAATCACCAGTTTTTAATTTTTGAATGAAATTTTACAATGAAATATTCCAAATGGGTGTACAATATTAAAATTGTATGATAAATAAAGAATTTTTATAAAAAAACAACATTTCTCAAGTTTTATTATAGATTTGTATTTCATTAAGGCTTTTATAATGGTAATTTCTATCATTAATTTTTTACATAAATTAAAAATTTTTATAGTAATGTTATGTTAATTTGTTTCAGAAATGCATAACAGCTCTAGAAAAAACATGGCACCCTGAGCATTTCTTCTGCACCCAGTGTGGAAAACAATTTGGAGAGGATGGCTTCCATGAAAAAGATGGAAAGCCTTATTGCCGTGACGATTTCTTGGAGAATTTCGCCCTAAAATGTGCTGGCTGCAACCGCCCTATTACTGAAAACTATATTTCAGCTATGAATAGTCAGTGGCATCCAGGTTGCTTTGCTTGCCGTGTAAGTTAAACTGTATTTATATCTTATATATGGTGTGTTTGTTAAGTTAAAATAGATGTATGTATTAAATATCTAGATTAGCTTTAAGTAGGGTTACTGGTTAGTTGACTTCAGTGTTTTAATTATAAAACATTTGCTTCCAACAGTAAGTTACTTTTACTTAAAATTGTTTATAACTTCTGGGATTCAGGTTTCTGACCTGAAAGAAACCTATACGTATCTGAAAAATGAAAACCTATAAGTGTGAGAGAATTGAATCTCTCTATATTAAAAAAAAGTAACAGTGACCGCCGCGGCCGCCGCCGCCGCGGCCGCCGCTGCTTTTGAAAATTTTATTTTAGAACACTTTGAACTCTCACTACGCAAAAACTATTCCACGGAAATTTGTGAAATTTTAAACATTGCTTGACAAATGTATGAGGATCGTTTTCGTTCTAAAAGCTTATAGATGAGTTAATTAGTTCTAGAGTTATTTAATGTCAAAGTCGAAAATTATTTTTTTCTGCTGCGAGTTCGCCCCCAGCAAAATCTATTAGCAGCAGAAATATGATTTTTTGCAGACACATACCCTTAGATGTGCAGTTTTGCACCACGTCGCCCTTTTTTCGAATTTCGAATTAGTTTTGGAGTAATTAAGTTTTAAAGTTTCGAAAATTTTGGCGATTTTTCTGTTTTTTCGTTATAAAAGCAAAACTAATCACAGTAGAACTATGATATTTTAAAGGCACATAGAAATAATTTTTATAAAAATATTGGCTTTTTGTTTTTTCAAAAATTCTAATTAGTTTTAGAATTATTAAGATTCAAAGTTTCAATTTTTTCTTCTCTTTCTCGCCGTTCACTAGAGAAACACGAGAAACAGACGAGTTTTATGCGTGTTTTATGATGAGTCTGATTTCTTTTATTTTCAACAATGCTTTTTTCTACAAAGTGGTTGATGGTTATTAGTAGACTATTTCAATTAAATTATTGATAAGCAAGAGAGATGTATTTTCGGTATTACAAGAGGCTTAATTAAGCCGAGAAAAGGCTTCTGCTGGATTGTTGAGATGAACAAGCGAGCTCTGCTCGCTAAGAGCGCGAAGCGATCTGAGAAGAACTGCGAAGCAGTTAAGAGGGTTGGTGAGCGATAGCTCACTATGTGTGATTTCTTTTATTTTCAATTTAAGTTAGGAAAGTAATATTTCAGCAATAGTTTTTTTCGGGATGATTTGGATTAAATTATTTATTAGCAAGAGTAGTTTCGGTTGTAAAGGAGCATTAATTAAGCCGACCAGCGGGGTGATTGGTAAGATGGAACAAGCGAGCTTTGCTCGCTGAGATCGCGAAGCGATCTAAAAAGAACTGCGAAGCAGTTCCGGGGGTTGGTGAGCGATAGCGAGCAGGGGGCAGGCCCCCTAGTCTATAAAAAAATACTTTAATTTAATTTGGAAATATTGTAATCAATTATGATTACAATGACTTTTCTTTTTTTTATGGGCTTTGATTTAACTATATCTAATAAAAAATACAAATTGGAAGTAGACCTAGTAAAATTTGTTTATTCATATGACTATTATCTTTGGAAGGGAAAGCACACGTATCATTTGAATCTGATATGGATGAGATTAGATTGAAGTTGTGCCAAAATGTAAAAGAAAAATAATTTATGAATTGGTAAAGTTTTTCTTGGAGTAGTAAGAATTTAATTTCTAGAGTTAAGGGAAAACCCTCTTATACATGTTAAATTGTTAAACCTGATATTTATTCTCAACGCAAAAAATTGAAAAACTAATTGCCAGAATATCAATTAAATATAACAATAATGGATTGTGGAAAAATGTTGTAGTTTTTAGAATGGAATTGTCTGTTTTTGACTACAAGTAAAAAAGTCTTTGGTTTGAAATCATCATTTATGCTGATATGATTTGTAGCAATGGTTAATTAGATAGTTAGTTTTTCATCAAAAACATCATAAATAAATTTACATATTTTAGGTAAATTTTTACTAAATTGCAAGGGAACTTGATTTTAGAAGTTTCTTAGAAATAAATTGATTACTATCAGTGTGCCATTTAATGAAGGTTTTGATTTTCAATATCAAAGGTTTTCCTAATGGTAGAACTTGTGGAAGCCAATGTTTTACTAGTTTTGATTTAGATTAAGTAAATTAAATTATTTATATAACCTTAATTTAAAGATATATATTGAAAAGGGAAAGTTTAAAATGTTAATCAGAGTTTCTCTTGCAAAAATGCCATCAAACTCTTATAAAATGTAGTAGCTTTTAAATTTTTAAATGTCCCAAAAGCTAATGCTATATTTAATATATCTAACATTTTAAGCTATTATTCCTTGGTTTTTATTATTCATATATATAGCAAATTTTATTTCAGATATGCAAATTTTATATTTTGCTTTTGCTTAGATTTGTGCTTGTGCATTTTACCTTTTTTGATGCTTTTTTTACTGTAGAATTATGTTTAAGATGGGCCAGTACTACAAAATATTTAAAGAGTCCTTTTTTTAGTGTTAAGTATCCTAGTTTTCCCCATTCTGAATGCAATTCTTTAATTTTCAACATTATTTTCAATTTTAGCAACTAAATGTGTACTCAATTTATACAGTAATAACATTTAAAACCTTCCAGATACAAAGGGTAAACTTGATTGATGTTTTTTTAGAGAAAGACACATTCTAAAAGTCCCCCCCCCAAGAGTCACTCAAATGCTTGCTATTCTCTGTGTATTTTATGTAAAAAAAGATTGGTAATATCAACAAAAAGAATATAGGTATAGATTTTCTAAAGGGTGTATGTGGGGGATGTGTTTTTTAGCTGATGTTCAGTTTAGTTCCATCTCTGGGAGGCTTCGTTTGTAAACTTGTCATTATGAAAGCTTTGAGATTTGGTCCTTCAGATAACTTTTAATATTTGAAAATATATCCCCTCCTATATAATAAATAGCACTATTTTAATCTTAAAAAGATCTTTAGCTCTTTTTAAAGTTAGATTTCGTTTATACTAATATGGTTTAATGTCCCCAAAATCATTATTATTCTTAAATAACTTTTAATATTCTTGTTCAAACTTTTAATGTTAGTTTGTAAAATCTTTGTATTGATTCAAATTTTACACTAATTTGCTTTAGTGTAAAGTTTTATTACTGTATCATAATATAAATTTTTCAAACACAAAATAGTAAGAAATATTAAAAATCTAATAAAGTGTTAAAAAAATCTTAAATTTTACCCAATTTAAGTAATTTCAATTTTTTTGCTTTTCATTTTTGATTTGTGGTATTTTTAAGTATGTAGTAATTTTAGTCTTTCTATTCCATTTTAAATTTAGATTTTGCATTGTAAAATGTAGTAAATGAAATTATAATGTGTGTAAATATTATTTACTTGCCATTTGTTATAGGTTTTGTTTTTTTAACAAAGTTCCATCAGATACTCGCTTGGCTTTGTAAACAGCAATTTTGTAATTTGTTCAAGTGCTTTATTTCATAATGTGCGACACACCCAAGAAGTATATTCATATTGTCTAAAATAAGTTAAATTGATTAGAAATAACAATAGATTATAATTTTAAATTGACAAAATTGAGCAAATTAGCTTTAAATGAACATTTTGGATTGATAAAAAGCAAACACATATCTTTATCATCAGATCACTAATTTTCACTACTGTTATTAAATGGTTAATATGGCTTCGTAAAGAATATCTTAGTTCTACATTATTAAGAGAAAAACATCTTTTCTTTTGTTATGTTACCCTCTTTTCAAAATATATAAGTTGATAAGGAGTTATTTCAAGGTTTTCTTTACCATCTCCAGACCTAAAAACTTTTATAATGACAGAATTTCCCCAAAAACTTCTTGAAGCTTTCTTTCAAATGTTTTAAAAAGTATGTTGTGAATATTATAACTGGTCTGGTAAATATTATAACTGGTACATTTGAATGTCGTAGAAATATGTATGATATGAAGTGATAAACATAAAATTATTCTCTAGAAACACTTACCTTAAATAAAAAACTAATTTTTAGGAATAGTTTGTACTTGAGATGTGAACTATCAATTCCATGTCCTACAAAAGTTAAAATCCTATACTGGTTAAAGTGTTTATTAGAGAAATTGGACATCTATCCATCGATCAATTTAATGGAGTCAACTTTGAAAATTTTGAGTAGATATGTCTTCAGTGCCCTTAAATGATTTTTTTTCGTGAGGATTGGTATCTCAACAGTTTTTATGTATACATTCACAACATTCTAACTTTGAAACATATTTTAATGAATCATAAAAAGAATCAAAGGTTTCATGCTACCCCTTTGTTAGTACTGGCCCCCTTTAAATTAATTACTTAGTTCTAAAATTAATTATTGTTTTCACTGCCATTGTATAGCAAGAGAAAAGTGAGGCTTGAGTCTTCCCCAAAAATAAAAGTGAGAAACTATTCATTTTAGCATGTACAAAGTGCATTAGAATGAAACTACCTGTGATTCTCAGTTGAATAAAAAAGTACATCATCTGGAAATTGATTAACCACTAATAGCCACTGCTTTGTGAAGGTGAAATCAAAAAATTTACAGAGAAAAGTATCTTTACTATTGTGTTTACCTTTAAAAAACATGAAAATTAGATCAATTTAACAAATCAACAGTTATTTTTTTACTAATTTATTTGCTTACTAGTGAATCAGGCTGTAATGTTTAACTATTTTAAAGATTTTAAGCAGTTTTACTTAAATGTCTTACTTTTTAATAAAATATAAGTCTAATACTAGCTACTCAACTTCCTTTTTAGGTGCATGTTAAATGATTGCTGCATGCTACCTTTAATTGACTTAAAAATACTCAGAAAATATAGAAATGTTAAGAAATATTATTTAACATCATGCAACTTTAAAAAGAATCATTAATATTTTTTGTACTTTTGCAACATTAGGATGATTTTCAAAATAGCCATTTTTGAAAAGGGACCTTTCCCCTGTGCTAAAAGCTTTTTCTTTTGAATTTTGATACATTTTTAGAAAACATACCTTTATTTTTGCCTAATTTTTGAACTCCTGCTATAACCTGTTAAGATTCTTTTCTCATGGGTCTCAAATTTTGATCTATTTTATATTTTATAAGAAACAAATTTTTTCCAAATTACTTTGGTTCATAGAAGTGTTGACAAGATACAGGTATGACAAGTCTACATACAATCACTTCATTTTGTTGAAATTTAGATAGATTTCAAGTATATGGTTTAAAAAGTGTATCAATGAAATAGTTTCCTGAGTTTTTGTATTTATAGTTCTGTGGAATTTTATTGTGGTGTGTGTCAAAATAAAAAATTGCTTTGTGCATGCTGATAAGAAACCATTTCCAAGCATTTAATTTAAATCAATAATTCTGATAAACTTGAAATTTATGCCAACTCATTGATTTCTTAGGATTTTGATTTACCAAATTTTTCTACTTTCAAAAATTAAGTGGAAATGTTTTTTTAAAAGCTTTTCTTTCTTTATTCCTATTTCAATGTTACCAACTCGCTCATTTCTTAAGTAAGTATGGTAGTTTCTTCTTTGATGACATTGCAAGTGGTTTTATGGATTTGTTTCCTTTCTTCTTGGAGCTGTTTCTCATGGTCATATTCTTTTAGGATTGCCGGCAGCCATTCAATGGTGGAAGCTTTTATGAACACGAAGGTCAACCTTACTGTGAGCTCCATTACCATGCTAAGCGTGGCTCCTTGTGTGCCGGCTGCCATAAACCCATCAGTGGACGTTGTGTCACCGCCATGTCAAAAAAATTTCACCCCGAACATTTTGTGTGCTCCTTCTGTCTGAAACAACTCAACAAAGGCACTTTCAAAGAGCAGAAGGACAAACCCTACTGCCATCCTTGCTTTGAGAAACTCTTTGCTTAAAAAACATTGGATTGGAAATGTTTTCTACTTCAGTCATTTGACAGCTTTCTGTCTGTCTGGAAAATTGCTACACGATCAATGTTCTATGAGTATTGAACTGTGCTTTTTGATTGGCTCAAAAAACCAAGGTTGTGTCCTGTATTATGTGTAATGTGGGTTATATCAATTCTATTTTCTCTGTTGAAGTACACATTTTTTCAGTTCCTTTTGAAAGCCTAGGATACCTGTGTTATAATTGAATTCTCTCAAGGCTGGAATATTTTTAATGATTATGTTCAGCTGTGTTAAAATTAACTAGAATTTTTATTTGGAAGAATTAAATATTTTAACTTTGTTTTATAAAATTTATAGATTTACATACTGTCTATAGGGAATTTTGAATATTTTCTAAATGCTAGTGTTTTAAAGTTTAATATATGTTGAAGATATTTATTTTGGGTTAAGATAATAATATGGCTTTTTTGTATATGTTTTGTTCTGATGTTTTTACTAATGCATTTTCTATGGTATTTATACACCCTAAAAGGAAATATTGAAACTGATACCATAGTTTGATAACTTGTTTTAAAACCTCAGTAGTTGCTGTTACTTTTTAAATATTAAATGCTTTTCCAGCTATAAGAGCTTTTAGTGTATCACGATCTGAGTAGTTTGTTACATTTGACCCTGTGTGATTTTGTATGAGTATGCTGTATATATTGAACGTGAAACCAAGTTACTCCTGAAATGTTGCTTCATGACTATTACTTGCTTTGTAGAAATGTACTATAATACATTTTGCCTTTTCTGTGTTATATGTATAGATTGTGTAAAGATAAATCCTTAAGTGCCACTTTACTAAACTGTTGACTTAGTGTCAGCTTCATATTTACACTTTTAGAACATCAGAATCCATAAGTTATTATTTAATTTTTGTTCCATTTTATTATTGAATTCAATTTCAGAAAAATATTTCAATATCTGAGGTAGATTTATAATTACATTTTGAGGCCTACTTTTGCTATGCAAAAAAAAATTTTATGTGTAAGTATTGGATTTTTACCTTGTTAAATCTTATTCAAATGGTATTTTTATTTTATATTCATTATAAGTATTTCCAATCATGGAATAAGTAGAAGAACTTTTTGATTCTTAAAATACCTGAAGAAAGTACAGCAATGTTTAGCAAAGAATTTTTTAGAATTGTACTTTTTTAGGTGAAATGTGACATTTTGTCAAAACTTCATGAAGGCACTCTTGACAATTAACATCTTTATTATATATATAGTATATATTTTCTCCTTTTACCTAGTTACCAGAAGTTTTCTAATTATGCTAGGTTTAATGTTAAAATAAGTTGTTAATAGTTTACTCCTTTTATTCCAGTTGAATTAGACAATCAAAACTTCTTTTGACCTTACTATTATTGGAGTTCTCTCTTGTATCACTTTTTAGGTGCATATCTTTTTAATCAAAACATATACTTGTACAAGAATGTAATGAACTCTGGGCCAAACACTTTCTGCTTTTTAATACATTATTAGCTATTTAAAATTGGTACTTTTTAGGGCTGTTGTTTCATTTTCCCCTCAGTTTTTTGGGGGTATTTGAATCAATAAGAAAATGTTTTTAACATCTTTGAAAAGGGATTTAGTTTTTTGTGAACTAGTGATCTTTAGGACATAGTTGAGGTATGAAAGCTTATTTTTATTATGATCTACACTAATAGTTTTCCCCCTATTTCAATTATGAAACAGAAAATATCTGTACAAATAAAAGTGATAGTAAGTTTTAATTTAAATGTTTATTTTTTTCTTTTAACTAGATTCATTTTCTCTTAGTTTGGTTTTAAATCATGCTTGCAGTTTATTCAAAAAACCATGTTCACTTCCATACTATTTAATTTTTCATAAAATAATTATGGGTACAAAATATTTATGATTTTAGTATTGTAATGTAACCTCTTCTCATCTGTATTTGGAGATATGATACATGGTTTAAAATAAGCAATAATTACATAAAAAAATACTGATATCAGAATTTGATTTGCTCTTTGGTCATTGTATTGCTTTTATGGTTGTTATCCTTGTTGATCTCTTTTTAAGGAAATGTACTCTAACAATAAAGACTTTGTGTTTTTAATTTGTTTCTTTTCATTTCAATTCTCCATAGAGTTTCGTAAAGCTTAATATTGATGACAAAATACTGTTTAATCAGTTTTTCTAAGATAAGATTGTGCTTTTTCAACCACATAACAAATTCTCATGGTGTATTTACACCACTGCGTCAAAAGAGGTTAAAGCGGTGAACAGCGATTCAAAAGAACCAATAGGAAGCCTTGAAAACGACCGCTGTTCACCGCTTTTGATGTGGTGGTGTAAATCCATCATCAATGTTAAAAATATTCTGAGTAGCCTGGCTTTTAACTCAATATGTATCTCTTAACTAAGTCATACATAGTAGTAATTCCTTTATGCATATAGCATTTACGGCACCTTTTTAGTGCTAGTTCCTTTCAACTAGTTTAGTGGTTCAGCCTATTTATTAAAGACTATCTTATTAGTTTGTAGGATACTAGCAATCTCATTAAATGACATTCCTAGAAGAACCAATTAAAATGTCAATTATTGTTTAGCATAACTGCAGTGCTGTCTATAAATTACCTGGGCTCCCTAGAAAACATCCTCCCTGTTGCAAAAAAACTTCATTGGTAAAAAGACGTGAAAATTCTATTTCCATTGATTATTTCACCATTTACGTTTTTGATAACTATTTTTTGTGCAATAGTCCAAAATCTTAAAAAACACTGAGCGAAGTTTGCCGCCCGCCCCCCAAAATAGTATCGAATGTGGTTGCTATTGTAATTGAAAACATTAGTAATACTTAATTATGACTTATGACAAAGCTTGACTGCTTATTAGATTATTGGGCCCAGTCCAAAAACTGATCTTTGGCGATTTAAAATTTTTCCGTTTCCATTTTCGGATGAACTAGAATTTGAACTAGAATTAGATCTGACGGTAAAGCCATTGAATATATAATTTTTTTAACGAGAACCTCTGAAAGTCTGAAACAACTAAACTTCTTTCAATATGGCCGCTCCCATAATTAGAAAGCCAAAGCGGCTTTGTAAAACTAATTTGTAAACAAAGATTAAAGAGTTGTTTACTAATGATCTTTAGTTATATTCCAAAAATAATATGGCTACGTTAAAAGTTCTCAAAGAAAAGTCTCAGTTAAGACGTAAACTTTTAGCTCAACAAGTAATTATTTTATTGCTTTCGTGTGATGTCCACTAGGTTGTTTACTTTGTCATTGTTTACCGAAATACATTTTTGATTAGCATATCTCTTTATGTTTAAGTACAACTTATGTTTCATCACTAGTTTTTTTTTGGAGTTTGAATCCATATCAGACGTTTTACTTATATTTAACGGGTTTATATTTGGCTTGCTGTGAACTTTAAACTGTGATGCAGGTCGAACTAATCCAAATTAACTTGCATTCTACTCTAAAGTCGAACTGGGCTGATCTCGTAAGCCAAAAGATGTGTTGAAATTAACTGTTGATACAACTATGGTTACTACAACTCCAATAGATGTCAATTTGCTTTTTTGGTCATTTTACCCATTTTAGTGGACTTTTGGAGTGTGTGCGACACACCATGCTGGAACCTACATTGATAACTCCTTATAAATTTTGGTGAATCCGGTTCAGATTTGAAATAGGTCCTCCATGGGTTGCCAAAAACATGAGACCGACTGATTGCCAAATTGGTGGCTGCTCTTGTTGGTGGTTGCCATCAAGTACCTGTCTATAAATCCAAACAATCTTGGCCTGGGAGATATTTTAGAAAAGTTAGGTTTTGCCAATGATGTTTATTAGCAAAAGTAAATTACTCAACTTTACTGAACAGTGTTGCCAGAATCTACTATATTATCACTATTATTGATTCTTTCGATTTCCCAAATTTTTTCGAAGATGCATCTGAAAGAGAGAGAGAGAGACGAAGAGTAGTACAGTAGAATCTTTTTATAAGGACCCTCGATACAACGGCCCTTTTATTACTACAACCTGTAGTTAAAGTACTGATTATTTTATCATTGGAATAATGTTACGTTTAACTCAATACACGACCCCAAACACGAGTTCTTTTATTATAGCAATCCCAAATTTCAGTCAGAATTCGTAAAAATCTGCTTATTATGAGACTAGAACAGAAAAGAAGAAATAAAAGAATTTCTGATAGTTAAATTACACCAAATGATCACATTCCTAATATTTTGAAATGTTTGCATTGATTGCTTCACATTTTGGACCTATTGAGAATTCTTTATTTGAGGAAGTAATATATCCATATTTTATTTCTTTGTTGTTCTAATTGTTTTTTTTTCTCAAATTTGATATAACGTCCCTATTTGGTGGTCCCATGAGGGGTTGCTATATTGAGATTTTACTGTAGTATCAATATACTATCATAAGCTTTTAAGAGGAAGACACGGAGTCAATTTTGTTGAATCTTTTGAAAAACAGTAATTGGTAGTTTGGTACCATCAACCATGTTACAGAGCTTACAACATTATCAGGTTCAATTCTGTTATCTGTCCTATTTCGCCTAGCTGTTTTGGATGCCAGATTTTGGAAATATCACCAAAATAGGAAACCAACCAGTGAAAATATACAGTTTTATCACTGACAACAATAAAAATTAAGTGATATTTGAATGTTTAGTGTAAAATATTTTGGCAATTTTTAACAGGACAGATAACAAAAGTGAACCCACTTTAAAAATCTTGACAAGCTGGAATGTAATTGAATGGTAAACATTTAAAAAAATGATTTGTTGATCACATAAATAATATATTTTGTGTTGGGATAATTAGGAATGATCGGGACCTGTCGATTTTGATAATTTTATTGGATTGATAACATTAAATGTAATGACATTAAGCAGGGTCAACAGTATAAAGATTTTCCCCTATATCGCCTGACGCCTGATCATGTAGAATTTGGATGTCTAAGTGGGTATATCAAGTCATGCTTTTTGGTAGCATATGACCTTGTATGGGTCTGGTGCCATTGAACCCTAAACCAAATTAAGACATACTTTAAAAATGTATTAGTGTGAAAAAGCAAACTAAAAATTAATTAATATGCAATGTATATTATCTAATGTACGCAAATCCAATGCTACAATTAAACGAAAAAATCCTATTTTTAAGGGAAAAATTTGTAAAAAAGCTTCTAGGGAAGGACTCCTCTCTTTAGGAATCTGCATCCCACACAATTTTTCATTAAGTTAATCAAGATGCCATACATACTAAAAGTATTAAAAAATGCTACAGTTTTTAAACAAATATGTATGCCTGGAGGGGGTTAGGCATAATTTTGGATGGGCATATCCTAAAGCAAAAATCTAGCTGATGCATATAAATTCCTTTAGAGGATATTTAGGGTCCCTCTGGTAAAATTTTTTTTACAAGCTAGTGCTTTACTAGAACTATCATTTTCAAATTATAATAAGAATTAGGTAGTATGTCTTTTTATACAAGATGTGTGTATCTGAGCCCCGCTGTACCAGGCTTTAAAAATTCTATTCCACATTTTAAAGGTCAATTTTTATTATCTGTCTTACTACTCAATTGCACTGCAATTAATATTTGTTTCATACTTTTATTTAGCTAGGGGCTGGAAGCAGTGAAAATTTAAGCTCCATTTTAGGTAACCAAGAAAATAGGGATTCTACTTCATCAACTAAAAAAGTTAAAGTGTATGTATTATTAACAAAGTATTTCTTAAACTAAAATTTAATTTAAAGGATTATATTATTTTTATCTATGTATGACCTCTGTATTTCTTTTTTTAGTGACACAGTAATAGTTTCTACTGAAAATGACAATTTTGATGCCGATGTCAAACAAGCTTCAGTAAGCATTTTTTCTTTATAATTTTTTACTTTTCATGGGATTATATATGTAAAAATTAAACTGTTTATATGTGGGCTATGGCAGATGTGAGCCCCTGGGTTTTACTGATCCGAAAGTCCTATGATTCAAAAGTATACTTAGGAATCATTCGTTTCAGTCAGTATTTATGCCCTAATTGAGTCTAAATCTTTGAGTGGTGAGTATGCTTGCCACAACACTCTCTTCAGAATGCAGCTGAGATGGATTTGAATTGAGTTGCTGTGGACTCTTATGGTGAGACACCGAGAGTGAAGTACGATTCCCATATTTGTTTTATTCTACTGTTGAGAGTTATTGCATAGCGTTGCAAACCCAACAGCGATGAGGTTGGTCTAGAGCTGGTGTAGGTGTGTGTTCGTGCAATTCAAAAGTATACTGTGGTATATTTATTTCAGTTGATATTCAGGCCTCAATTGAATAGTCTGACTCTTTGACTAGTGAGTAGGCTCATCATGGAGTATAGAGACTACATATAAAATTTGTCTAGTACTAATTATTTTTCCTGAAACTTCATTAGTAGCTGTAAATTTTATTAGTCTTGCAACATTTTTAAGAAAAATATTTCTTCATAAAAAGGAGAATTACATGCATAATTGACATAAAAGTTCAATAGGCAATATTTGCATCCAAGTAAAAGAAATATATAGCTGCCAGTTCTTCTGATTTAGCTGAAAGATTTTAAATTTTTTAATGAATTTTTCCAATTAAGAACTGAGTTGCGAGTTATGAATAAAAAACAAAAGGTAAACGATTCGTTAGTAACAAACTGAAATCTTCGGACTGAATCAGAGGAATTGGCAGCTATGGAAATACATATAATTTAATTAGCTAAAACAACAGTTTGGAAATTTTAGACCTTAGTTCTTTGTTACCTCCTATTGGAGGTATTGATTTTTTCCTGCCTTTTTATTTTTCTTTTCTCCCATAGGCTTCAACTGATGAAACAGATGAAGTTTCTGAATTAAGGACGTACACTGATTCAAGTACCTTTTTGAAAGTAAGTTATTTTCAAGCAAAATAATATAAATGTTCAAATATAATTTCAGTTATTTTATATACATTCATTGAATAATAAATATTAATTTTGTTACATTTGTTTAAAACTAAAAACTTTTTTTAAAATTAGGGTACACAAAGTGCAAATCCCCACAATGATTATTGTCAGCATTTTGTTGATACTGGACAAAGGCCACAGAATTTTATTCGTGATGTTGGTAAGTTACAAAATTTGTACTCTTGGGGATCAGGTTTTTTTGATGCTTAGGTTGAAGTTTTAATTGATTTCTTATGATTTTGTTGTTTAGAATTTAAATACAAGGCTTTAGTTTTTCTTAAATGCTCAAATTTCTGATATTTATTGTTATTTACTATAGTCAGGATATGAGTAAAATGTGTTCTTGTATAGAAAACTAGCGCTTTCAGCGCTAGACCCGGCGTTGCCCAGGTGCAGTAAAACTTTATAAAAATACCTATAGCGCACGCGCTATCCCGGCGTTGCTCAGACATTATTGACGGGCCGTGCCCGTATTAAGTTCCTTGGACAGAATCTCATACACTTTGAAATAGTTGGGAAGTCGTATTTGTTAAAAAATATTTAAACTTAAGGTGCAACAGATTTAGTAGAGTACCCAGACTGCAACACAAAGAGGCCCGCTGCATTACCGTCCATAAAAATGGATTCAAACAGTTAAATGAATATAATTGAAGAATTAAACAAAAGTCAGTAAATGTATAAAAAGCCAGAGTGATTTAAAAGCACAGCTCAGTGCCTGCTCTTAGCTCATTAATTCAAAGATTGACATTTTTATGTTTTTTTTTATTCTGAAGAGCGTTATCAAGAATGTGTTTCAAAATGAATCACTCCTTCTCTCAATAATATATCAGCTTGTTTCTTTTTTTATTTTATCCTTATATTCAGTCGCTTCCGCAAGGTTTCTTTTTTTATTGAACAATGGATTTTTCAGCCAATGATATGCTTTATCAAAGCAGCAGAGGGATTCTTCATTTTATATATTAAGATTTTCATAAATAATTTTTTCTGTTAGTATGTCACATTTGTTTTCAGGTAATTTATTTATTTGTAGGTCTGGCTGATAGGTTTGAAGAATATCCAAAATTGAAGGAACTCATTCGATTAAAAGATGATCAAATTGCTAAAACTGCTACTCCACCAATGTAAGTACTTTAAATTACTTTTTTGACTAATATGCTGCTGTAAGCTAGCTTATGTAAACAGTTTTCCATTAAAATGTCCTTCGTGTAAAGACTGCTTAGATGTTTTTTTTTTTTTTTTGTGTAAAATGATTAAATATGAGCACATTCCAATTTTTTAACCCTAAAAAGTATGAATATTGAGTATAAGAATGTTTGGTTTTATTTTATTTTTTTAGAACCCAGTGGCATAGTAGTAGCCATCTCACTGCCACACACATGCTTAGTAGTTTTAGCAACAATTTTTAATTTTACTTGTCTATCTATATCTTTCTATATTTCACTTTTGGGCTGTAAACTAAGCAGATATATAGTTTAATTGTCGAATAAAGTGGTTTTTAAGATTTTTTTGTCAGTTGAAATTTCATATAAGGTTGAAAAAGGGAACAAGTCCATCAACTTTTTTCAACTGTAAAATATTTTTCAATAAAAATTTTCTGTAATTATTCTGTTCCGAATTCTGTCTGGGCAAGGCAGACTCTGCCTTTCATCCCTCTAGGTTTGATAAAATGAGGACCATGTTAACAAGGGGCTTTGTCTCTGCTGACTGACTTTCAGTCATACATTTTGTAATAGCTCTGCTCATGTCCCCACTGAGTGAGGTTGGTTATTCTGGAGTTTTAAGGTCTAGCAACCTATGTACTCCTTCAAGTATCCCCTTGTTTTTTTTTAGATTCTAATTAGCATCCAAAGACATACTTTTATTTTGATATGTTTTCTATACTTCCATTAGAATTCAAAATTTAGGGAACAAAAAGTTTTTATGTAATAAAAATCAAACCTGAATTAAATATTCAAATTCCTATTTCAATGTTAAATTTGTGTGATTAGTTATAACCATCTCAATTTTGTTAATGTTTTTAAAATCCAAACCTGACTTTATCTTTCTTTTTCAATTAATGATGTATTATCATTTTGATTCCTAAAAAAAAATATATTCATTTGAAAAAAATAAAGTTATATTTACCTCCCGAGTCTTAGACTTATATTTGAATCATACTATAAATTGTTCCCAGTTTTCTTAATTTAATAAGATTGCTATGAAGTAATCTTTTGGAAGTGGTTTTATTTTAAAATCATAAATAATATGCTGTGATTGTATGATGAATATTTGCAGGTATCTTAAGTGTGACCTGGAAAATTTTGACTTCCGTGATCTAGACTGCAAGTTTGATGTAATTCTTGTTGAAGCACCTTTAGAAGAATATCAGAGAACATATGGAATGACAAATATGAAGTTTTGGCCCTGGGAAGAGGTAGTATTTTTGTACCTTATTGAGAAAAAGTTATATATCATTAGATGAAATTGATTATTTTTATTTATGAACTAATAATCCAATCCATATTTTATGTAGTTATTTTTTATATTAGTATTGATACAAAAATTCTTGTTTTAGATAATGAAACTTGATATTGAGGAGGTTTCCGCTCCAAGATCCTTCATATTTTTATGGTGTGGTTCATCTGATGGATTAGACTTGGGCAGACAGGTGTGCTTTTTTTAAAGTTTTATTTTAGATCAAGGTTTTCCAAACCTTTGCCAGCATTGACTTTTAAAGGAGAACACTTTTGCTCCTGTCACAAACTACACACTTAAAAAAGTAATGTTAATGGGTCATAAATTTTCCACTTGCGAACCAAATCGGTATGTTTTAAAGATAGAATATAACTCTTTTTAAAGCATACAAGAAGTCTCTTGACTTTATTTATCTTAAAAAAAAATCTTAAACTTATGCAAAATCATATAACTATTTTAAAAATATATAAGGCCTTAAAATCTCTATAGGACCTGAAAACATTATAAACCCCTTAAGCTTCACCGACTTCTCTAAAGATCTCACCAACACGACCCTTGGTTGTCAAAATTGACCACCCTGAGAATTGCTGCCTCAGGTCATTTGTAATTCACAATAGCACATTGCCTGTTCCTAGAAATCTTTAATAAGAGTTCTTTTAAATTCATAATAACAATAACAGTTTAACTTTTCCATTGCAATTGGGACTGTATCACCTCATGAATAGATCCAGCTGAAAATTGGGGCCCTTTTGCAGCCCCTTCACAAAATAAAAATTCATTAAAACAGGCCCTTCACAATTTTAATTTGATTATTTCAATTTTTTACGAAAATAATTTATTTTACACAAAAATGGGCCTCAAAAATTGAAACCTGGATCAACCCCTGCAACCTTCCTTTTGGAAAATGATAACTCTAAACAACTGAAACTGATTAAACTGAAAACCTTACTTTGGTTTGCCCAGATTTAGGGAGCAATTAACCAGAGAGGTAAGAATTATAAATTTAATGGATGTGAGGACTAAAAAAAATATTTAGAGTTAAGTGTGTATCATTCTAAATTTTTCTTATGTATTTTATGTAGTGCCTGCGAAAGTGGGGATTCAGAAGATGTGAAGATATTTGTTGGATTAAAACTAACATCAACAACCCAGGCAGCTCAAAGAATTTAGAACCTCGTGCCATATTTCAAAGAACCAAGGTAAATAATTTTCCTAAAATGTTGAGCATTATCATGCATTTAAATATATTCCTTATTTTAATTAATTTTATAGTTTTGTATAAAGTATAAAATTAAGTACTTATATTTGTAAAATGTGTGTTTTATACAGGGCTCGATTTAAATACGCAGAAATGGTATTCTGGTATATATTACAATATTTAAAGATAATTATTCAATAAAATTATTATCCAGCTCAATAATATTGTTTCACAAATCATTTCGCAGTTTCCCCAAAAAAAATTCTAAGGAAATGTACTATTATGATACAATTCAGACAACTGGAACCACCTTTACTACATAAAATTAATTTGAGAATTCAATACTATTCAAAGAATGCATCATGTGCTGTGGGATGATTTTGTGCTTTAGAATTTTAACAACGGAATTGTCTTATTTTTTCACATTTTCGAGAAAAGATTTAGGATGTTAATTAGATTTTAGATATAAAAATATATACTCTTTCTCATTACTTTTTGTGCAGTTTTCTTGGGAAAAATTTTAAAGTTTCTGTGTATTTAAAAACAAATACATGGTCAACAGAATGTTAAGTGTAAAAATTTGTTGCACATATAATAAAGTTTTAGAGCTTATCCCACTGATAAAACGTATTGTCACTACATATTATTTATTCATAATAAAAAGCCAAAACTACATTAAAAAAGATATAAACATTGTGTTTATTTTTTAACTTAGAAGGGGATGAAACATTTTTTCTAACTTCAATATGATTTGGAATACTCCTTACCAATGTTACCCTTTTGGCACCTCTGTAATAAATTGATCCCTAGTTATATATACATATTAACATTTGCATATTTATGAGGGGTCAAATTTTCAGGTTCCATTTTCTTTTAGGTAAATCCTGTTTTCAGAGCCATGCAGGGGTAGCTTGTCCCTCACCCCAAATGTCTAAACTGAATCTTTCCATGCATATTAATTGCAAGATATAATTGATGCAATTGCATAGTGTTCGGCAACTAGTAGTCAAAAAATAGTTAACTACCAACTACTAACTAGTCTGGGAAATTGTAGTTGTAACTAGTAGTTAACTATTTTTTCCTGGGACTAGTTGCAACTAGTAGTTAACTATTTCCCAATGTAGTTAACTAGTCTATTTAATTTCGTAACATACTTTTTGGCAAAATTCTAATACATCTTTCTTATCTGTATCACAAAAAACATTCATACTTCGCGCAAAAATGGTCTTTATTTCTGGTTATGATATTTGAAGTACTCTACCTTTGATACAAATTTTAAATAATTTTTTTTTTCAAGTAGTTAAAAATTTGAAAGTAGTTTTAACTAGTAGTTAATTAAAAATGTAGTTAAACTAATTGTTGAGCTACTTTAAACTAAAAGTAGTTAAACTACTAGTTGATCGGTAGTTAATTACTAGTTCTAGTTAACTAGTGACGAACACTACAATGGACTCTAACCGCCTATCTGGTTCGAGACTATAAAAGTCACGTGTCGGAGGTAAAAAAACTCTCACTATCAAATCATATCTCCCTACGACTACAAACTCTACTAGTGTAGTTATCTGTGGTAACCAATTGCAAGCTCAGTAGGTCACGTGTTGGTTCCGGGGGACGTCAGACGGTTAGAGTCCATTGCAATCTATTTACAATTAATTCAATTAATTGCGTACTTAATAACACATCATACAATTGAAGAACTTTAATTACCAGATGTGTAAAAACCCACAAAAAGATATTTTTACAACTTTGTAAAAGGATCTTTTTGCGTTAATTTCAATTTTGAACACAAGTTAACAATTCAGGCCCTTGCAGCAATAATAAGCTAACACCGATGCAGAGACATCAGAGCTAGCTCATTGTTGCTGCAAGTACCTCAATTTATTCAGTAGCAAGCAAGTACATAAAAACCCTTGCATTTTCTCCTACCTTCAACTAATTACTTCAACTAATTACTAGGAGCACTGTCTGATGGGCATCAAAGGTACAGTGAGGCGCAGCACCGACGGGGACTTCATCCACGCCAACATAGACATCGACCTCATCATCTCGGAGGAGCCCGAGTACGGCAGCATCGCCAAACCCGAGGAGATCTTCCACATCATCGAGCACTTCTGCCTCGGCCGGAGGCGGCTGCACGTCTTCGGCCGCGACGTCACGGTCCGCCCCGGATGGCTCTCCATTGGTCCCGCCCTCACCAACAGCAACTTTAATGCCGAGACCTACAAGTCCTACTTCAACAAGAGCGCCGAGGACTACCTCACGGGCTGCACCGAGAGGATCGAAACTCTGCGGCCCAAGTCGCCGCCGCCCAAGTCGAAGAGCGGCGGGCCCGGGTCCAACAACAGAGGCGGGAACGCCCGCGGCGGGAATCGGACGAGGATGGGAAATCGGGGAAGGGGCAGAGGTCGACAGTAATGTCCTTTTGATCTCGCTGTATGAATTGAAATCACCATTTTTAATAATCGCTTGTTTTTATGAAGGGATTCTGTGGATTTATTTGTAAAATGTCGTGATTTGAGCATATCATTCAATGGAGATTTAATGTGAGGTGTTTGAGCTCAACTTGTTTTAAAAATAGTTAATCAAAAGCCATCTTTTTTATGTAATTTGATTCTATACAATTATTGAATGTTTATAATCCTTTAAGAATCAATTGTAATGTTTAATATCTTCCACTTCCAGGTGTCTTATGCCTTGATAAAATCGTAAAAATATTTTCTTCTCAATGTTTAATGCTGTGTTTAAGTTTTTCCAAAATCAATTATTTGATCTCCAAAAATCATTATTAGAAAAAATGAAGCCTGTCTTTTTTCTGGAGATGTTGAGGCATAATGGGACAGAGTATGTACATTTTAATCATTTGAATTATGTTTTCTAATTACTCATGAATATTTTTTAAATCAGAAAAGTATTTGTTGTGTATTTGTTGGTAGTAAAAGTTAGAAGCTTTGTTAATTATTATGATTAATTATGAAACTTTTAAGGTAAATTTTAAAATTCTACTCTGATTTAATATTTTGAACAGGACAAAATATTCTTGTAATATTTTTTTGTGCATAATAAATTTTTTTTACAAAACCTGTTTATTTGTTTTATGGAATGATACTGATGGTTTTCTTTTGATATTTTATGGAATTTTAATAGGCAGTAAACTAATGAAATTTTTATAGATAACCATTTAATTTCTCTGTCATAAGGGGCCGTTCAAATATTGCGTAAGCATGTGGTAATTTTTGACGCCCCCTTGTCAGCAAAGATAATCAAACCACAAACCCCCTCCTCATAATTATGTAAGAAAACTGCCTGATCCCCCCTTTGTTCTTTTTTTTGTAAAAAATGTTTAGCAGAGCCTAAACTTTTGAATTTTTTTCTAGTTCAATTTTTTTTGGTAAAATTTATTTTTGGTTGAAATTAGAAAAATTTTTTGCCTAAATTTAACAGCTTAGAAAGTTTCCCAGATACACCATTTCAAAGTTCAGATATTTTTGTAATTTTTTCATAGTCTTTCATAAAGAATCTAGTTTTAATTGTTACTTTTCCACAGGAAAAACAAAGAAATATGAACTTTTAAATGGCACATCTTGGAAACTTTTAACTATCAAAGTAAATTTAGGCTTAAAATGAAGGTAATTTATTTGTTCAGTTTTTTTTTCTCCAAGATTTTATAAAAATAACTCATTATTTTAAGACAAAATTTCTAATTTAAAATTATTACTGCAGTATTTAAAATAATAAATGCAGAATCTCAGATACTGTGAGGCTTTCGAAAGATAAATATTTGAAAAGTTTATTATTTCTTTTAAAGATATTACTATCACATAAACATATTTGCTGTAATGATATTTTGAAACAAATATAATATTTCATACCACACAATTATAATTTCTATATCATTAATTTTAAATTCTGAGATTTTGTAAAATAAAAAATTTGAATTGCTTTCTGAAGATTTTATTTTAGTAAAAAGAATATAATAAATGGTGTGGAGTTCAACAGTTGACTCCATTGATATTCACTTACTCCATTTATAGTGCTTTAGTGATTCAGTTTAGCAACAATTTTTAATTCTACTTGTCTATCTATATCTTTCTATATTTCACTTTTGGGCTGTAAACTAAGCAGATATATAGTTTAATTGTCGAATAAAGTGGTTTTTAAGATTTTTTTGTCAGTTGAAATTTCATAAGGTTGAAAAAGGGAACAAGTCCATCTCAACTTTTTTCAACTCTAAAATATTTTTCAATAAAAATTTTCTGTAATTATTCTGTACTCTTAATAGGGTCCTGAATTTCCAGCACAAATTTGGCAGTTTTACAATGAAAATTCCATTTCTTATACTCTTTTTTTTTCGATTTTCTCAAAACTTGGTTTTTGGACCTCTTCCCTTTTTCAAACTGAAGATTCAATTTTAGTATTAATATTTAATGTTTTTGTCCATACTTTGAAACATTCTGAAGAGTTTCTGGTTGGAAGTAAATATTAATTTTTCATTCTGCTAAACAGCTTAACCAATAGGTAGGAATAGAACTACATACAGGGTGTTTCAAAAGATCGTTCACGGCGTTTCTCTGAAACCTATGTCTTCTAGGGTCACAGAAATAAGGGGAAGTGTAAGTGACATGATTTACAGCGCCCCCTAGCCGCAAAATAAGAAATATAAAAAGTTAATTAAAAAACTGAAGAATATAAAAAAAAGCTTCATTGAGAAAATCGTTGATAATATAGTAAAAAACGTAGAGAAATTTTCTCCTTTGAATTTTGAAGATATTTTCATGAAGTTTCTTTCTGTGCGTTTTATATGACAATGCAAACAATTTCTCCCTGAAATTTTTGTTCTATCTCCTTTATTTTTTAAATTAATTTTTTTAAACTTCCTTATTTCGCCGCCAGGGGCGCTGTAGGTCGTCTCAAAGAATTCAGCATGGTACACCTTACTTTCATGAACCTGGAAGACATTGGTTCCAAATAAAAGCCGTTTAACGGACTTTTGAAACACCCTTTATACCGCCCATTTTTATACGTGTTAATAGTGAACTTTCATCACTGCTTATCGGATACACACTGAATCGAATTGAAAAGTATACTCATTTTAGTTAGTAATAATACTTATAAAGCAGAGTTACGGATTAAAATAATTACACTGGGCAACAGTGAAAATGTAAAATTGATGAAAATGTCAAATTATATGTAATTTCAGCCTGCTAAACACGAATATGGCAATAAAAATTCGATCTTGGTTCCGGTTTTTTCGTAAAGTTGAGATTTTACTATGTATGACAGAAGCACAAGAATTCATTTAAACTGCTTTTTAAGTGATGTTTATCACTTTAATTCTTAAAGAAATAACAATGAAAACATGAAATAGTCTTGCCAAAATATAATTGAAAGGTTTGCTAGATCTTTTGATTATACTCACGTCTAGAATAGATCTAAAATATGTCCAAAAGTTGGTTACAACTGCAAGCATAGACTATCAGACTTTGTTCAGGTTTAGTATGCTAAATCTCATTTATATACACTTAGAAATACACCCCGGGCTTGTCCCTAAATTATCTAGTTATAGGATGTGTGGCTTTTAAGATATTTACCGTTTCAATCTCTGATAAAAAGCCAATTTGTGTTGTAAAGTTGAACTTTGATTTACTCTGATCAAATGCTCCCAAAATAGTTTTTAAAAAGCTTATAGATGACATTTAATGTGTTGAGCTGGTAAGATAAGATATCTTAAGTGTGTAGAAAGGGTATTTAGACTGTTTACAATGTTCGTGACATTTGTATTTTCAAAAGTTGAACGCAGATTTGTTTTATTGAATACAGAGTTATAGCCGACTGTTTCATTCACAAAGAAACATCGAAATTTTTAAAATTCCTGTTGAAAGTATCGGTTTAAGAACTCCTTGAAGTGAGCACAGACCACTCAAGTCATATTTCATAAACTAGATACGGTTTAGGAGCTTCTGAATGTGTTTATAAGTATCTTCCATGGGTCGCAACCTATTTAAGGAGAATGGAAGGAAGTTTACAACTATTTCGAAGCAAAATAATTATTTGACTTAATTTTGACAATTATTTTGCAAAGATGCGACTTGTTTACATGGTCTGAGACCATTTTTATGCTATCAAACCTTCTGGTATACATGCGAAACACAATGCTATAATTTCCATCAAAATAACGATAAAATTTTGTATGACAGCGACTAAAAATTTGTATTATTACATGTTTTCTGCATGAGTTGTATGCTTGAAGACATTCTAAATAAATATTACTCATATTCATGCCTAAATTATAAATTTATCCTAAGCTATGTTTTAAAAATTGTAATATTTCTGCACTAATCACAGTATATCATGACCCCTCTGTATTTCTGAAACAAGAACCAACCCAGAATTTTTATGGTGATATTCGTGTTTAGCAAGTCAAAATCAATAGGAAATGGCTGTTTTTATTATTTTTACACGAACTTAGTCAAAAATTGTTGCCCAGTGTTATTACAGCTTTATGTAGGACCTAACTAAGTTTATCAGAATAAATCATTATAGAGAAGCTAACTGTAGTTGAATCTATCTAAATATTGCATCTCTAGAATTTTTCAATAAAAACTCGAGGGGGATAGGGGGCTGCCTGATTCAAAAGGGTGAGTGAGGGGGACTCTAGGTTTTGCGAACATTAAGTAAAAATCAAGAACTTTATTTAGCAAGAAAATCGAGTGACCCAACGCTCTCCAGTAAAATTAAGGTAGTAATACAAAGCAATCCACACCTCACAACACTTTAAATCATATAGCGTAATAAGATTTAAGTTGTCATTAATCTGTTTTTGTCACCAATATCGCAATCTATAGAGTGTTTTCAGGTGACGTCACAACCGGTTATTTTATTTTAACTGTGTACCTTCTGTAGGGCTTTTAACTGTTGCTAAGGCTGTTGTTTATCTGTTGCTAAGGCGGGTTTTAGGTATGGGATCACGTGATTGCAAATGCTCCAATAGAAGAATTCCACGACTAGTAATTTTCTGTAACTGTTAACCTCTGTAGGGCAAAAAACTGTAACATCTTCTGTTGCTAAGGCCGTTGTTAGGCCCGAGTCATGTGATTGAAAATGCTCTATACCGCCCATCATAAAAGCTTGAGCATCCATTGTTGGAACAGGTTGACCACCGTGCAGAACGTTGTTTGTTGGTTTTCTTGCAATACTGGGGAATATCTGTAAAACAACTTTTTCCTTTATAGTAGATAGTATACAGCGAAACCAATACACAGTTAAAAAGGGTATATTGTAAACTTTTTGTACTGATTTTAAAACCTTATTAAAAATTTGAAGTTTTATCTTTTGTTTAGCAATTTTTTGCAAGTGTTACACATAAAGGTTCAATTGGAAGTATTTTCTTTACATAAATTTAAAAACATAAGGAGCGTTATGCATAGATCAAGATTGGTCACCAAGCTTCCATCAAGTAACTATTAATGAATTTATACTCGACTATTTCGATTTGCCGACCAATCTAGAGAAGTTCTTCTGCTAAGTTCCCGTTATTAAAAATTTTGCAGAGCCGATATATTTGGTGGAAACACTGCGTTATAAAGAAGGTTGATAAACAAACTTTTTTTTCTATCGATCTTATTTGACTAATTACATTTGATTCTAAAAACGAGACTCAAAATTCGGAATAACAGTGATTTTTGTTTTTCGAAATTATATTTCTCTATTCTACTTCATCCTCCACTTAAGGACCAATCAGAACGTTTAAAGAGCGACTGGTAATCCCTTATTTGGAATGACAGTTAATAAAAAATAAAATAAATAAAAAAAACCCCATCAAATCTCTCACTCACATCTTACGAAATGGAATGGGGTGATATTCTTTATTAAGAAGTTTAGCAAAAGTAGAAAACTTTCCACAAATGCCACAAAAACAAATAGGGTTCAAACTATTTTTAAAAATAAAAATATATACTTTTTTTTTGAAAAAATGGGCACAACTTTAAAAATGTGTGTGGTAATAAAACTATAACTGCTGTCAAGTAGGTAGTACAAAAGTTTTATAATACAATTAATATGTAGGTATATCCAATTTTTAATTTCTACTATTATATTATTCGGTTCAATACCATTAGAGTCCCCGCTAAATATCACCAATATCCAAATCGCTAAATATATCCAAATATCAACAAATTTTTCTGACTTTTATTAATAAACTGAATAGTTATTGATCCAATTAAACATTTTAATTCAGGAGTTTGAAATTATTTATGAATATTTCTACTTTTTAAACTAAATAGAACCGGGCGATATTTAGCCGGGACTCTAACGGAATTGAACCTTTTTTTCAAAAGTTTTATTATTTTTATTGAAGTAAACATAAAGTAATTAAAGTTTGAACTAATGGCTGATATTTCAATAAAAGATTAAACTTTCAACAATCCATCTTGCGGGCTTTGTTAAAAATTCAATAACAACGTATTATCGCAACAATGTGTTTGATATATTAGAACAAACTGCGACAATAAATTTGGTCAGTTTTTGCACAACTTTCAAAAGTGAAAGAGACAAAAATAAATCCTCTCTTCGAAATCCCCATTTTAAGCTTAAATTGGCAGATGAATAGATTAATCTTAGTTTTACGGTCTGACTACATTTATTTTAAAACAGGATAATAAAAGTAAGTAAATTAGAAATGAAAAAAAAACCTTCGTGAGAATTTAGTTAGAAAAAGAGTAAAAAATGTATATAACATTTGTGAATTTAGAAATCTTCTATTTACATAAATTAATTATCTTTTTTCGTTTTACAGATGAAGAAATATCACAAGACTCTGAGTTTTTTTAGTTTAGACCTAAGAACCGGAAGAAATATGCTTGGTCAAGTAGAATTTTCAGGTAAGTTTTCTTTTTTAATATATATATGTCGTCATAATATTTATAGTTATGATATTTCAGGTGTTGTAAGTTTCAAAATGTGAAAAAAGTGATCTTTAAAAAAGTGATTCTTGACAAATGTTCAATAGTTTAGGATCCTATTTATTACTATTATTTTTAACCATGGCTGAGAGAGGTTTCTTTTGTATTTTAAAAGCATTTATTGTAGTTCTGTATTCATTTTATGCACTTTGGACACTATAGGTTATATTTTCAGCTGAAGAGATAATTTGTGTCAGGATTTAGTGGAAGTGAACTTAATTTCATAAATCGAGATGCCTTTTAGAGTTCATATAGTCCAGTATATAAGGCCACATTAGTGATTTAAATATCTATATGAAATTTTATGGCTTTCCGAATTCGTAACCTAATTTAAATTATTTCAATATCAAAACTAAATTTGAGTTCACTAAAAAATTAATTAAAAATAAGTTCACTAAATAACTTTTAAAATTGCTTAGTACCGTAAAAAGATTTATCCACGAAACAAGTCAACTACTAAAATACTTTGGATCGGAACCATAAAATAACTCTTTAGCGTTTAAAAAACAACATTTATAGTTTCCATAAAACAAATAACAAAAATGATGACTCTTAAGGTGATGGTTTTCTTCCCCCCCCCCAAAAAAAATCAATCTCTAGGAATAAGAGAATAGTATTCGAAAACAACTCTCGGCCCATTCCCCCACAGCGAAAGAAAGAAAGAAAGAAAAATAAATAAAAAGGCAATCAAGCGATTTCTCCAGGAGCATCCAACCAATCGTCTATTACAACCTAATGATTTAACCAAAGGGTAGTCGATTTCATTAGGCCCGGGAAAGTTCGGAAGCTATAAAAGCTAACGATATAATATAAAATAATAAGAGAGGCAAAAGCAGCAACTCCGTGAGACGAAAAGCTCCTCCGTAATAAGTTTCGATTTGCGAGAGATATGAGAGCCGTCTGCTCTTCGCTACAAGGCGTTTAAGCTCTGACTGTTGCCACTTAGCAGCGAGAAAAGATGCCATCTATTCCCACTAGCACTTCCAGGCGGCCATTTATTTGCGGGCTCACCGGCGGAGACAGAGCAAAAAACGTCACAACTAATTACGGAGCATCGAAGAGGACTTAAAGTCCGATGTTTTACGCACAAAAAGGGAGGCTGCACAAATTGATCTGAGGATTTTGAAACTTTGTTTGTTGTACTTAAACTCAAACTCTTTTTGAATAAATTAATGCCCAATTACTGGTTCTTAAGTTTGTATTGCGTTAAAAGGGTGTAGATTAATTTTTGTAATCTTCAAAATTTAAATTTAGGTAAAATTAATTTTTGATAGAATTAGCATGCTTTACTTAGAAGCATAAAAATATTTCATGGAATGAAATACATGTTAGTAATCTAAAAAACGTAATTTTTAAACTTTTCACCATAGAAAAAAATTAGTTAATTTTGAAGTAACATTCAATAAAGTTAACAAATGTTTAACGATTTGTGGACATAAGATCACTAACGGCTCGGGATGAAATGAGATAAGAGAATAGTAATTGCTAATATACCGGATATATCCTTGAATAATACATTCCGTTGAACTGTAGTAACATACCTGAAAAACCTGGCATTTATTTCAACTAACTGCATTTCCCATAAATCACATTTCTAATTAACAATTTTATCCTTCATTAAGTTCATTATACCGCATTGATGAATAATTTATCTAATTATCCCAAATGCTTATTCGTCATTTGTTATACACTTCCTTTGATCTTCAAATGCGTTTGCCTAAATTGATTAACTCACCAAAGGTTAAGCTTAGAAGAGAAAATGTATTTAGTAAGTCACATTAACTAAATCATGATAAATGATTACTTCCTCATATATTCGAAGGAGAGAACAGAGGAAATGTTACCTTAAATATCATCCAAGTAAAATGAAACTGATTTTTTCAACCTATTAATTTAATCACTTGAATAGCTCTTATTTCCAATTGAATTATTATCAACTTAATTATCTTGTTTCAAATTAGTGGTAATACGAAAATATGTTTAATGAATTTAAAAACAATTAATTTAGAGTAATTAAAAATTATAACATTTAGAATAAAAAAATAATTTACATGTGTTTACCTACTGTTTTTCGAAAAGAAATTGAAAACTTAATTGAATAAAACTAGTTCATTTACTCCTTATTATATTATGTGTTAGTAATAATGTATCGTTATTTTTTCCTACGTACAAGTCATGTTTTAATAAGAAAGATAGTATATTAGAAATCCCAAAAATCCCTCATGCAGAAAGAAACATAAAATTATTTTGTGAAATTTTAGAGTTTTTCTTGTAAACTGCACAAAACAACGCATTTTTATTTTTCTTGGGATTTTATTTACTTTATTTTTAAAGTAAGCAGCACATCATTATAATAACTATAAATAATAGTTAACAATAACTAAAAATATTTCATTTCAAGTTTAATTGCTAATGAGGGGATGTAAAGAACCGACATCAATCAGTTTCACCTTAAATCGATACAAAAGACATCGATCTGAAATCTACCGAACTGAATTATCCCGATATTGACTGCGTTTGCACACTTAAGTTGGTGTTTTCCACCTTAAGTGTGTGTTCAATTTTAAAACAACAGGCAATGAAACCCGAGTTTACGCCATGGTTTACTTTACACTTAATAATGAGTTTCTCTGTACACCTTTAATTTTAAAGGAAAAACATGTTTTACAGATTCACTCGTGTATTGCAAGAAAACAAAGAAAGATCGAGTTTTAACGAAAGTGTAGCTTTTTTACAGTAAAAGGACTTTGAAGGAGAAAATCGTTTTACAGGTCAATCTTGTCTTGCCAAAAAAACAACAATTAAGAATCCTGCGTTAGACTGTCCTAAGATGCAGCTTCTTTGCATAATGAATACGCTAAAGGAAAATAAAGTTGAACAGGTTTATCTTGTGTTGCAAAAAAAAAAAAACTCAACTAAATCTCCAAAACGTGTTTTACAGATAAACTTGTAATGCAAAAAAGTAAAACTTGAAATACTAATATCTAACAGTCTTGAAATGCTGAAATAAATTCATAAGCTTCAAGATTCTACCGACCGATATTTTAAACTTCAGGCTGAGTTCAAAGAAAGCAATGATAACTTCCGCTTTTTCAACACAAACGCGGATTTTATACAACGCGTAACATATTAAATTCTTTTTTTTTTTTCAAACACTTATGAAGAAACTTAAAAATAATGGAAGTAACAGACCTAAACAATGCACTCCACACTTTGCACTCACCCCCTCCAAAACCCTCTTCGGTCCTCCAGGACAGGCCTTAAAGAAAGGACTTAAAAATCCTCCACTGAAAATTGATGAGCTATATCTTCAACGCTTGGCCGACTCCCCGTTCCCGCCTTTTGTACCACTCCCATTTTTTCCCGCCCCCTCAAAAAAGGAGCCCCCACCCCCACCTGTCGGGGGAGCATTAGGCGCGTCCCGATATGAAAACGGGACAGATTACACTTCCTAATCCCGGACATTAGTCTCAGGAGCGGGAGCACTTTTTTATTGAGCAACTTAAATTCCCTTTTACGAAGTGAGATCCTCCACTTGCCTTTTTCAGATTTTGGAGAATAAATGTCCGATGCTGTTTTTTTTAAGGATGTGTTTTTTATGTCTTTTTTTAAGGGGGGGAGGTTGGAGGAGGGGAAGTTTATTTTGTGATTATGATGGGGTAATTCTTTTGGGATTGATTGGATAGGTAGTTAAAGGGAATTAGAAGCTCAATAAGTGATACATTTTTAATTGTACCGTAAAGGGAAGGAGAATTTTGGGATCTTTAATTATAATTACAGGATTTATGTAGTTTGTGCGATTGAGTTTTCTAAGATTTGGATGAGGGACTACATTATAGTTGTACCAAAAGAATGAATGGAAATGAAAGCTTTGATAGTGAGAACGATTAGTATGATTTGGGATTTATTTATAAAAACTGTTACCTAAGAGGGATCATGAAACATCGAAAACAATTGTTTTAAATAGGTTTAAATTCGAAAATCTTTTACTAAGATTAACCATTAAATTAAAAATAAAAATCGTTACGTAGAGCTTTTGCGAATTAAAAAAAATATCCTTTTATTAAAGATTATCTAAAGACTCATTTACACTGTTTCACTTTCAATGATCCTCTTAGTGGAATCATCCAAAGTGACCATTGCTTTTTCACTCTTCACTCCTCCGATTTCCTTCACGAAGGAGTGATCCATCGGAGAGTATCAGTTATGATGATGAACATCGAAAGGAAAAAACAGTGTAAATGGACATTCGGTCGTTTTTTCTCCTTCCCCTACGTCAAGGGTTAGGACAAATTTTATCTATACCTGTATATAAGAGAATTTCAATCCTTCTCTTTATTAAATTATAATAATCCCAAAATAACCAACACGCAAATAGTAAAAATTTAACCCACCAAACATTCTACCTAAACGGAACACCTCTCCTGTTTTTCATCGCATAGACTCGGATAGATTAAAACAATTAAACATCTGCATCTTGATAAGTTGTCATGAAACTCCATTATGTACCAATATCTAGTAGGAAGAATTGCATCTAAAAAAATTATAGTAACTTAACTCACCACCCAGTCATCCGCTTCATCTGCCATGTATAACCTGACCTTCAAAACTAACTCTAAAACTTTAAAAGTACCAATAATTTCGAATGCTATGAAGGTCTCGGGATTCACATATTTCGTTTTCCCCCTCAAATCTCTTATATTTTCCAAGAGTTTTCAATTCTCTCAGTAACCCTATTCTAGATCCAACCCTGCATTCCATTCCTCTGTCACCACATTTCTCTCAGCTAACCCTAAAGACTCGGTCATCACCCAGACGATCCCTGCTTCGGGACCGGATCTCAAATTCGGTCAATTCATCATCATCCGATGCCCCTCCACCAGTTTGCAAATTCCTTCCTTCCTCTTCCCCATAGGGTAAATTCCCTTCACAATGGCGGGGAAAAAAGATTTAAAACGCCCCTTATGGAAATAACGACGAACCAGAAGTGTTGCCATTTCACGTTTGATAAATTACCCTCAGAAATTCCTCCTGACAGGGGAAGAAAAGGTTTTTAACATTTGTATTAGGCGCCTGCGACGTCATCGCTTTTCATTTTATTCGGCCAGTGGAGAGGAAAGTGAGTGTATGGGAGGGAGAATAGGTTGCTTTTTTAAGGGGAAGTGCCAGTGCTGTATATTAGAGTAGTTTTGTGAAATGTATTGGCTCCGATGTATTTTAAAGGTTTTGATATGTCGTTATACTTTGTGCTTTATTAGATAGATCAATGTCTAGGCTTGGAGGATGGACAAATAGCACTGTATGAAAGGTTCTTTTCAATGTTTGAAATGCCATTAAAGCTTGAATAGAAATATTATTTAGCTTAGAATACGATCAGACATATTTTAGAAGCTGCAAAACCTAAGCAAATCCTTAAATTATCCTATAGAAACTGATTTTTTAAATTGTTGAAATGGGTGGGATTATTATCAATACCATGCTTAAAATATTTCAACTTAAGATAATTACTTTTTTGTGAGTGTATTTTTTTTTTTGAACCAAGAATGTTAAGTTCATAAAAATATTTTTTTTTTATACTTCGAAATCCTTTTTGGCAAATTATAATTTTTTAGATATGACTCCCCGAAGAACCTCTTGAACAATTTATTTAGTACATGTCTCTAACGAACTCTTATGTTACTAATTATATTCAAGTAATAGATTTTTAAAGAAATTACGTTGCTCAGAAAGAAACAAAAATGGATAAGTCAAATGTTTTGAAAATGAAGCTCAGACTATAAAAAGAATTTAACATTTTAAATGCGATATGTTTATTTATAGGTATTAAAGTATCCACAAAATTTAAAGGAGTTAGTATTCTAAAAACAATTAAAAAGGGTTTGTGAGTAAAAATTTCAAAGTTTGAAAGGTTTTATTAGTTACATTTCTTTTGCGTTCAAATATTTTTGTATGTATTTTCAAATTTTGTAAGTTTAACGGGAGTATTATTATCATAATAAGAATATAATGCTACGCATCTAAAGAAAAAATAAACATTATGTCAAGCTTAAAAAATTAGTCATTTACTTAAGTAATCTTTTTGATTTGGCTCATTTAAAACTTTCGCTATAAAATGGGAAAAGTGTTACAAAAACTAATAAGCAAGCTATTTTTCCAAAAACGCTTGGCAATCGTCTTTTAAAAAACTTGTTAACCGGAGTCGTGAAAACTTGATTTGTTCATTTTCTGTGATTAATGTGCTTAATTTATACTTCTCAAAAGAATTTCAACAAAGCGGGCAAATAGGAAAAAGAATCAACTTGGATAATGACAAAAAAAAATCAAAAACTCTAAATAGCTAGGAGCGAGGTTTCAACTTAACACACTCAGATGTAATTCCAGGAGCTAAACCGAAAACGGTTTTTGCGAATAAAGAGCGGGAATTAAAAATGGCAATTACGCAAGAATCCCAGGCAAAAATTGAAACTTATACTCCATTATGAATTCTCGTTTACAGAAATATGCGGTGAAAAAAATTAGCAGGTTCACAATTGTGCTGAGGTAGAGTTGTACGAAACTTTATTTCTCTTAATTATACCCTTGGGACATGTAGTTAATTACAGGCGGTTGCCTCTTGCTGCGCAGGTGGTAAAAACTGGGAAAAACGACCCGAATGTCTGGTAATGAATCCAAATTGAAATGTTTTAATGAATTGAAATTGAAATGCTGACACAAACAGGCTTTTAAAAAAAGGAGTTCATAAAAACTAATAACAAAAAAGGGGATAGTTATTTGCGTCGTCATAAATTAGACTGTCTTAGTTTGGGAAACTTATGTTTTTGTTCGGATATTACGCTGTTCTAGAAAAAGAAAACTATTTATGAAACTTAAATATTTTAATCTAAAAAATAAATGTTGTTTACTTTCATCTTTTCTCTTAAAGTATTCTGTGAGAAAGGGTTTTTACTTGAAATCTGTCCCTTTCCCAGAGATTCCCTTTCTTGGGTTTTAAAGGTGTTATGAAAAGCAGTAATTAATGTATAGGAACGTTAATAAAATTTCATTAAAAATAAAAGCGTTTTTATTACAGTTATGTAACATACTCTTTGCATTAAACTGTAGATAACGTTGATAAAGAAAATAAAATTATTTAAACAAACTTGTTTTTCAATACTAATTGGTACATAATATGGTTTTACATTAACTTACACCTATACCCATAATATTGCCGTAAATTAAATGAGAATATTCTCATCTTTTAAAGAATTGGGTATAGTATTATTTAAAAGAAGTAAAGCCTTTAACCTTTTTAGGTATTTGTTCATGTCTTATGTGAATCTGGTTTTAAAACTATT
Organism: Tetragnatha montana; assembly: GCA_963680715.1. Taxonomy (NCBI): domain Eukaryota; kingdom Metazoa; phylum Arthropoda; class Arachnida; order Araneae; family Tetragnathidae; genus Tetragnatha; species Tetragnatha montana. The sequence goes on from OY796683.1 coordinate 22,935,161, forward strand.
GGACACTCTCGTTACAGAGTAAAGCATTTAGGAAGAGGCAAGGTATTTTTTCCATCAACGTCCAACCACGGCTTACTAGATACTTATACAGGCTAGCCGAGTTTTAAACAATGAAAACCATTTGACAACTTTTCCCGCTTGGAGCGCTACAAGACCTACCTATATCACCCACCGCCTTCAACTTCAACTCTGTGGATATGCTTTGCCAGTTGGTCCAGTATTGCCATCTGGATTTGCAATGATTTCCGTACTCGGCTAGCCAGTATAAGTATCTAGTAAGCCGTGGTCCAACATATAATTCTAAAATAAACCCCTAAATCTTTGGGAAAGTATTTATCTTTAACTAGGTAAAATCCCAAACCATTTAATCTCAAAAACGCCCCCAATTTTTCTAAAACACACTTATATTCACAGTCTTTTCAAATTATGATTATTTTATAAGCATATTTTGTGTGTTATTATCTACTTTCTGTGATTTTACGTTATTCTCGTAATGCAAATGAAAATAGTTTTTTTCTGTAAGGCACTTTTCCGTTACCCCTCCCGTTAAAAATCTCCAACTTTTTTTTCTTAGACCATAAAGTTATAGAAATACCCCCGAAAAAATCGCAAATCAAATAACATACAGTCATATCAATGACAACAATAAACATTTTACGGTATAAAATTTTTCACAATTTCAACGGGATATACAACTAAATTTACTCAATAACATAAATTCCCCCTTCAACACAAAACCAAACCCACCTCAACACCTTGAAAAACGGCGAGAAGGGTCGGGGCGAGCTAATGCTAATGCGATCCGGGGCTTCTTTGTGCCGGGGTAATTGGAGGGCCCAATCGAGACAAAGGATGTCATCGGGCGCAAGTGGCCGTGCGGAGGGCGACAAATCGGATAAAGCGGTCGTTTTCGCCCTCATTTGCCATTCATTCCGGCCCTTTGACTTCGTTAACGGGCCCGCTCGGACCTTCCCGGGGGAGGCGGCTGCCTGCCGCAGGGTTGCCGACGCCGGATCGTAAAAAAGACCCCGCCAACTTCCCTCGGCGGACGGGAAGGGTAACGCGCATGGGTATGATTCAATGTTTTTCTTGTTTTGTGGGTATGAATGTTAAAAATTTTGGTATCTTTCATATTCTTTTAATTCCGTTGTAGATGAATTCCGTTGTAGTGAACCGTCATTAAGATGTGAATTCCTGCGTTCGAAATTGGCGGTGATCCTTTGGTCTGAGACCACTGAAAAACGGCTAGGATCACTACGGAAAAACTACCCCGCACTCCAATTCTAGAAACTAATTAGAAGTTTTTGTCAATTAATTCAATATTAACTTTTAATCGAGAAAAGTACTTTTTAAATAAGATATTTTCAAACTTATTTGTTTATTTACTTAGTTTGTTGTTTAGCTTAGTTTATAAAATTAATTATTGGTATTCACTTTAAGTGTAATAGTTACTTAAAAAAATGAAACCTGTCCATTTTGAATTGGTGGACCAGTCGTTTTGGTTGAGGACCAGTAAGATTGGTCCGCAGTACCAGTAAGTTTTTTCTCCCTATTTCTAACGCTGGTGAATTCAAGGGGGCAACAAGCTCATCAGAGCATGTTGCCCCCTTGTCGCCCCTTTATACTGTCGCTATAAAACTATAAAATTTACTAATTATGTTCGAAATCTTGATGCTTTAGAAAAGTGTTTCCCAATTCGTGGTCCGTGAAATAGTTGAAAGTGGTGTGCAAAAAAGTGAGGTGCTTTATGAAACTTTTAAAAAAATTAGAGGTTACCTAGAGAAATTAGGATATCCATTCGAGAAGTATAAATAAATATTAATAAAAAGCACCTAAGTTAAAAATGCTGAAGAGCAAAGAGAGGTTCAGAAGCAAAGAGATGCTGAAGAGCAGAGAGATATGCTCAGGAGTAAGGTGGTGCTTAAGAGCAAAAGGATGTCGAAGAGTAAAATGGGGCTGAAGAGAAAAAATATATTCTAGATTGTAGTGAAAAACTCAGGAGAAGAGAGATGCTGGAATGTAAAAGAATGTTGAAAGCAGTGAGGTAATAAGCAATAAGCACAGAAACGCAGGGTGGCTCGATAATAATGATACTTAACCCTTACAATCCTAGACCGTCCGAGATTGCCATTGAATCTTATTGGAAATTTGAGACAGCTAGGTCTGAAAGGATTAAGACTAAAAGGTCTGGTAATTTCTTTGATTCAAGAACCACTGCAGAAAAATATGCAAATATTCATAGAAAACGCAATTAAAAAATTTAAATTGTAAATTTGAGCAAAGAAAATGTGATAACGAGCTATTTTTAAAAGATTAGCCACCTAAATTTTAGCTGGTTATTTGTTTTTGGTATTTATTTTCACTTTTGTTGATTTATGTTATTATAAGTCCACTTCAAAGAGAATTCTAGGTTCTTGTTAGTAGGTAGATATTGAAATTTTTATTTGATATTTCATTTCAAAACAGTAAAATTGAACTCACAATAATTAAAACACAACATAAAGACGACTTTTGTATTTATTTTCAAACCTGAATTAAAAACAAATAAATTGTATTAAATGAAATCTATTTCACCTCGTCTGTACATTTTTTGTGGTAAGAATCTTCCCAGTTTTCTATTATAATGCTGCAGCAGAAATATTTTTACTTACACGATGAATGAATGCCTACTATTTATGTAAGAAACATGAACAAATTATGTTATTCACTTATAGGAATGTTCTCTCAATAAGAGGCTCCATGGAAATAGAGCTCAGAGTAAATAAGTTATTCCTTTATTCTATGTAGAGATAGATATTTTGCTTTGATAAGAGTATAAACGGAGATAGACAGATACTAGAGTCTGAAATTCCTCTTAGTAAGGAAAGAAAATAATGTTTTCTGACATATTTATGTTTATTAATGATAGTTCACTAAAGAGCCGTTGGATAAGTTTCTTAGACGATACAGAAGTAGTTTTCTATGAATGTATCATCAATTTATCACACTAATGGTTGTACAACAGAATTCTAGACAGTTTGCATATCCATTTTTGTTAGAAGGAGCCAGAAAGAAAGAATAAACTTACACAAAGTATACCCTTGTTGAGATTTAAATTAAACCTTAAAACCTATTACCATAAACATAACAAACCTAAGTGATCATCATCTGTGACCATCGTTGAAAATTTTATGGAAGAAGAAGACAAAGCGACTCCCCATAGTCAGCATATGTCTCTGCTATACTCAACTACTCAACTACTCAACCTATTACCAATATTGATTGAAAAGTTTCGTTGTTCGCCTTCTGCGAAATAAATAGAAAATTTTTATCACAGACATACCTTTTGAGATAATTTGAATCGAAGCGTACTACAAACACTAGATAGGATATCATTGATTTCGACATAAAAAAGTAAAAAAAAATTGAAAACCAACTGGTAAATGATTTTTAAACACAAAATTTGGGAACTAAGAATGCTGAAAAATACTTAACAAATTAAAAACAAGAAAATAATTAGAAATATAACAAAGGTATTCTAGTAGGAAGAACACATTGCAAATGGGTGAAACACAATAATGAAGACTTCTAAATCAAAAGCATTGTGATTGTGTTTTGATTATGTTGTGAATGTGTTGTGTGAGAAAACGATATCGTTAAAAAAATGTGGTATTAAAAATTTTTAGTCTGAAAATGGGTCTATATAATGTTTATATACAAATTGAAGAACACTTTCAGATTCTAAACACTCCACTATATTTAAAACATATTTCTAACACATGTTCAAAACACTATGACAACACAATAATGTGTTAAAGTCTAACACAACTGAAGTGTTGCTAATTTAAGGATAAAAGTGTTACTAAATATGTTTATTTTTGTGAGGAGCGTTTGTAGTGAAGGATTAGGGATGTATGTATGCCTTTAGATTATTTTAAACTTCTTTGATCAGGATTATAGATTTTTTCAGTTTTTAAAAGCATTTTACCCTGATCTTCCCTATTTAAAAATGCTCTATTTCATATCCGCTCTAAACAAGCCTAGTTCTCATAACCTGATACCTAAATTGGAAAATTTATGAAATTCAGCAGATAAATAGTGTATTAAAAGACACAAAGAATCTTCAAAGCAAATAAAGAGAGTTGGCACCCCCTCTTTTATGTTCCAACTTTAGGTGCTTAAATAGGAGTATTTATGGTTCACTTTGGTACGATCGGTCAATCAACCTAAAATCCGGGAGTGAGAACCACATGAGAACTAGACAGTTACCAGAACATACTAACTTTATATAAAACTTGGCGACGCCAGAATGGCGCTCACCACGCCAAAGCCCACCCCTCTCCCCCTCACGATCTCCCCAGTGAGTCCAAGGGGATGCGAATCTCCTGCAGTCTGTAATTACCGAGCGGTGAGTTATTTTATTAGATAGCGACATCGCCCTAATAGAGTGTGAATTGGCCTTCTACGGGGGGAGCTGGGGGTGGATAACGACGTTTCGAACGAGGGAATAGGATAACAATGCGCCCGCTAATTGTTTCCGAAGCCATTCCGCCAGGGGTCTCCCTCCCTCACCCCCTGGTGAAGGGGGTGCTTCTGGGGATACAGTTTGAGGTCTATGTACACTTTGGGTTATGGAGAACCACTTCAGAGGGCTGATAAATCAATGGTTGTGGGGGGTTGAGAAGAGTATTCTGTTAACGCAGAGGTGGCGGGTAAATATTTGAACAGGGTTGTTGAATGGGTGAATAACTTTTTTGTTGGGAGGGTTTGTGGTCATTGGTGAATCCTGAGATTGGGTATTTTTTTTTGGAGTTGAAGGGTTTGGTAGGAAGAGCAGGGTTGAGAAGTTTGTGGTGGTTGGATATCTGTTTGTGCGTAGTCGGAGAAAAACAGGTTCGTCTTAGTGAAGTAGTTCTGTAGAGTATATTGCTGTAAAAAAAAGGCTGAGATACACTGCTGTAGCACAAAAGTGATGAGTCAAGAGTTGTAGATACATTTATATATTAACTGTGATCATCGTAGTTGTAAGAGAAAGTTATCCATAAGAGGAACTAAACTATCTCCCCAAATATGTTATCCTTTTCCACGTTGATAGCGAACAAAATATTCGCAGTCTAAAGTATTCGTATAAAATTTGGGAAATTTTTTTCTATTTGAAGATCACTACTAAAATTATTTTAAACAGGCAACAATTCAAAATATGAAATAAACCTGAATATAGAGCATTTTCAATCACATGACTCTGCCTAACAACGGCCTTAGCAACGTTGTTTTATTCCTCCAGTGACATCATGTGCGAATGCTGCTATTGGATACTTCTATGTCCCGCCCCTAACAACAGCCTTAGCAACGTTGATTTTGTCCTCCAAGTGACGTCATGTGCGAATGCTCTATTACTTATTTATACAGGGTGTTTCAAAAGTCCGTTTCCGGGCTTTTAGGGTGAGCGCGCACGGGCGACTTTTGTCACGGTGACAAAGACAAAAACAACGTTGCTAAGGGGCGGGACATAGAAGCATCCAATAGAAGCATTCGCACATGACATCACTGGAGGATAAAAACAACGTTGCTAAGGCCGTTGTTAGGTAAAGTCATGTGATTGAAAATGCTCTATTGTTTTCTTGTGATATTTTTGATACTAGTAATCCTGGTCGCCGTGACTTTAGTCACTCGTGCGCGCCCAGCCTTATTTAGAAACAACGTCTCCTAGGGTCATGGAAGTAAGGTCTACCCCTAGATTAGTGACCATGGAGAATCCATTGAGACGACTTACATCCAAATTTACAAATTCGCAAGTTTTTCCAGTGTTATCATGTAGTTTTGAGTGTTTAAGTTAAATAAAGACCAATTTTAATGAAAAAAAATGAATGAAACTTGCAAAGTTCCGAACGTTTTATTTTTTGAGGCCTATAAAAGTGCTATTTTTACATGCTAATATCTCCTTGAATATTCTTCTCGATTGTAATAAGTCACAGCAACATAAATTCAGCACTCCTGAAAATAATTCAAAGCATAATGTAGTTAATAAAAAGTTTTAATAGGATATTTTACACATATGTATGTATTGAATAGGATGGATGAAACAAAAATATTATTTTCAAACACTTTTGAATATTATAAAAAATAAATTGTCTATTATATTTAAAGGTAGCCCCTGTGTATAGTTTCATTAAAACCATCAGATAAAAAGATTGAAGTACTCAGTGTTTGATAATAAATTTGATAATTGTAAATTTCTAAAGTATAATAAAATAATATTTCATAGAATTTTTCTTTTTTTTATATGAAGTTTAAGGTTCAGTGAAATTAAGTTTAATAGTAATTGTCATTTAATTATTGAAATGGTAAGTTTATAATTAATTTTCATTTATTATGGTCGATATATTTGCTTAAAATATAATTTCTTATACACTCTTTCAAACACCGTGAACCCCGGAGTACCCTTGTAAACTTAAAGAGATGCGATTCTTTTAATTTTGATATTTCTACTTTTTACTCAAGTACAAGTTATAAAAAATACCTAATGGAAATATATTTCCCCAATCCTTGTTTCTCTAATTTAAAGTGTTGAGTATTATAACCTATTGTAGTTCCGAGGTCATCAAATACTGTATAATTTACACTAAAACATTATATTCCAAATTTATAACCGTAATAAAGATAATCAGAGTTCGTTAGTGTAATCCTACATGGTAAATGCAAATCCATGCTGTCATCCCAAAACACAAGGGTCCTAATTAAGACAGATTGTGTGCAACCATTGTGACATCATTATCGCGTTATAGTCGAGTATAACCGAATCATGGCAGTGTGTAATACATCATGTCCTCATTATCATTTCATGCCCTGAATGTAATAGTACCAGCATAATCACACCATGTTGTATAGGTTCTATCTAATGGATGACACGAGAGTCAATTTATTCTGTTAATGAGAATAATACAATGGAAGAGAAAACAAAAGGATAGCTGTAGTATGTAGGAATTTTGATGTGGAAAAGGGTTTTGTTTACATTTTATACCACTTCCTTGTCTGACCAAAACGCTAAAGAAGGAAAATGAATGGAAAATTTCTAGCTTGACCCAGTTCACTAAATAATACACACTAAAAAAACGGTTGATTTTTTTATCAGAAAATTGTCAACTTTGATGCCAGAAAATCCCTGTAATTTGTGCACAGACCTTCTCTGTATACAATAACAGCATACAATATATTTACCGAAAGAATTTCTCAGATCAATTAATTTTGTAAGATTAAATGTAGCTGAATCAGTTAGTTTCAAGTTACTACTGCCAAGAATTTATAAAAAATAATTTCTATGGTTGTAAACAAAAACTTTCAGGATTTTCGAAATTTAAAAAGAAAATTTAAGTTTATGCCAATACTGGGAATCAAACCAGGGTCTACCAAGTGGTAGTCGAGTACGCTAAATCATGACACCATCTGATAACTGGAGATGTTAAAATTTAAAATAAAGTAATACGCAAAATTTTGGGTATGAATTTCTTGGGGTTTTGGAAAGCTTTCGGCGAATACGTGCGAATGGTTATTGCCATCAACATGTACTACCGAAATTTTGTCCGAGGTGCCTTTAATGTCAATATTTCATTTATTTTAAAATGAAGGGGCATGGTAAAAATTTTAAAATATTTATCAGCAAAGAAAAACGATTACTCACAGTAAACATTGTTTAATAGAAAAAAAGACCACAAACATGCTTCATAAGGAAAAGGTTTTTCCCCACAACATTAAATTTAATACTTAGAAATGAATGAATTAGAAATAGGCTTTAAATTATACTTTTTTTATGAAAAGGATATGAATCCAAACAATTATATCTTTCCTTTGTCCTAAATTATGCATAAATAATGTGAAACTTTAAATTTTTTATAGGTAAGGAATAATTTTTTAACTGGCATGTATATAATAGCACATTTTAAGCCAAAAGTCTTTCACAAAGAAAAGAGAGGTATATTATCATTAATGTGTACGCTTTAGCCAAAAAAAACCTTTATCCTTTTAATATGTTTATAAGTATTATGTTTGTTATTTAGCAGTTTTATCAAAATTCATTTATAATGATTACGAGTTTTTAGTTCAAAGTGTAAAGTAATGTTAAAAGGTATCGTGTAACAGGTTTACCTATGTAAAGACTTCAGTCTAAATTATCTTTTAACTCCAAAAAGTGTTCATTTTTCTGAGTGAACCTAATAACAGTAGCCATTAAAAAATTCTTTTTAATTACTTAATGCCATACTTAAAGATAGAATTAATGCTCAAAATTCCAAAGTGGGTTCTTCAAAATCTAATTTTTAAAATATAATGTGGGAAGAAATATTAAATTATTAATTGATTAATTAATTTTCTAAATGAAAAAGATATACCATTTAGGAAATTACTTAGATGAGGAAAAACCCTTAATACCATGGTCCTGGTTATGTAAGAGCACTTTCTGGTTTAATTTTAATACCAAGTCCCCAAAGACCATTTTTCTCTTCTTTTAAATTAAGGAAAACTAGACTTTATGCTTAAATGGCTCGGGAAAGTGCCCGAGAAAAAACTTGATTGATTAAATATATTATGAGGTTCCATTAACATTCATTACAATCCAAGCAAAGGCCCAGAAATTGAATTAAGAATTACATCAAAAACTGTCTAACTTTTTCCTACGGCTTTAAAGAATTACAGAGAGCGCGCCTGCAAATGAGAGAAAAAAAGCGTACTTTTTCAAAGCGCAGAGTGTGAAAAAAAAGGAATTTTTAAACTCCCCATTCAATGCAATTAGGCTCTAGCAGCTTGACGAAGAGTGAGGACCGTGTTTTAGAAAAAGCTGTCGTCGCGTCCAGTGTCGCTTCTAATCATGCTGCCTAATCCCGCATTGTCTGCATTAAGGCACATCAGACAACTTTTCACCCAGCTAATAAAGAATTTAGACACCCGCTGAGAACAATTCGGGAAAAAACAGCGCAGGCGATAAAAAAAAGGGGCGGAAACATGATAAAACAGCGCCATAACCGTAACTAGATAAAAAGCTTTGCTGTCGAGTTGCCGCTGACAAGGAGAGACGCCCAAAAAAGCGTAGCCAAAATGCGCGAAGAAATGCTGGAAAAAACTCGCTAAAAACGGTTCGCGCTTCATTTCATTAATCTCGCGCGTGCAGTGTTAAAAGTAGGGGAAAATAATGCATAGAGGAGATGAGTTGAGGAGTAAAAATGAAAAGGTTTTGAGATGAAGGATGGGTTCTCCCCCCACCTCTATCGTTTGTTTGTTCGTGTTGTAATTTTCGCGCTGAAATTTGCAGTGACAAGAACGAAATTTATCGAAGTGATCGTCCGGGAGAAGATTATGAATTACTGGAAAAGTGGGTGGCAACGTTTTGGGAAGTTTTTTTTATTTAATCATGTTTGGGGACAAAAAAGAATGAACAGAGGATCAATAGAGTTTTTAAAGTAAAAATTTTAGAAGAAAACACTTGTTTTTTTACTCTTTTGGAAAAGCGTTTTTTTTTTCAGACCATCAAATTGTCAGTTAAATTTTTCATGTACAGCTAATGTAATAATCAAAAAGCTAGATTTTAATATTTTAAATACACAAATGAATGGCATTTTGAGAACTTAAGTGAAAATGCTTCAAAAAGGTGTCATTTTTTTGTTTCATAGAAATGTAACATAACTTTTACTTCACAATCTTCTAAAACAGTTTTTTATAAATAATATTTCAGTTTTTAAATTTATTTAGGCTTACACAGTAACACCATGTTCTCAGATTGCTATAATTAATAACATGCCCCTAGTTTGTGAATGAAAATTCATTTAAAATAAAAAGCGGTTTACATTAAACGCCAAATGTTTATTTCACTATTAATTATCAAAATGCTTTAGTTCTAAAAGAATCATTACCAAGGGATAAATATTTGAACTGTTATTAATGCATCTCAAATTTAAAAACTAATACATAGGTACAACAATAGAGCATTTTCAATCACATGACTTGGCCTAACAACGGCCTTAGCAACGTTGTTTTTTTCCTCCAGTGACATCATGTGCGAATGCTCCTATTGGATGGTTCTAGTTCCCGCCCCTAACAACAGCCTTAGCAACGTTGTTTTTGTCCTCCAAGTGACGTCATGTGCGAATGCTCTATTAGATTCATTCAACTTCGAGTTGATTTTGTTTTGAATTTAAAAAGTAAATGACTCATGAATATAAATTTAAATGGCATTCTGGAAAATACAAATTACGCTTTTGATCTGCAATAAGTTATAGATTAAATTGATTGAATATCTTCTAAAAGCTGTTTCTCATCCACTTCCATTAGGAATGAATTCAAAAATACTAATTTATGAAAAAAATCAAGTTAATTCAAAACAATGTTACAAATGCTTTAAAGTGATTTTTCATCAAAGCAGTTTTCAATTTAGAAATTTGAATTCATTTCCTTAAAATGGAAGAAGGAAAACTTCCAGCTCTGACAGCTTTTCTACATTTGCATATTGCGATTCCAGCTTCGCAAATCTGATGATAGGAAGGTAAAGCTTCTAAAACAAATACAACATTTCATCAGAGCGTAAATTTGATAGCCTAGCACATACTCCTCAAGAATCTATCCCTCCTAACACCTGTAAACACATCGACAGAACGCCGTTATAGTCGGTTATCAGAATATCAAAACAGCATATTGCCAATTACCGTACTCGAAAGAGGACGTTTTTTAGTTTTGGTCCTGCTTTTTAAAGAGGCACCTGAAGAACGTTATCGGAAGTAATTTGCAAGAGTGTGGGGGTGTCATAGGACACAAAAGATACCCCTCCCCCCAACTGGCTCGGAGGCACATTATTAAACTTTCATATTTTCTGTTTACGTTTGGGTTCGAAGATACGTTTGGGTTTTATACACGCTCTCCTCTCGAAATTCGATCGGCAAAAGGTGAAAATTGGAAAGTTCTCTGTGATTGCATAATGGCCAAAAACAATTTTCTCCCCAGTTCTCGAAAAAGGGAGCGCTGTATAAATCGAAAGAATCAGGATTCCTAAGTTGGGGAAAGTGCAAATAAGGTTATTAACGATCTTGCTATATTATAGAACAGCTTTCCTCTTGATTTTGCCTGAGTATGCATGGGTTATTACCATAATTCGGATCGTTGTTGTTTATTTTTCGTTTGATATTACTCCATTTCATTATTACTATTATTACCGTCGATGCGAGACTGAGTTTTTCCGTGAGAATTAGATGAACAGTTTTTGAATAGATTGGAAGGAGAGGATTTAGAGTTCGAAAAAAAAATCGTTATGGAGGAAATTCGAAAACGGGAGAAGCGATTCTGGAAATTTTTGCTTCGCTTTATTTGTTTTTCCCGTTTCTATTACCCGAAATATATGCGGCGAGAAAGGCGATTTTCAGTTTTAATGTTTTGTTCGAATCGTATTTGGAAGATTGTAAAAACCTTACTTGCGAAAGCAGCATAAAGAAATCCACTTACATACATAAGCCTATTTTGTAGGGCGAAAGCCTGGAAGTCTGGTAATTATATTCAGTACCTCCCGAGTTTTTCAAATTATTTTTTTATAAATGTTATGAGCATAGCATATAATTTTCACTTCACTTTCCATTTGCGCTTAGACTTGGAAGATCCCCTGGATTTTTTAAGTTGTCAAACACCGTTTTATTGGTTTAGGTTTTGCAAAAAGAGTGAATCAGGGCTTTTTGACTTGAAAGCTCATTTATTCTGATGGTATGTTTAATGCATAAAAATTGCTGGAACTTACTTGTTAACTATCCATGTTTTATTAATTTCCTTGTTGGAAAAACATCTTACGCATAACTTGGGTATTTTCTTTTCATGAGGAAGAAAAACCTCTCGTTTTTAGAGATTATTTTCAGCTCTTTGAAATTCCTTAAAAATCGAGTTAAGGCTACTTTGATTTCTCGTTTTTAGTTTCACATTAATTTTCAAACTTGAAATACTATTTGAAGAGTTTTTGAGAGTGAAGATTTTTTTCTCTGTCTTTGGACGCTTAGACCAACATTTTCCCCTCAAGTTTTCCAAAGTGAAGTGATTAGATAGGTTTTAGAACTTAGTTTTGATTTGTCAACAAGTTATAAAGTAAATTAAATTATTTTTTCTATGAAATAATAATAAAAAATACAAATATTAAAAGGGAAAAAGTACTTTAAGTTAGATGATATCAGAATTTTATACAAAACATAAGAAATACAACTACCTAATTTTGGCTGATAAGAAAAGAATGGTTTTGGCCCTAAGTATTGAAAGACAACTGAAAAAAATTAAGCTGTTAAAAAGAACCTTATTTTTATATAGAAATGATAGTATAGTATTGAAAAAAAAAACCCCATACAATAAAAAAAAGTTTATTTTAAAATATGTATTTTCTTACAGTTTTCCTTTTGAGAAAAAGAAAAAATAGAGGAAGGTTGATAAACTTAAAAATACAAGCAAAAATTAGAAATAAGTTTTGCTATATTTTATTAAGTAGCACTATTTTTTACCTAGTTTTAAACTAAATTAAAAACCTTGAAACTATGTTATCATTTCATAAAAAGAAATTTCACACATTTTGGTTAAATAAGTTCAATGATAATTTTCAAATCTATTTTTATAGTTTTAGGTCCCAATACATGAAATGCTTAGAACTTAATAAGAACAAGAAAAACTCAACATAACAAGCTACTAAGAACAATTTGAAGGACATACAATATACGTTTATAGATATCTTGTTGCAAATAATAAATTATAGCAATATTTCAATATTTTACTCTTTACCCGAAAAAGCAAATTTTATAAATATAAATACTTTAACATTTCTAGAGTTATTAAAATATGGGAAATCCTATTTACATTAAGACTTGACAGACACATGAACAACTCGTTAAATTATAGTATACTTTTCAATTCAACTATCTTATTAAAATATTAAACTTTTCTGTTTAAGAGAAACTAGAATTAAAATTCCAGTTTCTCAAACCATTCAACTCAAAAGCCAGATCGAGCTTTATTGAACCTACAATTCCTTTTTCTTTTTCCTACTCAAACTCAGTATCATATCAATATACTGGTTCTTTTCAACGCACCCTACGCAATGACCCTCCAAATCTTCCAAAATGTCTTTAAGGTCTCTGGTACGAAATTTCTGCAAGTTTTCGAGCGAAGCATCCAACTTTCTTTTGTAGCGAAGCTCACATATTTATTCGTCTTTCTTGCTCAATCTGGAACACACTTTTTCAGCTGGCAACCCCCAACTCATAGGCTTCGATATTTCAGGCAAGATTCGTGTAGCTGATTCTTCTAAGCCACCAGTGTAGTAGCAGAATCGCCTTTCAACGCTTTCGCTTTTTCTGCAGAATTCGGAGAATTTCTCCTCGATTACTGATGGTTGACTCAGTTCTTCGCTTGATAAAGTTTCGCTGAAACTTTGCAAGAAGTTTTTGCACACTTCACAATGCTCAGTTGGGATGTTTTGCACGTTTGCATGCGCCAAAGTAAGTTGAGATACTACTAATGCGAAGATAAGCATAATTTTTCCTCTGAATTCGCTGCTTTTCAAGAGTAAACAAAAGAACGTAAAATTGATCGTTTGAAATGCTTTCATTTATGTCATAGTTTCCCATCTTTCCGTTCTCTATTCCATTATGTCTAATTACCAGTATTGTTTAATTTTTTTGTTTACAGCACGTGAAAAAGTAATAAAATCTTAGCGCTTAGAGTTGTTTAAAACCAACTTTCTGAAATAAATTAAAATTAAATTTTCAAAAAGGTAGTTTGTTGAGTTATGGGGTCGTCAAATAAATTATTAGTTATTAGTAGGTGAGCTTTAAGATTAAAATATTTTCTTAGCAAGAACTAGAATTAAAAATTTGTTACTATGAAATTTAAATATATAGGTAAAACGAATTATTGTAAGTAAAAATGTTTAAATTCACACACGTTTACGGGAGTACCTTACATTTAAAATATAAGTATTTTTTAAGGATCATTTGAAATAAATTTCTTTGAAAACACTCATGCAGTTAAATTTTCCATAATACATGAATACACTTCTTAATGCTGCTTTATGAAAGCATATTATTTTTAAGCCATAAAAGTAGAGAAAATATAAAATGAAAAAAAAAAAAAAAACTGGTTTGAATTCTTTAACAAGATGAACTGTTTGAAACATTAGGACACCTTACACTTTCTTTTGTAACATTTTATTGAAAAACGCCTTTTGCTATTTTTTAAGCCATAAATAGAAACAAGATGAAGTCAAAGAAAAATTAATTTAAGTTCTTAAAAAAGATGAAGTACCTACTTATAACAACAAAACACGGTACACGGTTCTTATAACATTTTACTAAAAAACGTCTTTTATACTAATAACGAATTTCCATAGAACTTTTACATAGAATTAAATCCCTTAACCTGTTCTCTTTCAGAACCCCCTTTACAACTTCAAAAACGAAATCCCTCTCTTCCTAATCAATCCAAATGCTAACACATTCCCAAAGTGTTTAAGAAAATCAAAGGCAATTCCTCGATAGAACAAACCCAGCTTTTAATTCTTCCAAACAAACGGATCTGCTTTTTTCTCTCCTAGCGAAAGAATTTAAATCATCGGCATCATCCAATTAACCCTTTTGGAAAACGGCCTTTGATTAAATTTCCATTTCATCCGGGTATTTGCATATGCTAATGACCCCTCCGCTCCGCCTCTGCGTATCGGTTGCCAGATGTTTAAAGGCGAATTATAATTTCAATTTAGTATTAATTTGAGCGTTGCCAGGTTCCCTCTGCAAAATCGCGTCTCGGGATGGATGGTGGCTGCGGCGGAAATCGAATTAGCCGGCAGCGAAGGAACGCTATCAACGAAACCGAGTGTCATTGCTGCGTGCTGCAGGAGAAAAGGAATCGCATTATTATTATCATTATCATCATCATCTTCATCGCCGACGTCTTCCTCGTCGTCTGTGTTGTTGTTATTATTATTTTAGCCCTCCATCTCGTTAAGGGCAGTTCCTCAAAATGAATTTTTGAGTGCGGCGAGATGGTCGAGAATTGGGGCATTAATCTTTGGTGATGCGAGAAAGGTGGTCGTCTTTTGGGATTTCCTCAAGTGATGCATGGTCAGGGGGTTGGTTAGGGGGTTGTTTCGGAGTTCAAGTAGGGATATCGGAGGATGATCAGTTCCTTGGATGTCATTGAAAATTTTTTGTGAGGGATTCCTAATTATTTCCATCTGGAGAAGAGACAAGTGTGGGCCAAAAGTGTGAATTTATCATTTTTCTTTTATACATGATTGCTTTAATTAGATAATTAGGCTGAATCTCTCCGATTAACGCGCATTCTATATAATGTCAAGCAATGAGTTAACTAAACCAGATTTAAAATTAGTAATGGGTGGTATTCAAAAGGGATACCGGGTATGGCTAGGGGGAGGGGTGTGGTATTTATATTCAATATCAGACTGAGTGGTGGTAAGCAGAATTCAACTTTTTGGGAACCTTAAAGTCTTAAGAGCAGAATTCAAGAAAAATCTAAATAAACAAAGAAGATAAGATGTCGCTTTGAAGGTACTCTACACAACAGCATAGCTTTTAAAAGGACGAGGTGTGAAAATCATTCATGTTTGGGAAAATAACTAAGTTGACTAGATGGGCCGAAGTCAAGCCAACCCAACAAAATGGAAGAGAATATCTACCCAATCAAAGAACAGGGATTCATTTCAATTTGGCTACGCAATTAAACTACTTTTGTCACTGCTTGATATTATGGTATTAAGGCTGTTGTTTTTCGGTGTTTGATAAAGTAAAGTATATCGCAGTTTGTGAATCATCATCAGGATCTTTATCTACATATGTTATGTGGATTTTTCATCAGGATCTTAATCTACTTATGATATGTGGATTTTTTCTGACAGTAAAATCATTCATGGCATGCAATTGTATTGGATTGTGGATTTTGAGGAATAAATAAAAAATAGAAGTCAAAGGGATCTTCATCACTAGATAGAATGCAGAAGATAAGATTTGTGAAAAACACTCTGATAACTGAAGTGAAGAACAGGTTATATTTTTATGGAAAAGATAAGGCTTTGGGATTTGGCAGATCAAGACCAGCCATTTCAACCGTAAAGGTTTATGGGGATGTATGAAATAATTTCTTAGGCTGGGCGCGCACGAGTGACTAAAGTCACGGCGACCAGGATTACTAGTATCAAAAATATCACTAGAAAACAATAGAGCATTTTCAATCACATGACTTTACCTAACAACGGCCTTAGCAACGTTGTTTTTATCCTCCAGTGATGTCATGTGCGAATGCTTCTATTGGATGCTTCTATTTCCCGCCCCTAACAACAGCCTTAGCAACGTTGATTTTGTCTTTGTCACCGTGACAAAAGTCGCCCGTGCGCGCTCGCCCTTAAGGGGATAAATTTATTTGGTTTTATATTGCTTTAAGAGTTGTATTGAAGGTTGTGTCCCTAGGAGAGTATGGATGAAGCAAACTGAGTCGTCACTAGGGTTGAAGAATAGGACCTGTCGCACTTTGTGGCCGCCCCCTCTCCCTCCAAGACAAAAGAGGGAGCGAAAGGAACAAACGAACGTCCCGCGGCCGTCTCTTTCTCGCATTAAACGCAATAAATGCAAATTTCCAAAACTCATTTGCCATTGGACTTGCTCACTTCGCGCCGCCGAGGCATTTTGCCCAATCTAAATGATACCGCCACTCATTTGCCGGGCTTTATCGTATTTATTAATACCGGCGCTGGGGCCCGCCGCCGCAGCGCTTCTAACTGCATTAAAAGAGTTAGAGCCGGCCCAAATTGCATCTGCAAATTGTTCCGCGCCTTCGACGTCGCTGCCGGCCACAGCGGTGCGAGTCAAGGAGGCTGAGGTTTGTGCAACAGTTCTGGAGGGAGCGCTGTGTGGAATTGGAATGGAGGTTTTGTTAGGCGGTGGTATTGTGAGTGATTATGCGAATTCCTATTAGGAAGCTCTGAGTTAATCACGATAGAGAATGTGAAAAGAGAGTGGGAAAGGTTGTGGGAGAGAACTGGAGAGAATGTGGAAAGACAGCATGACGAAACGGGAGGAGAATATGAGAGAATAAAAGAGGAGATAGTGAAAAACTAGGAAAAAATGAGCGATTAAAATGAAATGAAATTTAAAAAATTACATTGGGTATGAGGTTAAGGTTGGAATCTGTATTATTTGGTGAATTTTGAAGAGATTAGGGGCGATCTATGATCACACAAATCCCCCCGATTCGAGGTTAATTAGAAGAATAACAGGATTGAGATAAATGAATAGAAAACAATAAAGTGAATATGAAAAAAGAATGTGAAAGATCGAAAGAAAATATGAGTGAAGAATGAGTAGAACATCAAAAGAATTTGTGAGAGCAAAAAGAAGAAAAAAGGCAAGATTAGCAAAGAAAATATGGCCAATATAGCGAAGTTAAAAGATAATAAACAATCGGGCAGGGCATGCCATTGGCATGAGCAACAATAAATAGCGTTTCGAAGGAAATTTTTACAGCAAGGCCAGTCACCACACGAAGAAGAGGAAGACCTAAGCTCCGATGGGTGGATGCTGTTGAGGAGTATTGTTTGACCCTCAAAACTAGAAATTGGAAGAGTTTGGACTTTAGAGGAGCTCTAGAAGCAGCTAGAGTCGTCTGGTTCAGAAGGCCTTGGCCCACTCAGCCCACTCTGGGCTGTAGAGCCACGGATGATGATGATGATGAAAATATACGAAACATCTCTTTTACTTTCTAAAACCGTTAATCTGATTTGGTTAAGATTGTTAGAAGGTAAAGGAATGTTTATGTGATTTTTTTTGCATGTTTTTGTATAACATGAACAGAACAAACATCCTTTAGGGATGCCTAAATTCACTCTCATGTTGTTATGAGGGGGGTGCACCCCCCTCATGTTGTTACAAATACTGAAACAGCATTACCTGCAAATTTTTAGGTTTCTAGGCCAATTTTTGACCTCCGCGACCCTTAAAAGTAGTTTTACCATGTTATAAAATATAGGAAAAATATCTTAATGTTTCATTGTTTTCAATTTAATAAGTCTGGACGCTGTCAATATTTAGTTAAAACCTATACAGGGTGTATCTGAAATGATGCGACAAACTTTGAGGGGTGATAGTACTCATCAAGACGAACAAGAATTGGTATAGAAAGGGGGTTGCAGATACGCCGTTAAAGAGCTAGGACCTAATGTAGTGCGAGTGCGTTTCAAAAGGCCGTTTTTAGAAGGCATGTGTGACGATACAAAACATAATAAAATGAAAAACATTATTGCGTGAGGTAGAGGAGTATCCGTACTACTTAAATCCTCTATGTGATAGAAATTGGACCACTTGCTAAACCGTGGGGTGAGTTTTAAAACGTGCAATATTCATCTTTTAGCCAAAGAATGGAGTTCCCTTACATTAGTGTAATGGTACTTTGAAAAATGATGATCGGGGAAGGAATTTTCAATGATCATACATTGATCATTGGAACTGTATGATCATTGAAAATTCCTTCCCCGATCATCATTTTTCTAAGTACCATTAAGGGAACTCCATTCTTTGACTAAAAGATGAATATTGCACGTTTTAAAACTCACCCCACGGTTTAGCAAGTGGTCCGATTTCTATCACATTGAGGATTTAAGTAGTACGGATACTCCTGTGCCTCATGAAATAATGTTTTTCATTTTATTATGTTTCGTTTCGTCACACGGGCCTTCTAAAAACGGCCTTTTGAAACGCACTCGCACTACATTAGGTCCTAGGTCTTTAACGGCGTATCTGCGACCCCCTTTCTATACCAATTCTTGTTCGTCTTGATGAGTACTATCACCCCTCAAAGTTTGTCGCATCATTTCAGATACACCCTGTATATCACCTTTGGGATATCATTGTCCCAAGATCCTACTGGAAAAACATTCAATAGCATTTACTGGGGGAAGTTCCCTGAGGGTTAAAAACGCACTCTCACCGGGAAAAGAGGAGGTTGAGTGTTTTACTTGAGTGTTTTATTGAATCTTTTTTCTACGGTACCAACCTCTATCATGATCCTATTAGTAAAAACGTAGTACGTTAAATTTTAACACATTTGTTTTGACCTCCCCCCACTTCAATTAACTGATTTCCTATATAAACCAATGCATATTATGTAGTGCTCTTTTAACGCTCATGGAACAACCCCCAGTAGGTGCCATTGAATGCTTTCCCAATAGGATCTCGGGACAATGGTATCCCTAAGTTGATATATAAGTTTAAACTCAATATTGATAGCGTTCATGCTTGTTAAATTAAAAACAGTGCAATGGCCTATA
This sequence comes from Tetragnatha montana, assembly GCA_963680715.1. NCBI lineage: Eukaryota > Metazoa > Arthropoda > Arachnida > Araneae > Tetragnathidae > Tetragnatha > Tetragnatha montana. The sequence continues at coordinate 22,954,470 of OY796683.1, forward strand.
GCACGTATATTTTAATTTTTCTAGGTCACCCTTAGTTTTTTTTTTATCCCCTTAGCACTTCACACACCACTTTTAATGATCATTATTCTCCACTTATGGTCCAAGGACCCCTGTTGGGAACCACTGTTTTAAAGAGTTGTTAAGAGACCTACCGAAATTTCAATGCATTTCACTTTTCTTTTGCATGATTAAAGTAATTTCCATCAATTTCCAACTTGAAATTTTGTCGGAATATTTATTTCAAAGGTAAAAATCAAAATTTTGTGTACAAGATAATTAAAAAATTATTTCGTAATTCTGAAATTTTCAAAAAGAAAATTAGTCATGATGTGCATAAATTAAAATAAAATAGAATTACTAGTAAATGATCTTAACTTCATGTGTTTAAGTTTCATAGGTTTATTTTTTGAGATTTAGATGTTAAAAAAGAAAACAACGTACAGTTTTTTAAGGAATTAAAAAAATGTTGCTAAAACCTGGAACTTTATATATAAAACAGTGATAATTCATTGTAAAATTAATAAAAAAGGGTGAAGGTTTTTTTATTTATATTTTTGCTGTTTTTAATAAACATACATTTTATAAACTTAAAAGGAGTTTTTGTTGAATCAAGGAATTTTTCTGGTAAACTTTTTTTATTCATTTACCTTTACCGCACTACCCATAATCAAAAGTAACATGAAAAGTTCCTTGATCCCCCATTACATATGTTAGGTACTTTCCTTAAATTTTTCAAAGAATTAATGATGATTTACCTACCTACTTCAATTTTTTATATGTAGTTCAGATTAGAGCTAAAATTTATTTTCAATTTAAAAAAAAACTTTGATTAAATATATCCTAAATGGCAAGTGTTCAAATAACACTGCGAGAAGAATAATTAAGCCTTTTTATTAACTGAACATGGCTATGGAAATATAAGTTAAGAACTTTAATGAACTAAAGTTTTAAGTATGATGTTAAGTAACGAGTATCATGAAAGCTTCATCGAGTTCCCTTTTGACATAAATTTTGATATTTTATCACTAAGTCTTATGCCAACAAAAATATGCCTTCTAAAACTTAACCGTATTTTCACTTGGATGATTTTATTAATATTGGGTGAATGTATAAACTTCCAAAAAGCATTAAGTCGAGACAATTCAAGATTATGTAGCTAATTTTATGAAATCCCCTAAAATATTTCAAAACACCTTCACAACTCAGTAAACCTTCAATGAGTTATAAAATCCCCCTTCCTAAAAATCATGGTATAAAATTCTCTAATAAAATCCCTAAGGAAACCTTCTTAATGAAATGAAACTTCTAATCTAAATTTCTACTGCTTATGTTCTGCTTCATAAACACCCTCTGTAATATTGGAAAATTTCAAGGTAAGTTAAGATCAAGTAGTAATCTACAAAGTTATCTAGAACTTTAATGCATTTTTCCGCATGGAAAGAAACTGCCTGAAGAATTACAAACCTCAAACATTTTAACAGTTTAAAATTACATCAAACTATTTTATCCTCCTGATGCAGATAAAATTTAGGGTGCTTTAGAATTTCCAATGTTGGTTCAATGAACTTGAGGAGGATTGAATTAGGAAAGAGAGTTTAAGAAGAGGGTTGATTAAATCCCTTCTGAAATGAGTTTAGAAGACCATTAAAACTGTGTTTGAACTTTGAAGGTGGATACTCTATGGAATTACTCTCCCGTAAGCACTTTTAATCATTTAATAAAACTAAATCCATTTTTATTTAAAAGAAATTTTTTAACTAGATAAAAACAAAAACCACTTATACTCTTAAGTTTTATTTTATTGTGAGGATTTTAAAAGTTAGCTATAAAAAGTATGTAAAAATAGTTCTTAAATTTTATACATTTTTTTAAACCAAAATTTAAATTTTGAAATTTTAAGGCGTTTAATTGGTTGAAAGTTAAAGTTTCGTTCTTCCTGTGTGTGAGAGAATGTTTTCCAAAATGCACTATCAAAGTATTTTCTTTCTTACAATTAGTTCTGTTCACTCTTTTATTAAAAGGCCCCCCTATGAAAGTTTTTAAAAGTTCACAAAGAAACTTTTTAAAGTTTAGTACTAACTTATGGTTGTAATATCATATTCTAAACATAGGGTAGAAGCACCAGTTACAGACAGGGTACCCAGTTACAGACAGTCTTGCTTTTAAATTTAAATAATAAGCCTTCTAGTGGTGCTAGCGATCAAATTTTTGTTTCAGCCTCAAGGGATAAAGGTTTTACTCATGATCATGCAGAAAAAGTTCATAAAAACCAGTTTTAAAATAGTTAGAATACAATTTTAAAAAAGTTTGTAGCGGATCGGCGTGATTCATGGCGGTCGCTTAGCTGTTTTGATAAGGTTCAATTTTTAATTTTCTGCGATTTCTACTAATATAACTGGTTTTTCTGGGAAAAAATTTCTACAGATGCATTTTTAGGTCTTGGCAATCCTATTTTTGTTTTTGATTTTTTTAAAAAGTCTCATTCCTAAGGATTTTAAGGGGGTGTCTGTTACTCATACCAAAAAACGTTAATATACCAGTTACAGACACCCATGTCTGTAATTGGGTCAATGGATATTTTAACGTAGACCAGTATCAGACATGGGTGTCTGTAACTGGTCCAAAGGGTGTCTGACACTGGTCCAAAGGGTGTCTGACACTGGTCCAAAGGGTGTCTGACACTGGTCCAAAGGGTGTCTGACACTAGGACTTTGTGTTTATCCCTGTTTGCTTTCTAGCTATTTATGCTTATTAAGTTATTTAATTAAAGTTTCAATAATTTATAAATTAATAAAAATAAAAGTTTCATGAATTAAATATACCTAATGTTTATTAAGCAATTTAATTTAATGATAGATTTAGGTCAATTTTGCAAATTGCATAGGTTTTGTTCTTAATTATGTGTTTTAATTTACTTTTGTTCTTGTTCTTTTTATGATTAATTTTTAATTTTGTTTTTACATTTAATTATTGTTTGATCTTTTGATAACTTGTTCTTGCATTATTTTTTTACCTCTGTTTTTTTACCAAGTATCAGTATGATTATGGACGGATAATTTTCTTTTTACTCGATAAAAGGTGAATGCAATAAATTAGCTATAAAGTTATTCTCATTAGAATATTTTTAATGTTCTTAAGAATAAGAATATTATTTTAATGCTATTCATACCTTTTAAATATTTAATTCTTTATTCATATTGTATAATAGAACTTTGTGGGTGTATAGTGTACATTTTTATGTGTATGTTTGTCTTTTTAAAAAATCCCCAGTTTTCTTCCATTAGCACGAAATTTGGTTCATATAAGTAAAAGAATCAAGCAACAACATAGGCTATATTTATGTTTTTAAAAGAACTCCTTTATGATATTTTTAGATGCCACAGAGAACTACTGTTCTATGTGGGTCTTCTTTTAAAAACATTAGCATTCATTTTATTAAAATTTCTTTGATAATCTTTTTAGTTCTATGAAATGTTTTGCTTTCCTTATAGAAATGATGATAATAAAATTGAATTTATTGAATAATTTTATCTGAAAATTAATTAAGCTCTTAATTTTAGAAAAAAATGTACAAACATTAAATCGCTCAAGCATCACGAAAGAGAGCATAGAAAATTGGTTTAATGATATTCACCTTTATCTAGAAAATTGCAATTATGATAAAATTTTAGATACCCCACATCGCGTTTTCAATTGCGATGAGAGTGCCTTCTTCCTTAATCCTAAATGAAATAGGGTTTAGGCAATCAAAGGGGGGAAAAAAACGTTTATCAGGTTGTTAATTCAAATGAAAACGAATGTTTGACCGTTTTGGTAACTGGAAGTCCTGCGGGGCAATTAGTTCCCCCTCTTATTGTCTTTAAATATAAAAGGATTCCTGATGATGTTGGTAAGAGAATATATATTTAGATTTATCTTTTCTTTTGGGGGAGGGCCTTCCTTAGATGTAGTTCTCATACATCCTTCTCCAGGTTATAATTTAATTTCTTGTACTTTTATTATGCCTTTTTTCTAATTATTAAATATTTTAAGATTCCATTTAATTTTTCCAAGTAAAACAAAAGGACTGTGTGATAAAACTTTTCTTATTGATTCATGTAAAACCCATATACGTAGAAAAATGTACATCCATATAGTATATAAATTATGTTTCACAAGTTGAAAACAAGTTTTATACAAAAAGTAAGTGATAAAATGTAATGATTTTTTTGTAAAATTAAAAAATTTCGTATTTTTCTCACACGTGTCTGTAACTGGGCCTACTACCTGTCTGTAACTGGTGATTTCAATTCTTGGTATGTCTGTAACTAGTGCAAAAAAAGCCTTTCGGAAAAACAAAATTAAAGTTAAAAAAAATTAAATTTAAATTTTTTTAAAATATGAGAAACTTATAATACATCCAGGAGTTGTTTAAGGTCCTTTAATAAATTTCTTAACTCTTAATAAGTGGTCAGAAGATGGGAAAAACTAAAAAAAATCCTTAAACCTGTCTGTAACTAGTGCTTTTACCCTATAATTATTTTTTTAGAGAGCTAATATTATTATAATAAATATAAACTGTCAAACTGACCTTAAATTCTGGAAAATTTTTTTGATCTATCTTCTTCAATATCGTAGATTAACAACTCAATATTAGGTGTTTCATTGTTCGCCGGTCGGTGAGACTTAAGCACTAACAAGCGAAATATGCACGTGTTTCCTTGGTGGAAATCATACTCATTCTTAACATTATGAAGCTCTAGATTATAAAACAAGTGTAGTTAATTGATAAAAAGATAAAATTATCTGAATTCGTTTTTTGAATATAATGTTTTGTGGCAATTATGTTAAATTTATTTATAATTGAAAATACAAAATACAGCACTGGTAATGTTTTCACATAATTCATTAAATTGAACACAGCCTGCATTCAAAATAATCCAAAGGTAAAAAGGAAAACACTTTTTAACATAATTATTTACTTTTTTCTTTATTAGAACACCTTTCTCAACACAGAAAATGCCTTCTTAACTTTCCTCCGTAAACAACTAATGAAATCTTAAATTTCACCCCAAACCCACTTAAGCTTTTTAAAGCCTCGGAAATCCGATCTGAACCCACTACAACCCCCCTCACCCCATACCTTTTTATAATCACCACCAACCACCACCCCGACTTAGCATAATTCCAATCATTACCCACCCAGGCAATCCCATTACATCGAGGAAACAAACCTCAAAAGCAACACCATCAGGAAAAATCAATGGCACCCGAATAATTCTCCTCTCGTAACGAACCTAACTTCATCAAGCATCTTCCGCGAGCAAATAAGAAATCAAGGCCAAAAACGTGGCACTGCATCCCCTCAATCACACCACTATCGCAATGAACAGCAACCCTCCACGAAGAGGCCTACCTCCTGATTATACCAGCCCGAATAATTAGACGCATTCCCTCCCTTTAAAACTGCCTCCTTTGGAATTTGTTAACCGCTTCCCGCCCGGGCGAGATATGTAAATAAATAGATTCAGAATTAGGACCCCTCTACCTCCTTCTAATAGAGTCCCTGTCAGGCAAGTAGCAGCTCCCCAAATTGCATTGCGCACTTATTATACGGCACAAAGCGTTATTACTATTATTGTTACTGCGGGCCGTCTCTCTCGCAGGGATTGGATTGGGTGGTTCTCTTTAAATATTCACCATCCCCTGAATATTCCCCCTCGGGAATTTGATTCCTGCAAGGTGATACTCCTCCGAAAGACATGCAAATCGGGATTATCACGGCCGTTATTATTATTCTTCGCCATTCGTCCTGATTATTCCTCCTGACCTTAAGAGCGTGGAGGTATTGATTAAAAATAACACCGCCGCCCGGCCTCGTTGTTGGACCAGGGTCGCGGGGTTTATGGGTAAGCACCCCTCGGATAATGTCCGGCATATTTCGGAGGGGTAATTGGGGTGGACTGCGGTCGGACGGGAAGGAGGATCAACTGGTGTGGGGTTCTGGAATGACGGCGTTTTGGGGATGAATAATGAGGTCTGCTTAAAAGTGCGTCGGTGGAAGTGAGTTTTCTGGAGACTCTGGGGGGATGTGTTTGAATTTAAGTTGAGGCGTGTGATGTGAATCTCAAGCCGTTTTGATTTGGAAGTATTCGCGCTTATTCTTTAAGTGACAACAATGAACTAATTGCGGAGTATCATTTCTATGTTTTGGTTTATTTATTTGCCGGAATGTTATATAGCCTAACCAAGAATTGGCTCTTTTATCGTTTTCGCTCGAATGCATTTTTGAAGTCACTTGAGAGACGTTGCTCACATTCTTAGAATTGCAATAGTACATTAAGCAATCAGTTTCGCGCGCGTTTATCTATAGAAACGATTGGATTCTCGACAAACTTTGGATGCGTTTTTCTTGAAATTAGGAAAAAGTGGATATGAGGCAAAGTGCTAACGGTATTATAGCTTTGGATCTTCCTTGCATTTATTGAACGTTTAAAATCTTCTTTTTAAGAATGTAACTGAAAAATAACATCTATTTCCCCCTTGAGGATAAAGAGAGTCAACTATTTATCCTTTTGAATGATTTTTTTCCTGACTTCGGTGGAGAAGCATCCTACACTTTTAGTCAACTCACTTCAAGAACGGGATAACAACATGAAATACTGTAGAGTCTTGGGTAAATCTGACTTTTTAAAAAGGATTTAAGGTTCAAAATCTCTGTTTGATAACTGAGTAAATGTCTGTTAATAGTATGGAAGTTCAATTAACTTCACGTTTATTATAGACAAATTTTCTTATTGCTTACGTAAGTCTTTAATTTTTAGACCGTGATATTAAAATGCTAGCTGGCCTATACTGGAGGATAACATCTTCACAAAATAATCCAATTATTTTTTTATATTGATTAATAATAGAAGCATAAGGGAAAAAGGGATAAGAAGGGAATTATTTCATAATCATTAGAATGAAATCATTACTCAAACACAAATATGAACAGAATATATCAAGTAGTAATATCAGATAATGTTTAAATTGGGGTTCGGTTCCACATGTCAAAAAGGAAATTTTGAAATATTTATTCTGAGAGATCTGAGGAAGATTCGCACCTATTCATCTCCGTTCGAATTCTCCAGCGAGATGGCGTCTGACGTTCGCATCTGGCAACACAACGGATAAAAAAAAAGCGCGGGAAGCGTTCTCTAATCGTAAAGGCTGGCACGAATAATGCCGTTCTCTCCAAACTAAATATTAAAAATGCTCTGGGAATAGTAGGAGGAATGACCGCATAAAAAATAATCCCCAGAAAACAGCGTAACGTCGTTTGGGGGTAACTTTATTACGTCGAATATAAATTCGAAGCGGGCGCCTGTGCGTTTCGACTTGATTGAATTTCGGAAACTGAAATATTGAAAAGCGTCGCGGGCGCAGAACAATGGCGTCGCACAAAGGAGCACTTCTCGTTGCCAGATCCACACTTCTATTGATCGTTTGATTTCATTTTATTCTTCTCTGACTGGGTGAGTTTGTGTTATTGTTTTTGTTGTTGTTATTATCCCCTATACTTATTTTTTTTAACTTCTTGCAGCAGAAATAATCAAATTTTTTTTTGTTTCTATCCCGCGAATGTTGGATTGAAGATGACAAAATCCCTATGATTTGCTTACATAGTTTGTTTCGCGCCAATTGGATAAGCGTTCGAAAAAGAACGCCGTTGTTTTTCCCGAATTGCTTTGCTCCCCCCAAATTGTTCCTGGAAACAATTTAAGGGTTTTTGGAATGAAACTTTGTTTCTAACCCAACAGAAGTACATTTCGTTTAGAGAGCAAGCGTTCTTTATTGCATTGTGAAAAATAGAGTGGAGTGAAATCGGGGAAAATGAGGGCTGACACGAGTGAGATTTAGCGAAGGAACAGATGGGACGCTGGAGCAGTAAATTTTATTTATCCCCTTTAATGCAGTTGTTTTGATGGAAGAAAAGAAATAGGATTGGAGGTGACAGTCTTTTTGGTATTCAAAATGCACTTCTTTAAGATTTGTCTCTTGCTTCTACTTTTCAGATCATATTTGAAATCTCTGAGGAACCAAAGTGTACAGAACAGAGGAGATGAACCTCTTTTTTCTCCTAAGGCGGTTTTTCTCTTTCATCCGTTCTTTTTTTTAAACCAGGCGGAAGAGTAATCAATATCATGGCAAAATTCACCAGATTTTTAAAAATACGTATGTACTACATCTTTCATTATTGTATAAAACAAACAACAGAAAGCAAATTTATTTATTGACAGAAAAATAATAATAATTTACAAATTGAATTTATAACCAGGAGGCAGTGATCGTACACAGATATAATACTATTACAGTGAATAATATACATTAAAAATAGAAGAAATAATGACAATATAATGCATATAGAAATGAAAGTAGATGAGGGAAAAATTGTATAAGAAACGAATAAACATTTATGAAAAAAGAAAAAGGCATACTAAGCTTTGGCGAAACGGTGCGGTGTCGGGGAGTTAGCAAATTAATTCATTCAATTTTAAAAAGCTACTCAATATTAGTAAGTTAGTGTTAATAAGTAAAATTTTAAATGTTTTTACACAGGTTTTACTGGTTATAGGTAGTACTATTGATATTGAATATTTAGTAGTAAGATATTGGTAAAAATTTTGGGCCACACACAAGATACGAAAAGGTTTTGCGCATGATTTCTTTAGTGGGATTTATAATTCTGTAGATTTCTTTAATTCTACTTGGGCTGGTAAAAGTTTTTCTTACACAGAAGTCCGGATTTTTATATATGAATAAACACGTTTTATAAAAATAAAAATATGGTAAAGGTTAAAGTGTAAAAGTTTTATACATGAAAAAATATGAATGGTCGGTAGAATTTAAAATTATTTTTATAAATTTATTGTGGAGTGAATGTAAAGCTGCATAATTACTGGCGTAATCACCACCCCATGCAAAAGAAAAATAAGGTAAACCCAAGCGTAATACAACTGGAATAAAAATTTTCTATCGGTTGAATAACGTAAATGTTTGAATTTTTAGAGCAGAAATCTTAGCTTCTTGACAACATAGGTCAGGTTATATGGGTTTTCCATTAGGTTAGAATCGATAAAAATGCTGATTTGAAAAATGATGGTAGTAGAAGATTTTTACGTTTTAAAAGTGAAATGTGGATTATGTGCTATTATGTAAAGATTTAACAAATTTGAAGAACACTATTTTATGTCTATCAATTAGTATGCTTTCTGAAATTGAAGACTGGACTTCACAAACGAGCTAAGTGCCAAAAAGTAAATTTCCCGTAATTCATCATTTTAAATTTGATTCTCCATAGAAATACGTACACATAATGAGATGAGTCATCCTTCAGGCCGTTTTTGACCTACTAATCATGGTCGTGACACCTCAGCTGGATATATAGGGTGTTGGTGTTGGCACTTAGATTGTTTTTTCGGGTCTAACTCATTTTTTTTAGTTTTGGCACTTAGCTCGTTTTTGAAGTCCAGTCTTCAATTGTCTTTCTTTCTCGGTTAAAGAAGGACTGAGGGTATAATTCACTTGATAATTCCTTGATAATTGATGACTCAATTCATGTTTAAAAGATATTTTGAGAACAATTAAAAAAAAGTTAATGTTTTAAAAAGAAATATTTGAAGAAAAAAAATTTAAATAATTAAAATATACTTTTTTTTAACGCGCTTTAGCTTGATAAAATATTTATAGATTAAAAGAAGATTCTCACATTTGTTTTCAATATGCATAAGATTTTTGAAAAAGGAAAGCATATTTTATGAAGTCAGTGTACATTTCTGAAAAACTTAAATTATAATCTTTATTAATTTTTTTAAAATTCATTTTAATGTGCATTAGAAATATTTATTGAATGAATTGAATTGAATATTATTTAGTTGAACGTGGTAAATGAAAATATCAATATTTCTTGTCATGGATTTGAATATAATATTTAAACAAGCAAATAAAAGAGTAAATGGAAAAATTAAAACAGCAAATTAACTTTATTAAACGCCTTTCCTTATATTTCTTAATTGAACTTAATTCATTAGCTTAGATAACGATTGTTTTTATTTGCACACAAGAAAATTTATTGTCTTGCCCAAAACTCAAAATTAATTCGTTGAAATAGACTTTAGTTTGATTGAAACTTCTCATAAAAAATAAGCAAAAATAATTTCGATTTCCAATTAGAAACTGTAGTAATGCACAATTTGCTCATTAAAAAAACCCTGGTCTTTAACAAATGCACACAAAACACAAGATAAATTATTGTTGGAAAATGAGAATTTTTAATACACTTTAGAAATGGTTATTACTAGATGAGCCATCGATAATTATGAAGAATATTTACCCGCAAAACCTCACTTAATAAAATTCGAAGAACCGAACAAGCTTAATTTATATTAATCACCCCTCCGCGATGCATAAATCGTTTGAAATGGCAGTTCACAAAAAATTAAAAACCCACTCTTGGAGAGAGAAAACAATACAAAATGAAAACATAATTAACGTTTAAAACATTTTTACCATGCCGAGAAAAAAAAACAAGAACTCTTTTTATTCGTTTACCACAGAGCAATAATTTTTCACTGTCGAAATTAAATCTAACCGAGTTGAGCAGTTACGCGGAGAAACTGTCAGCATCCGGCGATGCCATTTTTTCCTTAATAACTTTACCAAACATTAATCATTCGTTAAAACGCAATTTCACTTCTCATCCAAATGGAATGACTTTCCCGCTTTTTTTTTTACCGCCAGCGTTCTTATTATAGTTGAAGCCACACAATTAGAACCCGTCGCGGTGGCTGCTAACTTCATGAAGATCGACGACAGAAAAATTTATCCCCGTTAGTGGACAGAGGTAATCAACAAAATGCCGTTTTCCAAATCGTCGTTTTCTAATTGGTGGAAGCGGTCTTTTTTCGCAGTTTTTTTTTTCGCTCTCTTGCGCTTCTTTCTTTTTAATGCATAGCAACACCGCTCGTTTATCTCCGAGAATCTGGGCTGATAACGACTGCATTTAGAACACTGTTAAACGCATTCTCAGACTGCGGTCCCGCCTCTTTCGCCTGAGACCAATGGGAGAGTTTACGGCTTGTGACGTCGGCTAATGGCCCCGCCCCCGCACAACTTGCCAACGGAATCATGCGGCCTGCCGGCTTCAGTGCACTTGCTGTCAGCGGACCAAGATAATCCGAGCGTACTCTTGTGTCTATAGATCTGTGTTACCGCACATGCCTAGCCATTGAGAACTTCAACAGCGCCTCGTTTTACAGTCATCTGAACTCAAAGGTAAAAGAAATTATTTTAGAAACCTCATTAACTAACACACATTAACAACGGGCACAATGTCTTTTTATATTTCGTCTATATTTTGGATTTAAATGTTATCCAAACCCTTCTGATGGTTTGTTTTGAAAAGGGTTTATTGATAAACAGTTATTGCTAATAGAAATAGACAATAATAAATGTAATGATATAATTACTATTTTTTGGAGATAAATATATTTTGATAGCTTACGGCAGGTATATTTTGAATAGAAGGTTTATTTGGTTTATTTAGAGACCCGGTTTATTTATCCCAACACTGGTAAATAAACAAACAGTGAAATTACAAAACAAATTAAATGACATGAAAGTTTGACATCTGTATGTCGGAGAAAAATATCATTTAAGTATGTCTTGTGTTTTGTTTTAACCGTTTAAATTAGAAGATTTATTAATAAACACTAAACAGTTATTACTACTTTACATTAAGAGCGAACATAATACCAAATAATATTTGTGTATATCAGATATATTAATCATCCAAGCACAATCATTCAAGTAAGGTTTTTTCTGAAAAGATGGTTTATTTTTTAACAGTTACCACAAAAAATTAAAAGAAAACCCAATGCCCTTATAATTCAAAGATAAATGTCAGCCAAGAAATGTCTGGTTCGTTTCAAACAAAGGTTTATTTAAAATAAGTGGTTTTTAGTACAACTTATTTTATTTGACACAATTAACCTTCAATAACAACAATACCGACATTGATTTCTTTTGTTTAATTAGTGTGGCAGATTTTCCAGAACTCATTTGTTTAAGAATTTTTGTTTAAAAACATTATCTCATGTATATGGACGAACTTAACTTAATCAGCAATAAATTCTCTTCCTTTCAAATTAAATGAACGCAAAAACTTATCCTATCACTCTTAATACTCTGAATAATCAAAATATGTTAAGATTTTCTTAAAAGTAAAAAAAAATAGTCTCTTGTACAGCGGGAAAACAAACTTTAATTCACATTTCCAATTTAGAAAGGAATTAGTTAACTATTACTTTTTCCAAGATTTAGGAATGAAGTAAGCCCTATTCCTAAATTTAAAAGTAATAAGAATGAAGGAAGATTTTACCCAAAGATGTACTCAACATAAAGCCATAATTTTGTTCCATTGATAAATTATACAATAACTCCAATCTTTTATACATTTTTCTCTATTTTTCTGTATCTACTAATTTTTTATTACTTGTATGTTCTTCACACCTTAATGTTTTGAAAAGTTGTATTTATTGAAATAACCTATGTTACTTAAATCACTTTCATACATTGCAATTGATAACATAAAATGAAAAACTACTTTGTTAATATAAAGTTTTGAAAACATTTTTGAATGTTAAGCTTTGTTACTGGTTCAATATTAAAGGTTAGGTTTTCACCCCCTTTTTTCAATAATTTCAATAGAGTTACATAAATAAGTGTTGGATATTTCTTTTTTGATAAATAATTTTCTTCATAAGGAATAAAATATAGTTTCTTTTATTTAGTGAAGGAATACATTTCACCATCATAAATATAACCCGTTTAAAAAACATTAAAGTGAAATTACATATTTATAATTCTTAGAAACCATACCATTTTTTATAATTTTTTAAACAAATTTCATCAATGATTAAAATTAAATTAAATAAAGTTAATTTTTATAAATTTTTTATTTATAAAATAAAGAATCACTTCTATACCTCAATTTTTTTCTTTCTTTCAAGAAATATTTAAAAATTGTCAAATTTATTTTCATACAAAGGAGCAAATTATTGCAAAGAATATAAGCAATGTAGTATAAAAAAGGATATTTTATTTGACAGTTTAACTGATTTTTAAAACTTATACTTGAAAAAAAAAACTTTGAATAAAGAAATGCAAATTATAAATTAGAGTGGACGTCATGTGATAGTGGTTTAACCATCCAGGTGGCCTATTTGTTTAGGTTCTAATTAATATAATACCTAATAATACCTATAGGTATATATAGGTATAATACCTATAGGTATATATAGGTATAATACCTATATTAATATTTTTGAATGTCCTGCCATTATAAGATCTCTGGCTCTGCTTGGGGAATTCTCCCCCTTCGAAAGTCTCTACTCCAATAACATCAAGGAGATAGCAGGCTGTGTATTGCATACACATGGATACATTTAATACTCCCATGGACACGACACCAACCAACCTATATTAATATAATCTTTCATGTAAAAGAGTGCACTTATGTTAGAGAAACCCCATAAAAGATTTCAACTTACATCATAACTTTTATTCCCCTTTTTGTGCTGCGTTCTTTTTCAAAATTATAAAGCCTTAAGCTGTTATTAAATTAACTTCTTTTGGTTAATGATGAAACATTATCAATGAATGTAATGGTCAGTAATGAATGTAATAAGAGATAAAACTTGTATCACGCTTATTGTTTATAAACAAGAAAGACTCGGTTAAACTTTCAAAGAAAAAGTAAGAAAGCTACCCCTATTAAATAAAATTTTTGTATTTTTAATTGTGATAAGATTTTTTGATTTTTAAGTTTCCTTAATACACTAGTTTTAAAAACATGTTTAAACTACTCTAAAGATTTTAAGAGAATTTTTGTATATGAAAAGAGGTTTTCCTCTCATACATTACTTCCAGTTCTTTCCTTATTAATTATAGATTCATATTGGTCAACCTGTTTTCTAAGACAATAGTTTTACTACAGGTCCTGAGATATGTCTCTTTAATTTACTACAAGATATTTATAGCCTTTTACTTTACTTACTAACTTAAATTCTGTAAGTATAATCCAGATTAACACAGAGAAGAGAAGCTTTTTTATAATACATAAAATCAGTCTAAACTGATCTAATTAAACATATTCGACTAATTTTTTAAAAAGTGACTTTTAAGGAATATTCTATAACTTTAAAACATAAGTTTTTGTCTCTATGTCTTCCTTATAAAATGCTCACATTTTAAAGTAAAGATTTTGTGTGATGAAGAGAAAAACAAAACTTAAAAAACTTTAAAAATGTCATTCAACATTTTGATCAAGTTTTAGAAATTTAATTAACTTTATGGAACATCCAAACTATCAATTCGCATAATGAAATTAATTTACAAGCAGTAATTTTGGAAAAAGTCCGAATGTTTATTAAGTTACAAGTTTATATTGCAGTTTTATAAAATTCGAACTAAGAAATGGAATTAGCTAAAATGTAATGCTATAAACTTTCATACGAAAGATAATCATTAAAACATGCTTGTAATAACTAAAAACCTTAAACTGTAGAATGGTTATTTAAAATACAGCGCTGCAATGAAATAAAAAATTAGCGAATGCTAATTAAGTGCACTTTCTGTACGTAATTTTACAACATAATCATAAAAAAAATCTCCTATATTTATTCAATTTCGAACTCAGAAATAACATCTTACTTCTCATCAATAATGAGAATTTAAGTATTAAAGAAATCCATATCCTGTGAAATTCAAGTTGAAATCAGTAAAAAGAAAAAAAAACTCCCATAAATAAATGAGTGAAATCGAGAAGTACTCTCATTTATTCAGACTCGAAGTACAACTTTTTCAAAACTTTCGGCAAGTAATAGGTTAAAGACGGCAAAAAACCCAAGAATATTAAAAAACCCTTCTCATAAAAACTGAAAAAGGCCTGAGTTTATGGTAGAAATAAACTGAATTAATGCCTAATTTAAAAGTCACGTTTTTCTAATACTGGTGTGAATCCCCTGATCACTTACCCTGAATCTTATTTTAAGGTGTATTAGGTCCTCTCCAATTTAAAAGCCAATTCGAGAACCCTTAGATAGGTAGTTTGTAAAGAGTTTTTAAGACGTGCTTAAAACAGTTTTATGGACTTAATTTTTTTCAGAGTTTGCGAAAAAATAAGCGTATCTCATCAGGAATTAAGTACTTAGCAAATGGCAACCGGTTTATTCAATATTAGAATCTTTATTTCTTGATATCAGGCTTAAGTGTTGTAATGTTACTAGTTTATAACATTTTTATTTGATGTAAAAAAGGGGGGAAAGGCATGAAAACATATGAATCTGAATGGAATATTCGAGAGAACTTATTAAGAACAATTTTTATGTTTACTTAAGGCTTACTGCGATTTAAAATTTAACATTTACTGAAGAAAAAGAAATATGTTTCAACTTAAAAGGTCTTGTTAAGGTTATACTAATGAGATTTCTTCTACTGATAGGTCTTGCATTGAAGAAATCGCTTCTAAAAATTGTTTTTAACTCAGTATGATTCAACTAAAGGCATAATGATAATTATTTTTAATTAACAGTTGAATTATTACATAGAGATTTGAAAACGAATGACGCTTTGATTTAATAGAACTTAGTGTTCTTTAGTAAATAACTGTAAAACACTATTCCTCTAAACTTAGCATTTCAAATGTTGTTTTGTTACACTGTTACAAATGTTACACTGTTCTCATAATTTGGCTTTTTGCTTATGTTCATATATAATCATATCATACATCCATATAAGAATCGTGATAAAATTTTACATTAAATTAAAATCTAAATAAAGACTATTTATTTTAACACCACTTTTTATTCATTGATTAAAATATCAGTAAAAATACCTTTATTATTTCATGAAGGAAAACCAAAATAGATTTTAAAGTAAATATTATTGCAAAAACAATAAATACTGATTTATAAACTAGGAAGATAAGAAAGATATATACAAATTTAAAATCATGTACGTATTTGACAGGAGACTCGATGCATATTGGGAAACTTAAATTCAACTTGTGCAATAGATTCCATAATTACTTTCATCAGAATCCTTTAAATTGTACAAATAAGGATATTTTAATGATAATGATAAATAATTGACAAATACCCAGTTACAACTAAAATATCACAATAAAAGTACAATTGAAAAAAAAAAGAATAACCGAAATTAAAACCTCTATACATACAATGACATAAAACAATACAGGTTTTTGATATAAATAAAAAAACATGTTATATTTAGTGTCACTTATGTAACTGTTATAAAAAATTTGAAAACCCAATTTTTCCACAATTTTGGTTTTAATAAACTCAACTATTTGTTAAAATTTGTTGGGAATCTTCACGCATTGTATATCTGCTTCTAAAGCAGCATCAGCTGTGCCACTCTCTCTTTACTTTTTACATTCTAAAGAAAGATAGTGCGCAAGGTGGCTAAAGGAGAAAGCAACCAAAAGTATTTGAGAATACACTTCTACAGTTAAGGTAGAATGGGAATGCTTAAATACACATTTGAATTGAATAGGAGCAATCTAAAAAACTATTTCTTCGATTAATCCCCTATCTTTAGTCCATAATTTCAGTATTCAATGCATTAGAGTGGTTCGAAAAATATATATATATTTAAATTTTTGATAGTGGGTATTGCGGAAAAGGTGACATTGATCGTGACAAACAATGCATGCAAAAGAATTTGAAGTTTGTTGAAAAATGCCTTCTAACTAAACTTTTCCTTCTAAGAAAACTAAAGAAACATATCACACTTTGCTTATGATTTTTTAAGACGAACTACCATTGTTTTTTAAATATATAATGTTCCAGGTTTACTTTTTATCACCTCTCTTCTAGGATAAATAATAATTTTTTAATGATAAAGAAACTTTGTAAAGTTGTTTTTCCTGCTTTTTTGAACCACTAAACTCTGAAACCTAAAAACGTAAAATAAGGCTAATAGTTTTGCTCGTTTAATATTCGTAAATTCGTTCGTAATTTTAAAAAGTAAAAAATATCTTTTTGTCGTTTTATTTTTATAACAAAAACGTTTTTAGCTCATAAACAAAATATGTATTATTAATCACCCTGCGCGAATGAACCTTTTAAAACTTTTACGTAGATCTGAAGACAAAACATATCTAGAGCGGCCACCGAAATAAAGAATCTCAGCTTTGTAAGTCACATGTTGAAACCTGTACAATGAGCCCCCTGTATTTGAAACACATGATAAAAAGATGTCCATTCAGTCACTATTTCTAAATAAATAAGGCGATCCACGTCCTCCATCTTAAAATAAAAGTACCCTTCACTATATTCCCCACCCACAGCACCGAATCAACATCACTTTTTAAACCAAGAATCAATTAACTGGCACTACACCCTCCATAAAAACGTCGTCAGCCGTAATTGGCCCTACATCATCCCATACAGATCGTAAATATCCCCAGCTCCATTAGCATTCCAGGTGTTGAGCACCCCTCTGTAATCGCCTTGTCGAACGTCACTGCGCGAGCGTAGAATGTGATAACTGAATGAAGTTTTAATCAGGGAGTGTTTTTCCTCATAAAAATGTGCAAGATGAGGCGAAGTTTTAGTGTTGTTGAGGGATTTTTAGTGGGGCTTCGCTTGGCCGCGAAGCCTGTTTATGTGGTTATGCGAGAACGGTTTCGGAAATTTGAAAATGCTCTCGGGCGTTCGTTTAATATTTTAGTAACCGGATTAATGGTGGGGATGGACTCGGTAATTTGAAAATGGAGGGTTGATAAGAGGGATTTGTTTTTCAAGGGGGGGGGGAGTGAAGAGTTTATTAAGAAATGGTTTTAGCAGGTATCAAGTAAAGGAACAGGGAATTTTATGGTACTCCTATGGCAAAATATTAGGTGATTTGAAGGGAGGTGTTTAAATATTTGTATGAAGTATTGAATTAATACTTAGGGGGAATTTTATTAGTATATAGGAAGTTTAGTTTGAAGCATATTCTTAATAAAAATAAGATTATTAAGAAAACTCTAAGATTAAACGTATAATGATTTATTAAAAACTATTCAACAAGCTCAGGTAAATAAATATAAAACAAAGTTAGCATGTTTTCTTCTGCAAGTAAGTGTTTTTCTTGCAATGGTATTCATTTATCTTTTCGTAAGCAAAATCTATATATCTTTAAATAAAAACTACAAGGATAAATTGAAAAAATAAAGTAGTTCAATTTTATTGATAACTTAAAATTAAACAAAGATTGCTTTAAAATATTTATTGATACTAAAAACTTATTAATGTCACATAAATATTTTTTATCTTTACATGTGTTTTACTTATTTTACTGTTACGTAATTATTTATAATTTTTGTTTAAAAAATTTAAACTTATAATAATATTCCTGATGGACCACAACAAATCAACAAATTAACTCAGGCACAAGAAGGAACTATCCAAACGCGAAATAAGGGGTGCAATCTAAATATAAAAGTTTGCGAACTACCACTTTGACATATTTAAACTAATATATTCACAAAACAGGGCAATATTTTGTGCTCAACCGGAGATAAAAAAAACCCTTCAAGGATTAGTATATTCTAATTCTCCACATCTACCAAACATCGCCTTTAATTTTCATCACCCAACTTTCCCTTTCCAAAAAACACGCATTTTACACAACTTACTCCGTTTCACACTCTCAACTACACCTAAACGAAACGGAAGAGGCTCGCCCCGCATACGATTCCACGTGAATCACCCCCAAGCTTCCGGTTCGTGCTACCGCCCCATCAGCAAGCCCCGGAAACGGACCGGGAGCGAGAGAGTCGTCGTGTTTCGGACCTAAGAGGTGTTTAATTATGGACGTAATTACCGCCATAACTCGTGTTTGATTCGAATAATGAATTGGGGCTAATTGGGGAAAATGAAGGTGGGCGAAGTCGGTAAATCAGAGCCATTTACGGTGGGGGTTTGAGGGATGGTTTTGGTGTGAAAAGGAGATGTGTTTTCGTTTTTGTTCGTTTCGTTGAAAATTTGGATGTTATGAATCTTGTGTGATTTTGCTTCGTTGATTTTGGAGTATGTAGGGTATAGTTATAGAAAGAGACCACTGATTTTAAAGTAATCTCTATCTTCTACCTAAATCTTAGAAAAGACTTGTGAAATACAAGAAAGTTTTTTTTACTACACTCCAAACGCTTTACACAAAAATGAACACATTTAAGAAACATTTTCCCTGAAATTAACAACACTTAAATTTGTGTTGGTGTAATAGTGTTGTAAAATGTGTTTAGAATTCGAACGTGTTCTTAAATTTGGATCGAAACATAATAAGCACACATTTTCTTGTACAGCACTATCTTTTACTGACACGAAACATTCGCAACATGATCACAACACGATCAAAACGCTTTTGATTAGAAGTGTTCTTTTTTGTGTTTACTCAGATTTGATAAGTGTTTCATGCATTTGCAGTGTAGAAGAAAATTATCTGTAAATTGTAATTTCTACGCTTTGAGCTACAAATGTGGTTAAGTTTCTAATTATCAATACATTTCGAATAAAAACTTATGCTTAAAGACTTTAAATTGTTTTAAAAGTATACTAGAAGAGTAGGGAGGTTATAGATTGATAAATTAGATAAATTTTTGCTACAAGTATACTTTTAAAACTTTGTTGAAAATAATCTATTACCTACTTAAATACCACAAAATACTAAAATACTTCTCGTTACACGAATTAACTACTTAACTTACGAATTAATTTGAACTTTTCTTTAGTTTTTTTATTATGTATTGGAAAAAGCTCTTTAATTATAAGGGGAAATACAAAATATGAAAGTTTTAAACTAAGTTTTTAACATTCAAAATAATATCTTTAAGGAGTAATTTTTTCTAATTAATAACTTGCACTTTTCTAAACCATTTAAACACTTTAGTTTAAAAAAAAACGGGTATAGAATCATTTTCCTTTCGTAATTTAATAAGCCCTTGCTACTGCTATTCATAGTTTATATCCAGAATAATTATTAAGGAATATAAGTCCAAAGCAATAAAAACTTTGTGATGAAGGTGTTAGGTAAAGGCATCTTTAAAATTAGTGAATATTACAACATTGACCCTTACTTGAATAAATAGAGACAAATGATGGATTTAATTCAGCATTACGACAAGAAATAGCATTATTTTAATGAAAATTAAAAGTTATGTTTCTGCAATTTTTTCGATAAAAAGAATCTTTCATAGTGATGCATATTTCATTATTGAACTTTTCTAAAGTGAAATATAGACCTAAGTTATATGAATAGATGGAATTGCAATTCAACACCAGATTCTTAAGTCAGATTAAAGATTAAGTCAGGTTTTCTTTAGGTTTTGTTAGATTATGTATTGGAAAAAGCTCTTTAATTATAAGAGGAAATACAAAATATGGAATAAGAAAGTTTTAAACTAAGTAACATCAGAAAATAACATCATCATAAGATAACACCAGAAAACATTATTTTACTGAAAATTAATTCGATTTTTTTTCAATTAACCCAAGATAATCCCCCCAATCACTCTTTTAACTCCCGATATCCCATTCCTCCCTTTTGATCACACCTACAAGGGAGGATTGATCACGCGACACCCGGGGTAATCCAGGGGGTGCACCCCACTCTCGTGCCGTAATCCCATCAGGTCTGGGGACACGCCCCCTCTGGGCGGAAGAGAGGACAAATATCCCTTGGACACGAGCACCCATAAATCCGTTCTGCGATCCTAATTCATTTAATGCATGTAAATATAGTTTCGACTAGTAATTGGTTTTCTTAACGCCCGCCATAAATTGAGATGGACGTTAAGGTGGAGTCGGCGGCGTTAAGGATGGGGGATATTGGGGGAATGTTAAGTGGGGGTGTTAGGGGGTGAGCGTTGACCGGTGGTGACTGGTTAGAGTCTGATCAGGGTGTTAAAGTGTTGGTCTTATCAGGTTTTCAGTGATTTAGTTAGTGAAGAGTGTTTTTAGGAATATCATTGAGGCGTTGACAATAAAAATGAGGTGAGTGCCAAAATTTGCGAAACTGCGCTTTTTCACTGAAAATAATCTATCCAATAGCATCGAAAAAGAGGTAAGTGCCTAACGAGCTTCGTTTATTTTTAAAAATTTAGTTTTTGGCACTTAACTCATTTTCATTGTCAACGCTTCAATTGGTATAAAATTTTGTTACAAGAGTTCACTGAAGGATTTTAAAAATTAGTTTGTTGATGGATTTCACTAAGTGGTTGGTTTGAGTTGTGTTATTTTATCCATGCTGAATTCTTTGTGCTTTGTTTGTTCAATCTTCATGTGCTGTAGTAGCATGGAATGAGAGAGAAATGGAACTGAAAAAGAAGAAAAATGAGATGTATTGAAGAGTAGAAAGAATAAGAAAAGACGAAAACGATAAGAATGACAGGTATTGAGGATGAGAAAGAATGAGAAAAGATGAAAGCATAGAATGAGAAGTATTGAAGATGAGAAACAAAATGAGAAAATTATAGAATGAAAAAAGAAAGAATAAGAAAAGATTAAAAGTGATTGTGAGAAAAAGGAATGAGTAAAATGTGAAAGAGAGGAAAAGATAGAAATAACAAATGGATATAATTTGTCACAGATTTATAATTTTCTTGTTTGTATCTTCCCTGTTTTTCACAAGAAGGGTGATGTTAAACTCAAGTTTACATTTCATAAAATTGTTAGAAAACAATACAGAATCATAAGAGAGTGTGTATTTGAAAACTTTAATCAAATAAAATGAACGATAAAAATGAAATAAATCGAATAACAACATATTTATTGTGTTAGTATTATTAAAAACATTTAACCTACATTTTATTAATAATTTTCACATTAATTTACAATTTTTATAACACTTTTTCTTAAAAATCCCCTTACGAAGATGAAATAGTAAATCAATATTAAATCTTTAATATTCATACGCTACGGAAACAAATCTAAATTCCAACTGTGAACACTCGAGACCTACCCAGCCCCCTTCGAAATTAGTAAAATCACTCTCTCCTCCGGTTGATAGGATCGTGAGCGGGGGACACGGACTTTTCCTGAATGAGGGATCTATGGAGCACTGATTGTAGCCTGAGGCCGTTCCGCTGCTAACAAGATCGGTGATCTCTTTAACCTCTTTAATGAGAGTATAAGGGTGTCCATAACAGCCATCGCTTGAAGAAGGGTCAATGGGGTTGGCTCAGTTGAGCTATTTCTTAAGCTGTGAAGAAGAGCTATCGAAGAGTTGGGCGAATTGTTAGTGTGTAGGAAAGTTTATCAACTTGTAAGATAAAGTAAGATTATAGAAAATGATTTGAACTATTAATGTTTCCGATTAGTTAAATAAGTTGATTAAAACATACTTTTCAAATTGATTTTGAAGTCGAGGAGTAGTATATAAGTAACAAGAACGAATTCAAAGCTTCTCACACGTAAAATTTCCACCTTTGAAACAATTGCATACACCATTGCATAAACTTCATTATTTATAGCTAACTATTCTACACTTTAGAGTTGTTTTTGAGTCAGGGAATTTTTCATCTTTGTTTTTTTCACTATTTATCAACCATTTTTTACAACTACTTGTAAAGAATTAGGGCTTTTTGTAATTGTCTTAATTACCTAGAAAGACAATATTTCATTTGATAAAGCAGGCGAGAAAATTTCGAGCAGGCGACTTTGTATTTGATAACAAAATCAGAAATCGTTATAATTTTAAACCGCAATATATTTTCAAATTTTTTTTTGCGGATACAAAGATCAAAATCGAAAATACCTCTGTTGCACTTTATGTAAAGTTTTCTTAATGATTATAATATGTAAAAGATAATCAATAATTAAAATAAAAATTTAATATCAAACAGAATTCCTTTAATAAATTTTGAAAACAAGAAATTAAAATGATAGTTCAAGTTAAAACAAAACCCACATAAGTACCATTGAAAAGAACTTAAAGTGAAACATTCCCAGTTTAACTAAATTGAAAAAGAAAAGTTTAGAAAAAATTCAGTTTTTGTAAAATGCAAACATTGATAGGCACTGTATTGAAATTATAGGTCGTCAATTAGTCATTTTAAAAGTAAGCGTTATAATATGTTACGAACAAAATTCAACCCCCCAAACCTGTAGTACTTAAAATCTTAAAACCCCAAATCCTGCTTAATCCAGTGTATTAATCAATGAATAGGCACTACACAAATCAGCAAATGAACTTCATATCCAGCTCTTTCATTCTCACCCCCAACCCCCCAAAAAACTCCCACTGATCCAAACGACGTCTGCAAACCCCATTAAAACCAATTAACACCCTGGACACGAGTGCAAACACCCCCCGTGCAACAGGCCCAAACAAAAACCCGGTCCGCCGGCAACCTGACACCCATGGGGGGCGACTAATGACCCCTTAATCTTCCGCGTCATCTCCCCCCATCCCGCGAAATCATTTTCAAGAGCCCTTGATCCGAGGGGCGTTGGGGCGCGATCGGGTGGTGAGAGCCCCTCACTTGATGTTTTGTTTGGTAATGTTGGAGGTTGTGCGGTTGGGTATGTTTGGATTGTGTGATGGGAGGTTTGTGATTCGATTTTGGATGTAGAGAATTTCGATAACTCGTTCTTGAAAATTACGGTTTTCGGTTCTATGCGAAATTGAAAAGGATGTGGTAAAGAATAATTCTTTAGAACTGAAGTGTTTAAAAAGTTCAGAGACAGATTCTTGTAGCTTTTCATGTGGGGATCGATGCTTGATAATTTTTTTATTAAGTTCCATCTGTTAATCAGAATACTATTTAAATATATCGTGTATTTGTTTCTGGGAAAACTTCTGATAACGTGCATTTTGCTTGGCGTGAGAAAAAGTGATGGAACTACTTGTTCATAAAATTAATTTGAAACTCTCTTTTTAAAGCACGCTGAAAACTTAGGACTGCAGTTTTCAAACTTTTTGAATAATTCAGGAAAATAATTTGTCTCAGAACTAATAACGAGTTAAAGTTAGATTTAAAATTGGACAAGCAAACTTAGGAAAGAAAAATTTTCATCATGTTACCTAGTTTAAAAAACAGCTGATTTCGTAAAAGAAAAATTCTATTACGTGCTAATTAAAAGAGAACGCATGCTAATTCGCCTAAAGCTTTAAACAAGGATTTATTCCATAATACCTATCTGTATCAATGTCATTGCAAAATTGTTTAGATTGCACAGTAGATGCAATTGCTTAATCTAACTTGGTTATTCTTAATCTGCTTAATCTAACTAGGTTAATTACAAGATTCCTACTTGATTTAATATTTATTTGAGTTAAAAGAATATATTTATATTCAGCTCTTTCTATTCACAACTTGAATTAAAGATTCTGCCTTACACCTGTTTTATCTTGTTTGTGATACATTTTACGATAATTCTTTTATTACCAAGCAAGAGAAGAAAACAGATTTTAAATGTTATCAACTCAAGAAGGGAACTAGTATTTTAATAGACCTACTACTAGAAATGCTGAACTAAAGATTTCGTTGCATTCTTCAGTTTCGTAACCCATTTTGTGCACAGAATTCTAAGTAGTTAATAATAGTTATAATAAAAAACACACTACTTTGTACACAGTACCTCACTATCCCAATCATTAAGAACCTAAGTGAATTTTTAGCGAAACTTCTGAACCAAACTGGAACGGTTTCGCAAAAAATAATTTTCCAAACTAAATCATCGAAGAGAACTTCATCGCAATGATTAAGCAACTACTTCAAACCATAAGTAATGCTATACTCAACTCTCATCTGCTTCTGACACCCCTCATGTTCAGCATCTGCTATCAACCACCTAAAACTCCCATTCCTGGAGCTCAACTCTATTCGAACTCGCTGATGTAAACGGGGGTGGTAATGGCCCTTCTGCCTCGCCCAGGGCTACCGTAACCAATAGTTTACACTCTAAACAGCCTTGCCCACCGGCCTACTGCCTATTTAATGCGATAGGGTGGAATTAGAGGTCGGAAAGTGCATCAGCCTTCGCGCATTATGCGGTGCCTGGCGTTAATATGGGACCCATGATGCAATGGCCGAGATGTAGTGGAGCAGTGTTGAAGTGTTTGTTTACTATGTCGGTAAGAGGGGATTCGGATTCTTAGCTATTGCTTTGGAAAGATGATAAGGAGAAACCCCTAGATGTCACCTTAAATGTGAAAATGTGTGTGTCACCTCAAAATAATGTGATATAATAACTAATGAGCCAAAACTACATTACGTATAATATAGTTTCTAAGCTTCGTATAAATGGATGCACTTAGTATTTAATTTTAATAGGGCTAGAGTCAAAACATTTGGTAAAACTTGCTGTAGTTGAAATAAGTATGATTGACAGGAAAATATAATTTCTTGGAGCTTGGAAGTAAGGTTTGGAATGTTAAAGATTTTGAGTCTTACAAAACGCTATTTTTTCATTCCGATAGTATTAATAAACATTTTCAATTAAATTAGAAAATGTGGAATTTGAAAAAAAAGTAAATGAAATTGTGAGTTGTTATTAAGAAACATATTTAAACTTAAATAGCGCGTTTACAAAGCTTCTTAACACCTTTATGCCATGTATGTTTTGTGAATCTAAGGTAAAGTTATGAGAACAAAACAACTTTCTATAAAACAATTTGAAAATTAAAAAAAAAAAAAAGTTTTCAATACATTTTGCATAACAATATAAAATAATTTATAGACTAAATATTTTTTATTTTAAAATTTAATTTAAACATTTATCTTCATTTCTGTTCTGATTTGATCTTTCGTGAAAAAATGATTTGTTGTTTTTACTTTGTCAGGATAATTCAAGTGTCAACCCATAAAATGCATTTTTATAATGAAAACATAATTCCTCGCTTAAAAACATAAAAGGACTCAAATTCTGCTTCAAACAACATTTTATTTACAAAAGTGTTCAAGAATTTCATAAAATATATACCCTTAATCTAATCTTAATACATTTAATACCATTCAACTGTTTACTAATCAAATATAAAGAGAATTAACGGTTCACACACACCTGATCTCATTCCCTTTACACTGGAAACCATCGAATTATCAAATAAATACCAAAATTAATCACATAAACCATCTCTCCAACACCCCTTAACTTCAAAAAAAAAAGCAACCCAACACCCCTCAGTCCAACAATTATCCCCTCATCCCCCCTAAAAAAAAAAATCCCTCATACATTAAATAACCCAAGTTCACGCGAGCTTG
The DNA here is from genome assembly GCA_963680715.1 of Tetragnatha montana. Classification (NCBI taxonomy): domain Eukaryota; kingdom Metazoa; phylum Arthropoda; class Arachnida; order Araneae; family Tetragnathidae; genus Tetragnatha; species Tetragnatha montana. Next base: position 22,980,763 of record OY796683.1, read on the forward strand.
TTACAGTAGCACCCCAGAGTCACGTGTGGTCACGTGTTCACCCCTCCAAATCTGGGGGAAGCCCCCGTCCTCACGTAGCGCTTTTGATCCCCACGATTTTCGGCGTCAAAGGGGTGAGGAAAAAGTGGGGGTGGTGTCTGGGGGTTCTTGTGTTACCCGCCGCTGAGTAATATCAATGAAATATTCAGGGGATGTGTATGTTAAAGGGGGAGGTAGGGGAGGGGGGGAATGCGATTGATAAAGTGAGGGTAAGGTGGGGAATTGTGTAATAGAATTTTGTTTTCCATGTTCTCGTCGTCCCCCTATGCGTTGGGGGGTATAATTTTTTTTGTTTCCTGTGGTTGGATATAGGAAGGGTTTCGTTAGAGTTTGTTTGAGGCGTTCTTGTATTGTAGTTGTACTGGTTTGTTTTCAAGATTTATTATAATTGTAGTGATGTAGAGAAGGTGCAAGAAAATAAATAGAAAATTATTATAGTGGTTGGTTTTGAATATTTTTTAGTATCAAATAAAGGTTTCAAGTCCTTTTGGGTATAAAAGTGTTATCATCAGTATTTGATTCAATATAATATAATATATTATAGTAACTTTGGATTTCCAAAATTCTTATTAAAAAATGTATAACATTTAAATTTTTCAAATTTACAACATTAAGAAATTCATTTATTTTCTCCAATTTATTTTGAAATTGATGGACATTGATTTAAATTGCTTGGCATACGTTTTCAATAAAATCTAAAATTTAAAATATCTAGTCTTCTTGTAAATTCAAAAATAATATTTATTGCGTGTTTTTTAATATTTGATTGCAATAAACGCAAATCTATAAGCGAGATGTTTTGGTAACGTTAATTTTAATGGGTTTCAATGATTGAAAAAGGCAATAGATGAATGTATAAAGCACTCCTATGTAAGTATCTTTTACTGAAATATGAGAGACAGAGATAAATATTAAACAAAAAATATAAGAAAACTTTGAAAAATATATGAAACATTTCCCTTTTTAAGTATTGTTTTTGTGTAAACTTTAGTATGAAGGAATAAAATGGTGTTTAAAGAACTTTGAGATGTTTCATTAAATTTAAATCAAATGAGACAAAATCATCCAAATGACTAGTCTTAAATTATGTAATGTAATTTTTGAAAATGAAGAAATTGGGATAAACTTCTAACATATTTTTTTGCAGTAACAACAAACCTTTTGACAGTTGAGAAATGCTTTTATCAATTCTCTCTGTAAAATAAAACATAAAAATACGAAAAAAATACGAATTGGATGATCAGGTCTTCAACGTTTGTATAAAAATGAGTGAAACAAAAATAAATAAATTATTAGATTCAAATGAGTAATTAAATAATTTTAAATATTATAGAAAAAGGTTTTTTAAAGCTTGGTTTCTTTTAATTCTTTTTAAATTCTTAACTGAAATTTAAGAGAATGAGACACTAACTGAGTTAATTATGCTTTAGAAAAAATAATTGTTAATTTAATAAAAGTTAAATTAACATATTTTTTGTGATTTTAAGGACTTTATTTGCTAAATTTTCCAATACAAGATTAACAATGGATTTGGTATCTGAAAATAAGCCAATTTATAAAAAGCTGCATTATCTTAGCCTTAAGTTTAATCTTCCTCTTATAAATCAATACAGTTTGGATGAAAATTCAAAAAAAAATTAAATACGATGTAATTTAAAGCATATACGAGTTAGGATACATCACCAAAAGAATTGAATTCGGAGTTTTATCTGGCAGCACACGTCACTATCTCCCTCCAAATTCCTCTCTTCAGAGCAATTCTTAAATATTTCAGAACACCCCCGAAGCACGTCCGTTTTTCCAAGGAGGGGGGGAGGTCGGAAACAAAACATTCATTCGGGACGTTCTTTTTTCCGTCTCGAAAACGAGAAAGATCGAGAAGAAGCAATCGAATTAGCTGCCGAAACATCTCGGCGGACGGCCTAACTCGATTTCATCCCGCGTTCATTTGTAATCAAGAAAATAAAGGATTTAGCTGTCTCTTAATCAAATTGCCGGAAGAAATACAAGAGCTAATATGAAAAGATGTTTTATTGGCGGGCTGAATTAGAACGGGCGATTGCGAGCAGGCCCATTAAGAGTGGGGTGATGACGACGAAAAAATTACCGTTCGAGTGCGAGCTGAGAATTAAGGGTCTCACTTGCGCTCCGCGATCGCCATTTTTGTTCCCTTAATGTTGTTTTTGCTGCTTGAGTCGGATCTGATAGTGATTCGTGTTTCAATTATTTCACGGGTAAAAAAGATACAGACGTAGAGATTTCATTTGGGCCCTATTATTATTGTCGTGGATTTACCTTTGTTGGGTGGGTTAAATGTGAATTGAGTTTGGAGTGTTACTCGTATGAAGAATATGCACTGCGGGATTAATTTTTTTGAGAGTTAAAAGAGAAAATATTAAAATGTAAGATATTCTAATTCTTTATGATAAAGCTTTTAAGTAACTCAAAAAATGTAAAACAGAAATTTATACATAAAATATTTAATATCTTTGATACATGAATCAATTAGTCGTACATTTCGTTTCTTTAATTCAAGATTTTCTTTGTTAAAATTGATTATATTTAAGAATATTTCTGCATTATTTTTACAATTATAACAAAAAAAATATGTGACGTAACCTCTTTAAAAATCCATTCGCATAATTAAAATTCGAGTAATTCCATACATGAAGAGGATTTTTTTAACGGAATAGACTTTAGTAAACAAGAAGACGATAAAAATTAAAAGAGAAATAAACTATAACTATAAAAGCATGAAGATTAAATAAATAAAAATAACTATAAAAAGGCTTAAAAAATTATTTCACTTACCCTTTATGGCCTTATAGAATGTAGGATCTGTCATCTTTTTCTAAAAAATGAATAAAATTGTCTTTGTTATAAAAAAAATCTCATCGTATTCAAGTCTGTATCTCGGAGTAGGCATCACAAAAACCAGCTTTTAGTTTTATTTTACGAATACCCATGAGAATTTACAAAAAACATGAAAAACTCCTACTTTTTTTTCACAGGGGATAAAACTTTATCCAAACGAAATCATCTCCAAATTGGTTGGAAAGGGATAACAGATCACGCCACTTTAAATCTACTCGTTTCTACAGAAGTAAAATCAAAATAAAGCAAGCGAGTTCCGAAAATGTGATCTAATTTCGAATGAAACCTAAGCGAAAAAACTTTTCCGTTACTTAGGAATTTGAAGTCCATTCTTTAAAACGATTATGTGAAACTTCGTTTTCCAGATCAAATTCTTATTTGAAGCTTAAAATGTTGTTTTCGCACAAGGGAAAAGAAAGTTGTATTTCCTAAAAAATACTCAAGAAGTTACTTAATATTTTTTTTCCAAGACGTTTGGAAAGTTTCTTGGTAACCCTTAGTCGAATGTAAAAGATATTATCTTTGCAAGGCATAAATGGATTTAGAGAAATAGATTTTGAGAATATTGTTTCATTTGAAATATTTGATTTGATATTGTGAAGTGAATGTGTGCCAAAACTCATGTTCAAATTATCTTAGTGAGTTTCAATTTTATTTGAGCTGTTTAGAAAGTTTTAAAACTGTAAATGGAAGAAAATTTTGATAGATTTTTAGGGGGGAACAGATATTATCTATGTTTATGCTATGCTTATTCAAATAGTTTTTAAAGGGTCAAATTATTAAAGGATTAAAATAATTTTTGAATATTCTTAAGATCAAACGTCTAAGATTTCTAAGATTCGTCTAAGATTTTACTTTGTATGTGTTTTAAATATAATTCTGAATGTGAAGAAATGTGACTAAAATATGAATAAGATAACAAGGTAACAGATAATAACGGGACATATAACTGATAACCAGATAATAGATTATTGTAGTATAAAAGATAACCGGACATAACCAGATGCATTAGATTACTTATGAATAAGATTACAATAATTCACTATGTAGAAAGAAAAAAAGTGGTTTTGCATAAAAGTATTTTGCTTGCTATATTTTGGTTTGCTTTTAATAATTCAGTTTTATTCCTTACGTTTAATAGTGGAATAACTTATTAAGTACTAGAATTATACTTACCTCCTATACTACATTTACTCTCTAAAAGGAGTTACTGCTGAACCCGAGCTTTGTAAGGGGGGTTGTATTACAAACGTAATCCTTTAATTCAATAAGTATTACACGATATATTTGGAGCATTCCATTACTTTTAATTTAAAACAATGGAATAACAATTCTAAACAGTTAACATATAAAAACAGTTCTTTATTTTGCATTGATTCACGTTCTACTTGATTGTAAAAGCCAACAGGATTCGTTTCCTTCCAATAATCACTACTCCCTCGCTCATTCGAAACTAGAAATATGTTTTATTCCTCCAGCTTCATTCATCTTAAGAGGTTTTACCACCCCAAGAAATCCAACTACCCATCCCCACATTTTTCCAATCACGCCAAAAGACGCCTTAAATTTATTTTCGATCCCACCTCCCTCACGAAATAATTAGTTTTGTTCCGAACGCAACAAGCACAGCAGGAGGGACAAGACCTCTCAACCCCGAGGGCCAAACGATACACTGCCATCGTTATATCCTATCGTTAAATCCAGAGAAAATCCCCGAAAAGGAGGACTACTCAACTCGACTTTTCCTATTGGCTAAATTCCTCGTTCCTTATAATGGCCGGACCTGCATACATCTTGGAAAATTCGAACACTGCTTTTCTAATAGCCCCCCTTTCCGTGACCCTACGGCGCGCTGCCGACAATTTGCGAAAAGTCGTCTGCCGCCCGCGGGCCAAAGGATGGCTCCGTTAACAAGTGGAGTCTCCTCAACCCCCACCAGGTGGCGCTGGAGACGTCGTTAGTCGCCATTTTCTTTCCCGCCCCCCTCTAGGGCAGATTAATGAGGTACCTAAACGCATTAAGAGAAAGAGAGGGAGACTTTTAACTGAGGCCTAATTAACCTCCCTTCATTAACACTTGATTAAATTCCAGGCTGACAGATTCCAGATTGGCTCCGATAAAATTCCGCCGCTGGAAAAACGTTCTGCCGTCGACCCCCTTCCTTTTTGCGAAAATTCTCTTTTCTCTCTCTCTCAACAAGTTATGGAGGGTTTTTGTGTGTGAGCTGCTGGTTTTAATTCTAATAGCTTGGAGGAGTTCCTCGGAAAGGACGGTTTGGTCAAATATTTGCTCGTTTTATTTCCCCCCCCCCGTTTAGGCTGACACGTGATAACCATTTCAAGGGTGAAAGTGGGCGGTGGAACTTGGTTCAGTGGTTTTTCGATGCTAATAAACACTGCGTAAAAAGTGGTGAAGAAATCGCAAATAAAAATGCCGGAAAAAATTAAGTCAATAGTTTTGTTAGAAAATAGGGCACAATTTAGTTAAGAATTTTATAAACCTATGCAATAACAAAAAAAAATGGTTTTAAATCCAAGTTAGTTAGTTTTCATAAAAGATTAAAACGGATTCCGTGGTTCACCAAATGTGATTAACTCTATTTAATCATTTATTTAACATTATATTATAAGGAACTAAAATGAGAAAAAAAATAGGTAGAGAATATATAAATTACAATATCATTTACTCAATAGATACGTAACTAAGAAAATATGTAAAACATAATATAAAATAATTTCAAATAAAATTTATTATTATTATTATTATTATTATTATTATTATTATTATTATTATTAAAACAGATTGAATTAAAACCTTTTATAATTTTTTATTGACAATAGTAGCAAAGGTACTACTGCTTGTACAATAAGAATTTGATTTGTGGGAAAGTTAATAGTTTTATGAACTATGCAATTTTAACTTTTAATTCCAAATAGATAGTTTTCATAAAAGATCAGTGTTTTTTTTATAGATTTATTCTTATTGAGAAGAAATATATTTTTAGAAATTTTAAAACTGCACAGTATAAAATTAAACTTACTTAAACTCCTTTTTCAAAATCGTACCTATAACGTTTGGCATAGCAATGAAACATTTTTAAATTTCATCTTAAATACCTTTTTTAGATTTAAAATTAATTGTCAGGAACTTATCTATAATGCATTAACACGTAAATAGGTCTATAATTGAATTTTCTCCAATTATAGAAGAAATAATGTCATTTACTTCGAAAATCTTATTCTAAATCAAATTTGCAATCATTGCTGGATAAATTACTTTTAAAGTAAATTAAAAATCACTGTGTTCGTCAGAATAAAGCTTTTTACGTGAAAGGTAATTTCACATTATCTACTTCATGGACTATTTTAAATCTTCATCCAATTTTACAATTTAAATGCTGATAAACTTAATTTGGCTTATTCTTGATGAAAATTCAATTGATATTTCATTTATATTATGAAATTGTATTTCTTCAAATTATCTCCAATGTAATTTCCTCGAGATTAAAGAAATATAATTTTGGAAAGAAGTTCAATTTTAAAGTACCCGGCATTAACTCAATTTTAAAGGAAGTGGATCAACATAAAACATAAGAAAGTTTATTTAATTAAGTATCCTCTTATATAGTTTTAATTAATTTATCTATGTTTTCTTAGAATCATTATTAAAAGTGAGTGTAGGTGTTTAACAAATTAGTTGAAGAAATATCTTAAAATTAAGCCTAAGTATAAAAAATGTAGAATACGAATTAGAAAATTGTTCAAAACAATGTTCTTAATCTTTCTTTTAGGATTACTATTTAATTTTTTATGAACTAAAAAAAACTTTGAACACACTTCTTACAAAACACACTTCTTTACAAACCCCCCCCACCATTTTGAGAATTTTTGCAACTTTAATTTTTTATTTTGAAACTGTATTAATTATGTATTGTACACTAAAACTCGTTTTCTTTCCAGATGTTCTGTTACCACTGTCCTTTGAGTGTCCCCCCTTCATCAGTCGCTCCAAGACCACCCCCATTACCTTTCTCTGTCTACTCCGCAGTCTCACCATGTAAGTAGGCACTTCACTTTGTACGACGTATCAACCCTCTTCAATAGAAATTTAAGACAATATTCTTTGAAAGTCAATGCAATTTATTGCTACCTAATCTAGATTGTAAAATATGTACCTACTTTTACAGATATTTTATATCTCTCATATTTTAAAAACGATTTTAAACAGAATTTGAATTTCCATCCATTTAAATTTCTAATTAAAGTATAGTTCTACAGAAAAAACACGATATTACTTCAGTTGACTTCAGGTATCAACTTATCATTTTAGATAAATTTTTAGTTTTGAAATCTCTGCCTAAGAATTTTCAGACATTATTAATTAATATAAATTTATCAAGTAATTAAAAATAGTTTTTCTCCCTTTTTTTAAAAAATTGAGCTGATTTATGAAACATGGTGTTAGTAACTGGGGGTTTGGATAATGTAAAAGGTATTGTTCAAGAAATAAGGATGAAATAGTTTTGAAAACATTACATTCATAAGTAGGTAAAACTACCAATTTTTAAAAAATAATATCTATGTTCAAAATTAAATTCTAAATCAAATCTACCTTTGACTCGCAAAATAACCTCGTTGCATTTGATATTGTTAATATATTACAAAAGTTCAAAACATAATTATAAATTCAAGACTCTTTAAACTCATATGATCATTGTAGTATTTATTCATTAAAAAACCCCTAGAAATTATAAGAAATATTAAGAAAAGGTGATGGGTTATTGATACATTTTAATTCCGGATTTAAGGTATGAAATGGGAATGAATGGGGGGTTAGTAGAAAATGTAAAATATGAATTTCCTTACTCTCAAATAAAATATTAATAATACTTATAAATAAATAGATGTTTAATAAATAAAAGTAATGGATTTACGATTTGTAAGAATTGATCGTCAAAATATTGATTTATTACGTTTTCTTTTAAAATTCGTTTGAAAAATGCATTTGTTTGTAGGTATAATGTAAAGTCAATAGTCCCAAGCAATTTTTTTCCCACATAAAACTATAGGCTCGATCCATACACCATCTGGTTTGCAATCGGCATACGAAGGAGAACATATTCCCAATTTCGGAGATTCTCGGTCGCGAATCCGAATCGAGAAATCGCAGCGGTTCGGAATTTGCGGGAATGGGAAAAATATGAGGGCGCCCGCCCACCCCCTTATCACTGGGAGGGGTCGAGGCAATTGTTCGAACGAAATCGAATCAAGTATCGCAATTGATGGGCCGTCCTAAACTCATTACGCTCTTGAAATCCAGCGCCCAGGGCGTCCAATGAGGCGGCGGGGCGCGCGAAAAAGGTGGATAATGCAAATACGGCTCATCAGCCCCGGCAAACAGCCCCGCGGGGGGGCTTTTGTGCCGGGGCGGCGCCTGATTTGAAAAGAATTCCTCCCGCTCTCTCCGTGTTTGTCGGTCGCGGCTGATTCGGCGGGGCGCGAGAATACCCAATTGAATAAGACGCGATCGACACAAAAGTTATTACCATGCCAAAACGAGGCGGGCAAATACGGGGAAAAAAGAGAGGGAAAAACCTGGCGAAGAGAGAGGGAATCTTTGATGTCGTAATAACATCCGTGGCTTTGTTGCTAAATATTGACTCTGGCTGCGGGAATGTAAATTCTCGCGCCGCGGATGGATGTTTGCCGAGGCGAAGCCGCAGCGCCGCAACAAAAGTAAACTCGTTAGCATCACAAAAGCGCGCGCCGGATAATGACGTCAGCAATCGGGACCGAGCGATCCTAATCGCGTAACTAATACTGATGCTGGCGCGTTTTTAAAAAGGCAAGGAGGAGCGAGCTCTGCCCCCAGGGTCATGTTTTAAAGCCCAAACATTCTTAGCAAAACATCGTCAAAATGTTTGCTGAAACGCGCGGGCCCGCAGGGTCTCCCAGAACTTCGGGAAGAACGAATTCGTTTGCAACAATTTTCGGCGGCGTTTAAGCTACCCCTCGCTTATTTTTCGGCCGCCTTTGTCTCGGGGTTTTCTTGTTCTCCCAGTGTAAACGAACCGACTCCTTCAAGGAACGAAAATAAGACGCCAACAACCCTTTTTCGAGATCGAATTTCCCGGGAAGCGATTCAATGTTCTTTAAACGCTCCTTGCATCAATATTTTATGAGTTTATGACCCCCTCGCTGAAGGTTAAAATTTATGGAATCTTGATTGTGGGGCCGCCGTGCTCGCGCTTCAAAGGACTGTTGTGCCAAAGGGCAGTGAAGAAGTTTCGAATTTTCTAATGGAGTTTAAAGAGGCTTTTATCTTTCGAAATCTTGCAGGAATTCGATAGTTATGCTTTAAACTGCGCATAATTTTGGGCTAGTTGTTTACGAAAAACACAAATCTCCATATATTTAGAAAAAATAGCCAAAATTATAAAAATTCATAAATAAGAGGATTTTGGACGACGGTTTTGCAAAGTTTAGAAGGTTAAAGAAATATTTATTTTAAAATTCTCAGAGTTTAATTTCAACTGAAATCTAGTTAATGATTTCCCTGTAATAACAAATGAAAAAATGTAATTTCAATTAGAAAAATTATTGATTTTTTTATTTGTCTTTTAAGTATAAAAATTTTTCACGAGAAAGTTAATGGCATAAATTAATAGATGAAGGTGAGAGTAGTTATAAGACCTCATGTGTGTGTGTGTGTGAGAGAGAGAGAGAGAGAATGAATGGGGCACTATAAGCTTCTAAAAAGGTACTTAACTTTAAATAATTGTTTCTTTTTGGTGACAGTAGATACACTATTATGATGTAACAAAATTTCTGTGGTTAATGATGAACCCATTTTGTTATGGTAGAAAAAATGTCAAAATTTGCATTAAAAGTAAATTTTCACTTTTCATTATGATGACTATTATTGTAGTCACTTAAATCATAAATAATTCAAATAGATAAATATTCTTTATTTTGTTTGAAAACCATAAATATTTTCTTTATTTTGATGCTCAAATTTGCTCGTAAAATAGCTTATAAAAACAGTACATGGCAAGACTAGAATGTACTAGTACACAATATTTATGAATTTCAGGTATAAACGCATAAACCTAGAATATTAAAAGACGACTGAATTCTTAAGTTTTGGTTATATTCCTTATCACTAAACTATTAGCATAATTACTGTTTTCTCTTCATTTAATCTATCATTATTATTAAATCTATATAAGTAAACAATGTGACATAAAAATGTAAGTATATAGAATATTCATTCCTTTAATGCAGTGTTCAATTCACAACCACCAGTGTCCCATCGGTAGGGTTGAAGGGGTCAAAGTTATTCTTAAAATGCTTTATTATTAGGCTCATTGCGTTTGATAGGTACTTATTGAAATTTAAGTTTTTAAGGAAAATATCTTGAAAATTTTCAAGAATAAAAAAAAATCATTGAAATCTGTCCTGTTCAGTTCATTACCACTCCCCTCTATGCTTTTCATTTAGCTACGAAAAAATTCCACTTATTTATAAACTGCAGAGCTGATATTGTTAGAGTTTTATACAGTAGAAAAACTTTATATTTAGTAGAAAAGAAGTATAACTATAAAAATAAATATAGCTGTTTACCTAATAAATATACTTGATACGAAAAGCAGATTTATAAATTTACCCTTTAAATTACTTGTTGAAATATCACTATAAAATTAATAATTAAGTATATATATTAAAAAGTTATTTGATCTTAGAGTCATTTGCAAACTTAATTTTTTTTTTCAATTTCTTTAAATTTTTTTTTTGAGACTGAAATCTTATTGATTCCAACTCAAAAAATTAACTTACTCGAAATTCCTTCGATGCATAATCTCAATTCAATCACATAAACATAACACTACAAAATCATTTCTAGTAAATTTCAATAGATTTCTTTCTACCAATTTTCGGAAAGAATCATCTAACCTAAACATAGGGTGCCAAGAATGTCGTTTCATTCCCAATGCCAATCCAAAAATCTTCCGAATATGTTGCCATTCCAAATATTGAATCAAAGGGAACGGGAAATGAAAAAGAGGAAAGTTGTTCGTATGCTTATCAAAAGTTTGTTCGTGAAATTCTGGGAAATATGTCGAAGAGAGTGAGAAATCGGATTTGATCTTGCCAATATTACATTCGAATACTCATTTTCCACGTGTTCTGATATTATTTGGGTGATGTAAAATGTAAATTTGCTTCTAGATACGTAGAATCCAGTTATGTCCCTTTGTGTTTAACTCGACAGACAATATAACGACGTTTTCATAGTTTGGATGTTTTTTTTTTAGTTTTGCACGAGTAAGGGTAGTGAGTTATAAAATAAATAATAGAAGCATTACCAACATCGGGGGATTTGAAGCTAACGATTGAAATTCGGAACAAAATGCAACAGTCGTGATAGACGTCATTTTGACTGTAAGGATGATATCGATAAAAAAAATGATAGGACTATCGAAAGTATTCTATTGAATTGTCTCAAATTTACGTAACGTAAATTTTTAAGAATGTTTAGTAGTAAACATTTGGAAAAAAATAATATCATAGACCTTCCTATAATGGGGTTTCTATTCCTTACTTATTTGTAACTCTATAGTATACCTACTGATTGAAAATTAAATGCTTCATAATAAATAAATCGCAATACTAGGATTATTTTCTATTCGTTTTTTAATGATTTACCATGAAGTTTTATTTTAAGTTACCAAAAAAATTTGTGAATTTTCTAAAAGGAGTTATTTTTACTATTTAACGTTATTTTATTGAAAAATGTAACTATGTCATATTAAATGTCATAAAATAATGTATGCAGTTCTACCCGTTTGTTAAGGAGGTAAGCCCGCATAAAACATTTAACCACCTTCATCAGAAACTGTTAAATTGAAAACAATCATAAAATATTTTTCAATAGGTGTGAATGAATTGAAAATGATTTCTAGAAAACATTTTTATTACAACCTTAACCATAAAATAGTCTCAACAAAAAATTTACCCACGTCTTAAAAAATAACTATTGAAATTATTATTAGTAACTATATTAAATGTTGAATTATATTTTCATACCATTATGGAATTGTTTTATAAAAAAAGTTTAAACGAAAAATAAATTTTTACTTATTAATATTACACTAATCTATAATTACAATTACTAAATGAATTCATAATAAGCACTATAAAGAGAGAAAATAAAATCGTGTATAGTTTCGTTTTTAAAATCCAATTAAAAGTAAGTAATAGAGTTCAAGTTATAAGCGATGATTAATGCCCAAATTCTATTCAAGTTATTCTTTGAAAAGCTAACCCCTATTCAATGAGCATACCAAAAACATTTTATCTCAAAAACCATCATCCGGAGCTATTCATAAAGAAAATAATTACCATAAACCATGTTTTTCAGAAATTTACACTTAATTTGAAAGTTTTGCAAAGAGAACATAATAAAGTATTTACTATCAAATGTGAGTTCAAAATGTTTGAACATTTGAGATTTACTTGAAAGCGTTTACCTCACAGCAGCTTTTCATTTTTACCGAGATTGAAAATTATTGTAAAGAACTTATTTAGTATTTCCAAAGCCAATCTGAATAATAATGTTTGAAGTATAAGTTTCTGCTTTATATGCAAGAAAACATTTTGTAAAACGCATTGTACCCACGGCCTTAGGCGATTTAAGAACTATTTGCATGTAAATTGAAGTCTTTGTTCTTGAAGCTCGTCTTTGGAAATTTTATTTCAGAGGGCTATCAAGCCTAATGAAATGAAAATAATCATCGTAGGCAATTAAAAAATTGTTGCTTACATTAACATCGTAATTCACTTCATTAAAAAATTAATTATTCGAACTAGATTGCTGCACTTATTTTTGCAAATTATCGTTTTCTGTTTTTAACGGTAAACTATTTTAAGAGCAGATTAAAATTATTTCATGCTTGCGAATTTGAACTCTGAAAATATCATTATTAACTTTAAAAGAATTAATTATCTTTTCTTATTAAGACGGAAATAAGAAAAAAACCTTCCGCTTTTTTCCCGGAGTAATAAAAATAATTGATTTCCGCTTAGAAAAAGTTACTTTTTTTAATTAGTTTTACTCTCTCAGTTCAAGGGGTTCTTTTAATTCATTTTTAAAAGATACTCTCTTTCATTTAAATTAGAATTGAATACTTCAAAGAAACTCCAATTAAAGCTCAAGGTTTAAGATAATGGAAATTTGGTTTGTGTATAGAATTGAGTAAATTTAGATATTTTATATTCCTGAATAAAAAACTGAATATTACTAATTTTATTTGAGAGCACATTAGGTACTTTTTTTTCAAGAATTAATTTGAAAAATTAGTTACGTTGCTGAGTTTTAGCCTAATTAATCTAAAATTTTCATTATTTTGGATAATTTTGTATCAGTTTTTTTCTTCAACTTTTTTAAATTTGGAAAATATAATTGAAAACACTTTTTGATACAATTTAAATTATCAATAGGTTTTTTAAAGTAACTAAAATATTCATTTTTGAATTAACACTTCTGTTATACGAGTACATTAAAACTTATTTGCTGCAAAAACATTCACTGTACCTAATAGTTATTATTTCTCTTTAAAATTTCGTTATTAAATTACAAGGTTTTAAAGGACGTAACACAATTTTATATAAAGATAAATATTTTTCTTATTGTCTTGTAGTATGAAAATATTTCCTGCAGAAATACCTTGGAATTTAATGGATTTTTCATCTATAATTTGGAGTAACATCAAAGGTTGTGCTAGCATAAAATCGTTCTTAGTTGTACTATATAAGTCAACATACAGGTTGATTTATATAAAAGTTGTTTCTCTTAATATCAGCAAGACTACTATAACCCGTTTAGATTTTCTTTAAAAAATATGAGGCTCTACCTGAGGCTAAATCTGAGGATCCATTAAAACAGTGTGATAATTTATTCAATTCTATTAAGGATTCTCCATCGCAGTTTTAGCAGTACTACACTAAAATATATAAGATGGAATTAATCCAAAAACATGGGAAAATGTATAATTCAAGACGGAAACTAATCAGCCTAAATTAAATTCTGGCTAATTTTCTGTCCAAGTATATTGTTATTCTCGAATTATACCTACCCAAAACTAAAAAGTATTTTTTTTTAATTTCAGTGCGTTAAAAAATAATAATACTTCTTAGTTTTGAGTTTTAGTTTAAAATTTCTTTTAACTTTTTTATGTGCGTCATGTGAGATCGCATTAACTTTTCCTGATTTATTTATTGTTTTTATATTATTTGAAAGCGCATTTAAACCATACCATACAAATTAAATTTTAAGTAGCAGTATACATAAGAAACAGCTACTTCATGCATTCAAAAAATCTATTTGCATGGAAACCAACCATCTCATCACTATTTTAGCATACCCAAACTGTAACTATTAAATAAAACTGCACCGAACAATTTTCCATAACTAGAAACCTAAAACATGCCACGTAGCTTTCTCACGGAACATTATTTCTAGAAATAGGAACAACTAGTAAAGAGTGACAACTTTTAGCATAAGAGAGGTACGATAACCGGAAAAACTTTTTCGTTTCGTTTAACGTTTCTCAAGCATTCCCCTCACGCTCCCTAAACTCATGTTCGCTTTCCCTGATCTCGTTTCAGATAGCGGTTATGGATACCAGTCGGACCTGCACGACGACAATTTCGTGCGGAGAAAGCAGAGACGGAACCGAACCACGTTCACCGTTCAACAGGTAAGAGAACCCTCCCCCCTACAAAAGAATTTTCCAACACAGGGAGGGAAGGGCATAGAGGACGCATAACGTCCGTGTCGAATAAGTGGACGAATACTACGGCTTGAAGGTTCTTTTCCGTTAGGCAACGCATTAATGTGACGTTGAGTTTGAGTTTTATGGTTTTAACAAACTATTTTGTTAAAAAATTAACCAATCAAAAAAGGGTTTTGTAATTTACTTTCTGAATCATCCAACGAATGGATTATGTAGATTTAAATTAGTATTTGCTTTCTACAAAAGAATAAGCAATTAAAGTTTTAGCCAAAGATTAGATTGCCAATTAGATTTTTAATTTTAAATTAGTATAATTTCAATTCAAAGACTATTTTCGAAGTAAATAGTTTTTTTCTTCAGCCATTACAATGAAGAATTTGTTCTTATGTTTTATCAATGTCTCATACTTTCACGTTATGATATCATGTCATATCTTATATCAGGTATCAGGTCATGTCTTGCTCCTTAAAATTTAGTCGGAAGCAGAACTTGGTTAAAAAAAACACCAAGAGTTGAATGATGTGACGTTTCAAAATTATTTAACTATACTATGAAAGGGAAAATAATTCTAGGTCATTTTAGACTCGAATTTCAAATTTTCTGGAAATTAAAATAAATTTGTGTTTATTGTCGAAGTTGACATATTTTTTGAGTAATTAGATACAAATACTTAATGAATTTCTAAACGTTTGAAAATGAAAAATGCATTGCACATAACACTGCCTTTCGAAAATGAGAACCTTAATGTTTTCGTTAATTTTTAAAACTCATTAGTAACTTATTTATTCCCGTATTTATAGAGAGGTCTTTTTAATTTTCCCATTAATTTGCTTGTGGGAAACAGCGATTTTCACCATTGAAAACAACTATCAGTTTCTAGAACTCCGATACTATAAGCAACTTTTCCTGCGCACTGGCACAATAGGGTTGCAACCCAGGACCATCTAGTTCTTCCTATCTTTATGACCCAAACGTAAAAAGATGAGGAGTTTACCACCTTTCTGCTGCCACGCACCTGAGTCAAATTCCGCTGCATGCCCTGGAATCTTGAGAAATTGCGTTTGGCAACGCGGTGTCGCTCGTGTCGTAACGGAACGTTGTTAGCTTCGCACGTTGTTTTTCTGAGGACGAGTTGAGTTGTATTGTTTTTTCCATGTATTCCGGTATTCCCATATGGAGATACCGAATTCGGGTATCCACAATAGGATTTGTGGGTTTTAAGGATTCAGGAAAAGAATTTATGTCATCATCCGAAAATGTGCAGACCTTTTGTGGGCGTGGGTGGCGTTCGGTGGGCGAATTCGTGAATATTTTGCACCTTTCGGTAAAGGCGTTTTCCACGTAGTTTGAGATGTTTTTTTCGACAATTTGAAATAACACCGGAGCATTGAAATGTGGGTTGTGAACGCTATCGACAAACAGGTATGGAGGGTATAAATATATTTTTATACCGTTAAGGTGACTTTAAAGAGCATTCTTTGAAACATCTTGGGGAAGTTCTGAGTATAAGTTATCAATACTTCTACACATGAACAATTGACAGCTAGAAAAACTCAACAGTTTAGAGTCTCAGATAAATATTTAAGAGTTCGGTTTTGTAATATAGAAAATTTCAATTAATTCCTTAACATAATTTATAAGTTAATTTAACCTTTACATCATTAACAAAGGATGGATTGCACTAGGGAAAAATATTAGTGATTAAATAGGAAAATAACAAAAGCTGTATATCTGGTATTCTTATTTCAATGTATATGAATGTAGAGACAATCATTTATTCTTTTATCTAAAAGAAATTGATGAAGTAAAAGTTTATAGCTTCCTTAAAAAGTAGAATTAGTGCCCTAGAAAAGCTTGTTGTAAATCATAGTCTATTTAATATTTCTTAGCTCCAAAAACAAACCACTTAAATAGTAGGTACTCAGTTAAAATTTGGAAACTTCGATTCCTACTCAGACCTACTCAGTTAACATTATTATAAATAAAATATTTTAACTCAAAGTTAATAACAGTGTGAAGTAATTTGCTGCATTTTCTTTTATGAATTATAGTTAATATTCTTTAATTTCGTTTTAGTTAGAGGAATTGGAAAAAGCTTTCGCCCAAACGCACTACCCAGATGTGTTCACCAGAGAAGATTTAGCCATGAAGATCAATCTCACAGAAGCTAGAGTTCAGGTAAGAGAACAACATTCCTCTAATAATCTATTATTTTCTGACGACTTATTTATAGACTGAAATTCTTATAACAATTATTTTTCAAAATAAGCTTATTATTGAACGATTTATGCAAGGAAATTTGATAATTTCAAGAATTCGTCAGTCTTATAACTTAAGAAGCAAACGTAACAGAGGCTCAATGGGTATTAAGTATCATAAATAACTTAATTTTACGTTAAAATATCATCCTTCTTTTAAGATTTATTTACTATATACGTACACTAAGGAGAAATATACTCGTTAACCAGAATGCTCTTTAAATAATTCTACTTGGTGCAAATATTTAGAAAAATATGATCTCTAATGTCTTTACGTAAAATCTTAAATGCCTTTAAAATTGATTTAGTCTTCTCATGTTTAGTTCTTGTCATTAAAATAAATAAGAAATGATTGATTTAAAGCATAATAAAAACACATTGGTACTTGGAAGATGTATTTGAATTTAAGACTTAATATTATCTAGAATATTTGAGCTAATCTACCATTAAGGTGAAGTGCTACAAGAAAAATTCAGTTTTTGTATCAACAAAAAATGCTAGGCTAATGGAGTTCATAATATTCTAGTATTATAACATCTATCCTGTGATTGATTTAAATAGAAGAATGATTAAAAAGTGATAAGATTTGGAAATAAATTAAAAAGAAATAATGTATGGAATTTGAGTAATGAATTTTTTTAAAAATACATTAAAGATAAAAATTAATTATTTGTGCTAATTACAAATCCCTGGAAAACTTTTAAGTGGGTATTAATTACTAAATTTTTTAGTTTTACAACTATGTATACCAATTATCACCTAGTTTAACTTTTTATAAAATTATTTATTACATGATGCTTTAAATTTATATACCTTTTAATGCACTTTTAATTTAATGAAGGCTTCTAAATCATAATGAAACTTAAAAGCTTGTGAAATATCATTAAATATTTAGCTTTTTCTAATGATCTATGTGGTGCTTCCCTCAAGATTATGATAAGTAATTTGAATATAAATGAACATTTTTAAGCCATATCTCTTGCATCAGTTTTAATGGAGTACGTTTTTTGCCGTGAATATCTCAAAGAATGTCATTTACCTCTTAATTGAAAAGCAAGAATTTGTTTTCCTCTAATAAAAAGTGTTGAAAACATATTTATTAGCTACCCTTTTATTTCTGAATCGAATGAGCACTCATCGGTAAAAATAAATACTTATTCACGAAACTACTTAAAATTTGCATTTTAGATGCACATAATGAAAGATGATAATTCCGCCTTAATTTTCAAAACATACGGTTTTTAAGAGCCAATAAACTATAGCCAGGCACCCCTTCTTCTTCTAACGCGATCCATTTGGAGCTAACGAAGCAATAAAAGGCAATTACGATCATATGTAAAGAAATTTAAAATCCCTCTCACATAAAAAAGAGGCAAAGTCTTATTTGTTAAGTACCAGAAATGGACAAAAAGTGATTTCTTATCGAATAATCAAGCTCATTGGGAGATATTCTTTGCCTTCGTTGAAAGGGTGAAAAAAGAACCTAATTATTTATTCCGGTTTCTCATATTTGTAATAATGGCAGCCTGACAAAAAACCCCATTAGTCACTGTTTGCAGCTCTTCGTAATGTTCTTTGGCTATGATCTCGTTATCTAATGACGAAAACACGGGGCATCGAATAATTTTTGCCACTCTCGAACGTAAAAAAAAACTATTCCCGATTCTTTCTTTTATACTTAATTAAACGACTTTTTTCCCCTTTCCACGCGGCTTATTCTATAGGAGGCGAGTACTTAGCGGAAATTCTATTCTCGGTCAACTTAAACAGTTTAAAGCTTTTACGAAAACGCTAATTCTGGAAGAGAGCTAATACGACCGACTACAAAGAGAATAGAAGAGCAGCAGGAGAGAGGAAGACGCGGCATTCTCCTTATAGGAGAGCATTAAAGAAGCGGCGTAACGTCGTTAGGAGGCGCTGTCTGTAAAAAAATCTAATTCGGCAATGTTCATCAGTAATTTGGATTAAACTTGGCGCGGGGAAGAACATATAATCATTTTATCGCTTCTTGTGCGGGCGATACCTCTTCCTTCCTTCCATTGGTTGCGCCATTTTTTTCTTTGCCGAGAATTTTTTTCTACCCTCTTCTCCTTCTTTTTGTTCTTCTGGCAGGATGCAAGTAAGTGCGTCGCAAATGCTGCATAATTACGTAGACTTCGTAAAAAAGTTTTAATTTCGTTAGTAGCAGTCTCTAATCCGAATGAACTATTCATGAAGAAGGCGTTTGTGCCGTAAAATGCCACTTCCTCCCTTATTATCAGCTTCAGCATCGCCTTTTTTTGTTTCTTTTTTTTTCTTTCTTGCACTTCCTTTCCTTTTTTCCCCTCTCTCCTTTCTTGACAGAGAAAATCTTATAAAAATATTACTGACTTTCGCGGCTCAAGGAAATCAATTATACATTCTCGCGCGCGTTTTTTGGTTTGTTTCCAGGCCGCCCGCTTTTTTAAAGAAGCCCTTTTATCTTTTTCGGGAGGGATTTTTAGTAATACTAATTTGTAATTTTAATAAAACATGGCAGTGTCGCAGGTTTTTAAAAGCCCCCATCTTTTCTTGGCGCGGCGCGGGGTAAAATGCAAATATACGCGGGCACCCTTCTGCCGTGTCGTTCGTTACTTATTTACTCGCGTGCGGTTTTTCCCTTTCGCCGTGCATTATTCATTTTCGCGGTGTTTTTTTCCCCTGGCATCGCCTTTTTCAAACAAACCCTAATACCAGTCATCTGCCCGGACTCGGTATACCCACCCCGGCTTTCGTAAACCGCTAATTCCATTGGCTGCCAGGATGATTCCTCCATCCCTCTCTCAGAGGCAGAGGACATCATTCCATTTGAGGGTTGTGTGTTCCACAAATAAGCCGGGAATCACGGGGAGAGGCGTGGAAGCCTGATTTTTTAGCCCTGCGCATGACTTGATTCCCGAACAGGGATTCGCACCGCCTATGATAAAAATCGGCCTTTGTTGTAGCAGCATGGGACGCATATCTTAAAAGGCCGTTGCTGCCATTCTGCTCTAACGCAATTTCCTTCTGCACTTAAACATTAACGACGCGCTGCGGTGGTTGGTAATGGGCATCAGATGACATGTTGTGTGGGAAATATTGTGTAGGGGAGACCGGGGCTAGTTTTCCACTGGGGCAAATTTTCCAACGCCTTTTATTTTTAAATGAGCAATTAGATCAACCCAACGAGTGAACTGGATGAAAAAGAAAGACTTCACACACATTCTGATGTACTTTCAGAATTTTAGCTCTTGTAGTTTCGTCAGAAAAGCGGTTTTTTCAATATTTTGCTCTTTGCGTAAACTTTTGGAGTTTTATTAAAAATGTGATTAAGCCCTTTTAATTTTAACTGACTAATCTGATATTGCATATTCTGATAGAGGATTTCTTCCTCTACAAAACTATGCTTTTGTTTTTCAATAACATTACACCCCCACCCGTTGAGGGGCTCCCAAAGTTCAAAAATCGAGTTGGGGCAGGTTTTCCAAAAGTAGACGGGGCACTTATTCCAACAATTGTGTGGCTCAAGCACAAACCAATCAACCAATCCATAACGCAAGCTAACAATTCCAAAGGAGCTGTTTGTTCGAATCCCACTGACATTTTCCTATTCCTTTCAAAAAAGGTCATGTTCTTATTGTTGAAGTGTATATAGTTCTTATAGTACTTACATTTAAAGAAAACGACCACGAAAGCCTTTACAAATATTCATTTAATCAGATAAACAGACCCACTTAGAAGGATTTGCAATTTGAAAATTAGAATGTTATGGTTTGAAGTTCATCGAATTTACATTGAAATCTCGTTTTTCATAGATTTTGATCCTTACAGGCATTAACCCCGTGCACAATGTAGGAAATTTCATTTAGAAAATTTTCGCCAAACTCTTATCGCCAAAGATTAGAAGGAAAATCGCCAAGTTATGAAAATTACTGTAACCCGCAATAACACGATATACTAACTCAGATAGTTGGTCAGATTTATTACTAAAACTTGCTGACTGCAGCCGGCGTGGCCGAACGGTTAGTGTGCTTGGTCTCTAAGTTTCAGAACCAGGTTCGAATCGGCAAACCTGCCATATGATTGATTAATTTTAAAAAGTTTGAAGATGCCTGAAATTTAAACTACTTATAAAGTAGAGTTATTATTTATTTCTACACTATTGATTTCTGTAAAAGGAAATATTAACCTATTTTTTATGTGTATGTAAAATGTTTTACTTGTTACTAATTTTTTTCAGAGGAAAAAATTCCGAAACAATACTTTACAATATTCGACTAAAAATTTCACCTGCATTAAATTAGAAGTATTTTTGAATTACATGAATAAAAATCTAAAACAAAAAACAAAGATTAAACCATTTTTTTAATTTTTTTTTACTATAGAAAGATTATTTCTCTACATAGGTTTCACAAAGGAATTTGGTTTTACATATGAATCAAACTTTTAGAAAAGTTGTCACTTAATAAGAACGGTGTCTTCTTACATTTATTGTCTATTAAATATAATAAAGATGGGCACAGCTTCGATAAGAGTCCTCCAGCCGCCATGTTTATCCACATCTCCCTCAGCAATGAGCTTAAGTGTTGTCATCATTTGAGCTTATGGGTAAACATGGCGCCTCAAGATGTAAGTTAACTTAAATGCAATAACTTTGTAGAAAAAAAAAACTGTAGTGCTAAAATTGATATTCCCCCCTCTCGAAACACACTCTGTTTAGGCGTAATAAAGACGTCCCAGGGTTGCACCGACAGCCTACTACCGTCCGGGAGGGTCGATAATGTCAAAATTATCTAACGCACCCTAAGCACTCGATGCCAGAATTTGGTAGTGGACTGATATATAATTAAACTATTATAAATAAAACAGTGGTGTCCACACAAAAGAAAAGATTAACACTATAATTAAAATTTAGCTACCACTTTTAATTTTATTTTCTTTTTTATATATAATCAATCTTTTAAATGGGGAGTACAGACGGGGCAGGAGCAGCTTACGATGCTGGTACCCCGTTACCGACGTATACTCTCTGGGGAGTTCAGCAGATCCAGCCGCATGTGCTGTAAATAAGATATAGGGCCGGCATCGGGTTTAAAAACTGTTCTCTAAATTTTTAATCATGTTTAAGACAAGGGTGGAGTATACATTTTATAAGGATTTTAACAGTTTGTAAAATTCAATGTTAATTGGGATGCTGATTTTATTTGAGGCTTATGATAAAATAGCATGCCAATTAACGTTGAGTTTCACAAATACGAAAACTGCTAAAATCCCTATATCTACTTTAGCCCGCTGTAATCATTTTACCACACCTTACCCTATAACACAATCCTATGAAACACCTTGAAAGTATTCTCTTTCACCTCAGAAAACAAAAAAAAAAAACCTCCCCCTAAAATTAAACTCCAATATCAATCTCCAATTTTTATTCTGGATATCCCACTGTTTCCATCGATCAATGCTTTGCGTATTCCACAATAAAGGATTATCAAATGTTTGGCAGTGAAAAAGGTCTCGATTAACCCCTCCCCCAAGAAAAAAAATATTCACTCATAATTATAAAGACGCATTCTTACTCTTTTCTTTATGGATTATTTTTGTCAGTGTGGTGGGTGTTTAAATGATTAAAAATTTTAAACAGAATGAAATAAATTTTTTTAAAAATTTATCATGACCACACGACGATTCAAATTTTTCCTTAACCTCCTAATAAGTTAAAATATCAAGAAGCTTCTAATCGTTGATGTGATTTAAGTTAATTAATTTTATGTAATCAATTTTAGTAAATTTGATGTTTGATGCCTAACTTCTTAACATAATTAATATTTATATTAGTATTTTATTCCAAGCACAACGTTCAGGAACTTCCTTAGTTTTTCGTTAAAAATGATTAAAACTCCCTACCCAATCTAATAAAACATTTTTCCTCAAATGGGCAGTTTCTGGAAATGTAATAAAACATACATAACTCTCAATTAATCATTAAAACCACGACGTAGAATCATAATAATCATATTTGAAATTTTATCTGAGTTTTCTTTTATTCATAGTATATGCATAAGCAAATTTTAAACTTTGAAAGTGTTTTAATTTTTAAAGAAAAATATGGTTTTTTTTATTAAGTGGGAAAGTTCTATTAGAACCATTCTCTAAATATTAATATTAAAAAAAAACCCTCTAAACATATCTGTATTAAAGTATTTTGACAGGAACTTTTAAGAAGTAAAATAACTTAACGTAATACCAATCCATATAATAATTTCATAATTTAACGTGATACGTGGTATTTTTATTACCTATTTACAGGAATTAAATAATTAACTAAATTAAATTTAATTGTATAAATTTTTCCAAATGCTTTAAATTTGAAGCAGTATCCAACATCTATTCTGCTTTGTGTTTGCCTATATCCCTATCGGTTAACCTAAAACAATGAGTAACTGATTTGGCAACTGCGGGGACAGAACCTGCAACCTAGTGATTACGATCTTGATACTCTACCAACTAGGCTACCACTTAGGTATCCTAATTGAAAGACAAAATTGCGCCAAAATATAGATAAATAGCCAAATCTGTTTTAACTTTTGTGGGAATTGTGCCATAGTATAGATAAGCAGCCAAATCTGTTTTAAATTTCCTGACAATTGTTGCCAATCTTTCCTGTTAGAAATAAAGTTCCCGTAATTTTCAAACCCCCCTCCTGGCTTTGTTTGAGGGCCAAATATTACAAAACTTGGTTTTAGGGGATGTTCTATTAGAATCGGGGATAATCTTTGAGGTCGCCCATAGGAAAAACAAAAGTTGGTGCTTCGTTTAATATGTAGACGGCCCCCTAAGGGCATAAACTATAGATTATTTTCAAAAAGACGTTAAATCATGAAGAATGACACAAAAATTATCATTCTACCCCCAGTAGTTCACTCACAATGCGAACTGTATCAATTTTTTTCTCTACGACTGTACAAATAAACAAAACAATTAAGGTACTAAACTAATTTTTGGAGATTACTATAACGCAAGTAAAGTTCACAGCTACAACACGATGATTTCATATGAAAAATACATATTATACTATAATTAATAAATTTTACTATAAGTGTTTTACGATTTAACCCTTTAAGACCAATCTTTTAATTTAACCGGCACTGTCGTTCAATTCCTACATTTATTCCAAGCTAATACCTGAAAAGCTACAAATCTAGTTATGTCTGACAACCAATCAAACAACCAACACTCAAGATCGTATTCTGGGGCTTAGAGAGAGAAGAGGCACCAACCAATGAGAAAGGAATGTTAGGAATGGCTTCCATCCGGTTAACCAATTAGAGTTTTTGCCAGCAATCGGTATAACTGCAGATAGTAGTACTGTAGGAAAACTTGCCCCTTACTGTTGGAAAACATGCCCCACATACGGGGCACATTTTCCAACGTGACATGGTCACCTTTAAACCTTTTTTGTAAAAAAACTAATAATCTTGATGAAAATTGAATGCTACATTTTGTAGAGAACAGTATGAGGAATATGATGAAATTTTGTTTACCCAAAAATAAGTAAAAATAAAATGTAAGGAAGCAAAATTCATTTAGGTTGGAAAACTAGCCCCGGTCTCCCCTATACTTTTTTGGGGTGAATGTAACTATATTCGAAACTTTGGGGAATTGAGTTGTTTGCAGAAAGCGTGCATTAGCATAAAACTCTCTCTCTCGAAAACCAAAAAGTCTTGTGTGATTTATATTTAAAATTTCATATTCTGAGTGGGAGTATTTTCAAGCGGACGATTGTATTACATAGGAGAAGGGAATCGTGTTTTCAACAGTTATTATGAATGTCGAAGAAGAAATAATTGTCATGCATATTTTTTAAATCAAGTCCAATATTTCGTTTTAAAGAGAAATTAAAATTTTGTGAAGATTTTTATGTTTATGTCTAGTTTAATTGGGTAGAAGTTCATTATAGAGTTTTATTTTCAAACATCTTTAAGTTACTAATGCACATAGCACTTGCCCTTTCAAGATAAATGCATACGTAAGCAGGTATCATAACATGGTTAAATCTCTCATTTTCAATATTTTTTAAAAGTATCTTAGTAGACAAAAGTTTTGTTCACTTTTATTCTTTTATTATAAGTATTAATAACATTAAAAATATATAATTTGTAATTTGCTTAATTTCTGTTAAGAAAGAGTTAAAGAATTTTTCTCCCATATTTTTAGTACTATAATATAATATAAAACTTTTTTATTTATTTTATCGCTAATACTAAATCATATTTTCTTAGCATATAATTTGCACTTTAAATTTGATGATAAATCAAGTTTTTCATCAAAATTTTTTATCAAATTAAACAACCTAGTTTTGTAGATTTATGACGTGAATTTCCTAAAAAGCATTTATCGTTACCTGATTTGATTTATTTGAATCTGTCTGATCTTGTAATAAAATTTTTACAACTTGAGAAAAAAGCCATTGATTCTACTACACGTTTTCTATAACTTTAAAAATATTTTGCCCTTCTCTTTTTAAACTTTTTTTTTCCTCTCAAAGCTTAGTACAAATCTGTACAACTTGCTTTACGGCTAGGGTTGTTTAACGACAGCAAAAGAAACTTTACACTTTTGCTGTATCGAATTAAATCGTAATTGGAGTTCAATTTAAAACTATATTGAATCTTATTATACATTTGTTCAAATAGTAAACTCTTTGGGAAATACATAAGAAACACAGATGGAAATGTAAAGGACAACATTTCTTATGGAGAAGTTTATTTATCCTTAAGTTTCTACTACAAGTTATAAACAGTAATGCTGATAATTTTAAGCATTATTCTGTATCTAAATTCTCATAAAATTTTAAATACAGAATGATATAATATATGGGTAAGGAATTTATAAAAAGGCGATGATTTTCTCCCACATTTTCACCCCATCGTGGTTTTAAATTTATATCTTAAGGAATAATAAATTTGAACTCCTTATATCTTAAGGATTGGCACAATATGTCCTAATGCCTTGTGTCATACAACCCCAAACTAAACTATATCTTAAAGAATAATAAATTTAAATTTATATACCTTTTGGAATCATAAATTTAAAATAAAGCCAAAATGTTTTGTCTTAAACAAGCACAAAACCCTCATCACTACAAATTTATTAGAATTATTTAATGACGCTAAATAACATTTTGTAAAAGGAAAAGTATTCAGAAAATTCTACTATTTAAGAATGGGAACAAAATCCTACCCAACATAAAAATTATTCATTATTATCTTTTCTTTGATTATTTGTAACATTCACAATAGTAAACCTATTTATTTTTTATTTTAGCCATTTCTTTTAAATTTAGTTGAGTAATTCATCTCATTGTATGATTTTTCACATTATCATTATAAAGAAATGAACTATTTTGAACACAACTATAAAACAATTTAAATAAGATCTTTTTTAGCTTAGAAAACTTGTCAAACAAATCATCAAACTCCCCAAATCCCGAGAAAATCTCCCCTTGCTTTACATTAAAAGAACGTCTCACAAACCGATATGATTTTATAGCCCAATGGAAGACCATAGAGATCGCGGTTCTCAGTGTTGACTAACGCTCTGAAGATTTGAGATTCTTTTAGATTTCGAAAATTACAAAAACTTTTGTATACAACCTCATGAATTATTTTTTACAAGTTCGTCGTTGTCATTGGCTCGTATCTTACTGATTAAGCTACACTTAATCCGATAAAATTTATTTATATTAGAAATCCTTCCAGTAAGTATTCTATCCTGTATTTTATACACAGAAAGCCTGTATGGGATAACAGAATTCCACATCACAGAATTTTTCTGTAAAAATTAATAAGGGTCTTCTGGCAGCAAATTTGACAGTATTTCAGTTATAATAATGAACAGTCTTTTTTTTTTAGTTCAGGACAATCAAAATAGGAATTCAAAAAAAAATATCAAATTTACCATACCAAAATTAAAACTCGAATTTAAGAATAAGTAATTACCAACACCAGTAACAAACTCAGTCGAGGATGATTTCTCCCCGCATTCTTCCTCTTCTCGGACTCGCCCAACATTCATTCATTACCATTATCTCCTTAACGAGTTACCCAGCCACCAACAGAGGTCCCGTCTCCGGACACGGCGCAATGCAATTTCACGCCACGCGGACCCGGCTGGAGATTAAGCCGAGAAGAGTTGCTTAATTTTGACGGAAACCTAGTTTCAGCGGCCCGGTCCCAGATGGGCCATTCGCCCGCTCGGGTTGATGAAGAACCCGGGCCAGGCCGCCTGACGCTAACGATGCGCCGCCCCGGATTAGGAGCCCCCTCGCTCCCCCGGGCCCCTCTTCATTAGGGCCCTCCCTGGAAGGGGGGCCCCTTGTAGAATCGATGGCATTGATTTTGCTGATGCCGAGGTGGTTTTGATTTAACCCCTTATCGGAGGGTAATTAATAAATAGGGGTTGTTTTAATTTATGGTTGAGATTCGGAGGTGGGATTATGGGGAGTTGAATTAGGGGGTGTTTTCGAGGAGGGTTTCGAGTCTTGATCATTTAAGTTCGTTGCAGGTATTGGAATAATTTGAGGGGTGTGTTATGGGATGAGAGGAATTGGGAGTGTCCCAGTGGGAGGGTTAGTTTGTGGATGTCTTTAGATAATTCGTGTTTGGGATTATAGAAATAAAGACTCGGAAGTTTAATTTATGTGTAGTGAACTAGTATGATTCTTAATGGTTCCTCTATGAGCGGTACTAGGGTTAGGATTAAGGGATGATGAAAATTATTTTGGATCTCACACATAGATTTAATTTAAAATTATTTATTCTTTTGTTGATTTAATGTTAAGTAGTATTAAGTAATTTTGTTTATAAATAATGGTAAAGCTGACATTTATTTTACATTAAAACACAATTAAAGTAAAATTATTTAATCAAAAAGTAATTGCTGTCCCTCTGATGCCTTTTGAAAGCACACATGATCTCTGAAGTTCGTCCGTTTAAAAAGATTAAATTCTTAGTTCAATAATGCCAAAAATATCATCGAAACCTCTGACATTTGAAATAATTATTTAAAATAGTAAGTTTGTGAATCTTTTAACAATATTGTTTACCTTACAAAATAGTCTAGTTAGAGAGTTTATGTAATAGTTAAAACTCTTGTTTGTATATGGTGAGACACAATGTAATAATTACCATTTAAAAAATCCTTAATACATTTGATGTTGAATATTACTCGATCTGGATAGGTATATGGGCCATTTTCACCATACGCTTACATTTCAGAACTAAAAAATATTTTTTAAAACTACACAATTTCTTAATGAAATGAACATAGGTGATTTTAAATATGTGAAAATTACATGGAAAAGCAAATGGTCATACACCTTTTCTAAAATTAAGGATAAAATCATACTCTAATACAAAACATCAGGTCCCTGGTATCACACAAAACTAAATAAAATAATTGACTTAAACTATTATAATCCAATGCATTTTTAAGGAACGCATACTATTTGTTTATCCTTTTTTATTAATTTTAAACGCAAATAAACCATAAATCAGTCAAAATGAACCTAAATAGCGGAAATAGAAAAAGCGAAGTAATACCGCTTTCCAAATCAACGGCTCAGAAATGGCCGAATCTCTTACCAAAGAAATAGTATGAATCGTAACGGGAGTTGACATTTTAACAAAATAACAGAATAAAACATACGTACCTTGCGTTGTTGGAAAAACTGAAATAAAACTCCATACATCTTATTTATGTCAGAAGATAGCTATATTTCTGTGCTTAAAATTTCAAAAAAAAAGTTTATTTAATATTAAAAATAACGTAACGTGAGTTGAAATTAATAAAAGCACGTTACCTTGATGACAGATTATCTCGTTGAAAACACGATAGTTTTCGCAACGAAAAATAAAAAACTGTTAAAGAACGGTTAAAAGAAAGTAAATAAACAATCGTTTGAAATGTGTTTTGCCATTTTTAAATCATAATTATTATTATATTTTTTTAATTAATTCGAATGTAACGGGAGTTGACATAAAGTGAGATTATCCTTTAAATGTTGGAGAGTGAAATTAAAGTATTTTATTGATTTGTAAAAGTATAAAATTCAAGAAATAAATTTTTACAAATATCACAACCTTTTGTTAGTTCATAGTTTTAATATTTATCGCTTTTTCTTTCATAAAGTAAAATTAAATAACAAAAAAAAACGACTTTGAATTTCATGAAACTCGTTAGGGACAAGCGTTTTTGGCTAGTTTCGTATTTTTAAGGACCTTTATTTACATAATTTTAGAGCTTTTTTTACTAATTAAAAGCTAGAAATAATTAATTTAGTCTACTTTACTTAAATCAAAGCTCAAACAGAAATTTTAATAATGATTAATTGTTTAATTTTCATGTTTCAACTCCGGGACAGCAAATATAAGCAAATTTTGAAAATGACCCATACCTTAAATTTAGTATTATCTTATAAGGGATTTAGATTTTCTATTTAATAATCTCTTATTAAAAGTGATCATTTTGTATCTGGAGTCTATCTATAGATAAAATAATCTAATTCTTCTTCTAATGTTGCTAAACTCTCAAACTTGTCAACTACCCACATGTTTTAAATAAATATTAATTTTGTAAATATCTACAATTTAAATTAAATTTTAATTTTTTCGCAAAACTTAAATCTGTAAAATATGTTTTACCTTACCTACTGTTAAGAAACAGTAAATAGTATAAAAAAATCGTAGTTTATGAATAAATATATTGATTAATCTTTACTTGTGAATTAATGAATTAATATCCTATGAATATGCTTTTTAAATGGTTAAATGTTAAAAATTTCGACTGCCTATTAGTTTTATCTATGAAAATAAAATGTTTTTTACAAATCCAGTATAAATTGAATTATAACAAATGTAAGTTGTTTTTCCCCAAAACACTAAGCCTGTAAAAGTTGTTTTACCTTTAGTATTGTTAAGTGACAGCAAAAACAACTTCAAACAGCCAAAAATTACACCTTTGAAAATGCATATAAAATTTTTTTTGTGCTTAATATGTTTTTATGTCTGTTTAAAATTTATTACCGTCATCTTAATTAGGCTAAAACTTACATTCAAATTTCTTAGTAAAATTCAATTTACGGATTTCACTACATTTATGAGAAAAATATAAACTTTGAACATTTTTTTGACATAATTTATGGCGACAGATGCATAGAAATCAAGTATAAAATCTTAATAAGTTTGGTTTCAAAATTTTCAGCATTAAAAAAAACATTAGATGAATAAAGAATATTTATTTTATTTTTATGAGGAACTTCAAACAAATTTTTTATTTGCTGTTTTTCTAGTATTGTTTGCACTAAACTTGTTCTTTTTAGTCTTCTTGTTGACTTTCCAACTAATTATTATTACTTATATTTTTTGCAAATTAAACGAAAATAATTACATTAAAAATATAAATGAAAATGAATTATCCAACCACTGAAATCAGTTTTTTCATCCAAAAACCGAATACACTAATTAATTATTTAAGATTGGTTTCTTAATATCGAATTTTCAAGAACTTTTTAATCATACTAAATATTAAATGGGGGAAATTGCAAGAAGTGTGTCAGAGAGCATTAGTTTGGAAAAAATACTATGATAATGTTTTTCGTAGATTCTAAAAGTGTTGCTTTGATGTTTTTGTTTACATTTCCAAAAGTGAGACTGAAAGAAATGCTACTTAAAATTATTTGCCTCACTGAGAATTATCTAATAATTACAGGGGTTGTTTTATCAATAGCCGCTTTGTTAATGAGTTAACTCTGGTATAAATAAAGAAATGGCTGAGATAAGTTCAACATTTTTCGGAATCATCGCTATACTATTATGACGTTTGAAACTCTTACAAATACATTCCTTTTAAGCTATTTTATTCCAAACAGTCAAATGAAGTAAAATTTGGCTTAATATCTTTTTGAGGGATTAAAAAGACTTTATTTAACTTTATTAAATGGCAAGGAAGAGAAAAGTAATAAATGCGTAATAGAATGTCAAATTCGGATCCAAATATCGTCTTTACTGACTTAATTTTCTCTTTTTGTTTTTAAAATGTTTTTAAAAAACTTTTTGGTTTGTTTCGTATGTTTTTGTAATTCAAAAAGAAGAATCTATGTGACTAACTGATAGGCATTTAATGTCAATTCCATTCCTTTTTTTTAGTGAAGGACGCTAGAGTAAAAGTAAAAATAAATAAATAAATGTAAAATTTATAAAGCTTGATCTGTTAGAGTTGTATCATTGTGATCTTACCAATTTCATAAAAAAAGTTGGACGACATTTCTTACGCAATTTAATTTGAAACTAATCAAGGCAAATCTGTGTAAAATAAATATCAATGTAATAGATTAATTATTAGAAAATTATTTAAAAAGTTTAGCAAAAATAGAAAGGTGAGACATTTTGAGAGTTGTAAGTTTTAAGGTGTTTTGATGGAGCAAATTAATTTTTACAAATACAATTCTAATAAATCCCAATGGTCTTGTTTAGTTTTATAGAACTAAATTTTCAGTGTTTGGATAAAGTTTATCTAACACTTCTCAGTATGGGTTTATACTGCGGTCTTTATTGTTTTTCCTTCACCAATCATCAAAATTTGGGCAAAAAGATGCAACATCCTTTTCCAGTTTTGTTTCAATAAAATGGTGTTACTTAGATTGTTTCTTATCTTGTTTTCAGTAAACAAAAATCCGTCATTAATCGATTCTCACTATATTATCCAATGTTGTTACAACACTGATCTATATTCCCGTGCTATACTTGACAGCAACGTTTCTTGAACCCAGTACGTCACAAATGCGGAAGGAGAAATCTGTAAACACAAAGCCTGTTGGGTTGCTAGGAGGAGTTTCAGTACGCAAATCGTGATTGAAAAGCACTATATATGCATGGGTTTAACAAAATAATCATATTTTTAAACACGACGTTCTTCATTTCACTCAAAATTCACACACCGCAACGGGAACTACTTTGTTTGTTAGTGACGTCACAGGGTCAACTTAAGTTGCTGTCTAGTATACTTGAGACGATCGCATTCTCAGCAAGTGAAAACACCCCCTCTCTCTCCCTCGCAGGTGTGGTTCCAGAACCGGCGTGCCAAGTGGCGCAAGGCGGAGCGGCTCCGCAAGGAGCGCGAGGAGAAGGACCGCCTGCCGGGCGAAGAGCCCCGCGGGGACGGCGGGCCGGACGAGGAGCCCGCGGACGACCAGGCGCTGCTGCTGGGCGACAAGGCGGGCTCGTCGCCCTCCTCCTCGCAGCGACACCTCACCGACGACGAGGACGCGGACTCCAGCGGACGGGAGGACGACCTCTCGCCGCACCGGCCCCCCGTCGTGCCTTCGGCGGCGGCGGCGGCCGCAGCCGCATCGGCGGACGCGGAGGCCTCGGCAGATGCAGAGGTGAGGAACTGTTGGGAGACGGAATGAAGATTTGGGTAGTTGATTGACGGGGTGTTTTAGTTTGTGTGGGGCTGATATTTTTTAGTGAATAATACTATGGGATTCCGAATTTTTTGCTTGGTAGTAGTCGTGATTGCCAACCGGGTTTTGAAACTTCTTCCTTATTTTCTACTGGTTTGTACTTTACTTTACCATTCTACGTTTTTAAAAATTTACAGAATTCTAATTAATTTAATAAATTCTAATAACGGTACAATTCCGTTAGAGTCCCCGCTAAATATCGCCAATATCCAAATAACTAAATATATCCAAATATCAACAAATTTTTCTGACTTTTATTAATAAACTGCTTAGTTATTGATCCAATTAAACATTTTAATTCAGGAGTTTGAAATTATTTATGAATATTTCTACTTTTTGTTGTCTAAAAGAACTGGGCGATCAATCAAAAGAGTACCTACGTTAAAAATATTAAATGATAGTCTCAAGTTAGTAGGAGGTGACTTGGCGGTTACTCTGACTGCTTAAAGGCAGAAACTGCCGAGTTTTCTTTAACAATATGATATGCGCTGGAATTCTCCTGTGCTCGTACTTCATAAAAACGGCTTAAAGATGTAGTTTTATGTATTGACCTTAATCAAGAGGAAACGTAATTAAAACATACAATTTACAAGTTAATTTAAGTACGTTTAAAGATAAAAAAATAAGCTCGAAAAGGAAAATAAATTGAGACTTTAAGATTGCCTTTATCCATCCATAGTCGTTGGAATAAAGTAATGATAAAATCTTCCTTGTTCGTAGAACGCGAAATACATATTCGATTCATACGGAGTCTGAGGGATAATGTGTTTATTTTAGTATTTGATAAGGAATATCATATAATGATAATTTTCTTCCTTCAGGGTTCCCTGGCGGTGATCTCCAAATCGTCCTCCACCTCATCCGCGGAGTCGTCTGTGCTACTCGGGGGAGGAGGAGGGGGGTCTGACCACCTGGCCGACTTCCCCTCCCTCCTCCTTGCCTCCTCGCGGTCCCCCATGGCCTCCTTTGGTGACCCCCTCAAGGATCCCTCCTGCCTCAGGCCAGCCGCCTCCTTCCTCAGGAACTCACTCTTCTCATCACTCTCCTCTAGGTGAGTGACTCTTTTTTAGTGAGTCGTGACTCTTGTTGCTATAGTTCACTCTTTTTATTGTTTCATGACTATTGTAATTAATAGACTCTTTTATTGAGTCACGACACTTGGTGTTGATTGAGTTTGTTTTTTAGTAGCATGGTCGTTTATTAAGAGCATTTAAAAAGCTATGGTTTTTACTCGTTCGTCACAGATTTAGTCACTCGGTGAAAGGTTTCTTTTATGAATAGCCAAACAATAAAATAAAGTAATGTAAATTAAGGTTTGAGGCGCTGGAACTCAGAATCTTTAAGAACCGCTCGGTTTTGACTCCCTTTTAAGATTTAGTCCATAACTCAACGACGCATGCGGCCGGATGCTGATATACAGCTTTAGTGATAGTCAAGAGTAATATTGTCAACTGGGATAAAATCAGTCAATATTTTGCTCTCATTTTACAGAAAATAATAATTGCTGTAAAAAAATTAGGTAGCTACTTACGTATTATCCCTTCGACCATTCAGTGACCGTCAAATTCCGCGCCACAACTATAGAACAGTCAACGGGCTTTGATAATGTTTTAGGATTCAGCGGCCCGGTCAACCAGATAATACGTATTTAAGAAACAAAAATTCTTTACAGGATCTTCTCAAAACTACTTCAATGTTTAAAAAACACTCTAAATATAATATTTAAGGAGTTTTATTATTCATGTCCTTTTAAAAAGGTAATTTTGTTAGTTTAAAATTCGTGTTTACTTTCGATTGTAAGTTCTTCTGTATCAGTTCAAGTAAACTACACTTTAAACATATTAACACATTTTAGAAAATGCAAAAGCAAAGAGGACAACTGAACGAGGTGATCCAATGTAAACTCCTCAACACTTTAAGTCTTAAAATAATGAAAAAGTTTCATGCTACTATTCTTGGTTGTATTATGAATTTCAACGTAAAAAAATTTTAAGAACTTATTTAATCACAAATTAAAACCAAAACTGCAAAATTTGAAAAAAAAAGTAGACTAAAATTTGAAGATTGACTTTGTTATACTTCTTTTATTTACATTTCAACTGAATCAAGAACTTATTTTACCTCTTCTATTTCCTTCTGAACTGTTTGTCTGTTTAAAATCGACCCCATATCAATAATATTGATTCATGGAGTGGGTACTCTTATAAAGAGTTCTGTAGAATAAAGATCTAAATTTGATATTTAAATCAGAGTAAATTATATTTATGTAATATTTTCGTTTAACTACTAATCAAAATAACTCTTATTAATTTTTGCCTTACAGTAAATTCATACGAAATTAAAGCTTCATAAAGAAATATTTTAAGTTAGTAAAAGTGAAAAGAACTATAAAAATGATATAAACCTAGGCTTATCAATTTAAGGTTCCTTTACGCACTTTTAGAACAACGAGATCAAACCTCTCTCACTCAAGACATTTTTACTACAAGTTAACCCTCTGAACTATCCCATACCCTTACCTACAGAAACATTTAACAGACTATTTTATGCTAACAACATTAAAACACTGTTAAACTTAAACAAATCTGCTCCTCCCTTAAAACGCGCGAAACGAACTGCTTCCTTTTTTTGTCTCTCGAAACTAGCTCCCATCATCAAGAAGACGATAGGTTTAGCGCGGCGCATCTGCACGCATTTTTCGAAAAGGAGCTAAAAGGGTAATGAAAAATCCATTTGCAGCTAGCCGTGTTTTAATTCGATTAATTGGGGTTATTTACGACTGCGAACTTCCTTTAATTACCACAAAGAGCGCGACGTTTTTTCCCCCTTGACCCCGGATCCCTCATTAGGGGGGCTTTCCACAAACAGACGGAATCGAGTTAGCTGAGTGCAAAGTCTTAATTCGATTCAATTAAAAATTCCTCGCTAGGCGCCTAATTGCAAACAGGCGCCTGAAAAAGCCTTATTCTCAATTAAGGCGAGACGGAACACGGCGTTGACGTCTCCTCCCTGTCAACCCGGTTCACTCGCAAGAAAAGGGAAAGCTTAATGGCATTAGAATCGCGAGAAGAAAAGCACTCAACTAATGCCCATCTGAGTCCCCCGCATTCCTAGGCTAATAGAAATCAAAGAGATTCTGTTAGGCGCCTTTCGAGGTGTCATTACTGTTTTGGAGGCGCTTTCTTCTTCTTCTTTCGCTGGAGAACAACAAACATTTAGGTGCCTTCTTCGCGAGGAATTAGATGAAGTGATTGCTCCCAGCGTGCGCAGACGCGGTGCGCGGTGGCTTCATTAAAGGATTGGATCCGACTTCATAGGGAATCGGAGTGGAGTTGAGAGAGCGGGATGAATTTAATTTGATAATAATAACGCGCCAGGTCATTGATGGCGGGCGTTTCTTGTCGCGTTGTGTGGCTCTTTGTGCATAGGTTAATTTGCTTTAGCTGCTGTTCGAAGGTGAAATTCGTGAATATGAAAATTACTGAGTCAAAAGGTGTTTTCTTTTTTTCCCCCTCTTGTCTTCCTGGAGATCCTTAAAAGGTTTCTTTTCGATTTCGATGTGATCCTCTCTGAAACAAAGGTACAAAGAAAGGAAATTTATTGATTAAATTCGTATAAGGGAGACATTATTTAGAATGAGGTGTTCGTCTACACCTGCAATGCCTTACCTAAAATTTAATTTATAATGAATAACAACTATTTTATTTGCTAACATTTCGTTCAGACTAATTAACTCTTCAAAACTCTTGGAGGTTTTTGAAAATATGTATGTAGTAACTTTTCGTTTTCCATAAAAAAATCTCTAAATAAGTATTGTAGTTGGAGGTTTAAAAATCATAACCCATCATGCAGTGTTCTACACAGAATTAGAATGTGGAATCCAGACAGTTATCTATTTCAATGCGTCTCCCGCGCTAATTATTCTGTAATTTAAGGAAACAACTATAAAGAGAGAAAACTCCTTAATTTTAGATAAAATTCTAATTAAATTTAAAATGGTTTGATTTATTAATTTTAGAAAAAATTCTGATTAAATTTAAAATGGTTTGATTTTTTAATTTTAGATAAAATTCTAATTAAATAAAATGGTTTGATATCATTAATTTTTACGATTTCAAATATCTTTATAAAAACTTTCCAAAGGAGAAACAAAAAAAAATAGTGTGTATGAATGCTTGTTGTGGGGGATACAAACTACAAGAAAATTGAGAGGAGTATTTTATGAATTACCTCTAATTCAAACAGTAGTTTATATCACTTTCATTTTTTTTATTTAAAAGTAAACTTTTCCTCTTGTGAAATAAATTATATGTCACTTTTCCTATACAAATTCACTACTTTCCTTTAATTTTTTACAAAGGAAACATTTGACATTGAATGAAAAAATTTTTTAAACATTCAAACCTAAACCTTTTAGAAAATACAAAAGTAAATTTTTCATGTTGAGGTTAGTTTCATTTACATCTAAAAAATACGCAGAAAATGATATCGAGCTATTGAGTTTTTCCATAAATGGAAAAACTTACTTAACACACTCATTTCGCTTTAAACCTTTTATCTGCTCAGTTTAAAAACAGTAGCCAATGGCCTTTCTCTGCGAATCTTCCACAACCGGTCTACTCTACATTGTTTTTCATTACATCTTTACCAACACTCCAAAAACACGGATATGATTTTTCGTAGTTTTGAGAAAAACGTCGGGGAAAATCATGTCTCCAGTTTCCAGGACTATAATAAACTATTGTATGTCAAAATTATCTACCGCAGGCAAATAAACTACTCAAGTCATTACATGATTTTTCCCGACGTATTGAAGCTTTGAATGCGTTTCTCTCAAACCTACGAAAAATCCTTTTCGTGTTTTTGGCGTGGTTGTAACGACATTTAAACCCCCTGGGTAAGTGGAATTCCTCGAGAATTATAATAAAACGTCAATCCTGAGCGATTCCTCCTTACCCAGGTTCGACTGTACCAACTCCATACCCTCCATCAGTGTGTCTAACAATCCGTTTTCTGTTGCAGTGGTGCCCTGAGCAGCCAGGCATGCATGGAGAGCATGATGAACCCGGCCAACCACGGCCGCTTCCCGTTACCGCCCATGTATTTCCCGCACCACCTCGGACACCAGTTCGCCCCCGCCGCCGCCGCATCCCTGCCCTTCAAAGGTCAGTGGAGCTGTGTACGTATCCACAATGATCATAATAATATACCTGTTTGTGTGTATCGTCGTGTGTCCGCTTAGCAATTGTGATAGTTAGAGGAAAGGGTGAAGTTTGGAATGGGAATCTTTGAGTTCTGTGTTGGAAATTTTCCGAGGGGATTCGATCGGAGTGAAATTTGTTGATTGTGGTTTGGGATGTTTCAGATCCTTTTACTTATCGAACTAACAAAACTTGAAGGGTATTGGAGTTATTGATTTGAGAATGCCTAAGCATCGCGTTTCAAAAGATGGGTTAGTGAGTCAAAGACTTTAATAGGTAGGTTTTAACTTAAAGATTAGGAACTGATTGACTTGATGTATGGAGTCATAAGCTTACATTTCAGAATTTAATTTTTTTTCAAACTTTATAATATTTAAATGAAATGATCATTGGTTGATTTTTATTTTGGGTTTAAAGTACATAGAAAAGCATTTGTTTTTAACACATAGACAGACCTGGAAAAAGTGCCCGAACCTACGAACCTGGTTCGGGGGAAGCCCTTGCCAGCTCCATAGGAGCAATGCATAAGGTTCGGGTAAATTGTATTAGGTTCGGGGGAAGGTTACAACTTTTTCCTGGTCCGCACATAGGTCATAAATCCCCCCTTAAATTAAATGTAAAAGTCTACTCCATAACCAAATATCATATCACCAAAATACTATACAAAACTAAAATAATCCGATACATTTTTAAAGAAAATTCTTTTACTTCCCCTTCATTCATCAATTTCAAATGTAAACAAATAATAAATCAGACGAAAAAAAAAACTCGAACCTCGAACCCATAGACATTGCTCGAACCAATTGAAAAGCAAATAAATACCAATGAATACCACTTTCCGAACTGTCAATTGAAGTTTTTGTACGTCTTGACGAGTCTTACTATCTCTGTATTTTTTTTTTCTTAAGGACTTCGGTACTTTTCGATTAGCCACGAGTGCAAATCTCGCCAATCGGATTTGATTGGAGACGCTTTAAAAATTAAACATCCACGGCTTACTAAATAATATACAGGCTAGCCGAGATACGGATATCATTAAAAATGTAGATGGCAATAGCTGACAAACTGGCAAAGCAAATCCACAGAGTTGAAGGCGAGGATCCATAGATACATCATGAAAACACGCTTTTATTTTTCCTTATTTGTCAGTGTGCTATTGGTGTATTGGTTGGTCGGTACAGGTAGGACTTGTGGCGATCCAAGCGGGAAAATTGTCAAATGGTTTTTATTATTTAAAACTCGGTTAGCCTGTATAGTATCTAGTAAGCCGTGACATGACAATATTATAATTAAAAGTAAAACTTTTAGTTAAGATACATTTTAGCTGTATTATATTTCAATACTTGATTTGTTTTTGAAATTTGATTTTTCCCGGATAATTCTAAAGTACCGTATTTCCATTTAAACTTGAAACTTCCTTAATCATCAGAAGACTCATCGTATCCTTTCTCTCCCCACAGCATTTCCCTTCTGCGCGTGTTGTCTTCCAAAACCCGTAACGTCCAGTGCATCGTCAAGCGGTGGCGGGGAGACGTCCGACCCCACCTCCACCAGTGTCACGGACCTGCGTCGCAAGGCGCGAGAGCACTCGCAGGCGCTCCTCGAGTCCGCCATCCTCAACAGCCAGCAGGACTCTTCGGCCTCCTAGACACACTGTCCCTTAGCTTCCTTTCAATAGTTTACTGTCGCCTTTTATTGAGAATTGAAAGGTTGAGATATGAAAGGTAGGATTTCACTTTGAAGAGTTTGTGAGGATCGGATGGACATGGTGTGGTAAACGCTACTACGTACTTCGTTAACTGCCAAGAGAAAAACTACACTTCTGTACAAAAATTGAGGAGACTTTTATTTTTGGAATAAGGACACATAAATCTTAGTTCCTTATCAATGAAATTCATGCCGTAAGATCTTCTAAGGGGAGGATATGTGGTCCGGGATCAAATTACACTAACAATAGTTTAAGCGTTTAAGGGCACTAATAATGGAGTTACATACACATTCGGAACGGTAGCAGAAACTTTCATGCTAGAGTCATTTAGCAAAACATTCCTTGCTATATAAAAAGGATATGATTTATTCATGAACTCCGCGTAATTTTAAGTGCGTAAATATACTATAAGCATGATTTTTAGATGTTATTAGTGGCATGTCTTTAATTTTCATTTTAGGCGGAATTTAGCTCTTGGATCCTTTATTGGGTGGGTAGTAACTATATTTTTTGTAGTTCTCATGAAGACCCTGAACTAAAATTTGTGTCCTTATTCCCAAAAATAAAGTAATCCTTAATTTTTGGACGCCTTATCCTTAATTTAATTATCGCTCAACATTGCGGTGAATAGAGTCGCGTTTACCGAGCCATGTTCATCCGCTCTAAGAGATCATTTGCATTAGAAAGTCGACGGTAGGATTTAGGTCTTCTTTGAGAGTTTTTGGCGGTATTCGCGAGGATTTCGCTAATGGATGGACGGTAAACAAGACTCGATTCACACTTTCACAAAAGAGGAATTTTACAATGTTGAAGAGGAATCCAGTCCCCCCGCTTTAGGGGTAAATGCTACTAAGTAATAGCGCTGAGAACCAATGGCAGGAAGGAGTAGATTCTTTCTAAATGTGAATCTTGTATCGTTTACAGAGCCATGTCTATCCACCCTAAGAGGACAATTTAATTGGCAACGTGACGCTCAACATGAAGTTTACCTTGACGAATCAGATCCGCGATGAAGAGTTAAACCTGATGATCATTTATGCCAATCGCTAATCTGATTCGTAAAAGTAAACATTGAACTAGCAATAGAAAGAAATCTTAATCCTTCAGTGAAAACCAAAGAGTGTTTTAAATAGAGTGAAAGTAAAAACAGTCATACTAAAACTGATGACCGTTCGCCAGGATTGCTTCATTCAATATTGCATTCTTATCTATCCACGTTAAACTCAAAAAACGACAGTAAACTATGAGGAACTTCGGCTATATCGTGTGTTGGTCTTGCCACATCAGTTCAGCATCCGAAAAGGCTCCACTTGTTTAATCCAGCATTGCCATTCCAATTCGAAAGAGATGGGAAAACACTTCAGAAAATTATTGCCTCCATGTGTAGATATACCTTGTTGATTACTAGTCCCCGATCCTATGATGGACTTACGACGTTGAACTGATTTTTCTGCATCTATAATAATCAAAGTTCCTTACATGCTGCAGGCATGAGTCATTTTACGTTGCTCTTATTACTTTTTGCGTGTGTTTTAAACGTTAAGCGATAGTGCACCTAGATATGACCATTCAACCAAATAGATTTAGTCTTTGTCTTTGAAGTGTTGCATAATCATTAGCTCTTAAACTATTTGTAAGCCGAAAATGTAGGATATAGCAAAAGAATAGCATAGCCTATTCGTACCAATTCTTATATACAGGGTGTTTCCCAGAGAAGTCCTTCCAAACTCTTACGAAAAAGATTATTTGGTTTGAGTACATAAAATTTGCCTAGAGATCTATACCTCAACGGTGACTTTTATTACTCCAAAAATGTGGCGTCATATCTGATTAAAACTAAATTATTTCAATCCAAGCGAGTATACATGCTCAAAGGATATTTCTAACATCTTCTCTGCTAACATATCCAAAAAGCCATGTTCACGTTTTCCATAAACCTTTTTTTAGAGTAATTCAAAAGTGGTGTCATACCTTTTTCTCTCGTGATTTGCTCGAAAACTGTGAGTCGTGGAGGTATAATAGTTCTTCAGGCATTTTTGATGTTTTCCACGCAAAGAATCTGGTTGTGCAGAGTTTAGGCGGACTTCTTTGAAGCACCCTGTATAATAACTGAAATTAACGAATTAAAATTTCATTCTTTGGCTGTATAGTTTATTAACAGATAATAATAAGATATTTTAAAAAATAACCACGACTTTATCATAGAAATTAAGCTTGTATTAAGTAAAAATGTACTTCAAAATTACTGAAAACGTTTTTAGATTTCAAAATTAACACGGAATGAAGCCAATGTTGATATACTACTTTTACTTAGATGTATAGAATGTTAAACGAACTAAGAAAAATGCCTTTGATTGAATTTTGAAAGATAAATGAAACTTACTCTTTTAGTTTAAGAGCTACTGGTATATCATATGCAAGTATTAACATTGAGTTTGAGTTCCTCTACTTGGAATGTATTTCCTTTCATCGAGATTTCAACGCTCCTTTTTAAGGTAAATGTAATGATAGAATGAAAAAGAGAGAATTTATAAAAGGTTTTATACCAGCTAGATTTTCCCAATTCATTATCTTTATCTACGTTATCAGCTATATTTATAATTTCTTACCAATATTTAATACTTATTACTGTTAAACTCATATTTACTTCCGTCAAAATTAGCTTAAATACGACAATATACTTATTTCATTATTTTAATCAGAATATTTTATTAAGAAACTATAATTTGAAATTTTTAAAAGTTTAGTTATGTTAAATTTTAAGCTGTTTAGTAACTAAAGTAAATGAATTAGAGAACATTTTGATTGAACTGAAATTTTAATCTGATAAATATTCTCCCATGTGCAATATTGTGTTATATGTTTACAGTGTCATATTTCTGTGATATTTTAATTAGTTTTAATTGAATTTATTTTATATAAGATTATTTTATGCAATATTTTTATTTTATGTTGTACACTGTTCTATAGTTATGTTACGTTTAAAAATATTTTGTAGCATTTATAATATTTTTTTAATTTCGAACCTTTGGAACATAATTATAGGTTTATGTTTTTTTATCATCAAAATAGTTCAAAACTATTATTTGTGTTATCCGTTATTTAATGATATATGAGCTCTCTAGTCACCTTACATAATTTAGAGTGTTTTCATCTAAAAGTATTGCATTTCGATAGAAGAAGGATTCTAAATATAATTTCTTGGTTATTTATAGATTATTATTTAAACTACCCTTAATTTAAAAAAAAAATATGAATTTCAATTGTGTGCTTTGAAAGATGTGTAAACAATAATGAATGTAAATTAAAGTTGTATAAAATTTTAAACATAAATTATAAACTGTAATTATTGATTTTTTTTTCAATTATTATTAAAGCTATAAATTTTAACTACTGTATAATACATCTGTAAAAATAATAAAATGATTGTATACGTTATAAAATCCTTATATTTTACATTTAATTTAACTAGAATGCATACTTTTCCTTTAGGACGTGATAAGTCCTTACCTTAACTTATTTTTTATCATTTTTTCATTGCTTCCACAAGCTGCTGTATGGTTTTAAATGAGTGTGTGGGTTAGTTGTTATAAGAAGAGTGTTGTGAAAATATTTCTGTCAAATATTGTTATGTATTATGTAAATATCGTATCTTAGATCTCTGTTACGCTTATCTGTTTAATAAATTTCTTCATGCATTTCATCCTTGTCAAGAGATTTTTTTAACTTAAGTTCATTCATAACTTTTGTTATCAAGCATGTTTAATATTTTAACAAAAATATTTAAACTTTTTTATTTTTTTAAAAGTAGGTAACTCGTCATATCAGAATCCTCCATGTAAATGTAGTTTTATTTTCATTGTATACATGGTTCTGTCATTAAATTCAACTAATATTGTGTTTTAAGATTTTAAAACTTGAAGTAATTGAAGGTAATAGTCAAATGGTATAAATAAAGTAGTTTCCAG
Source organism: Tetragnatha montana (assembly GCA_963680715.1). Classification (NCBI taxonomy): domain Eukaryota; kingdom Metazoa; phylum Arthropoda; class Arachnida; order Araneae; family Tetragnathidae; genus Tetragnatha; species Tetragnatha montana. Next base: position 23,024,122 of record OY796683.1, read on the forward strand.
AAAGTATTGTTTTACATTGAGTAAAATGGGAAGAAGCACTCCAATTTTCTGAGAGCTGGGGGGGGGGGGTATTATGACTTCTTTTTAAAAATCTATGAAACACATCAACTTTGATTTGTAATACAGAAATAGGTTTTCACTTATACACATTTCAATTATTTTACTTAGTTGTACTTAATATTTAATTAAAGATTAACAATTGTCTGCAAAGTACCACATTTATATGCTACATTATTGTATCAAAGTTGAAAAAAATATTTAATCTGGTATTAAGTTTTAAAACTAAAATTTTTAACAACGCCATACAATTATTTCAAATTCCTATATTTCTGGAAATGAGCCTCTTTAAATATTTAAAACAAGAAAAACGAATACAATGCCTGTTTTATCGTTTGAAAATCAAATTTCGATAAATATTTAAAAACTGAAACATCAAAAAAGTGGTTTATGGTCAAAATTCGCTTCAACCATTCAACATATTATATTACAGTTTCGGCTAACATCGGACAGCACCCACAAATTTTAAATTTCCAAAAATCAATTACTTAAAATCAAACTTTCCCCTTCAGTAGACTGGTTTAGAATTCCCCTTAGTCGCACCTCCAACTGAAATTATAATCACAGCTTACACACCCACGGAACACATCATTTTGATTTATTTTATCCTTAATCCCTTTCCCCCAAACAAGATAATCTGCTTATCCAAATGAAATTTCATCAAAAGGAGGTTCCATACAACTCTGCCAAGTGCATTGTGTCCATTGTTCAATTTCCTGGGGCTAATTCAGCTGCCCTAAGTCAAGCGATTAGGGAGAGATTAGCGCAATCCTTCGGCCCTTGGAATCTGAGGGCAGTTTGATCCGCGAGATCCTTCTTTTGCCTTCCTAAACAGGATAATCTACTTAGGGAATGGTCAATAAATGAGATTTTATTACATGTTGGAGTATGTTGTGTTCATCACCGAGTTACTCAACCTGTGTGTTGGGAAAAGCTCCTTCTCAGAAAAGGTCTTTTGTAGAACATGTGATTTTCTGATTTTGAAAGTGGACTTGGTGGAATCTCAACTTTTTAAGGATATTTTAAATTTTATAAATTTTGCGTTTGATTCAGATGAATATTGAGAATAATGTGTTTTTCAAAACGAAAAAATTAAGTGAACTACAAAAATGCAAATAATTGTTATTCTTTAGACTAATACTATTCAATAGTATAAAGCGTTTCAAAAGTTTTCTTTTTAAACTTGGTTATCTTTTTTGAAATTTTTATTAATAAAACTTGGATAGGTAATATTGCATAAAGAAGAAGGTTGCAAATGTGGAGTTAGCTATTATTATTTGGAAAGTTTTCTCTGCATAAAATGTCGACAATGTTTTGAAAATGTTCGTAATAGTAGCAGCATATAAATTTATACTTTTTTAAACGTCAATTTGAATTCAAATACAGTTAATTTTGGATAATTCAAAGATGAAGAAGGGACTACAAAAAAGTTCAAATTACCCAAATTTCAAGAGTTGAAAAAATTAAATTTTATTAAATAGAAGTTCAAGGGATCAATAGTTCAGATTAAAAATTTTCTATTTATCCAAGCTGATCTAATAGAGTAGTTTACTTTGATATAGAAAATAAAATGCTACGAGACAGGTTAGTACTATGATCAAAAATATCTTGGGTTGTTCTATGACCAACAAGATGAATAGAAGCTCCACATCTGTGACGTCACAGTAGACGTTTGGCCTGACAGTCCTTTCCCTACAATTCATCCCACTGCTTGCTTACCTACAAAATCTTACATCACGTTTTACCAATACGCCAGATTAATGCTGCGTGACTGCATGCTAATTGAATTATGATAGCTATAGTAGCTATAGTATTTCAGTTTCTTACACTTTTCCGTAAAGATAATACTCTTTGACAAAATAAATGCTTGTCAAATGCCTCGTCAAAACTGGATCTCAGTTGAACGAACACTTGTGTGCTAGAAGCATTTTGCTGAAAGCTGAATTACTAGTAATCATGAAATTGCAGTAAAGGGTTGAACTGCCATCCAGAAGAGATCGTGCGTAACGAAGGTAAGTTTTATGCCTATATTTTTACCAAATTGGGTAATCCAAAGTATAACTCGGTGCTACCGACACGATAAAAAACTCTTAAACATCAGATAGTGTGTTTAGCGGCTTTTATGGAAGCTAACTAGTCTAATGCATTTTGTAAGTAATTGAAAATAATTTGGCGCTTTAGTACTGATCTATGCCAAATAGTGATCATTAAGCTTTGTGCTTCTGTTGATGTTAGATGCTTGTATTTTATGATTTTCTAATATCACTTCTCTTCTGATCTATTACCATCGGATCTTATCCATTAAAATCTACTATACCTGAAGTTCAAAATCAAATGGATTGTTCGTTTAGTATGTGCTTAGTTCGTCAAAATTACTGTCCATTGCGTACCAGCTTTACTCCCTTTAGACCCCTTTAACCAATTAATAGTTGATTTTGGATACTAGTAAGGGCCTTAGTGGTAGGAATTGTAAGATTAGTATGAGTAATTAATGATAATAACCTGTGAAACTCAATCGTAAAGAGGATTTGATCAGTTTTGCAGCTCATTGTGACTTTTAAACTCTTGTAAATCAAGAATATCTTCATTTTTTCATGGTTTTTATCACAGAGGAGAGATAGTGGTGGAGTGAGCAATGGTAACCCTAAAGAGTGACGAAGATAATTTCAGGAAAGACCGCCAAATATCACAAACACGTGACCGGTCATCTGAGGGTGATCTAACTGGAAATTGTTTTCACTGTCGAACTTTTATGGCGTGCAGTGTTGCTAATGCGTGCATTCTTGGCGTGACGTTTTGTCGATAAGCTTTAGCACATGCCTGTAACTGTTTTGAAATTTCTAAGCAAGCGATAAAGCGCCAACTCATCGCCAGAAGCCCTGCTAATGTCGGGTACTCTTTTTCGGTGTCGTTTCAATGGGAATGCTGACTCCACCTCTATATCTCCTCTAGGGTTTTTATTTGGTGGTATTTATTTGGTGGTAAAATAGTATTTACAATTCATATTTATAAATTTATTTCTTTTAATTTTTTTTATTTTTTTTTCTTATTTATACTTATTTTTACTTACTCTTACACTTTCAGAAAACTAGAAAAACGAATTTCTCACATATCTTTTTTTTATATTTTCCGACCATGCAAAAAAACCCCGAAAGTAACGTAAAATATTCCCTTTGCCTGCAATAAGCAATAACTACATCTCGAACTAGTCCCCCATCCCAAATATGCACACAACAACGACAAAAGAACCCCATCCAAACACACACACAACCCAAAATATTCTCCCCAAAAACAATAGCTCGCTCCCTCCAACGTGGAAACTTCATTTTCCATCCCTCTTCGCAATCCCACCATTCCTGGACAGTCCGGTGCAGGTGGCCTCATTCAGCTCACAATCGAATCAGGACGCATTGATCACTTGACACGGGAGTAATTCGGCATCCCTCATTCGATTAGGGCCCGGAGAGGCCGGAGCGACGTCCCCCAATAAAAGGCAACGCGAATTAGAACGATCGCCCGAATTCGATCAGTCCGCGGACCCTGCCTGCAATTCAATGTCGTGAGCGGAGGCCAATTGGGAGACCAACTTCCTCTAACTGGCTGTCTCGCAGACGTGGTCTGGGGCCGAGGCTTTTTTCGGGTTATTTATTTGGGCTTTTGTTTCGGGGATCTGGCAGTAGAGAGTGCGAGGTTTTTTTTTGTTGTTGTTGGGGCGGGTTAAGAAGGGATTTTTTTTGGGATGGGGATGTGAGGATTTGGAGAGAAATGAACCTTTTGAAACAATATTAGGTACTAAGTCAAAAAATCAGTAATTTTATTTAAAAATATGTTTAATTTTTTTTAGAAGTTTTGACTAACACAAACCTTTCAATGCTATGTTTTTCTACCAAATGAAAAACATAGATATTTTTTTTTAGAAATATTATCTCAATATAATATTTGTATATTAACCGATGATAATATATAGGTAGGTGACAGGAGGGAGACTTACAGCCATATTCACATCCATAAGCGTTGGTGTTAATTCTTGGTCACAGAAGGATTCCACCAATCAGAGTAATCGAAAAGCGAAGTTTTCTTTCTATAGCTGCTGGTTAACATTGAACATATTAATAATGTCGTAGTTATGACTTTACAGTTTTGAGACTGTGTACCATAAATTTACTTTTTGACAGTTCAATAGATTTTATAAAGTTAAATTCTTATTTTTAATTGTTATCCAACTCATAAAAAACTCTAAATACATTTTTCCAGGTGATTGCTTGTGCCCCACTTTTTTTGTATTTTAAGTTGTTATTCAAGATCTGTTACAACATAATATCTTAGATGTGCATTTTTTTCATCACGTCATTTAATAATAAAAGGAAATCAAACTTTATTTTGCAAAATATTTTAGAAAACAATATTTTTATAGAAATGCCTTTGTAAGAGATGTAAAATTCTTAGCTTGATCAGTATAAGTATTTTTTTAAAAAATTACCTCCTCTGTATAAATATTCATATAGAATTAATTAAACTTAAAGAAACTGCAACTTTGTAACATAAAAGCAAAACGTGTATGACATAGAGTTATAAATTTGTTATACCTTCAAAAACTTTCATTTAGTAAAAAAAGCCCTTATAACGTAATTTATTCCATTATAAAAATAATAATAAAAATTTATACTTTAAAACTTTCAGAACTATAATTGAAGATTATGAATAAAACAATATTTGAATACCCCTAAAAATGTTCGTATTCATTTATAACAAAAAAAATTTGGTTACGAGTTATAAAATATCATACATAATTTAAAATCATATACTAATATTTCTCCATCACGCTAGTTATTTTGTTTTAAAACCCTAATTTTACATATTTTTTGTCCTTTTACTCGTAACCGTATAAAAAATGTGTTTCAAAAAGGAATTTGAGTAACGTTTGTCTAACATGTTACAGGAATATATTGCAATGCAAATTTGAGATGAAGCTATTGAAGGCAAACCAACACCATTTATTCGCAAGAATAGCATTGGACAAATGATGCCATTTCGTTCCAAACAGCGCCATAATTCCCCATCTTGCCCAACAACGGGCAGCGTTCGCAAAATGTAAATTTCCAAAAGGAGACAAAAAAAAACCGAAGCTGTCTTCTTTGAAAACCAAATCAAAGAGTTTAATCCGAAATTTGCTTTCACGCCTCCCAGTCTCGCTTCGAAGCGAAGAATGGAATATTTCGTCGAATCCGAAATCGATTTTGTGACGAACGTTTTTTTCGCCCGCTCTCTCTTTACCATTTTATTATTACCATTCCAAAACCATATTCATGGAATATGCGCCATGTTTGCTTACGTAGCAGCTGAACCCAGATAGAAAAAATGGCGCATGGAGAAGGGAAAATTGCATCCGATATAAAAACCGACACAAAAGGACTTGAATTTAGCCGAAGACGCGATTTCTTTACTCCGTATCGACATCGGCCCTAAACTATGGGAGCGGAAACATAATAGAAGGCGGGCGTATTTACATCCGAATGGAATTTAAATGGGTTTCCCTTTAAGGAGGAACGCGGCTAAAAACGCATTTCCCGGACCCAGAAAAATGGAATAGAATAGAAATTGGGAAGCCATTAGGTTCTTATTCGGGCCCGCCAGAATGGCATTTCGCGCTTAAAATAAGTTGTCTCCGGCTCGGGACGGGTTGGGCCCGCGCGCTGACAGTTGTTCGGATCGCGGGGGAAGGGGGCCGGCTACTCTCTGCGCCGCCGCGAGTCTGTAGCCCCTTCTAAAGGGACGTTTCCAGTTGTGGCGGTACGGCGATCTAATGGAAGAATCACTGGCTGACAAAAGTGATGTTGTGTTTAGTGATGGGCTGGTATCGATTACAAATACTTAAGTAATCGATACCTAAAAGTATCGGGTGTATTCGATACCTAAATAAAAGTATCGATACTTTATTGACATAAATTCTTTTTAAAGTTTTCAGTGAGGTAATCTTAAAAATAATCCTGTTGATTTAACGCAACCTTCTTTTATATTGCAATGGCAAAACAAAACTCCAATCCAGTCGTAAATCTTCCGCGAGCACGGCTTTCCGTAACCTTGAATCGTTCTCCACCTCTCCGCGCCAAAACAACCCTTGTAGGAAGCTATCAGTCTATTTCCTTTCACTTCGACCCTTGTCCCACTTCATCGAATCAGTATTTTTTGAGGTGGTAATCAACTCAGCAAAAGTAACCGAATACCCAAGTAACCGGTAGAAATACTGATTACATTTTGTAATCGAATCTTTGTAATCGATGCTACTACCGAATACTTTTAACGATTACTTAGGTATTCGGTTACTTTTATTGAGTACTACTCGGATACTTTTAACGATTACTTAGGTATTCAGTTACTTTTTTTGAGTACTTATCGAATTCTGTGAACCAGATACTTCTACCGATTACTTTTATATGAACTACTGTTTGAAGTTAATGATTTTAAAGTAGTAAAATTTTACACAATTTGTATTTTTTTAAATGTATTTATAAGAATTTTGAGTATTTTTTCTATTACTTTTATTATTTTGTGGTACATGTTTATTTCCCTGATCTATGAAGAAAATTCGTGTTTTGTGACACGTTTCTGGTTTTCATTTTGAAGCAACATTTTTCACCTTTTGTTTGAAAATTAATGACTAACTATTTTGTATTTCGTTTGCAATCGTGTCGAATTCTTCAATGGGAAGGTTGCTTTTTTTGTTATAAGGACAGTGAAGGGCTTTGCTTCCTCTCTCGCCAGCTTTTAGCGGGAGTTGGACCTGGTTTTCGCCTGTTGAATTTGGAATACGTTGGAGGGTGGATTTTCTCGTGTGTTTTTTTCTCTTGCGTTGCGGTTCGTGGGTGAGCGGTATCTTGCCGTTTTATGGGGAAAGTCGCTGGCTGGATTAGTGATCGGATCGGGCTATCTCGGGTGGGTCGGTCGGCTCGGAGATCGTCGTAGGTCTCCTTTTGGATGCAGCCTTGGCGAGTGTATCTGTCTTTAGAAATTCGCGTAGCGGCCGGGTGCGGGTAGGGTCGAGAACTAACCTGTATGCCTCGTATGGTTAGCAGGGTATTTCTGACGTTTTTATAGGGCCACTTTCATTTTAGCATATCTTGTTATGATAGATGGGTATAATTAAGGGTTTTTTTAGTTTCAGGTTCTAGTCTTGTAACAAATTGTAGAGGACTATTTAAATATTCCCGAAGGCTAATATTGAAACTGAGATGGGCACCAGCCGATGGGACACTAGGCCTGGACAGAATTTGATTTGATTGATTGATTTAAATATTACGGAAGCACCTAAGGTGGAGGAGGTTTCCATTTGCTTATTTTACTGACAAGGGGGTGAAATATGAATAATGCTTACGAAAGACATTAAAAGTTTATTTTATATTATAATTTAATTAGGAATTTAAAAGTAACTTCTAATGAGTTAAAAAAAAATTTAGTAACTCTTATTTCCATCAAATTTTCAAGGTGTAATTTGGAGACGGTTTGGTTGGAAAAGGTTGTTAAAGAAAAACCTATCCCTTGTAGTTCCTTTCCCAATTTTGTCAAAAAAAGTACTCGATACCTAAAAGTAATCGATACCTAAAAGTATTCGATACCAAAGTATTCGATACCTAAAAGTATCAATTTTGCCCAACACTAGTTGTGTTGAGCTGTATCACTGAGATTTGTCGCAGTTTGGTCCAACCCGCGGCCCTTGAAAAGATTGTAATGCCCCCGAGTGAAAATAGGTTTCTTATAATCGAATCCAACTGTTAAATTTTCCAGATATGTATTAAACATAAGTCTATACGGGTCAAATTTTCCGAAAAATTTTCGGGGGAAATTCCCGAACTCCCAATGAAGTATTTTCTCTTAAAATAAAGTTATCTGGGTCAAAAATGCTGAACAACAGAGGGATAACAAAATGTAAAGAGATGCAAAAAAGATGAAAGGTACCCAAGAGCAAAGGAGTGCTCAAGAGTAGTGAGATGTTGAAGAGCAAAATGATGCTTGTAAAGTTGGTTTTCCTGCATTTTTAAAATAGCCACAATTCTAGAACTATAAAACTTAAAAACATAAAATTTTACACATTTTGTTACTAATTTTATTGTGTTTGATTTGGTGTGTATGATAACTACGCATCCAAAAAAAATTAAAAATAATAAAAGTGTTAAAAAAAATTCATAAGAAAGATAATCAGGGCGAAAACACCAAAGCCTACATAATTGGAAGGAGTAATTTCAGACCATGAAGTTCATGATGAAGTTCATTTCGTTCATTATCGTTTTAGCTGCTGATGATGCCTGACACAGTTTCAGGCGAAAAGTCCAATTTTTTAACACTAGAACCGCGGAGTGGGTCAATTTGACCCAAAACAAGTTTTGATTTCGTTTTTCTCAAAAAGTTACAAACGCAGACTTAAAAAATTTTGTGACTTTTCTTGAATCATTGTTAATAGTAAACTGTGAAAAAATGAGGATTCTAGCTTTTACCATTTTTTTGTAAAAAACTTGTATATCTAATACCGCGGGGCGGGTCATCCTGACCCAAAGCGTTCTACCCTTATGCAATCACAGTAAAGTGCTGTCAAAAATTTGAAGAATCTCGTTTTATCAGTTTTACCCTCTTTTCCCACAAAGGTCAAGGTCACTAGACCAGTTTGGGATAATAAAGAATGCTTGAAACAGGTTTTTCGAGCAGATAAGTTGCAAATTGCATTCCTCTGAATACACATGGGTGGGTCGGTAAAAAATCATGGAAGAGCTCTGTTCATTCCCTATTTTTTGAGGGTAATTCATTTTTCAAAGGTAAAATATGTTTGAAATACAATTTAGATACATATCCTGTTAATTTTCTTCCAAATTTCCCCTGAAAGCAGTCTAATTTTTTTATTTGAAGAAAATAATGCAAAAATCATAAATTTATCTTTTTTGAAGCTCTGAATACACAATTTCATAATCTAGAGGTAGCTACAGCAGAAGAAATTTAGAACTTAGTAATTTCAGGGTAAGCATGATTTTTGGAACCACCGATCTATTGCGCTTCTATGCTCAAAAGCCTATTTTTGTGGAAAAATGAGAATTTGCAATTATAAAAATAAATACGATAAAAATTTCCTCAAACCGATACTATTTTAATAATTTCTGAAACTTAAAATAAAAGTATAGGGAATTTTATTAGTTTTTATAAAGAAACGAATTTTTTTTAAAATTGACCAGCAGTAGTTTTACACGATATTTGGCGGAAAAGCATGAAAATTGAATTGAAATTATGAATTTAAAGCTATATTTGGCATTAAATTATGGAATGCCGGTGATGTTTACAGTAAATATATATTAAATTATTGTTATCTGGGTTTACTGAAATTTTTAGCCTCAGAAATATAATCATCCCCTGAAAAGTTCTAAGTCTTTAACACGTTTTTGGCATTTTAATACTTTAATTATAATAATGTCTAGCTTTATTGACCTTAATATAGAGCAAAGAAGTAAATTAAAGTAATTTAACTCAAATAATATGATATATTCCATTAAAAGCTCAGTTTTTTAAGCCGGGGTCAATTTGACCCAGACCCGCGGTTTTAGTTATACCGAAAATGCCGCGGTTCTAGTGTTAATTTTAATTTTAAACTTTTAGACAAGCCTATCTGTTTTATTAAAAAAAACCTCTTTACCTCTTCAGCTTCCTCCTTAAAACCTCTTTAGCTTCCAAAATAAACATTTCTACCAAATTTCAAGTTGGAAATAAAATGGAGTTGTTTTGTAAAAAAAAAATCATCATTTTTGGAAAACTTCAAGGCCTTTGCGGCACTACAAGATGTTTTTTTTCTCAATTTCCGGTTTTCACATATTGATATACTGATGGCTAAAGGCAACTTTTCCGCACTATTAAAAATTAAATATATGAAAAAATATTTTCCCCCGTTTTCGTTTCACCCTATTTATTGTCCATGTTACTAATACAAACTTTTCTTAACAATGCTTACGCCTCCCGAAACAACCGTAGCCAATTCAGCTGTTTTTTTTTTTTTATCAAATTACTCTTTACTCATTGAAATCAATGAGACAGAATGGTTTGGAGAAAGATAGTTAGAGAGGCCATAGTCCAGCACGGGCTGTAATGCCAGGGAGTTAGTTAGTTAGTCATTGAAATCAATAGGATTTGACTATTTTAATATCGGATGCTTTCAAGATTTGAAATTTTGTTGTCTATGACATTTTATTTATTACTGTTAGTTATTTTATAAACTACTTATTTAAAAATGCTTGCGGTTTTCTTATTACATAGAGGTGGTTTAAGCCATTAATAGTTTCATATTAGAGCTAGTTTCATTTAGTTATAGTTTCATTTATAGTTAAATGATTGAGCATGATTTTTCTTTGAAATTAAATAACAATACCAAAAAATGTGTGTCTGTGACAACAATGAATCAAATGAAGCCCAAGTCAATACATTCGATATTATCTGGAATCAAATATTCTTTGTCAACCAAGCATAAACTCACCCTTTTCACTCCTAAAACTAAGGCCATCAGATCATCCCAAAATTTTATTACCCACCAAAATAAAATTCATTACAACATCACCCTGAACCCAACTCTAACATCATCAAACTTCGGCAACTTTGTTTCAAAGCCAGGCAAAGCACTTAAGCAGCAGCACCCCTATCCAAGCACCCCAACCCCGTATCCATCATTCCCTCCTTTAATAGGCGAAGCATTACTATGGCAGCACGTTGTAAAAGGAGGTTTAGCCGCGGGTTATATTGAAGATTGGTAGCCCTCATAGAGGCTCGCATAAAAGCAGATGCAATAAATCAAGGCTCGCTGCAGCATGCGCTACCGCAAAATTAGTACCATGCTGTGTCTTCATGCTTGGGTGAAGTAGGGCAGTGTTAATATCACAACGATTCGAGGGCGCATGCGCGGAATGGGTTAGAACTTGTCTACTGATCCGGCTGCTTATCTTAACTTAGAGCCATCAAAATTCGCGGAGTTGGTAATGCCTGAAGATGTTTATGTGCTGAGGTTGTTGGGATACCTCGTTTGTTAGCAGGTCTAATAAAGTTTTGATGTGGGGGTGTTCTTATTCAAGTATGACACCCGGGTCGTGGTTATTTAGTGTATAGGAGATGCTGATGGTTTATTGATTTTGGTGGAGTATGGGTTTAGTATTGTAATATCGTCTAGGTGAACGTTTTTACGTTTTGTGGATGTAAAATACAATTCTACCGTTGCAGCATAAAAAATACAAATAACGAATTGAGTCGATGAGTTGAAAAACGTAAATTGCTGGACTTGTACTGTTTTTTACTTCAACGAAATTTTAGTTGAAATAAATATTTCATATAATATCAATTGCAGTTGAATTCTCAGTTTGAAAAAAGAAATAAGTCCAAAAACAAAAGTTTTGAGAAAATCGAAAAAACTTTGTAAGTTATGGAATTTTCATAGTATAACCACCAAATTTGTACTAGAAATACCGGACCCTATTTGAAATACAAAACAATCATTGAAAAAATATAAGTATCTTAAAAAATATTTTATAGTTGAAAAAGTTGATGGACTTATTAAATTTTTCAACCTTATGAAATTTCAGATGAAAAAATATGTTAAAAACCACTTTAATTGACATTGTCAATTAAATTATATTTCTACTTAGTTCACACTGCACAAAAGGGGAAACATAGAAAGACTAAGACGAATAAAAATAAAAAAATACTATGAAACTGAGTCATTAAGACAGTATTATAGTAAGTGAATATATCAATGGAATCAACATTCACTGGATAAAATAGGTAAAAAAAAAACACTTTTAAATTAAAATCAAATTTTATTTTTGCTAAGTTTACCGTACAAATTAAGAGAAAAGAAAGACAATTTAACTTAAATTTTAAATTTAATTAAAGAATGCGATGAATGAACATAGATTTCGCCAACCCAAAACGCCTATCGGAGGTAGATTTTCCCCTCTTAGCATTCATGTGTAGAGAGCGAAGGTTGGAGATTCTTTTGGGCACAAAAAAGTCAATTTGCCATTTTTTGGACTTATTCCCTTTTTCAAACTAACGATTCAGTTGTAAAACATCTGAAAGCATAACGCGGATGTTTGTATAAAACGTATTCATGATTACAAGATGAAAATTTCATTCGAAAAAAAAAACCCTAACCAATTTCCTTCCTTATTCCAGTCTTCGATTCGTTAATGCTCTTGAAGAACTCAAGGTATAGAGTCTTGTTCTTTACAAGTTTGAACATTAACCCCAATAATAAAAGTTATAGATGAGTAAAACAGCTTACTAGTTCAATTTTGACAATTTTAGAAGAACTGTTTTTTACGTTAAAACAGTTAAAACCTGTAGAACTAGGCGTTAAGCACAATAACAGTAAGCTAGCTTTACTCGTTGACCCAAAACATTGATGGATTCAATCCATTAATAATTAAAATTTGAATTTTTGCAGTTAATTTTGTTGCTAATCTCCAAATTAGACTGACAAAAGTTGAAGTAAGTGAAAGTAAGCCTAGAATCCAATGCCGATTTGAGTTCTTAAACAGCATTGTTAAAATTTACAACATTAATAAAAGAACAAAACGAAATCTTATAATGCTTTTCTATACTTTATCAATTAAATCCTTAACCTTATCATCATTACTTCGATAAACCACAAATAAGGACAACACAAAAGACCACTTTAATGGCGAAAAACACCTAAGCCTTCACGAAATCGTTCAATATTTTTTACGTTAACTTCTTTGAACGCATAAAATTATAATTTAAAAACTTAACAGCTTCAAATTCTCGTCGTGAATACATAATTGATTTAAATAGCGGCTAAAAAAGAAGGGCTTCACAAACTTGCTGTCACGTCTTTTGTATTCTATGTGATCTCTAGCGTAACATCTATTATTACTTATTAATTTTCGTGACTAAAGCTTGATCTATCATAAAAAGCTTCATAAAATATTAATTATTTATGTTTCTTGACGAAAGAAAAAGTGGGTAAACATCGTTACCTTATTTTATTTGCGAATAAACAAACCTTTATTGATTTTACTGAGAACTTTTTTACTTTAAAATTAGTTCTATGGTTTTATAAAAAAAGTTAATGTAAAAGGTGTAGATAAGTGTATAATTTTTGCTTAAAATGTTTAAGTATCGTGATATTTCATTGGGGGGGGGGGGGTTAGTATTTAATTGCAAGCGTATTTTGTGGAGTTAAATTTGATTTTTTAGTATTTATTAAGAAGCAAATAATGCGCTTAACGATAGAAACAAGTTTAACCTTTTCTCTTGAAATTTTATATTTACGTAAGTTGTTTGATAAATGTTAATTTTTAAATAGGCAAAAGATAATGGTATAATTTAATAATAAGTGAACTTTCTGTGTCTAAGGTGTGATTCCTCCAATTTGTGCAGAGCTACAGTGGAAAAATATTCTAACATTTATGGCATGGAAATATTTTTGTCATATAAGTATATTTTAGGTACACAAACAAAAATTAAGTTTTAATAGTATATTTTGAGATATTACGTTCTCTTTATTAGAAATAATCCAATAAGATGAATAGCTGATATTTTCTCCTAAATTGTTTTTCCAAGCATTTGAAGTGTCCAAATAAGTTCTCAACGAAAACAAAAGATATTTTTGTTTTACTTCTCGTGAAGGGAAATAAAATATTGGAGATTGGAACATCATAGTGTCAATGGGACTATGCTATTGGACCTGCTTAAAATCACATTAGTCAAACAGAGATTCTAGGAAATAATCATAAACTGCATTAAGAACTTAAAATCAAATTAAATTTATTTATTCATTACGAATACTAAGAACAATTACACAAAATAACAATTACATTATCAACACAGTTTTAAATTAAAGTAATGTTAAGCTGATAACAACAAAAACACATTAGACAAAATTGCCATCTTTATCATACATTTGTATGAATATTTTGAGTTTAAATCTTCATAAAATGAAGAATTTAGGTACATACTAACACTTATGTTTCAATTCATTATACTACACCCTATTATTAAAAATTTAAATGTTCATACGTAAAATAAACCATTTGGGGCTAAACACCAGACTGGAATCATACTACTTAAAAAAAATTAGGACATTTCTGAGCAGAAAAAGAACCAATGTCTACCTTATACTTGAAATTTTCTCCCTATTCTAAACTCCTTCATCTTACGTAAGAAATAATCGACTGTTCATAAAAAAAGAATAGCACAAGAGGAAGCGTGACCATTCTTAGTTCTAGAAACTTCTTTTTCCCAACGTAGTTTCAGCTTAAAGGAATGGCAGCATGGAACCATGCAGAAGTTGTAGTTGTTATCTCGGAGGCCAAACAGGGGTCGAAATAGCCTAATAACTGCAAGAAATGCGAAGGAAATTGGAGGAATAAACCATAATTGGATAGAAAGCGCAGCTTGGGCCAAGTTTTTATTTGGCCAATTGAGTCGGGTCCCCGGGAGCTCTCCATGCTCTTTTAGGAACGAACTTGAAGGATATTTTGAATTCAGATGCCTGCTGTGTTTGTATTTTTATAATGGATTAAAACAGATAAAAGAAACAGGGGGTTTTTTTGCTGATGTTGTTTGAGAGGTCATTTTAAATCAAGTTTGTCAAATCTAATTCGGTAGCGATAGAAAGGCTCATAAATAAAAAACATTATTAAACTATTAGCTAAATTTTGTATCTACAAATGTAATTTTCCTTAACTTTATTCATTTTCTCTGTTTAATTAAAAATTTATTAATTGAATCGATTAGCGGGTTATAATCCAAAATAATTAGTCACCAAAACTTAGTTTCAAAGTTCAAGTAACCAAAATTTTTTTGCAAACGCAAGAGCCTGTGTTGCACTTATATGAAGACATTTTTAGAAATACTGATGACATAATTATTTTCATTGTAATCTGCTCAGTTATAACATAATTTTATGATTATTAGATTTAAATTTTAGCTAAAGGAGAGTTTTTCACGGCTTTCGTAATTTCGTATGATTTGTGAATTCAATTTTCATATAAAATTTCTACAAGTTTTTCCTATTATGAATTTATAGTAGTAGTTATCACATTAAATGTTAAGGAACTTCTTAATAAAAGTCATTAAATAGTATTACATTTTCTTTAAAAATGTAATGAAAATAGTTACTGGAGCTTTTATTTTCGACTAATGTTATTTCTTTCTATTTCTTCTATTGACTTAGGGTTAGATATTTTTAAAATATACTATGAACATTAAATGGTAGTTTAAACCCCATTTTATTGATAAAATTTACAAAGATTTCTTTCACTGACCCCTTTCGTTACATTACTTCTCCAATGGAATAAATTAAGCCCAATTACAACAATCAGATCAAAAGAAAGACAAATCTCGTATCTTCTATATAAATGTCAATTTTCGTTGGCCATAAAACTTATCTTTCATTAAAAAATATCAGCATCTTGAGGCAGAACAATCTTCAATTTTTCTAATCGATCCTGAAACACATAAGCAAAATCATAAAAATGTATATTTTAAAAATGATAATTGTGCTCATTTCATAAATTAACACAAAATTAAAAAAAATAATATCTATAAAATTATAAACAAGAACCTTTCTTTGAACTTCATCTATAGGTATATATAAGAAAGCCAATTTCAACTCCAAATTTCCCAGGTTCACTTCAGTACCTTTTAAAAAATAAGTTGTATAAAGATTAATACAAAAATGACTTTTATTTCAAGTAGAAATAATATTTTAACAACTCTTAACTCCTTTTCCTTTAATACCTTCTCTTCTGCAGGCAAAGATCTCCCAAAATCAAATGGCATCCATTATCCCTGCAACTCATTGACCCTGTTTCTCACCTTTCTCAGATCATTGGTACCAGGGAAAGTGTCCAGGAGGTGCATATCACTCAAATGTGGTAGGCGAGATCAGACGACCATCACCTGGCTTATCAGTAGACACTTAAAATCATTGTCGTATTCCAATGGAAAAAGGGCTTTTCCAGCCTGTGTGAAGTGCGCCGACCATCAGACCACTCCTGACCATATACTGGAATGTCTGGGGCTTTCCGGACTGGATCTTTTAACAGACCCAATTCTTGTATTGGATTTTCTGAGAGTGAAGGGTTTCATGGACCTGATTTAGCGTTGCTAGACACCGGAGATATGCAACAACAACAACACCTCTCTCTCTCTCTTTTCCTTTTATCCTTATCACATTTTTCATCCTTTCATCTTTCTCTCTCTCACTCTTGTTTCTCCCTTCATTCTTTTCACCTTTTCTATCTCCTTTCCTCCAGTATACTCTCTCTAGATTTTCGTTTCATCCTTCTTGCATCCTCTTTCTCCTTCCCTCCATCCTCTTTCATTCTCTCATTTCTCCGCTACTTCAACTCAGCTTCCTTAAAGATAACACTAACACAAAGCTGGATATCCTAATATTTCCTACAAATTCAGCATTCCTATATCTATGTTATCACATACGAAATTAACACGGTTGGTTTGACATTAAATCTCCCCCCAACTGAGAGTCCCCTACGAAAAAAAACACCCATCGCTCGACCCCTTCCCCTCAATTTCTGCTCCCTCCCTGCAGCCAGTCCACGGGAAAAGGGCCTGCACCAATGGACGGTCCCTAATACCATCTATCAATTCCTTGATCGTATTTCTCGTCGGAGGCGGACATTTTCTTCTGTGCTGCAAGCGAAAATTGAATCACAAATTCAATCATCGTTTTGCACTGCTCTCAAAACAAATTTGCAGCCCAAATTGGCTTCATTGACTCGATCAAGCGCCTCCAAATGGGAACGTCAGGGTCCGTGATGAAATTGGCCTCGCTTTTTCCCTCGCTCCCGACTCCCTCGGTCCAGGTTAGAAATCAAATCAGGCCATTGCTGATCGGAGGGCTGCCAAGCTTGGCGAGCCAGCGCCGCGCCAACTACGTAGTCTGGCTGCCACTCAACAGACACATTGGCTTTCTATGGTGGTGGAAAAACTTTTCTGGTTTTATTTGGGCTTACATTTGTCTATAGAAATTCTCTTTGAGATATTTTGAGGGTGTTAAAATGATCATAAATTTACAGAGAGTAACACATATAATCCCTTTTAGAGCTAATAATTCTACTGTTACCACTGTTTATAAGTACAATAATATTTTTTCGAACAACACTGTTTGCAAAGGTGATGTGTTTAAAAGATTTCGTAGGTAATTAGCCTCCATAAATAGAAAAAGTATTTCTATGAAAATATTCAAACACTCTTCATAAAATACTTTTTACCCTTTTAAAGTTCAAAGTTTGGTAAATTGTGTTTTATGATATCGAATTAAAACTTAAAAGTGCTTTTTATCATGTAAATATTATATTGGGTGTAATTGAGGGGGTATCGTAAGATTCATTTAAAATTTTGATAGTTTTGAAAAAAATACCCTTAAGAGACAAAATTATGGGTCAAAATTATTTATCATTAAATGTTTGCGACTTCTGAATTTTGTTTTATTCATCAACTTGGATAATTTTCATAAAAATAGTGATGCAAAAAATATGAATAGTATTTCCTTTCTTAAAAATTCCAAATCTGAATTTTGAAGTCTAATATACCATTATGTACTCTTTAAGAATAATATAATATGCTTATTGTAATCGTTAAATTAAATTAAATTAACCATTTTAAACATTGTGATACTAAAAAAAATCAACAAGGGTTGGTAAATTTTTGAGCAGATTGAATTTTCGTTTCGTCCTAGTTTTTCAACTTTTATATGCTTTGGCATCGTCACCAACAAATAATTAAGGGGCAAACCACAAAGACATTTAGAAGTATTCACAGAATTTTTAAAAAAAATTGAACTATTTCAAGTAAATTCTATTCGGTTTTTATTAAACATTATGAGGGATATATGCCCACCGCGTCCCTCTCGGGATACGGAACTCCATGCTTATACCCCAAATCTTTATACACCATTTCCACCCACTACTAAAAAAAATCCCAGCCCAACATCAAAAACGTCTAACGGCTTTGACACCATCCCCCAGCGGGCTTTGGCGAGAAAATCGACGCCAAAGGCGCCCGGCAACCCCTTCGGCGTGGGCCTGGGCGATCGCAGCCACAGGTGATTCGATTCTTGCTGCATGTCACCTCATTTGGGCTCGCTCAATGGGGAGCAAATCAATTTACCCCTGACCCTTTTCCTACCCCCAGCGAGCCAGGATTTTCTGCCACCCAAAAAACCCGTCTGTGCCTGTTTCGATTTACAGCGCCGCTTTTAGCAACGGATATGTGGCAACGCCATGTTGAGATTGGGTTGCGAAAGGAAGGGTTCGATTGAGATGTGTTTGGGAAGTTATATCGATAGGTTTTGTGGATTGATTGATTTTGGGGGAATTTAGTAATTTTATTCGTAGGTAAATATGAAATAATTTTTCTGTAGTGCCAAAGGTGTAAAAGGTTGGCTTAAGAACTAAAACAGGAAAACAATTTCGAGTTTGAAATTTTTTTTATAGATTCTATTCCCTCTGAAAAAAAAACACTAATGTATTGATAAATAAATAATTTTTTTAACATACGCCTATTGTCATTCAGATAAGTTTCTTCTGTCTAAAAAAGTACAGATTTTTCCTTACAAAATAGAATATTTTTGTAGGGTCTTATATTGGAAACTCTCCATAAAAATCCACATGAAAAAAGTTCTAAAATAAATCTATAGGGAAATAAGAAATTCATTTCACTACTTACAAAACTTTTTAAAACATGGTTTATACCTGTTATATAATATTGCTATGATTAATAGGTTTTGAAAAAACTTTAATCATTGAGATTCATAAATTGATAAGCTAGCCATTTTTAGATAAAGTTTGAATTTAAGAGTTATTTCAATTGATGTCAGGTTATTCTTAAAAACCTTTTAATTGGTTGTTAAAGTTATAAAAATTATCAAATAAATTTAATAAGTAAAATTTGAATTGACTTGTGAAGTTTAAATTTCTTTTTAGTTTAAAACTAAGTTTTAGAAAATTAATTAACGCGTTGTACTAACTGTAAACAGATAAGTTAAACAAATTTTCTGTAAAAATTAGCCATTTATTAACTATTTAATACTACTAACTTTTATTAAGAGAAAAAATACAATTAATTATTTTTAGAAAAAAACAAGTTATGAGATTCTTATACTAAAAGTGAAAATATAAATTTTTTCCAATTTTTCTAAATTATAAGAATGGTTTCAAATTTTTTTCAAACTTTATTCTTTCCAGGAATTATCAAGTATGTCATAGTTTTTTAGATTGTTTTTGGTTTCAAATATTCTGTACATTCTATTTGTTAGCCTCACATGCATGTGAGTTATGTGGGGTTCCGAAGACAAGTTCGTATTCAAACATTGCAGACAATACACACAAAAATCAACAGATTAAAAACAAATTTAATAACACTTTTTTTGCCCTCAAATTAACAACACTTTAGTTGTGTTGTTAGACAGAACACTTTAACACCTTATTGTGTTGTGATAGTGTTCTGATTATGAGTGAAAAGTATTAGAAATATGTTCTAAAATTTGTGTTGCTTTAAGAATCTGAAAGTGTTCTTAAATTTGAATCTATAACACTGGTAAGAACACATTTTCTGTCTCTAAAATTTTAGTAACTGTGGGCGATACTAGTGCTGCGGCGTACCGAGCAATAATGGCCGCAGCACCAGCGCACATAACAGCGCGCGTGCTTCAGCTCACGCGTGATGAAAGATATGTTTTGGAAAATGTATAAAATTAGAATTCCAGTGTTTTGAGACTTGAAATAAATGTTATATTTTTGATAGTTAGTTTGACTGGTTGGACTGCGTTATTTTCTTCGCCTCAGAGATCCCGGACATCTACATTAAACCCCACAGTGGTGACCCGGACGTGATGAGACTTTCAACACGCCTTAGTCCTTTTGATAATTTACCATGGTAGATGACAAGCAACTTGCGGGATCTTCTTCACAGACGTCTCAAAGTGAGGTGCAAGCGGTCGGGCTGAAACCACCGCCATTCTGGAAGTCAAACGCGGTAGCCTACTTACATTTCATCGAGGCACAGTTTGCGACGTCAGGGATTCACGCGGATCAAACGAAGTACTATTGCCTTGTAGCATCATTGGATGAAAGTATACTGTCCCATGTGACGGATTTAATTTGTTCTCCTCCTACTCACGAGAAGTACGACACCTTAAAGAAGCGGCTTATCGACCAATTTTCGGAGTCAGAAACTTCAAAACTCCGATTGCTTCTGCATGACTTAGAGCTAGGAGACAGGAAACCCAGCCAACTGTTACGAGAGATGAAGGAGTTGGCCAAAAATTTTTCTGAGGAGGCAGTTAAAAGCTTATGGCTGCAACGCTTACCAGTTTCCGTGCAACAGATTCTAAGCGTTTCAAACGAACCCCTCGACCAGCAGGCGTTAATGGCGGATAAGATACAGGAAGTTTCGAAATCCGCAGTTGTTTCTGCCGTCGACAAAAGGGATCCTGAAACCAATGAAGTTTCGACATTACGTCAGGAGATCTCCGCGTTGAGGGAGCAAGTTTCTCGTCTCTCTCGTCCACCTCAACGTCGCTCCGGATCAAGAAACAGATTCCGCTCCAAAAGTCGAAGTGCCGAGAGGAAAGCCAGTGGTCTATGTTGGTACCATTACTGGTTCGGAAACAGAGCTCACAAGTGTCAACAGCCGTGCAAGTTTGTCTCGGAAAACTTGTAGCCCCGACTCTCGCGGCGACAGAGGATGTCGAGGCCCTAAACAGTCGTCTCTTTGTCTACGATCGTGATGCAAGGTTGAGCTACCTCGTCGATACTGGAGCTTGCGTCTCGGTACTCCCCAGAGGTAAATTTAAAACTTGCCAATCTGTAAACGGTGTGAATTTATATGCCGCTAACGGCACTCGCATTAAAACCTATGGAACCCAATTTTTGAAAGTTAATATCGGCTTGCGTCGAAATTTCCCGTTCAACTTTTTAATAGCCGACGTCACGAGACCACTTCTCGGAGCTGACTTTCTACAAAAATTTGGTCTACTCGTAGATGTAAAAAATAAACGCTTAATAGATAGGGAGACAACACTTAGCATCAAAGCAGGAGTAGTCAATGGACCTTCCCTTGGTTTGAGTTTCGTGTCCAAGAAATCCTCTTTTCATGACCTGCTGCAGGAGTTCCCGGAAATTTTGAACTCTAATTTGTCTAATTCAAGCGTATTGCATACCACCACGCATTGTATTCAGACGACAGGTCAACCTGTTTTTTCTAAACCACGACGGTTGTCACCAGAGAAGCTGAAAGTCGTGCGAGAGGAATTTCAGCGATTACTCGCTGATGGAATCTGTGTTCCTGCAAACAGTCCTTGGGCTAGCCCAATCCATATGGTGCCCAAAAAGGACAAATCGTGGCGCGTTTGTGGCGATTTTAGGCGGGTCAACTCAGTCACAGTTCCGGATCGCTATCCGATCCCGCATTTACACGATTTTTCGCACAACCTCTCTGGAAAGAAAGTTTTTTCTAAAATCGATCTCGTGAGGGCATATTACCAAATACCTGTCGAACCATCTGATATTGCCAAAACGACGGTAACAACCCCTTTTGGATCTTTTTCGTTCACCAAAATGCCTTTTGGGTTACGAAATGCTGGAAATACCTTTCAAAGGTTTATGCATGAAGTTCTTAGAGGACTGGATTTCTGCTTCTCTTATCTCGATGACGTTCTAGTGGTTTCAGATGACGAGAAATCCCACCATGACCACTTAAGAGAAATTTTCAGCAGGCTAAAAAAGTACGGGTTGGTGATCAATCCTGACAAATGTACCTTCGGTGTTGGCGAAGTGGTCTTCCTGGGGTATCTGGTATCTCCTACAGGAATAGCACCAGTTCCAGACAAGGTTTCGGCCATCGCTAACTTCCCACAACCCGAGACCGTGAAGGACTTGAGACGTTTTCTCGCAACACTAAATTTTTACCACCGGTTCATCCCCAGGGCAGCAGAGATCCAGGCTCCACTGTACGCGTTCGTCAACAGTAAAAAGAAAAACGACACGACTAGAATCCAGTGGAACGACGAGGCCGTAGCCGCGTTTGAGGCTTGCAAAGAGTCCTTGGCTACCTCCACCTTACTTGCCCATCCCGTCGCTGATGCTGAAATCTCTGTCATGGTGGATGCTTCTTCCACCTCTGTTGGCGCAGTTTTAAACCAAGTGGTCCAGGGTAACACTCAACCTCTCCAATATTTTTCGCGTAAGCTAAATCCCGCTGAGCTCAAGTACAGCGCGTATGACCGCGAGCTTTTAGCTGCGTATTCAGCTGTTAAGCAGTTTCGCTATTTTTTGGAGGGTAGGAATTTTGTCATCTTTTCCGACCATAAACCCTTGTCGTTTGCGTTCCGGCAAAGAGCCGATAAATGTTCCCCACGACAACAGAGGCACTTGGAATATATCAGCCAATTCTCAACAAACATCCAATATTTACCTGGGGAGAAAAATGTAGTAGCCGATGCTTTGTCTCGCATTTTCAGCATAGAGTTCCCAAACCAAATAAATTACACCATGCTAGCTGAAAGGCAGAGTAACGACCCAGAATTAGCATTGCTGCGCAGTCCAGGATCAGTCCTAGATATAAAGGATATTTTGATTCCTGGAATGAATCTAAGGATTGCGTGTGATGTTTCCACTGGAGTCGATCGGCCTTACATTCCACCAGAGTTCCGGCGACAAGTTTTTGACAGCGTGCACAACTTATCACACCCTGGTGTTCGCCCTACAGTCAAGCTAGTAAAATCCAAGTACATCTGGAAAAATTTGCGCTCAGACTGCACCAACTGGGCTCGAACCTGTGTGCCGTGTCAAAAATCAAAAGTTACTCGCCATACTAAGTCGCCTCTAGGAAGCTTCCCTGAACCAGACGACCGCTTTAGAGTAGTCCACATCGACATCGTGGGACCGCTTCCACCGTCACGAGGTCAACGCTACTGCCTGACATGTGTGGATCGCTGGACACGATGGCCGGAGGCCATACCTATCCCCGACCAATCCGCTGAGACTGTTGCACAAGCATTCTTCTCAGGTTGGATCTCAAGGTTTGGCTGTCCGCAAAGCATCGTTACCGACCAGGGCACTCAATTTGAATCGCAACTCGTAAAGCAGTTTACGAACCTCTTGGGAACCGAAAAGTCGCATACCACTGCTTACCATCCTGCAGCAAATGGTATGGTCGAGCGATTCCACAGAGGGCTGAAAGCAGCGATCCGCTGTCAAGCTTCTGACAGTTGGGTCGAGAAGCTCCCCTTGATCCTGCTTGGTCTGCGCTCTACTGTTCGAGATGATTTGGACGCTTCGGTTGCCCAGTTCGTTTACGGTTCCACTCCGCGCCTGCCCGGAGAGTTCTTCAAAGAGAGTATGCCTTCACCATCACCGCCCCAGCTTCACGACTACGTAAAACGGTTTCGGACAAGCATGAGTTACTTGAAGCCAATTCCTGCGTCGAACCACTCCAAGCCAGACGTGTTCGTCCACAAGGAACTTGACCAATGCTCTCACGTGTTTCTCCGAGTTGATTCCGTGCGCCGCCCTCTTCAGACTCCTTACGAGGGTCCTTTCAAGGTCCTGCAGAGGAATGACAAAAACTTCCATCTCCAGCTTGGTAATCGCAAGGTTACGGTTGCTATTGACCGAGTCAAGCCAGCATTCCTTCTTCAACCACAGCTGGAGGCAAGCCCGTCTCAAGTAGCCACAGTGCAACCTGCGGAGACTAGTCGTTCTGAAAGACGAATCCGTTTCCGTATCCCTTTCGAGCACTGAGGGGGGGTACTGTGGGCGATACTAGTGCTGCGGCGTACCGAGCAATAATGGCCGCAGCACCAGCGCACATAACAGCGCGCGTGCTTCAGCTCACGCGTGATGAAAGATATGTTTTGGAAAATGTATAAAATTAGAATTCCAGTGTTTTGAGACTTGAAATAAATGTTATATTTTTGATAGTAAGTTTGACTGGTTGGACTGCGTTATTTTCTTCGCCTCAGAGATCCCGGACATCTACATTAAACCCCACATAACACTTTTAAAATACTATCTCACAACACAATTTCAACATAATCACAATTCAATCAAAACGCTTTAAACTATGAGTGTTCATTATTGTGTTTACTTAGCGTTTTAAAAGTGTTTTATGCATTTGCAGTAAAATTAACAAGCAGTTCATGAATTTTTCACAAGTTGATATTTTCTTCAAACTCAATATTTCAATTCCCTCGGTGCTTATTTAGTGAAATTGATTGAGCTAACTTATTTTACCTAACTCTAGAAAATTCCTTGAAAGTGAATTCTCTGTCTAA
Source organism: Tetragnatha montana (assembly GCA_963680715.1). Classification (NCBI taxonomy): domain Eukaryota; kingdom Metazoa; phylum Arthropoda; class Arachnida; order Araneae; family Tetragnathidae; genus Tetragnatha; species Tetragnatha montana. The sequence continues at coordinate 23,048,516 of OY796683.1, forward strand.
TTACACAATATTTTAAAGAATGTGGCAATCATTTTTTTCTGCTACATTTTCACTTCCCCTTCAAATACAAATACAAATACAACAAATACAAATACAGTCTCTATCAACTACAGGCTAAAAGCCCAGCAAGGTTGATCCAGTCTATTCAATTTAACCCACCCGATTTCCAGTATTCGTCTACTTTTCTTTTAAATTTGTCCACCCGACTTGAGTTAACTATCGATTCAGGTAACGCATTCCATTTATCCACTACTCTATTAAAAAATAATGCTTCCTACAATCTCGATTAAAACTTGCCTTATTCAATTTTAAACTGCGACCCCTCGTTCTATTACCCGTACAGAAATATAGTCTGTGTCCCCTTGTTGTGTCCTCTGTGTCCCCTCAAAATTGAAAACATTAATTAAAAATCAAAAAGCTAAAGAACTTGATAGAATTAATGATGTTTCTCACACAAAGTTCACAATGCCATTTGATAATGCATCGACAGCGTATCCTATGGTCACAGTTGATGACCATATTATGTTACTTTGTTTTTCTGATACCCCTAAAACTATCATGGAGAATATACGAGAGTCCATTTACCGAATATCCACACTATCTTCCAATTCAATAGTTTTCTCCTCGTTACCAAGGGATTTTTGAAGTTATTTGATGTACTACCTAAATTTTCCCCTACAAAATTTTACTAAAGCTAATTTTTTTTAAAGTTCTCCATGACAAATTAAAATTGTTTCATTATTGAGAAATTATTCCAAACTCTTAAATACAGAACCCTTAAGTCCCCATTTGAATATTGAAGGTATTTTTATATCTCTTGCTCATCTAGTTGAGTGAGGTTTTAAATTTAATCTTTTCATCAAAATGTTTTAATTAAACCATTTTAACGCAATTAAATCATTTCGTCAGGATTGAGCAGCAATAACACCACGTTGAATCCACAAATTAAATCACAGCAAAAAAAAAAAGATGAATACCAGGGCACTTCACCCTAGGTTATCACCCCAGTAAATTGTATAATTAGTCGAAACTAATTACCCATTTGGTTCTAATTGCCGCATAACACCTCCCAGAGTAATAACCTAAATGAGGTGGGAAGTAATCGCCAGCAATCAGAGGAGTCGAAGGAGCATGGTGCAGCAGCCAAAAAAGTTGGCGAAATATTGTGCTATATTAAACCTTGTTTGTATCAATAGCCGAAGTGGAAAATCGTCCATTATCCCATCAGAAGCCATCAGACTGCTCGTCCAAATCTACTTCCACGCTAATTCTATTTGGCATGCTAATTCGATTTGTAGGTGGCGCTGCAGTCTATTAGAGGCAGAGTTAATTTGCGTACGGACGCTGCCTCTATGCAAATGAGCCCACCGCAGTGCATACTTAATGAGGTCTCCCCCTTCGCTCACCCAATTAAGTGAGGCTGAGAGGCAGTAATGCTATGAATCATTTAACAATTTGATCGAAAAGAAGACCGGCTTTGGTATTAATTGGGCACATTATTAAACTTTCACGAAGCGGACGGCTCTTCTGACGTAAATTCGGTTTTTGCACGAAGCGCTTCTTCTTTTCTCCGTGTTTACCGATTTTCGTCTTCTTTCGGCGTTTTTTCCCTACGCGGTGGTTGCCAAAAACCGATCAAAAATGACTCTCGCTATATTTTACGCGATTAGAGGCAATTATCGTTCGGTTTTTTTCGCTGTTGCCAGATTCCCGGAACTTTAATCAGTCTCGAGAATTTTTAACGTCGTTGTCGCCTTCTTCAATTTCGGTGATGCGAGCTAGGATTTTTTTTAACCTCCGATTTTTTTGTGTGTGTTGTGTATATATTTTTAATTAGAAGTTAAGAAGCTGCAGAATGGCAACGGAATGTTCCCTAAGAAAACGGCGTGTTCTAAAAGAGCGGGAAAGAAGAGAAAGAGAGGTAAAAAATGGCGTGTAAGTTACTTAAGCCATAAAAGGTAAAATAACGTTCCTCTAGGGAGGCTAATGCAGTTACCAAAAAAGGGAACGCGTTTTTGCAGTCATTTTTAAAGCTCACTTGACAGTGAAATCTTCAGTTTTATGCACTTACTGTCATATTCTTGTTTATATTCTGAGGAAATCGCATCCATTATGCCAGGCATTATGACAGTACATCGTTCCTTCTCCCATCTCGGGTGTTTTTTCCGTGGCCCTAAAAAGTGAAATCTAATGTTTTCTGACTTATCCCGCATTTGCGAATAAAAGGGAATTCGTTGATTTTATTTAGGAGTAGAACCGGTGTAAAATGCATGAACCCCTCTTACACTAAAAGAAACGCATAAATGCTTTATGCTTTCGTTCGCAGTTTTCGAGTGTTCTGCGTCCTCTTCTGGTTTGTTTGGAATTTGATAAATCTTGCATTCAGAAATTCTCGTAAATAGGTGGCTTTCTTTTCGAGTAAAGGCGCTTCTGTATCTCGTGATTTCATTTATCAATCTGACAACTATCACTTAAATAAAAACAAAACATTTGGAAGCAACTGTACGAAAATTGTATCTCATTTGGGAAAGAATCATTCTTTCAATGTAGCCGCTTTTTGGATACAAACTCTTTGTGTTTGTTATATGATTTATACCGTCCAAATCTTATGAAATATTTGCGTTACTATAATGAAATCATAGTAAAAGCTAAGATAAATGTCATTTTACTAGTATAACGAGACACAATATGTAGTGCTCATAAGATTCCCATACGATAGTTTTCTTCAGATCAAAGGGAAACATAAAGGCCCACGCTTAAAACTTCAAATCACATCTTGGATGGAAATTGATGGAAATTTTGTCTTATGAAAATACATCAATATCCAAACTAAATTTTTATGTAAGTAAATTTTTATTAGGTATGTAAATTTTTAAGCGTTGGGTAATGTTGAAATGTATTTTGTTGAAATATTTTAAAAGATTTACAAGTAACATATTTAGGTAAATATTTAACCAGTTGAATTTTACTTACTTCTATCCTAGTAGATAATTTATAAAGTGGTAACAAAAAGAATTAAAGGATGAAGTGAAAAAATGAATTGAAACATTTGATTTCTACTCATGTTCCAAATTCCAACCAAATACAAATTTTCATTTTAACTGCAGTTCAAAAATATATATATTAATTAAAAAAATAGTTATTTCAATAGTTAAAACCAAAAAATTTTGTTAATTAAGTAATATCTTTCAATTTAAATTACCTTAAAATGCATACCTTAAAATGAAGTAACTTTTGGCTAAATGGAGAGGGTTTGTTTTTATATTAAAAGCTGTGAACCGAAAAAATTAAACATGGTCAGTGGTTTATATTATTTTCACCATGTTCAACTGTAAAGTAAACCGTTATTTAAGTGTGAATTCAACTTTTAAATATATAAACAAGATCAAAAATTTAAATATTTAAACCAGCCAGTCTCAAATCCAGCTTTAACCAATGCTATACCATGTTACATGAGTTGCTACATTATCTATCAATGAAACAATAATATCTTCCATGTTCATTTCAATCTAAACACAATGTCTTAACTCCCTTATTATACATTTTTGTGAACTGGTTCTCTAAATTCTAAATTATGTAGAAGAATCCATTTTTGTAACGGAAACTGATTTTTTATTGAAAACCATTGTATTTTACAGTAATAATGTAATCTACACCATATAGCCTTTTATGTTTATTTGCTTATAATTTGAAATTTTTTTTTGTGTTAACAATTGATTACTTCTCCAGATTCTTCCATTTTTCCGTTAAACTCGAAGAATATTTCACAAGATACCTTTGAGTCAAACTTACCCCAACGTGATAAATATTTAATAGTCAAATGACACAAAAGGAAATAAAATAGTGACATTGAAAATAGTTAGAAAAATTTATAATTGATTGAAAAATAGGACCTAGCTGTTTTGAATCACGAAGTTTAAAGCTTTTACGAAGAAAAAGTAGTTACCCTAGTGATCGTATTTTAGGAATAATTTCAAGACACCACTTTGAGAATGTCATGAAAACAATGCCACCTGTCCCCCCTAGCCTTAAATAAGCGATAATCTCATTCTTTTATACACATACAGCACGTAGAATGTCTATCCGATGGTTTGCTCAAAGTTATCTCTAAAGGCCAAAGTTACTCCATTTTACCGTAGGCATTTTAAAAATATAATTTAAAAAAAATCTGGATGTTAAGCAAAAAAAACCTAATCAAATAAGAGTGTAGGAATACATTTAAATAATTGATTTGACAGTATTACATTTGGAGCAGTATCGTTAAACTTTTAGCAGTTAAACATTAGTCAAAAGGTATCTTATTAATGACAATATGCAAAGAAAATATACCCTCAATATTGACACAAAAAACCCAATAAAATAGGTGGTTTTAGTAATACCTTTCAAAAACACTTATTCTAAAAGATAAAAAAAATTACAAAACTGGAGAAGATGAAAAAAACATATTTAGTCTGTCTGAATGAAAAAAGGATCACTTGTAAGAAACCCTTACTGGGACCATGTGATATACAACCATCTTATTCACTCTAGAAAGGAGAGCATGATTATTAAAAAACAAGAGACAGGACCAAAATTCCAAATAGAAATTTTAACTAAATTCTTTTTAATACTTAAAATTATTGCTATATGAATACTGGTTTTAATTTTTAATTAACGTTTTTCAAATACACCTATAAAAGTTAAAATATAATTTATATGCCAAATATTCTTTATTTCTTTCTCTAAATTCCAAAAAACGTTATTATAGAAACAACTACCAGCAATAAAATAAATTCACATTTAAAAATTTATGTTCTAAATTTCTGCGAATAAATAAAAACTTCTGGCAAATCAAGAATGCAATGAGGCATTTGAAACTAATAATTCAATGCTGAATGTAAATTACTCTTAGATGAAAATCTGTTTTGATTAAATATATATCCAATTTTGATTATAATCCCAAAAGAAATGAAAACCTTTATGATAAATTTCAAAAAATACACGTTACGCATTCTAAAACCGAACTTCTTTGGCCAGAGAGCAATTACAAAAAGCATTTCTCTTTGCCAGAGCAAAAAGAAATCATTAACATCACAAAGCAATTTTGTTTATTATTATTTGATTCCACGTAATTCCAAGCACCATGCTGCACTTTTCATCAAACTTACTTCATTAACCATTTCTCGCGTGCTGGGTTGAGATGTTGCAAATTGCACTTAAAAGTGATTACTGCCACCTCAAACGAGATTAATACTGGCCGTAAACCACAAGATTGAAATGGAACAAAATAAAAAAACAACTCCTACTTCCACCGCTCCGCAAAAAGAAGAAGCAACGGCACAGAGAATAGAAGAGAAAAAAATATTTCCAATTATTCTTGTTACCCAGGTTCTAATCCGTTAGGGAGAATTTTTTTCTCCCGTTCTCCGGGTGCTCCCAGGAATATTTTGAGATTTTTTCTCCCACTTTTTCACTTAGCCCGGGATGTCGGAAGAGTAATTTCGTTACTCTTTGGCTTAATCAAGATTCTCGAAGTTGCCCTAAGTTCTTTAGGTTCTAAAAGGTAAGTCCCAAATTTATGCTACATTAAAGGAAAAGAAAAAATTGTATCTAAGGGTAGGAAAAAAAAGTGCGGGTCTAACCACAGCTACTGTTGATATTGATATTCTGACCATGGTTTTGAACCTTATGTTAGTATTTTCGTAGACGTTATTTGATTATTTTGTGCTCACACTTTTTAAGTGCTCCTTTTTAGGTGAGTATTTTTTTCCATCGCACCTTATAGAAGTACTTTGGCCAACTAATAAAAAAATAGGAAGGGAAGTGGATAAATATTTTATGGCTAAACTGCTTTATTTTCACATCACACGGGTTTTACTTTTTATCTAATGATGTAACACCGAATTCTGGGAACTCTAAAGCTAATGAAAATGAATAATCAATTAGTTACCTCTTCAATTTTGTAGAAAAAAGTCCTGTAAAGTTCAAAAGTAATTATTACATTATTATAGTTTAGTTAAATGTTTAAGAAGTGATTACTTTTAAAATTAATTCTTTAGGTATGAAATAATGAATTGTTGAAAATGATGAAATATTTTATGACCAATATTTTCTATTTAAGAAATATTTTAAGACTGCCTTTGAAATGTCTGGAATACTTTTTAGGTTATAGGCATCGTGAAACCAGTATAAATGAAAAGTATTTTACCCCTTTGATATAAAAAATAATTTTAAAATAACTTATATGAACTATAAGTTACGCAGATTTCTTGTGTTTTGTGCTTTAAATCTTTTGGTCTTCGTTTTTGGTCTTCGTTGTCATGCTTTTTCACTTCACGTTGTTTTCATTTTACCCCCAACAAATTTTTAATTAGCATTGACGACGTGGATCTATACTTCACACTTCTTTGAAGCATTTTATTTTATTTTAAATTCTTATCTAGCTTACTACCAATTTTATTCATGTGTGTTATTTTTGTAAAATTTTCATTTTTTCCAATCTTTTTTATTTATGTACTTTCTTTGAATATAAAATTATCACGTAATTTTTTTAGTACACCTGAACGGGACACCTGAGTCCCCTAGGTGTATCATATGTTCTTATGTTTGTTAAAAAATGTTTTATTTTGGTTAATAAATATTATTATTATAATAAAAAGAATTGTAAAATTCAAAAATAGAATCATAATATAACCTGGTAAAAAAAAAGAAATAGAAAGTTTTTCTTTAGCCCCTCTGACTACCATTACCCTTGATCGTTGCCATCATTCTATTTAATTGATAACGCACCAAACCCAACTTCTTTTTCCTTACTGATCAGTATCTTAGATAATATTGGATTCCACTATTTGTACACTTTAAGAGAGGAGGCACCATATACAATCCTTAACCTCCCTTCAATAATCAACTCCCAACATTCTTCCACCCCACCCCCGTCACAGTGGCGTCTCGAGTCCACATCCGGCCATCCCATTACCGGACACGGACATACGGTCAACCCGATTAGCCCCATCCTCCCCCTACGATTTGCCCGGGCAGAGCGGGAAACCCTATTTATGACAACCCGTTTCCTTTACAAGGCCCCATTCAATTTATGGAGGAATATCCACTCAGAGGGACATCGGGAGGGGCAGTTAGTTCTTTGGAGTTAGTTATTGATGTCCAGTTTAGTGGACGTCGTTAAGGGGCATGATCGTATTTTTTGGCTCGATTGGGATTGTCTGATGAAAGTGCTTCTCGTGGATCGGATGCTGTTGTTGTTGTAATATGTTTTGGGTGCTTTGGTATGTTGGGAAAAAGCGGATGGGTTGTTTCTGGAGGGGTTTATAAATATTTAAAAGGCCCGCATTGCGGTAGTTGTTGATGCCGTATGTTGGGGGCGATAAATTTATGGTGAGTGCTTTCAACAATGATGCTGTTTGGTAGGGAAGATGGCAGGTTACGTGTGGTGAGATGAGTGTTTTGATTTGTGAAGCATTTTGAAAAGTCTGAACTTGGTCCTGTTTGGGACATCTTGTAATTTTGTTATTACTTTGTAAGAGTTTGTGAATTTTGTATCCTTGAGGTAGTTTGTAAACATGAAAAAAAGATGAAAATGATGAATGTGTTCTTAAAAAAGCAGTATAAATCTTTTTATCTCGAAAAATACTTTTACCTTTGAAATTAGGTATTTCTCCACTTTTCCTATTCTTCCTTGTTATCTCGAAAACACGCTATCTTGAATTTATTTTCGAGTCCCTTCGATTTCGGGATATTGAGATTATAATGTATCCTTGTTGTGTCTTGGAGTTTACACTTAAACATCAAGTTTCACCAAATGCAAATTAATAAAATTGAGTTTAATAGAGAACTAAAAACTTGAACGATAAGATGATGTAAATTGTAAAAGAAATACATCCTAGTCAAAATAAACGTTCTTGGTACAATGAATAAATTTATCAAACAAAAATTTCATATACAACTTTGAGAAAATCCCTCAAACAGTTCCCCGAAGCATCCATTGAATAAATAGATAACTTAAGCCCGCATTATAAATCATCCCCATCAAATCACCCATTCAAATAAATGCACATATCAACCCGACAACATCACTCATCCAAAGAGGATGTATCTGAAACGGAACATACCCCCCGGAATATCTAAACCTTGATCAATATCACCCACAGTCGTCCCCCATTCGCACATTTTAATGGCTATAACTTCCTCAAAAACGGGCGCCTTTTCAAAATGTTTCGGAAATCGTTATCTAGTCTCACAAGAGATCGGATCTCGCCCCCCCCCCTTCTGATCACGTGTCGGATGCCCCGCGGGGGTCGGGGGGCATCCGACCCTCGGGGGGAGGGGCGTGATGGGGGGGGTCGGCCTCCCTCTTTATTCACGGCGCAGATGATAATTTGCGTTGTTAACATTGCGGCAGTCTTTGGCCAAAGCTGAGATGCGGCAGGGATTAGGTCGGCGAGTTGAAAAGTTTGGGGTGAATTTTTCCGGCGCCAAATTCGTCGCCAAAGTGAGAGGGATGGATTAGTGTTTAAGGTGTTACTTTGTGGGGATTACACTCACATGGTGGAAGTTAGCTTTTTGTTCTTCTGAAACCAATTCTGAGGATTTTCATTCCAAACTGAAGGAGTCGTGACTAGAATACAGTAGAATTCATTGAATGTACTATTTCATTCTGTCTTAAGTTAAATGATATGTTCAAAAGTGTGAGGTCTACACTGCAACTTCTTTTAATTACATTCTCAATATGTTGGGGGAAAAATAGTTAAATTATAAAGGAAAAACTTTTTTACATTACCCTACACATATTGTAATGAAAAAAGTATTGTAAAAATACAGCAATTATGTATAATCATCAGTAAATTCTACTAAAAGATTTCCCTCCACTTTAGAAATATAAAATAGTCTTTATTGCGTGTAATATCGCTTCACTTGAGCAAGAGATTAAGATTCGTGTATCAAGAATAATTCCAAACGAATCATCAATATTATGTTTAAATTGAAGAAGTTCTGTAGTTAACTACGACTTCATGTAAACAAATTTTCTAAAAAATGTGCTTGCGAATTCTAAGTATCAGTACATCCAAGTGCTTTCATAATAAGCTTCAAGGTAAATATATTTATTAAACTTTTATTTTTATTTACCTGTGGTACTTTAAAAACCAAGCAATTTCCCACTCACTTTAATTCGAAAATATTGTAATCGTATTAATTTATGAAATAATAAGCTTGTAACTGCAATTATTAAAATATAAGAAACTAAATCCCACAGCATCATTTTCAAAGTCTTTGATGATTTTACAATTCATTGATTGTGAAAATGTTTTGAAACCAAACTTGATTTGAAAATAATTTTTACCATCAATATAGTTAAAAAACAACATATTATAAAGTGCAACTTAGAATCTAGTTACGTTAAAATTAATTCGGTTGCGAATTTTATTTTAGACGCACGTGAAAATTAATCTGTTCTAAAACATGACAAAGCCGCTGCGCTTGAAACCGACTTCTTAACCACTCTTTCAAATCAAGGGTAAAAATAAGTCCCCAATTCTCTCACAATAATTACTCAAATTAACAACGCAGGTACAAAGTGGGAATAAATTTGAAAGACAGTATCAAATAATTGAAATAGTCTTCATTTTATTTGCCGAAAACTCACTTTGGAATGATTTTGCATTCAACCAACAAAGAATCACTCATTATTCGGTGAATGGGGTCTTCTATCAATTTTTTTTTCACGCGGCAACCCAATTGCGTGAGGTGGAAAGGTAATTAACTTAAGCTATCGTTTGAATGAAACTGGAGGAAATAAATTGCAAAAATGGCATTGGCAACACTTTTGAACCGAAATCGGAGCTAAAAATCGCTATTATTTTGTTCTAGTTGGGAGAGTTTTAAGATGGCTTTCTCCAATTCTTCTTGAAAATCAATACTCAAATCTGTAGCATAGCGTCACCGAGTTCCAAAGGCTTTCAAAGACTCTTCGCAACAATGAAGGCTTTAACAAAGAAGAGAATACGCCTTTCTTCAGTAAAAAAATTCCAAGTTTTAATTAATTTTGCCGTGGATTATTTAATTTAACGGTAACAAGATAGATAGAAAAGGAACCTTTATTTTCAAAAACTGTACCCACCTGACTAGCTTATTTCTTATTTGTGATTATTGTCATTATTTATCCTCACTTTGCTTTCAAAATAAATTAAAATTACCTCAATAGAACTCGGTTTAGAAATAAGCTAAATGAAGTTACGATGGATTTTGAAAAGCGTAGAAAACAAGTAAAGAACTGAAGTTTTCTTTATCTTAATGCATTTAAATAAGGATTTTGTAGATAATTTAATAAATTTCGTGGCTTTTGCTACAGTGTCTAACAATGGTGCTCAATATTCTTTTTATAAACTATAAAAACTTCGAGAATTTCAGAGAAGGTGCAAACACTAAAGGAAATGTTTCTTTTGGGGTTTTAGTTGTTTAAGAATTACATAAAGCATTATCTGACTTAAATTCTAAAAAAGTGGAAATTTTAATGAAAGGTATTTTGTTAGTTAATATAGGAATTGTTTTTAAAGGGGAAAAGCATTCCAGTATTTAGAAAATGCAAAAATATATGGAATTTACTAGTTGTGTAGTCTACAAATATTGAAACCTATTTTATAGAATAAATAAACTCCTTAGAAAATTACGAATAATCTAAAGTAGGTTTCTTTTATTTTATGTTTATGTTGATTTGAAAAATGAATTTTTTCTTAATTTGAAAAATGTTGTTAATAATTTCCTTTTATTTAGTGGGGAAGTTTAAAACAATTACAAGCATTTTAGTATAAGTAAAAAGCTAAGAATTTCAAGTGACATTGTAAGAACAGTTTCACATACATATAAATAAAATCTTTAACTGCCAAATCTAACTTCTTTTTATCTTACTTTTACTCTTTCTTCGCTGTTTCTTTTAACTTTTCATATATAATGCTTGAAATTTAAAGGACTTTGCTACCTTGGAAATATTGTACAATTTAATGAAAATGCATAAAATAAAATGCTAATAGAGAATTTAATATAATATTGTTTGTCATTTATAAAATTATGATAATTTAAACCAATTCCTTCATTGATTTCTGATTTAATACGAAAGCAACAATTGCATTGCTAATTTTTATGGATTTCATTTAGGGTTGGGGATGGACTTCTCTGTAAAATTCCTTTATATCTGTAAAACTAGTTATGTTACAGTTTTAAGTTAGCCTGTTGTAAGTAAAACAACACTGTAAAAAAAAGTTTCTTCAAAAAACGGAAATTTCCCGGCAGCACTGCTGCCGGATTATTTCCATCATTTGAGAAGGTGTCCGTATTTTCTTTTTCCATCATTTGAGGGAATGTCCGTTTTGTTTCTTTTCTGTCAAAGGAGGGAAAACTACCGTTATTTTAGGGAACGTCCGTTTTATCTTTTTCCGTCAAATGAGTGAAACTTTCCGTTATTTTAGGGAACGTCCGTTTTATCTTTTTCCGTTAAATGAGAGAAACTTTCCGTTATTTTAGGGAACGTCCGTTTTCTCTTATTCCGTTAAATGAGAGAAACTTTCCGTTATTTTATGGAACGTTAGTTTAATATTTTTTCGTCATTGGAGTGAAACTTTCCGTTATTTTAGGGAACGTTCATTTTAACTTTTTACGTCAAAGGAAAGAAACTTTCCATTATTTTATAGAACATTCGTTTAATATCTTTTCGTCATTGGAGTGAAACTTTCTGTTATCTGATTCTATTGCGTCTGATATTTTTTCTTCAAAAATTAGAATTTTTCCCTAATTTGAAGAAAACGTTTGTACCTTTATTTTTCCTATACTCTATAATAATTTAAGGGGACTCAGTACCAAAATTTGGTCAAAATTTCGAATTTGAGATTTTGCCATAAAAACGAAGAAACTACCCTTAGAATTATTCTTACTAAGTTTAATAATGATATGAGGGTTTTAAGTTTAAAAAATTTGAGGTTTTCTGACCCGAATATAGGCTTACTGAAGCATAATTTTCAACCTTTAAATGGGTTTTTCTCAAAACAAGGTTTTTATGGTTTAAAACCCTAAGGCTTTTTTTCTAATTATCCAAATCACTCAAAACTGGGTAGTCATTATCAGTAATGTATGTTAAACACCTCTGCGTATGGATTTTAAAATATATTTATTAGAAAATTTTTTACAAAGCAAGAAAGTAGAAACTTAGCATATTTTTTGGAAAAAAATGTCAAATTTCAGATTTTCTTTTATTTTTCCGAAACCCTTGCAGATATTTAAATTTCCATACGCAGAGGCAACAATATAAGTTTGATTTATGTTGAGAAAAAATATCAAGTGAAAAGAGTGTATATTAAGGGAGGAGTAGCATTTTGAAGTTAGGCTAATTTTGACCACTTTTTTGAAGTTTTTTTAAATTTTTGAAATAAATAAATTTTGGAATTTGCTTTTTGTGCTAAATATGAATTAGTATGAAGTTAATACATAATTTAACACCTAAAAAGATAATAAAATCCTGTTAATAAAGAAAAATATTTTTTTGGTACTGAGTCCCCTTAAGATATTCCTCGAGGAAAAAAATATTCGTTCTTTATTTCAATTGAACTAATCAACAAGCTTATTTCTATTTTTATGAAATACGCTTATTTTACTCGTCATTTTTTTACATTTTTACTTTCTTTACCCTGCCTCCCTGTAGCTTAACCAGCCTGAAAATTTGATAAATTTCTAGTAATATTAAAATATACTTTAATAAGAGAAATACTAGAGATTATACGTTTGTTACGTGCAATGTAATAAATCCGGACATTATTACTAATGCCCGCGTATTTCGGGCAAAGTGATAAATACCATTGAATTTATCACATACCCCGTCTCAACTTCGGGCATTAATAATCCACAGTTTATCATATTGCCCATAAAAAATTTTGAGTTATACTTTGATTTGTCTAATCAAGCTAAAAAAGTAACGTTCATTAATACCTTTCTAAGTAAAATTTTAAGATCCAGTTTTATTTTCCTGTTTTAGCATAGGAATTAGGAATTATATTAAATACTTCAATGTGGATACATACACTATATTGTGGGACGTTGGACGGACCCCCTTATGTGAGTCCAGCCTCTCAAACCTTAATTTAATTTACATATTTACTTCATGTTTGGCTATACAAATCATGTCAATTTATAAAAAAAATACAGTCTGTAATATAATTTTCCCAAGTAGAATAGTGAATTGAAGAGAAATTAAGATAATTTTCAATGGATCTCTAAATATTTTCTTTATAGGGTAGATGATTTTCATTATATAATTCACAACTTTGGTTGATTAATAAAATATTTTAATATGAGATGAAAATATAGAATCAAACATAACTAACTAATCAAACCGAAAATTTTTATTGCTTTCAGAAATGAGTATTGGGTTTTACAATCATGATTAAAAAAGTAATTTAAACACAGTAATGGTATTTTAAAAATATTGAATCACATCAATATTTCATTATTCAGCAGCAGGATTTATTTCAGCAAAGACTCTGAAATGAAAATGTTCTTTATTGCAGTACATGAATTTATTGTGACTAATGTTTGCAGGATTTGTTTGCCAACCACACAATTTGGCAGGCACGTCAAGCGATCATATACTATAAAACAAAATCATTAATGCTTCTATTTCTCTAATGTTACAGTTCTTTGATTCTCTAGGTACCAATGCAACAATGAATAAAAGTGAAGTATTCACTGATTATCGTAACTGAGAAATTAAGTCCTTTTCTAGGGTTGATTTTGTATTTTTCCAAACCCAAGATTGGCCATTCTGGTTGGATTTTGCCTTTAACCCAAATAGTCCACAGGCCCCCGTTGAAAATTTTTATTGATTAATAACAGGCTGAATCTTCGTTGGTCGCTTGGTTTCGTCGAGACGCCCACATTACTCAGCTAAAAATCTCGAAAGCGGGTAGCTAATTTACTGCGCATGGGTGAAACATGTCGATTGGGTGGTTGTAAAATATTTATTAATAACGTTTTCTTTTTTAGTTAAATATTCAGATAATGTAATAAATATCTCGAAAAAATGAGTGTCCTACAAAACTGGGGGTATGAACGGAGAGTCCCCCACTGCCAACATGTCCGAATAACGAGTTAAAAATATTTATTAATAACGATCTGATTTTTTTACACCGGCTTGCTAAATATTTGTTTAATTAAATGGCCACATTGTCCTACAAATTAAGGGGTAGGTTTTCGCAGTCCTACACTCGGAAAATGTCAATTCCACGACGATTTTTTATTCATTAATAACAACTTGATTTTGGTTTTTTTCTTTAGGGAATAACGTGTGAAACACGATTTTACAACTGTCCTACTCAAAATGTGGTATATATTGATGAAAATTAACTTATTCTTAAAAACTCCTTCGACCGGCTTGTCGCAGTTTGGAGTTGGTTGCGAATACTATTTTAAACGGTAATTGATCTTTGTACTACTAGTCCCTCTCACGAGGCAAGATGAAATAATGGTCATAAATATTGTTATTTATAGATTTTCCTTTTTTTATTCGACAATCCGTGAACGATAAATTTTTCTCATTTAATCTTTGTTAACATGAATTAAATTCAATAATTTATTTATTTATCAATAAGCAATCAATTTTGTTCGAAACGACATCAGAATTAATTTTACAGAATCATTGAACTGAACAGAGTTGAATAAATGATAAAAAATTTAAAAAAAAAGTGGTTATGGAAAGAATCTAAAGAACTTTAAAATAAAAAGAGAGAGAAGAGAGTAAACATTTTTCACAGGCAATTTTACTCTCATGTAAGAATAATTATTTGAGGGCAAGAAAGGAATGATATAATAAATATAAAGATGTTGTACTCCTCGATAATTCCTTTAGTTCCTAAAGAAAATAATCTAAACCAGGTTGTTGTTATTAATAAAAAATATCGTCTTTGAATTGATTTTTGAATAACGTTTGGAACACGATTTTACTACTGTCTTACTCAAAAAGTGTTGTATATTTGAGGCGAGCTTACTCACCACTAAAAGAGTCAGATTTATTCAAATGGGTACAATACAAATTACCATCTTATAAATTCCGACCAAATAATCGCAGTTTGTTGCAAATAATATTTTTAAACTTTATTTCAATACTGAGGCTTTGGACTACTAGTCCCAAAGACACCCACTCGACATAGAGGAAATGGCCAATAATATTTCTATTTATATATTTTTCCCTTTTTTATTCGACAATCCATAGTTACTCCTTGTTGCTGTAAGCACCTCAATAATTATAAAAATCGTATTTCAATCAATTCTTGTCGGACTAGCGGTGGATACCCTTATTTTTGTCGGCCACTGTTATTTCCGGGGAGAGGATACACTAAACTATCATGTAGTATCTTTGTCCTACAGTTATTAATAAATAAAAAATCGTCGTGGAATTGACATTTTCCGAGTGTAGGACTGCGAAAACCTACCCCTTAATTTGTAGGACAATGTGGCCATTTAATTAAACAAATATTTTGCAAGCCGGTGTAAAAAAATCAGATCGTTATTAATAAATATTTTTAACTCGTTATTCGGACATGTTGGCAGTGGGGGACTCTCCGTTCATACCCCCGGTTTTGTAGGACACTCATTTTTTCGAGATATTTATTACATTATCTGAAGATATAACTAAAAAAGAAAACGTTATTAATAAATATTTTACAACCACCCAATCGACATGTTTCACCCATGCGCAGTAAATTAGCTACCCGCTTTCGAGATTTTTAGCTGAGTAATGTGGGCGTCTCGACGAAACCAAGCGACCAACGAAGATTCAGCCCGTTATTAATCAATAAAAATTTTCAACGGGGGCCTGTGGACTAAAAGGAGAGTTCTGTGTGCTCGCAAAATTGTATCGTTGGAAAATAAATCAATTCAATAATAAATAATTCAATCTTGATTTAATCAATTGCAACCGAAGGTAATTTAAATAATTTACAACACCGATCACAGTATCACAAAGTTAAATCAAAAGTTACAAGTTATCACAAGTATTTAGACCATATTTTTGCGATCTAATATATTTTTTATTTCCAATGGCCAAGGTTACAGAAAGTCCACTACGCCATAGGCGTACGTGACCTAAAATGTTGGGGGGGGGGGCACTGCTGAAAAGTTTTTAAAGACTCGAATTTGCATTTGAACCTAATAAACGGCCTATCGATGTAGAAAAAACTCTAGTCTTAACCACAGGTAAAAGAACTACTATAGTTGCAGTGGCGTATATATAGAAATTTATTTCAGGAGGGGCCCAATATATCCTAAAAGAAATTTTTTTAAAAAGCCAACAGCTAGAAGTTTGCACCGGGGGAGAGGACCAAAAATATTCCTAAGCCCCCCCACCATGCACATTTAATAGATTCAATGTATTCTTTGTTAACATATTTCCAAGTATGATTTGCATCTTGAGGAAGTTAATATTTAAAAATTGTGAATAATATAGTTCCAAGCACAAAAGGGGGGTCTGGGGGCCCTCCCCGAGAAAATTTTTGGAAATTTGACCCTTAAAAACAGGGTTTTAACTCATTTTAGTACACCTAGTCAGAATTTCGGGGGGGGGGGCACGACAAGTTGCAGTAAATATATAGAAATACTTAGTGCAAACTAAATCTGATGTAAAAACAAGCATATAATAAGCACAAATAAAATGGACGTGAAAGCTGGAATACTGCTGTTTCGGAGACACCAAGCATCTCCTTCGTCTGTACCTAGAAATTTGGGTCAGCTTCTTTGCCCCCCCCCCCTCTTATATACACCCTTAGTACCAAGAGATATACTATCATTACCGCCGAACTCAATTGTTATAGCTCTTTCATAAATTCTTATGACAGTTTTACCTCCTCAAAGAGCTTAAAAGATCTGAAATGAAGGAACTTGAAAATTAACGTTTTTAGCATTCTGATTTTTCGTTGATTTCAGAATTATTAGTTGACCGACCGGTTGGGGGGGGGCACATGCCCCCCTGTGCCCCCCCCCCCGACGTTACGCCTATGCACTACGCCACAAAGAGGTATAAACAGAAACAACAAACAAATGAAATGTGGCGAGAAAAGTCTAGGAACCCAATAAGTCCCTAGCGTGCCACGATCTAATATATTTTAATTGTGATTCAGTATATTCCCGATTATAATTTTTAAGCAAAAATGACAAACCATCCATAAAATCTAAATAGACGATTTTTTTAAATAAGTTATAATACCGATCACAGGTATTACAAGTCTAATCAAAAGTTACATGTTATCACAAGTATTTAAAACATATTATTGCGATCTAATATACTTGAATTGTGGTTCAGTATATTCCCGATTATAACTTTGAAAAAAATATTGACAAACAATCCGTAAAATCCAAATAGACAATTCTTTTAAATAATTACAATACCGATCACAGTATTACAAGTGTAATCAAAAGTTAGTAGTTATCACAACTATTTAGAACATATTTTTGCGATCTAATAAGACTAGTTAGCTATGCAATATTTTAAGACTTGAGCTACGTGGCGAAAAAAGCGATCGTACGATGTTTAAATATCTGTTTTATCAGAGTATTTCTATTTTAAAGCATTATCATTTACAGCCAATAATGAAAAAAAATAAGAACAATATATTTTACTTACACATAATAAAATAGCTGAAGGTTCGTTAGGCCTGAAGACGCTGGCACAAACTCCCATTACTTATTTACAAGTCGTTGCTTTGAATCTCACCAAAACAAGTGGAGAAATAGCACAATACGCATGCGTGAGGAGAGAGAAATTAAATAACGGAAATTTTCACGATAAAAATTCCGTTTTGAAGTTTACGGAATTAATCCATGAAAAATTCACGGAAAAGAATACGTAAAAAGACGTTTTTTTTTTACAGTGAACTTTAAGTAGCATTTGAATTTGAATCTTACTGGTTCTGTTAGATTTCTTCATTGCACTACTCGTAGATTCCTGTAAAACAACTTTTTCCTTGAATGTTCATTTAATGCTAGAAAAGCAACTTAAACTCTTTCCACGTATTGATTTTTTACTTCGTTTTTTAAGCCTTAACATTAATTTCTGAAACTCTTATTTGTTTTTATAAATGGAAAAAGGTGAGCTTAGTTATAGATTTTTATGGGGATTAACATCTTCGATTCATAATATGATTGAGAAATTGTATGTGAATGTCATCCAACTGTTTTAGTTATTGCTTATTTTAGTATACCAGCTTTCAGGGCCTATATAAAGGGGGTGCCGAGGAGGCCCTGGCTCCCCCCCCAAATTATTCAAACTAGGTATACCAAAACAAGTAAAAACTCAGTATTTTAGGGTTAAATTTTCAATAATTTTCTGTGGGAGCACCCCCAAAATCCCCTTTTGTACTTGGAATTTTATTACTCACAACTTTTCTTCTGTTAAGATCTCTGAAACACAAATTCTACATAAAAATGTATTAAAAGTTACATTTCATATATATTAAATATGCATGAGAGGGCTGAGGAATACTTTTGGGACCCTTCACTACAAAAATTTACTACAAATAATCCTAGTACGGAATATTATAGTGGAACTTTTTATATGAATCCTAATATATGTAAGATTAATATATCAACCGAATAATATGTAAGATTAATATATCAACCGAATAATATGTAAGATTAATATATCAACCGAATAATATGTAAGATTAATATATCAACCGAATAATATGTAAGATTAATATATCAACCGAATAATATGTAAGATTAATATATCAACCGAATAATATGTAAGATTAATATATCAACCGAATAATATGTAAGATTAATATATCAACCGAATAATATGTAAAGAGAAGATTTTAAATTTACAAAAAATAAATATACTATAAATATTAAAAGTAAAGTACTCTACAATGCGACAGAAATATGTACTATAAAAGTGTCTGAAAAAGCCATTAACATTTTACTTAAAAAGTAATAATGAATGAAAATGAAAAATTAATAAGAACATATTGAGAAAACTGAGATACTCTGATAATTACTTGTATAAGAAGTCAATTTAACAAATAACAGAAAATCAAACTAATAATAATAATAATAATAATAAATAGAGAAAATTCTTAAATATTTGTGTAAATTATACTAAAATCGAATAGCAATCATCTCTCGGGACATTGTCAGTATTCATCTAAAAAAAAACACTGATCCGTTTGAAAGGGCGATATCCCGCCAAATCTGGCTCAAAGGGCGTCGATCGTGGCCTATTGGCTGCGAGAGTTCTCCTTGAAGCCCGAGGCCAGTTCTCCTACTCCTCCTTCAATTATTTTCTAGATCCGTTCACTCTATTAGATGATTAATGCCTCGGGCATCGCTACGGGTAATTACGCTCCGACTCCTGTGGTCGAAGGGACTGAGCGCTGCAAAAATTACGCCCCTTATTCAGAATTAATAAGGAGGGGCAGCTGCTGCCACCCCTTCCCGTCTTAAATGACTTATCAAGTTCAAAACTCTCGCAAAACTGATTAGATAGGGTGAGCTTAGGAACAATTAACTGGGTAGTATTTAATTAATCTGCGATTTTCGGCCTAGGTTTTGCGCTTTAAAAGACTGGAGGGGTGGGGGGGGGAAGAATGTTCTTATTCTTGGGATTGTTTGGGGGTGGGATCGATCGCTTTTGTAATTGCGTAGGATTTTAAGGGAGGCGAGATTGCGTTAGTTATCGTTTGAGTTTTGTGTGAAAAGCGTAATGAGAGTTAATTTGACTTTCTGGTGGTAATTCTCATTTTTAGATTTTTAAGGTGGAGATAGCGTTCATTGTGTTATGGGATTAGCGCGTTTCTAGGGGTGTTATGTCTAACGTGCTTTGGGCGATCAAGAATAAGCTGTGGAGGTTTTTGGCGAGACTCGTCGTCTATGTGTGGGTTTAATTTTGATTATGAACTGAACAAAGCAGCTTGGGTGTCTTCTAATTTGTTCGTGATTATGGTGAGTTTAATTTGTTAAAGTTTTTGAAAAGCTGCTTTATGTGGTTTTCAACAGCCTTGACTTTCATGAAAGGCTGAGTTGTTTGTTTGGTTCTTCAAGTGTTTATGTGCTTTTTTAAATTTTAATTTCAAGAATAGAATTCTGTTTACACTGAATACAGCCATATACTATCATTCTTTTATTTCTTGAGAAAATGTGTTTAAGTATCGATTTATAGAGTTGTTGTGGGAATTCTTTAAACTAAATAAATTAAATGAAAATATACAAACAAATGTTTACATTAGTGTAAAAAATGCATAATTTTTAAGTAACAAAATTTTTAAAATGCTTTACTTCTAACTACAAATTATGTTCCTTATTATTATAGTTATGTTACTAATTACTAATAATTCCTTATTACTATAGAGTTATATTTACTAATGCTTAAAATAATTGGATATCTTTAGATAAAGTTTATATTGAGAAAAAAAAATGTGCTTGCATTCATTACAAAGTTAGATGTAGTATTTGAGGTTGTTTTCACTGCATACTAACTACTACCGCAGTAAAACACGTTCTACAGAGCATTTTTGTTTTGCTGTAAAACTAACTATACAAAGCCTCACAAAAATTGCATATAGCGTGATTCAAAACTCATGGGGAAAATGGTAGCAACTGTAGACTACCCTAAGACAATTTAGAATCACCATGATTTTAGGAGTAGCTAGAGTTCAGATAAAAGTTACCAGAACCAATTAAAAATGGGTTTGTGAAAAAACGGTTAGGGGTAGAAATAAAATTTCGATACAAATTAACATGTTTTAACCAATTACCAGATTTCGGCTGAGAATTCCATTTTGATAAAAAAGGCATAAAGTAGCCAGAGTATGTTGTAAACGCTATCGCATTGTAAGGTGCGTATGTCGCCTGTTGAAAACACGTGCATCCGTGATAAATGTTAATTTAATGTTCATGAAATATTAATTAAATATTCCAATATCTTTTATAGTCATCACTGACCTTAATCTTAATAATATGACCTTAACACTTATAAATTACACTTTAAAATTTAATTCTTTTTAATATGTAGGTATAATTTAAGAGTTTCATGTTCTCTTTTTAAACAAAGGTTTTACGTCTATTATGAAGAAATGTATCATTTATATAACCTTCTTAATCCAAAACAAAACCAGTTTAAATTCTGTACTGTGACTACATTTATAATATACGTTACAAAAATGACCAAATAGATATTATTTTAAAGAAGTAAGACTTTCTTGCCTGATTTGCATCAGAAAAAACTTTATAAAACTTTACGAAATTTTCGAAATCAAACTTACTCCTCCACTTAGTTTTTACAAGAAAAAAATTCTGAACGGAAAATGCTTCAAAACCTGCTAACCACATACCCCAAGAATAAATTCCTCCCGCATCTAACAAACGATTTTTCATACTCTTCACTCAACTCACTGCATTTCGATTCCTTAAATCTTCTCTTCAGGGGTTTAGGCCTTCATTACTAACCTCCCTAAAAATCACTCAACAACCAAAGTCTTTAAAGACTCGTCTCAGAGAAGATAAAGACTCACAAAGGATAGTTCCAGTTGAAAAAATACAAACAGTACCAGCACTCTCAGCCGCAATGAGCGAAGCCACAGCTCACAGTTAAAGAAAAGGTTTTAAAAAAATCCACCGAGTTGCTCAAAATTCTAATTGCGTCATTTCTAGACGGGAGGAAAAGATTTTTGGAAAAGGTTTTAGGCTCTTTTGGCGGAAGAGAGGAGAGTTTATTCCCTATCTGGAGGAAGAAGTCATTTTTATTCCAAACAAGGGCAATTACCTAGAATGGTTTCCGTAAGCTTCCAAGTTCGTTTATTCAAATGCTTGAGTAGGAACTTTGGACGATTTCTAGTTTTTCATCTTGGTTTGTTTTTTGTTTCCTTCATTCTAGAGTTAAACACCTGTTCATTATGGGTTGATAGATAAGGAATTAGACGCATCACGTAGATATTTACGCTGTTCATTTAATTTTGATCATTTGTAAATTTCAAATTATAATTTTTCTTCTTCAATTTTTTTTCTATTTCCTCGATTGTAAATCCCTCAAATATTTATGGAAAAACTTGCATGTTTTATATTTGGTGATATTTTAAGTGTTGTAATTATTTTTTGGATAGACAAAAACACCTAAAATATTTCAATGCTTACAAATTAACAAAATGTAAATAAAATAAAATTAAAGGTACGATATCACATGTATTACACAAAATAAATACATAGCTGAATTTATGGGGATAGGTGGCAATGCTTCTTAAACTAAGGACATTTCCAAATGGTAAAGAGGGTATCTAAAGTCATAAATGTGACTAATATCTGGCATGGCTCTAGATATCCCTGCTACATCATCCTATCATTAAATTCTTTGAATTTTTGCAAGTAAGGGGATCTTATAAAAGTAATTGATATTGGGTTATTTTTATAATTAGTAACGTTCTACCCAGCCACCTTCGAGAAAGAACAAGGCCTGCGCACGAAGAGTATGAGTCATCATTAAGAGACCGATCGAGCCAATAAGCATTAAAATTTAAAATATTTTGGGTTGGAACTACAGATATCCATCCAATAAAGAGTCGTCCCTGCTAAAACGTCGGTCTCATCGCAGTGACGTCGCATCTCCGTGCGCTGGTCTTATTCTATCTCGAAGGTAGTGGCTACGCTGAAGTACTTTTGATTTTTCATTATTTGTAGCTTCTGAAAGAAAATATATGCAGCATATAATAAATATCTTAATTGAAAATAACATCAATGTAATATTAATGCCACTTTATTGAAAAATATTAGATATTAACACCGTCCGTTATATCCATATTTATTTTAACCAGTCATAAGAAAATTCTTTTATATCGCTAATTATTGTATTATTTTTAAAAAATTACTGTGTATATTTGGAGCAATTGAATTTTTTATTTCAATACTATGGTACAATTATACAATAATTTCACCTGGATTCTTTAATAAAGTATAGTAAGTATAAAACAATATAAGAAAAATATGAAACAGAAAACTCGACAAATTTAAAAAATTAATACTGTTTCGATACTTTTCTTGCTTATTTCTGTTAATATTATGATACCAGAAGTTCAATAAGGATTTAAAATAATTTTCATTTCAACAATGAAAACTTCCCGAGTACAAAAACACATTTACATCAGAATTAAACTCATCAAGCAAAAGCCGATCACTCCATTTCATCAAACCAAATCTATATCTATAAAAGCGAAATACCACTGACTGACTCACTCACTGGTAAGTGACAAACACTCAACACGGAATCTCCGAAACTACTGGACCCAGAAGCTTGAAATTTGACAGAGACGTTCCTCTCAGCTATGCGACGCGCACTAAGAAACGATTTTAAAATCCAACGACTCCTTCCCTGTTTTTCGGCGCTTTTTCTACTCCGTTTTTCCCATTGAAATAGCATTATGCATTGTTGAAATGCGTAAATTGCAGTAGGTTTATTTCTCTCTTGAGGTTTCGTCTGGCCTCATGTGATAAAATATAATTTCATAATTTATAACAAATTAAGACGAAAAACACAGTGTAAATTTCTTTTTCAAAATTATAACAATTTTCAGGAAACATATAAATTCAAATAATTAATTTTGAAACAACATTTTCCTTTATTTGTAATTTTAATTTTTTTCTAAAATAAATATATTTATGGAAAGGCTAAAATAAATGGTTTCCATGGAAACAGCTGAAATTATTTCATTGTTTCATGGGGCATGGTTTACTAGACTTATACATTCACTAAATTTTTATTGTTAAGTACTAGAAAACCGTTTTTACTAAGAAGTTGGGCTATCATGATAAAAAGAAAATGAGATTTATGAAGCATTTTATTATTATGATAAAAATGTTTTTATTTTTGGAGATGTAGGATCATACAAATAAAAAATGGATTCTTAATAATTTTTTAATATAGATTAAATTAGGTATAGTTAAATATTTTGCTTTAGCGGCGGGAGTTGTTGACTGAATTACACATCGGGATTATTTTTTGATTAAATTAATATCATTTTTAGAAAACGATAGAAATTTCATAAAATACGGTTTGTAACATCCTGTAGGAAATTATTCCCAAGGGGCTCAAAGAGGGTTGTGATTTTTACTTCCTAAGTTTTTAAAAGTGATTTATAAAAACCGATGTGGAGTTTTAAAAGGACATCGGAAATACTTCATAGAAATTTTGTTTAAGATTTTAAAAACTGGATTCTCAAAGGACTGATAATTTCAATTGGATTGTTCTTTTACAGCCGTAGTTAAATGCGGGACGGGGTGAGTTAGGGTGCATTTTCACAGTTAGGAACTGGGATGAAAAAGACGACGGGGATGACGGGATGATAAGTGACTGCTAATCCAGAAAAAGAAAAGACATAACTTGAAAAACTTTTTAAAATATTTATGAATTAACTCAGCCCGTGCAAGGCCGGGTAAGTCAGCTAGTATTGAATAAAACCAAGAAAATTTTCTACGAAGTAATCTCTTAATGCAACGAAACAAGTTATTCGAACTGTCTCTTCAAAAGAATTTGAAATAAATTCAATGTTGCTCGATAGTCTCAAATAACCGCACAAAGTGAAAAGAGGAGAGAAAACTGTTTTACTCATTAGCATTAACGCGGTCTTAGAGGCGAAATTTCTATGTTATCAAAAGAGAACCGAAATAGCCTACTTACCAATTCCGCTTTGATTCGAATGAAATAGAGCTTTAAAGGAGTCATTTTAATTGGGAGAACCACCGTCCTTTCGAATAAATTACATTTCACATTCAAATTTCGAATCCGTGCTTTTACAGTCCCGAAACCGAATATACGTTTTAGGCTTAGCTAATAAAACTTTCGCCCAAAAAATTAACCCTTTTTTCTCAGTGAGACTCAGTTTTATAGACATTTTTTAGTGGACTTTGCCTTGAGGGAAACTTGAAACTCAATTTAAGTATCCATGCATATTGATAGAAACCGATACGGGGAGGTATGGGGGCTTTGTAATCAATTGGTCGATTTCCTTTAAACTCAAAAGCTCCACCGAAATATCGCCATCGTAAAAATTTCCCCTCTTCCTGCTTTATGTGAGAGGACGATCAAATATTTTGTCAAGATCGTAACTTTTAAATTTTTCCCAGAGCCCTTCGCAAGAAATGTATAAAACCTCCTCCCTCCCGAATTCGAATTTATGTTTATAGCGGCGGGCATCTAAAAAGTGCTGATACGCAGTCATTTTGAATTCTCCGCAGCGGCTTTTTATGAAACCGCTTTAGGATAAGACCTCCGACAGACATTAGCTTGGTAATGCGAAACTGTGGTTCCCGAAAGTTTTTCTACTCCATCAAACTTGTAAGAGGAAAGATTAGGGAAAAAATTATCATCAGGCTGTTCATGAGATTTGAATCAAACCGATACACTTTCTACTTAGAGGAGTTAAAAGAACTCATTGCCTCTTTTAAACACTGAAAGGAAGAAGTGGAAGTGTTTGATGACACCTAATTTAGCTTCAGTGTGATCGGCTGGTGGTGATTTGAAGCTAATTGCTTCAATCATCGTAAAGTTGGGGATCGCTTTTGAAAAATGCGACTCGTTCTCCTAAGGAGAGGATAATCTGTGGGTAAAAATCAAATATATGCGATAACTGCAGTTTTATTAGAGCTGTTAAGATTATTTTGGTGTTGTGTTTTTTTTTAGCTTAACGTGTTTAAACTGTAATTAAAGGAACTTAATAGGGTTTAATTTCTTTGAAATTTTGTACTTAATTTTAATAAGTAAAGTGAAATAATTGTAAAGGGGTTAAAATAATTTCATTCTTTCTTCTCCCTATTTATAATTTATTTATGTACCAAATCACTGAATGTGAATCCCTTTTCAATCTAAAATTCTTGAAAAATGTTGCATAATTTTTTTATAAAATATTTGGATGTTCTGCAAAGATCAACACTTCCAAAAAAATTATGAATCATTTAGAGAAATAAATTAAAGTATCATATTCACACAAGAGAGCCTATATGTATAAAAATAAAAGTAAATCAAAAGGCATCATAAAGAATAACAAAAGGCAAATTGTTTTAATAAAAATTTTTGATATTCTGTAAAGGTATGTGCTGCATTTCTATAAAAATTTAGAGATCATTTAGAGAAATTAGTATATTATATTCAAGAGAGCATGTATGTATAAAAGTAAAAGTGAATCAAAAGGCATCCAAAATGCTAAAGGGCAAAGGGATGTTGAACATGAACTACAGAGTGAGGTTCAAGAGCAATGAAGTACTTAAGAGCAGTAAGAGGCATAAGAGCAAAGAGATTTATAAGAGCGAAGAGATGTCTAAAAGGTAAACGGATATTAGAGTAAAAGGATGCTGAATAGCAAAGGGAGTTGATGGGTAAAGGGATGCCGAACAACTAAGAGATGTACAATAGCAAAGAGATTATGAAGAGAAGTTGAAAAGTAAACGAATATTAGAGAGTAAAAGGATGCTGAAAAGCAAAGAGAGGCTCAAGAGCAAAAGGACGCTGGAGCTGGAGAGCAAAGAGATGTTGAAGAGTAAATGGATGCTGAACAGCAGAGAAAGTTTCAAAATGCTTCCTCTCCATTGCACACTGAAGTCATTGGGCATTCCTCCTTTGCTCTTTTTGATTCTACGAACTTCCCAACCTTATTCGCGGTGTATAATTTCTCCAACTCACTACGGATCACTCCTCAATTGATTTTCCGAAATCAACTAACTCCCCACCAAAACTCGATCTCCCCACTCCATCACTCATTCAAACTTTGACCTCCCCTCAAAAATCTCTCCACCCCCCCTCCTCCGAATTCGCATAATGACCGAGCGCGGAATCCTCGCCATCACTCTCGGCCGACACCGGTCACTCCTCAGCGGCCCTAATCTGCTTTCGCCGCCGCCGCCGATCCTAATCCGGGCGGCGACAAGCCCTCCCGAGGGCCCCCGAACTCCCTGGGGACGCGTCGCCGTCAGATTTGCGTCGATCGTCCGAGCGCGCGTTTGTCATGGAGAGAGGTGGGTTTTTTTTATGGAGGGGAGGATGTCGCGTTTTGGGGACGATTAGCACAATTAGCGAGGATGACTGTTGCTTGGTTTGGTAGGTTATTAATGGGAAATGGGGTGTCTGTTGCAGTTCCGTTATATATCCACTTAAATATTTTAATATTTTTAGATGCCCAATATTCAAATAATACCAAACTTTTACTGTTTTCATCAATCAAACTGTAAATAGTAGCTTCTACTGACGGATAAACAGTGACGTTAACTGCAAATGAGAAAATTTTTACTCTACTGTAATCAGTGGCTGGATAGTGCCCCACTCTTGGACCCAAAAAATCACTCATAAGTATGAAAAAAAAGACCCAAAAAGTACTCAAAATGAGTTAAAACCATACTTTTACAGGTCAAATTTTAAAATTTTTGCTGGGGGAGGACACCCAAACCCCCAGCGGTACCAAAAGGGGATCTTGAGTGATACTTTTTAGAAACTCCCCAACATTTTGACATTTTTCTCAAAAGGTACATCCTCTATCAAGTACATCAAAGGTACATCAAAGGATTATCCTCTTTAGGCTTTGAAAATTTATTGGGGGGAAATGTCTCTATAGTTACATTTTTTGTCTTTCGGAGGGGTGGCATTTTAGTCGGTTGGTTTGTAATATTTGTAAATATTTCTTATCTTTTGGGTCTAAAACGGTTTGGAAATTTTTAATGGCAATGAAAAGTACAGCTTTCGGTTACAAGTTGATGATGACATTGAACAATTTGAGTTTATGGTTGATATTTGGGGAATGTCCTGGAACTGTAATATGTTTTTTTTTTTTAAATTCCCTCGTTTCTTTTTCTGAAAGTTCAAAAATTGCATTTCATGCTTCGTATTCATGCTTCATGCATTTCAGCCCACAGCCATTAATAAAAGAAGAACTGTTAAGGGAATATGAAGCAGTAATACTTTGCTATTTTTTAGTTATTATATCGAAGATTATTGAGAGATTATGGAGCGTTAAGTAATATTTATAGGGGGATTATTGAATGAAGGTTTGATTCGTTGGGCTTTATGGGGATTATGGAATGAAATATTAGTGTTGCTTTCTTTGTCAACTTGAAGGGAGGATTTTGCGATTAATGAGTTTATTTATTCTTTTTAGGATGATTCTAAGTGTATAAAAAGATTGTTTTCTTGTATACTTTAGTTTTATTTCTATTTTTAGGATGGAAACGTTTTGTTTTCTTCACAATTGATATAACATCGGAGATTAACCACTATTGTTGTTTATTGGTGGGTTTTCTATCACAAAACCAATAAAACTTCCTAGGAAGTTTTATTGGTTTTGTGATAGTTTTAGGTTCAGAAAGATTTGACTTTCAATTTGTAAATATGATAGAGAGGTTATAGTTCGGTTGTTAGTTATAAGATGCTATTGAAAGAAAAGGAAATGTCTTACAGCCATATTCACAACTATCAGCGTCAGTGTTAAATCCTTGGTCAAAGAAGGATTCCACCAATCAGAGTCGAGGAAAAGCTAATTTTTCTTTCCTTAGCTGCTGGTTAACTCTGACACTGATGACTGTGAATATGGCTGTTATAGTTTCTTTCCTACTTAAGTATGATTCTTTTAGCTGTTATTCTATCAGAAATTATTGACTGATCTAGGGCATAGTAAGGGATATATAAATATAATAAAAGTATGAATTTTTAATTTTTCTGAAATTTGGAAATGAATTAGTCTGAATTGTTTTAATGGGGTATAAAAATTAGCAAGTTTGAATGCTATTGATGTTGTTGAAAGAAGAGATGTGTTTGTGTATATCATTATTGAAATATTTTCTTTACTGATATTATCGAGGATTAACAAAGTTAATCGTTTTTGTAGGCTAATATAAAGAAGATGGACACATAAAATTGTAAGAACATATAATAAATAAAAAATTCTTTAAAATATTATTGATTACTTGACTGCTATATGTATTTACTAACATTGGGTAAATGAGACTTAAATTATTCAAGACTGTCGAAAAGATTCGATAAATCTAAGAATTTGTTATAGCGGGTTTTGAATGTATACCTATAAGTACAAAACTGGTTCGTTTTCCTATTTTACATATATTCGTGAGCAAATGTTTTATATTCGTTCATTTCACATGTTATACACATGTTTCACCTGTTATACTAATGTTTCACATGCTACATACTTTCAAATAAACCTGAAAAATACCAGAGAATTGGCCAAATTGTGTGTGTCCGTATTGCATAGCTCCTTCTAAAACATCTCAAACATTTACTGCATCCCCACACAGCAACATCCGATCTTTTGATAGAATTACCACATTCAAATTACGTATTTGAGGTTTTCCATCAAAACCGGCCAAACCCTGCGAGAAATCGCCTTAACCACATTTCGCTCTCTGATCGCCTTGTATGATTTGTGTGTATTCGGATTCCAACAGAAGTTGGAAATTCCAGAAATGATATTAAACACCATTCCTTTCGAGTTGAATAAAATTTATTTTAATATCCAGTTACCGCGTGCGAAATCGCTTCAAATATTCAATTTATGGCGAACCTAATTCTATTTCTTGGTCCCCAGACCCAAGCGATCTTCTTCCTCAACTCTTCTCGAAGCCGCGAATGTTCGAGAATAAGGGATTTTATTCTTTTGTGTAACTTTTCCGCCGCTTGTTTTTCTTTCGAATATCTTCGGCTGGAATCTTTTGCGAGTTTTCACACAGGGAATGCAACTTGGCAGTTGTCAGCGGTTGCTCCGGCGAATCTTGTTATTTTTCTTTCCGAAATGCGGTTAATTCACTTTCGAATTTAGGCTGTTTGCGGATTCAATTACGGAGAATAAAAGTTTAAATGTTGCCGTGGAGATTCAGATATTTCTTCTCAATAATTGTTTGTAAGTAACTAACCTTGTTTTGATAATCTTGTTTAAGTATCGCAGCAAACTGTTTGGGTAAAAATATTGTTTGCTGTTCTAAAACTAGTTTCTGTGATTTTACGTACTTCTGTAAATAATAACTTAGATTATTGAGTTAAAACTGTATTTCGCTAACATAATTCTTTAACAATAGAATTGTGTTTGATAAAATAATCATATTTAAAATCTACTAATTCATTTATGTTTGTTGAATTTACTCTTATGCATAAAAAAGTCGAAAAGATGCATCTGTATTTTATTTTACCTTTCAAAAATTTAACTTTCTATATTTATAACAACCTTTTTTTTATCACTTTTTGAATGTAAAATTATATAGAATACCATCTGATTAATTTTGCTTGAGCTTATCCTATAAAACTGGTATTTTTAATAAACATCCAAAAGAAAAAATTCCACTATCAAAAAAAAATTGTTATTTTGAAAAATAAAAGGAAATATTTCTTACAATATTAGCTTTTTAAAAACACAGTAAACTACAGTAGTTTTGATTTAAAAATAACAAACAGATTACTTTTAATTCATTATGTATCAACCAATGAAAAAAAATGTTCTGAAAACTATTTAAATATTTAATCATACCTGATTTATATTTTTAGAAATCACAAAAGTATATTTGAAAAGTTAATGATGCGTAGGGTACATATAAAAATGAATTCTCCTTTAAAATTAAACTTGAAAATGCTGAATTAATGCTGCATCACCAGTTCAAATTAACTTTGAATATTTTCTTTGAACAAAAACTTCAATAATTCTAAAAAAAAAAAAAAAGAAATCTAATGAACAATTTAAGTGGAAAATAATAAATAAATCAGGATTTATTACCCATGCATTACCATTTCTAACTCTTCAGATATTTAAATATTTAAAGAACAACTGATGAAAAACTGATTGCACGAATGAAAAAAAAAATTAAAATTCACTTTTTCATTAATTTGTTTTTTATGCATTATTCCTCATCGCATACATCTTCATAACTTAATCAATTAAAAAGCGAAGACATTGAGAGATAATTCCAAGACCCACCACTCCTAGTCTAATTTAGATAAATAAATTACGACAGCTATTTTTATCAAGCGCCACCAAAGAAATGAAGGAACCTAATTACGAACCCAAATTATCGAATCAAAATTTTATATCGAATAATTCGATAGAAATATCTCCATCGGCACTCAGGGCTCCGAAATGAATAATTAACGCGCCTAATGCAATCCCAGCTTCCTGATACGGAAGTTTAAAAAAGAGAACTAATGCAATCACCACTAAAAAAGAATTTAATTTTTAACGACACCCCGGGGAGCGCACAGAGAGGGGTGCCTCTCTCTGCTATAGAAATTAAAGCTCGATAGGACTTAATGCAAAAAGTGGATTCGGCATTCGATCTCTTTGCACCCCTATTAGCATGATAAGAAGTTCCTAATGGGGGTGGGGGAGTGAGCAGGAAGGAATCGACTGCAGTTTTCGGGCGGGGGTGCCTCTCGAAGTGCTGCTTCCTTCGCGGACATCCGCAGACGATAATAACTCATGTCCACCCTTGGAGTGTGCGTCTGTGCCGGACGTTAGATGAATTCTGATTTGTGACACGTCATGTGAGAA
Organism: Tetragnatha montana; assembly: GCA_963680715.1. Classification (NCBI taxonomy): domain Eukaryota; kingdom Metazoa; phylum Arthropoda; class Arachnida; order Araneae; family Tetragnathidae; genus Tetragnatha; species Tetragnatha montana. Next base: position 23,080,054 of record OY796683.1, read on the forward strand.
TACTAAAAGGGTTTATTGATTGTTTGTTGCAAATATCGTCATTTGAGGCATGACATGACCTATATAATTTTTTCGTAATTTTTAAAGAGATGAATTAAAAGAAACTCGTTCTCTTTTTTTCTAACACTTATATGCATGCAGCGGAAGGTAAATGACCAAAATTTGAGTTATATCATAATCATGATATGTTTAATGATAAAGGGATTTAAAGTTGCAATAATATTGGCTTTCTCAAAACCAATAAGCTACAAGAGACCGTCTGCAGTTAAAATTATAGTTGAGAAATATTTATTTTTAAACAAGATAAACACTGTTAGTTTCAGAAATTTTCAATGAATAAATTTGTCTTTAAAAAAAACTGTTTCAAATTTTAATAAACTCGCACAAGTAGCAATAATCTTTTAAACAAAATTAAAGAAGTTGGAATGAACTGTGTTAAATTTTTTCACCTCTGCGTTTCATTAACTAAATCTTCTCTGCATATACTTTAGTGTGCCACACAAAAAATGTTTTGCAACAAATAATTTTATACCTAGCATTATACAAAAGCAAACAATACCATGTTTAACTCGACTGAATCTCTCAGACCATCTAACAAAAATAGAAATACTATATTTTTTTTTAGGAAAAAATTTTGGAAAATCATATAAAAGTTTATCTGGAAAAGTATTTATCAGTTAAAAAGATGGCTTCATCTCCATATACAACTCAAAATTAGAGTAATCTCAATCCAAAGTTTTCACATCGATATTAGTGAATGCGGGTATGCCTGTTCCTCCTCATTCCAATTTCATCCCTGGTCCAAGCCAATAGCACCTTCCTAAAAGAGAATCGAAATGGCATTGCGCCTCCGCAAAACCCAAATCCCTCCAAAAGAAGGAGGAAAAAGACAGATAATAGCCCCACGATACTTGAAAGAGAATAAATGAAAAGTCCGCCTTCCATTTTCCATTTGTGCCCGGAATACAAGAAACCCCTCTACTGATTGATAATGTGTTGGCAAAACCTCGTAAAGCGATCGGGGCCGCAAAAAGCGAGGCGGCCGCAAATGCACTTCCCTCGGCCAATTATATTGTTAGGCGACCGCCTGCTAAAGAGGTTAGGCCTAAAAGCCACTCTCTCTCTGACTTATGTTTATGACTGTAAACATTAAACGTGTTTAGTCGCGGCCCTAAAGGAATTATCGCTCTGCTCTTCTCTAATTCAATACCTCCATTAGCCGAGAGAAGCGACGCACTAAGTACATATATTAATAACCACCGGGCTCTCTGCGCGCCGTATATATATAGGAGTCCGTAATCAGATTTTAGGCATCCACCGATATGTCATATTCTCGGTGCCGGCTTCAGATCAAATATTAATGCGGCCAGGAGAGAGAGGAGAGAAGCCGCTGTTTCATTATTTAGCGCCCAGCGGCTCGTTTGAAGTAGAGTCTAAACGCCCGCTGGCTTTAATGGCATTAAGACGGGGAGCCGCGGCGACGCTAGGTGGCGCTGCCCGATGTTGTTTTAAAAAGTTATCCGGGCTTTTTGGAGGTTTCATTTATTTCGATTTTTTGCTGCTTATTGTTAGCCTTGTTTTTCTATAATTTCGGAGAGGAGGCGTCCGTGAGGAGGTTTTTCGGGGGTTTTCGGGGGCGTGAGGTGGTTTGGAGATGGGGCACTTAGCTGACTCGATGAAGGATTCATTGGGAGAGATGGATTCCAGAAGCGGAGTTGAGGTGTTTTATTTTTGTAAAAAAAAATAGAGAGATTTCATTCAGATTTCAGATATTGGGGAAGTCTTTCGTTTGTGAGGCGAGTTGCTGAATATCAATATCTGCTTTTTAGAGTTTGATTATATGTATTTGAGGCTAGTACTTAAGGATAATGAAAGGTCCTTGACTTTCACGAATGCATTGTAAAGCAGTTTCAAATTTTGTCTGGATTCATTAGATTTTCAGACAACTTGTAATCTTCCTAAAAACTCCTTTTTGGAAAATTCACCAGTAACAACAATTTTAGTATGATAATAAAGCTTAATATCAACATATCCTTCGTTAAATTCCTTCTGACAGAGATCGAAATCTTATTTAAAATCAGCCTTCCTTTAACACTGAAATAATCTCACATTGCGTAATAATTCTTCAAAAATAAAATTAAGAGGTAACTTCTACAAATTGTGACAGAAGTTTTTTTCAACAGTTCTTATTTTTAAAAGGCCTAAATAGTAATGTACCTACTACTGTAATTTCCGTTGGTCTAATAAAATAACTTAAGTATTTAAAAATATTAAAATTAAATATTTTGTAAGATGCTCGGGATAGTTTTAATAGTATGTTTATAGGCTAAATTTTTATTTTTACTCTAAATATCAAGCATTTTTGTAGTAAAAATTTAAAAAGAAATAAAAGATTTAAAGGCCTAATTCGCGCTTATTTTGCGACTCTTTTTTAGTTACAAAATGAAATCTTTAAAGTATGAAGAATAATACGATGCATATAAAACACATTAATCTCTAAAAACGGGTTTAGAAATAAAAACTATCTATAAAAATCTGTGCAGAATCTATATTGTTGTTATCATCAATATATGTTGTTATATCAACAATCAGATATCAATATTGTTGGATCCTATTGTTCAGAATTTTCTGATTACACAAGTGATAATATCGTTGTTAAATTATATTATAGTAAATAACAAATTATATTATATCATAATAACTTTAGTTCCTTAAAAAAGTTTTTTGAACACAGTTTTTAAAAATCATTTACAGCCATATTCACAGCCATCAGCGTCGGTGTTAAATCCTTGGTCAAAGAAGGATTCCACCAATCAGAGTAAGAGAAAAGTTAATTTTTCTTTCTTTAGCTGCTAGTTAACACCGACGCTGATGGCTATGAATATGGCTATTAGTGAGTTAGCTACACTTATTTACCAAAACATAAATATTTGTTAACTTTGCGGTAAAAGGAAGGAAACATGAAAATGGTTATTTAATTTAAAAATTGAGATTAAAATTATACTAAATAAACGGAATGCAATGAATGAAGTTAAACCTATTTCACGAAATGTTAATCATAATGCAAAAAACTGTCAATACGATATGAAAATAATGCACTTCAATTCAAATTTTTCGTTTTAAAGTACATAGAGCAAAGATAAATATTTATACAGCTCCTGAAATTTAGAAAACCAGTCCAAAAGGTGGTAAAATGTAAACAAAGGATTATAAAAAAGGGTATAAATTTGACGTAAATTAAAACAATAATTACCATTTCGCCATAAAAATCCTTCTGATGCATACCTTGAATTCAAATATACCTAATTACAATACTGAAATAATAAAAGCAATGACATAAACCTGTAGAAAATTAAACCATGCAAAAAATAACCACTAAGAATAAATATTTTCATGTCTTTGTTAAAATGAGACGTCTTTTTAGAAATCTTAAATCAAAACTTGTATTTATCAAATTACACGTAGTTTCCCAGCAAAGATATCGTGGGGGTTTGTTTGTTTCCAATTACACTAAAAAAGGAATTATTTCCCAAAGCTATTTAAAGACAACATTAAAATTTAAATCTAATATTAAAAACACACAATATATCGTTACGAATCTTGTTATAAGGTCCCTTGCGATTAAAAAATTGTCAGATTTCTGTATCTATACATCGGCTTCTCCGCGAGATTAACAAATGAAGCAGTGGAATGAAAATTATTCTTTTATTGTTTTAGAAAAAATTAATGCACTAAATCAATGCTTCTATTGTTTTATTCTTAAATTTAAGGTACCTATTTCTATTTCATTATGTTTTTACATCACTTCGTGAGGTAATTATCCTTTTGTTTTCTCTTAATATTTTTTTATTTTTATTTAATCATGCATTATTTAACTTGATTGGAATTTAAGAAGTGATTGTTTTTAAAGGCTGCTTAATTGAAAAACAGCTTAATATGGTGATTTGTTTTTAGTAAACACTTATTAAAATCAAGTTGAAAATTAGTTTCATTATGCATAGCTCGTAAGTTTAATTTTTGAGAAATAATTATTCTGTTGCTGTTTTAGTAAATTAAAATTGAGTTTTGCGAATTCTAATTTGAGTTGTTTTTTTACTTAAAAGAATTACAAAAGAGCAGCTCTATTAGATTCCATCAAAATTGGTTCATTTTTAATTGAAAGATTTCTAAAATAAAATAAAGCAATCGTTGTAGTAAAATTCTAAGGAATGCGTAAATCATTTGAAGAAAAGGTGCTAGTTGTTTAAAATAAGATTAAAAAATTTATAAAATAGAAAAACAGAAATTCCATCACTAATCATATCAAAAATTGATTGCAAATACCATTAGTGTAAGTTCTTTCAAAATAGTTAATTTTATTAGTAAAATACAATCAGAAAAATTTGCATTAAAATTGTAAAAAATAAAATTGATGTTAAACCAAGTCAATAAAAACATTTTACAGGGCAGTTTTTGATAATCTTGATCACGATTGCTTAAAAATAAAATAAGGTAAAAATCTCATTTTTTTTAATTTTTTGAACAAATTCCTTTATTTTAAGAATATTTTTTAAAGTTAACCCCCCTATTTTAACAAAAACATTCTTTCAATACGTAGTTTTCCAAATCCTTTTAGCATCTTTTTTAACCATTACAGATAATATTTTAATGATAAATTTTAAGTTTTTAAAATTTAACTATGTAATTTTTGAATAAAAAATCCATTAAAAATAAAATTGTTATTTGTTTTCATTGTCAAAAACCATTTATCAAAATTTCATCTTCTTTCAGTTACTAAATTGTTCAATATTTTTATGTGCCAAAGTCAAGCCTCACGAATTCTCTCTCACAATATTTAACACTTGTGTTATGGCATTCGTGTGATAGAAATTTACTGAAAGATTAACTTTTCCCCAAAAGCATTAAATAACAAAATGAATATTGAAAATAAACTCATTCATTAATTTATATCAAAATAATATTATTACACCTTATGCTTATAGAATTCTCCAAGTAGAGGCCCCTAGAGCCTTTTTTTAAAACCCTTTAAGCCTTTTGGGGGTAAAAAAACTGCTGCATTAACTATAAAATTTGAAGAAAAAAAAATCAATTTTTATTAATCAGCTTACTAAGCTTGCATTAATTATCATACGTATTACTACATATTGGATGGGAGGAGAAACTATTTTGGTTACATTTTGAGATTCAAAAAATATGTAAAATAGTTAAGCAAAATGAATGGGAAAAAATATAAAAAAGTATTGACTCAGTTATCTTAATTAAATTGCAATGAACTTAAATTCAAATTAAGCTTCATGCCATAATTTCTTAAGTAGCATCAAGAAAAAAATCCGCTAACGAATATCGATAGAAGGGTTGAGTGGTTCAAAAAAAATCGTATCGATCTCCAACCTCAATTCGTTTTTCCTACATCCCCTGCTAATGAAACTTAATAGTTTTCGTCAATCGCATTTCCCCCAACCTTTCATTCAAGGCAATGGCTAATTGCTCGGGACCCCAGGAAAAAACCTATTACTAATAAAGGTGATTAAAAAATGGCGGCAAAAAGCTTAAGCACAAAGCCTGGAACGCATTTAATCAAATGCGAAACTTTTAAATTAGTCGAAGGCAGCCCCCGAATTACGCCGTTAACCGGATAGGGGAAAAATATTTGGAAAAAGAATTAGGGACTTCCGAAAAAAAGAAGGGGTTTTTGAAAAGGAAGAAAAGGGTGAAAAAAACTTCATTTTTTTTCTTCTTTTTCTGAGAGAGAGAGCCTAATGGAAAGTTGTCGCTCGCAAAAACCCTTCATTCAACGGTAGATTTGGCGAAGCGGTTCCAGTTAATAGACGAGGTATGGCACCTCAATTAATTTCGGAGTTTTTTAATGACCGTCGTTTGGGAGACGGGGAATTCTCCTCCCCAGAAAAAGGAGGCGAAGTGAAGAGGAGTGAAAAAATTGATGGAGAGTCTCCATTACATTCTAATTTCCCGGCGAACTCTCTCCGGAGCGGCGAAAAAAGCGCGCTGAAAAAAAAAACGTAATCAGAGGTGGTGAGGAAAACTTCCAAAGCGTAAAAGTAATTTGGACAGTTATTTAATATCCAAACAGCACTCATCGCGGCTTTTGGAGTGGAGTTTTTCATCCCTGCTGATAACTTGTTTTTCTTCTAAGACGGTGCTTAAAAAACACGGCCAAGGAGGAACGGCTTTACCCAGCGACGCCAAATCATAATAATAATCGAGAAAAAAGCGCTGATAATGGAGAGAAAGCAATTTTAAAGTGGAAGTTAAAGTAAATCGCGGCCCACTAATGGCGCCCCCTCGTGGCGTTCCATTTTAATGAGACTTTCTTATTTCGGGCATGCAAGCGTGAAGCGTTACCAAATTAGTACTCGCACGGATAATCATTGTTAAGTGATATCTTTAATCTGGGTTATTAATTCTTACATTAGGGCTTAAATTCGGGAGCCCCGCTTTTTCGCCCGCTAATTAATTGCGCCGCTTCTTCCTCGCACCTAAGTGGCGGCGGGGAAAAAAATGGGCGCGTTCGCGAAGTGTACATTATTTGCGAGATTATTCGCGCTCCGCTTCTTAACAAGTTTCATTGTCCGCGGCGATTAGGAAAAAGGGAGGCGGTTGTTTTGAGAGGCTTTTTCATTAGGGGGCGCTCTGTTTTCGTCGGGAAATAATGATGATAATAATAATTCGTAGAAAGGGAGGTAAGTCCCGGAAAATACTAATGTCCCGTCCCGCTCGCGTTTTTAATCGTCCCGCTTGACGTTTTTTTTTGGGGGGGGGAGAGAGAAAGCCTAATCGCGGCTTAAATGAATTATGAAGTGGTACTTGTGTTTTAAGCGCGCACGTCAAAAAGTACTCTGGTGTGATTCTTCTCAAAGTTTTTCCCTCGTTTTATCGCTTAGTCTTGATTAAAAGCTTGATGGAGGAATTTTTTTTCTATTAAGAAGAAGCACATTATTGTATTCTCGCTTGTGTAATTTTTAAACATTATTCAAAATTTATAAGTGTGGTTACAAAATAGAACCAGGTTTAATGGGATCCTACTTTGTTAAAATTCTTTATTACTGAGTGGAAAAAGTACCGTGTGGTTCTTTGACTTAGATAAGGAATATTCATTAGGAATTTTTGCAGTTAAGCATGGTTCTTACAAACATACATTTAAAAAAACTGAAAAAGATATGTAGTTTAAAAATCTCTTTTTACTGGATATAAAAGGATGGTATTGATAGTTTAATTGTGTTTTATGGCATATTATATCACTCAATTAAGCAAAGCATATCATATCAAAAAATTACTTTAAAGGCAAACTGAAATACGCAATTTTCTATGTCCTTTATTCAAAGTTGAACAATTAAATAAATAGTTCAAATGTCAGCATCATGCTATGTCTTAAATGTATTTATTTATGTATTATGTATGTATGTATGTATTTATGTAACTTACAGAAATTCTTCATCTTGAAGTCATATTTAAAAAAAATGACAAAACTTTTAATTTTAAAAGTTGACAAAAATGTTACAAATTAGGAAGCTAATAAACATAATAATAATAATACGCTTTATATAAAATTAAACGTTAACTTCTCTTATTCAATATAATTATACTATCACACATCTATTAGCATATAACCTATGAGAAAACTGAACTCTAATTCACCCATATAACTCAAAAAATACAATGCAGTTTTATACCATTCCACATACACAAAAGCACCATCAAAATAAAGACGCACGAACATATTACCCAATACAAAATTCAAAAAGCCACCGAATCTCATATCCCCTTAAAAAATGAACCACCAACGAGATCCTAACGCGCGATTACACCATCCAAACCAAAATAATCACCCATCTACTAACACAATAATTTCACTCCACTCCATATTCACTTGATCCTGGCACGTGCACCGACAATCACTCCCACTCCGGTTTTTTTCCGGGCCGGGTATCAAACAACAAAGGACGGATCCCCCTAAATAAAGTCCCCGCTCCAGTGCAGATTATTTAAATACGATTGGGCACGGGCGCTGGTCGCGTGTTCATCGCCCTTACTCCCCCTTCGTTTGCGCTCCGGCTCAATGGGGCGGAAGGGATACAACGCCACTGACTAGGGAGGAGGTGGTAGGGGCGTTTTGCTTTGTGGGGGGTCGAAATATGCTTTTGGTGTTGATGATTTAATGTCAAGTATTTCCATGTATATAAGCCCCTGTGATTTTCTGGAACTAAATTATTATTTTCCATGTTTCAATGTGTAATGTTTTGATGTCCAATAAATGTTCTATTCTGGTAAAAAAAAACATGATGTCAAGCATCAATCTAGCTTATAATTTATTTTTATGAAGTGAATAGTGTAAATGAATAAAATGAATCCTTGTATATACATGAGTCTGGTGAACCAACCTTCTTCAACATAATTTTAAAATTTAACCTAAACTAACTTCCCGAAAGAAATTATTCATAGAGCATTTTCAATCACATGACTCGGACATTAGCAACGTTGTTGTCTGTCCTCCACAGTGCTCCACGTCGTGAAGTGTGATGTCATGTGCGAATGCTTCTATTGGAGCATTTGCGAACACAAGACTCCTCGCCTAACAACCTCTGTAGCAACGGGTGAACAACAGCCTTAGCAACGTTGTTGCCTGTCCTCCACGTCGTCAAGTGTGACGTCAAGTGCGAATGCTCTATTTAAAAAAGTGACTAATTCACGTAAATGACTAAAAAACTGCTAACTGAAAAATTCACTGCCACTTAACTAGCAGCTAAAGAAAGAAAAGGTGCTTTTTGCTGACTCTGATTGGTGGAATCCTTCATTTAACCGTTGGTCAGGTAGCAGTGGATAATCCCATAAGTGTGAGTTACAGTTTTTATTAAACAGAAAATTGTTTTACTAATTTTTAAATTCTCTTTTTTGGACTGGCTGTAAGTTAGAATCCGAAATACAGTTTATGGTATTTTTATTTCAGAGCATTCCTTCTAAAAGTAAGGAAAATTTTGGAAAATAGGTGGGAATTGAAAATAAATAGCAGGGAGTCTTATCAAAGTTGTTGCTATTTGAGTGACATCCAATGTACTCAACATCTTTGGGGTAAATTCCGAAGTCTTTATAGAACAAAATGGGGATGTACTGATGCAAAGAAACCCTTTAAAGACGGTAAAAAATCCAGTCCTCTTTCAAACATATTGATCGTAAAAGAAAACAAAGAAACAAAAATTATTCAACTTCCTTTAACCTTAAAAAAGACACTTTATACCCATGAAGGCATAAATTTAGCTTTCAAAGGAACCTACGAGTAGTACAAAATTTCCGAATTCAGCTCAATACAGTGCGGATAACATATGATTTTTTTTAAAAAAATAAAACAAATGATTTTTCATTTTTAGGATATGGAATACAAGACATTTTAACTCTATCCTCTCAATCCATGCAAAAAAAAAATACTGATTTTTTTTTTTAAAAAAAATAGACATTAAACTTAAATCTTACAAAAGTAGCATTTTAATAAAGAGTACGAACATCTAATACAGACCTTTTGGAATTCCCCAATAAACTCATCCGAGATCATTCCTGATATGAACTAGGGCGTGAAAGGTTAACCCCGACCCCCTACAAAGTGTGGGGTGAGGAGATAACTGGGGGAAGGGGAACAATTACAGTGCTGACGGGGTGAAACAGGGATGGCACGTTTGATGAAGGGAAGCTTAGGGGAGGCGTCATGGCAGCGCACTGTAAAAAAAAGTTTCTTCAAAAAACGGAAATTTCCCGGCCGGATTATTTCCATCATTTGAGAAGGTGTCCGTATTTTCTTTTTCCATCATTTGAGGGAATGTCCGTTTTGTTTCTTTTCTGTCAAAGGAGGGAAAACTACCGTTATTTTAGGGAACGTCCGTTTTATCTTTTTCCGTTAAATGAGAGAAACTTTCCGTTATTTTAGGGAACGTCCGTTTTCTCTTATTCCGTTAAATACGTTAAATGAGAGAAACTTTCCGTTATTTTATGGAACGTTAGTTTAATATTTTTTCGTCATTGGAGTGAAACTTTCCGTTATTTTAGGGAACGTTCATTTTAACTTTTTACGTCAAAGGAAAGAAACTTTCCATTATTTTATAGAACATTCGTTTAATATCTTTTCGTCATTGGAGTGAAACTTTCTCTTATCTGATTCTATTGCGTCTGATATTTTTTCTTCAAAAATTAGAATTTTTCCCTAATTTGAAGAAAACGTCTGTACCTTTATTTTTCCTATACTCTATAATAATTAAAGATATTCCTCGAGGAAAAAAATATTCGTTCTTTATTTCAATTGAACTAATCAACAAGCTTATTTCTATTTTTATGAAATACGCTTATTTTACTCGTCATTTTTTTACATTTTTACTTTCTTTACCCTGCCTCCCTGTAGCTTAACCAGCCTGAAAATTTGATAAATTTCTAGTAATATTAAAATATACTTTAATAAGAGAAATACTAGAGATTATACGTTTGTTACGTGCAATGTAATAAATCCGGACATTATTAGTAATGCCCGCGTATTTCGGGCAAAGTGATAAATACCATTGAATTTATCACATACCCCGTCTCAACTTCGGGCATTAATAATCCCCAGTTTATCATATTGCCCATGAAAAATTAGTTATCAATTATTTCACCTGCTCCACTATTAAAATTTTTGAGTTATACTTTGATTTGTCTAATCAAGCTAAAAAAGTAACGTTCATTAATACCTTTCTAAGAAAAATTTTAAGATCCAGTTTTATTTTCCTGTTTTAGCATAGGAATTAGGAATTATATTAAATACTTCAATGTGGATACATACACTATATTGTGGGACGTTGGACGGACCCCCTGATGTGAGTCCAGCCTCTCAAACCTTAATTTAATTTACATATTTACTTCATGTTTGGCTATACAAATCATGTCAATTTATAAAAAAATACAGTCTGTAATATAATTTTCCCAAGTAGCATAGTGAATTGAAGAGAAATTAAGATAATTTTCAATGGATCTCTAAATATTTTCTTTATAGGGTAGTGGATTTTCATTATATAATTCACAACTTTGGTTGATTAATAAAATATTTTAATATGAGATGAAAATATAGAATCAAACATAACTAACTAATCAAACCGAAAATTTTTATTGCTTTCAGAAATGAGTATTGGGTTTTACAATCATGATTAAAAAAGTAATTTAAACACAGTAATGGTATTTTCAAAATATTGAATCACATCAATATTTCATTATTCAGCAGCAGGATTTATTTCAGCAAAGACTCTGAAATGAAAATGTTCTTTATTGCAGTACATGAATTTATTGTGACTAATGTTTGCAGGATTTGTTTGCCAACCACACAATTTGGCAGGCACGTCAAGCGATCATATACTATAAAACAAAATCATTAATGCTTCTATTTCTCTAATGTTACAGTTCTTTGATTCTCTACGTACCAATGCAACAATGAATAAAAGTGAAGTATTCACTGATTATCGTAACTGAGAAATTAAGTCCTTTTCTAGAGTTGATTTTGTATTTTTCCAAACCCAAGATTGGCCATTCTGGTTGGATTTTGCCTTTAACCCAAAGGAGAGTTCTGTGTGCTCGCAAAATTGTATCGTTGGAAAATAAATCAATTCAATAATAAATAATTCAATCTTGATTTAATCAATTGCAACCGAAGGTAATTTAAATAATTTACAACACCGATCACAGTATCACAAAGTTAAATCAAAAGTTACAAGTTATCACAAGTATTTAGACCATATTTTTGCGATCTAATATATTTTTTATTTCCAATGGCCAAGGTTACAGAAAGTCCACTACGCCATAGGCGTACGTGACCTAAAATGTTGGGGGGGGGGCACTGCTGAAAAGTTTTTAAAGACTCGAATTTGCATTTGAACCTAATAAACGGCCTATCGATGTAGAAAAAACTCTAGTCTTAACCACAGGTAAAAGAACTACTATAGTTGCAGTGGCGTATATATAGAAATTTATTTCAGGAGGGGCCCAATATATCCTAAAAGAAATTTTTTTAAAAAGCCAACAGCTAGAAGTTTGCACCGGGGGAGAGGACCAAAAATATTCCTAAGCCCCCCCCCCACCATGCACATTTAATAGATTCAATGTATTCTTTGTTAACATATTTCCAAGTATGATTTGCATCTTGAGGAAGTTAATATTTAAAAATTGTGAATAACTGGGGGTCCTCCCCCAGAAAATTTTTGGAAATTTGACCCTTAAAAACAGGGTTTTAACTCATTTTAGTACACCTAGTCAGAATTTCGGGGGGGGGGGGCACGACTAGTTGCAGTAAATATATAGAAATACTTAGTGCAAACTAAATCTGATGTAAAAACAAGCATATAATAAGCACAAATAAAATGGACGTGAAAGCTGGAATACTGCTGTTTCGGAGACACCAAGCATCTCCTTCGTCTGTACCTAGAAATTTGGGTCAGCTTCTTTGCCCCCCCCTCTTATATACACCCTTAGTACCAAGAGATATACTATCATTACCACCGAACTCAATTGTTATAGCTCTTTCATAAATTCTTATGACAGTTTTACCTCCTCAAAGAGCTTAAAAGATCTGAAATGAAGGAACTTGAAAATTAACGTTTTTAGCATTCTGATTTTTCGTTGATTTCAGAATTTTTAGTTGACCGACCGGTTGGGGGGGGGGGGCACATGCCCCCCTGTGCCCCCCCCCCCGACGTTACGCCTATGCACTACGCCACAAAGAGGTATAAACAGAAACAACAAACAAACAAATGAAATGTGGCGAGAAAAGTCTAGGAACCCAATAAGTCCCTAGCGTGCCACGATCTAATATATTTTAATTGTGATTCAGTATATTCCCGATTATAATTTTTAAGCAAAAATGACAAACCATCCATAAAATCTAAATAGACGATTTTTTTAAATAAGTTATAATACCGATCACAGGTATTACAAGTCTAATCAAAAGTTACATGTTATCACAAGTATTTAAAACATATTATTGCGATCTAATATACTTGAATTGTGGTTCAGTATATTCCCGATTATAACTTTGAAAAAAATATTGACAAACAATCCGTAAAATCCAAATAGACAATTCTTTTAAATAATTTACAATACCGATCACAGTATTACAAGTGTAATCAAAAGTTAGTAGTTATCACAACTATTTAGAACATATTTTTGCGATCTAATAAGACTAGTTAGCTATGCAATATTTTAAGACTTGAGCTACGTGGCGAAAAAAGCGATCGTACGATGTTTAAATATCTGTTTTATCAGAGTATTTCTATTTTAAAGCATTATCATTTACAGCCAATAATGAAAAAAAAATAAGAACAATATATTTTACTTACACATAATAAAATAGCTGAAGGTTCGTTAGGCCTGAAGACGCTGGCACAAACTCCCATTACTTATTTACAAGTCGTTGCTTTGAGTCTCACCAAAACAAGTGGAGAAATAGCACAATACGCATGCGTGAGGAGAGAGAAATTAAATAACGGAAATTTTCACGATAAAAATTCCGTTTTGAAGTTTACGGAATTAATCCATGAAAAATTCACGGAAAAGAATACGTAAAAAGACGTTTTTTTTTTACAGTGCGGGTGTAAACATGTTACCCCAGATTTTCCCTCTCATCCCTTCAGATAGTGGGATAAATAAAGTGTGAGTATAAATTGAATAGCCTGTGGATCGAGCGAATTTTCCTTTTAGAAGTTCTTGTTGTTAAATTTTTCGTATCTTTTTTTTATGATTGTGTATAAATTTGTATTTCTTGATAAATTTCAGATTAGTTTCCTCTAAGAGAAGATCTGATGTATTTCTGTATGTATTTTCTCTTTCAAATTGAAGGTAATTAGTTTACCCCCTGTAAATTAAATTTTAAAAGAAAGAAATAATAATCTATATTGACTTTTTGTTTATTTAAGTTAATACCCAATGAAGCTTTGTAATGTGTTGTATTTTCCATAACAGTATCTTATACAATTATGCCTTAATGATTTTTCATAGAAGTATGTAATTAAACGTTTTAATAGGATATATATTTTTATACACACATAAATCTTAAAAGTTTTCTATCAAAATTTATCATAAGGTAATTAGGTAGTTAAAACATTCACGATGCTAAAGCCAAGCGTTCACTAAAGCCAAAAGAAAATATCTAAAAATTTTAGTTTTCAACAATTAATAAACTACTAATTGTGTTGTTTTTGAGTCTAAGGATTGTGTCTACAAACCAGGATACCAGGAAGTAAATTACCTTGAAATTAGTTTAGGTAAACCTTATGAAGTTTTGCATTTTTGAAAGGATATAAATTATCAAATAGATTTGTCTGAGAGTAGTTTTTTTATTTCTCTGTGCAAAAGGCAAGTTCATATTTTTCGTTGCTTTACCTAAATGCTTTCAAGGAACGCCTGCTAATTCTTATTTTTTTGGTTTTAATATATTTATGAAACTAAATTAAATGTGGATAAATCGTTTTAGGGTAAAATAAACTCTTGTTTATAATATTACTTTTCTCGATGAAAAAATTAAACTGAACATAATGCATTACATAGGATCCCAATATGTAGTTTAAGAGCATTGATATTCTCCATTTAATTCAAGTTAAGGTGAAAGGTTTTAGGGTTATAAAACCCTTCATAACTTTATGTATACGCCTCTAAGAAGAACCAGCATTTTAAAATAACAATTAATAACAACGTTTGACTTTGAAAAGGTCTAGCTATAAGGAGCATTTTAAGAGGACAAAAGTCAATTTATAAAAACAATGCACCTCATCAAAAATTTGAATCGACTATCAGTCAAGGGTTAGCTTTTTAATCTATCATTCTAAGAAAATTGACTATTGTACAACAAAAACTAATCTGGAAGCTACTCTCTAAAAACAAAACAAGCAGAAACCAAAAAGCAACACGAATGCTCTCACACCTTAATAAGCTTGCCACCAACGTAAATAATTTTATTCGCGAAACAAAATAAAGGTTGAAAAAATTACTCCTTTGACTATAAAGGGGCTAAAAAAATAATAGCCTAAAAACTCATTGTCGGAGGAAAAAGCGATTTCAATTAAAGTCATCATAGATAATTACTTTAATTAGTTTCCGTGAAGTAGTCAATGATTATATTCGGGTAACGTAACAATTTCCTAAGATTCGCTTAGACTAGGAGATTAAAAAGGTAAAAGAAACTAGTAGGGGGAAAAAAAAGAGCACACACAAAACAAATTTATCCCGTTAGAGAAAGAGAGGGAAAAACAATTTCTTCCCCGGAGCTGCGAGTTGAGAAAAACTATTCCTGCTGGTAATTAAGTTAAAAAATCTGCTGCAGTTTCGCAGGGAGAGAAATTAATTTCTGTTATAGGTGATGAGTTAAAGCCTTCGCGAAGAATGGCGGGGCACAAAAGGAGGAGAAAAAAGGCGGGAAAATAATCGGAGGAAAGAGTGGAGATTATCCCTAATTACGCGATTTTAATAAAAACAAGAAGATCCCGGGGTTCCGAAAAAATAAACGGGATAAAAAAGCAATTAAAAACTGTTACAGGATGCCTATTGAACGCCCGAGAAAATTTTTCAATTTCTCATTGATCCTCATTTTGTGATTTAGCGAATTCTTTGTGAGTGTTTTTATTTATTTTTTCTCTTATTATCACTCCCCTTCTCTTTTCTTCGGAGCCGCCGCTGTTATTTTTAATTTTTTCCCTGCTCTTCCAATTTCCCCCTCCTCTCCCCACCTCCCCCTTCGTCATTATTATTTCCAGAATCCCCTCTCTTTTTTTTTTCTTTCTTTTTTTTCTTCACTCCCGCTGTCCGAGAGTTCGAGCAAGTTTCTCGCTTGTTTTGCGGCAGGGTTCAGGTTCCCTCTTCTTTCTTCGATTAGAGAGAAAAGGCGCTACTTCTTTCCGCCGATTAGAAGCGGGATCAAGTCGCTTCCGATGACGAGGGAGTAAGCAGGCCTAGTGAGGAGAGAGAGAAAAAAACGCGCTTTTACAACGCCGCGGAGGGATATAGATGTATCCCCGAAAGTCATTCTCGCGAAATGGAAGAGCATTAAGACCCGATTACAAAAGCAGATACCGGATTTGGAACTAAATGGACTTTTGAAACCCCCGCTAGGGGGCAGCACGCGGCGACGTTTTTCGCCCCACCCCTCAGCAGTCGTTAACTATAGAGCATCGAGCAATCTAATTCAGAAATAAGATGCGACCAATCAAGACTTTTTTGCCGACAGGAGGGTGATGGGTTCTATTTAAAGAACTTTTTATGCAGCGAAAAAAATCCCATTTCCCGGAGTTATAATGTTTGGAAATTTCCGACGCTCCCAGAAAGAAATCCGTAAATTACCCGGCGATATTTGCTTCTAATCGCCTCGTAAGATGTCATTTGCAGAGCGAAGTTTTTGCCGAGGAGACGCGATTATTATTATTATTATTTATTTATTTATTTTTCGTTCCCCACTCTCTCCGGCTGTGATTTATTAAAACTCCTCCTTGTGCCGCTTAAGTGCCACTTTTTATGCCCGGAGTGGTTTTTTCGGATCGGGTTTCGGGGTAGGGAACGCTTAATGCCTTTAATTACTTTGCTATCAGGTTATCCGTGTCGGGTGGAGATGTAATTTAAATTTGTCATTTTGTCGATAAAAGTCGACTTTTTATTCGAGTTTCGAAAATTAATTACACTTTTTCCGACCGCCCTAATCCCGGGGTAATTAGTTTACAAACATAAATGAATATGGTGTCTTTACAAATAAAATTTAATTATATGCCGAAATCTTTTAATGTTTTGCAACATTAGAATTCAGTAGTATTATTGATTGTTTATGATATTGAATCAAACTAGGAAAACAATTGCAACCATTTAGATACGTTATTAATTTTTAAAATTTTATTTCTTAATTGAATGTCTAAATATTTTTTTATTATTTTTGAACGAATGAATTTAGTTTTTATTGATTGCTTTGTTTATGTTGAATCAAATTAAGGTATCCATTACAATGATTCCAACCTTCTAATACTTGCAACTATAGAAAGTATCTTATTTAGTCTTTCTTAAACGTCAATTTTTTAAGATTTACTGGATTTGGCATTTACATTTTTATCGTTATTTAAAAATTTACGCATTCAATATAAGATTATAGCCTTCTATCCTTATATTTATATTTGTAATTAAAAGAATTGATTAGTTTATACGCTTTCCATTAAGTTATCTTAATGAATCTTTAAGTATAAAATTATTTAGCTTTTAATGGTTATACTTACACTAGTTATACTCGAACGAATTGTATTTAGCTTGTATAGGAACCATTGCGTTAATGCATAAAGATGCTCTGAATATAAGATTATAGCTTTTGAGTCTTACATTTACTTATAATTGTTGTATTTATATTTATTTATAAAATCATAATTATAATGTTCCATTAATTGGTACTAATTGTATTTGGATAAAAGTTAATATAGATGTGATCTTAATAAATTTAATTTAATAATGTACAATTTGTGAGAAAAATATTTAAATAATAAATATATTAGTTGATAAGTTTAATAAATCTCTTTAATGAAGGAGTTTTTCTTTCATTTACTTTAATATTGTATTCTTTTGAAATTTATGAGTATGCATACATTTTTTATGGTAATCAAATATAAACAAACATATTTTACTCAATAAATGAGTATTTTTGATCAAATGAAAAGATGATGATGTATTACAAAAGCTTTATTAGTAGATATTGTTGCTTTATTTGATTGGGGAAAAGATCATACTTAAATAGAAAAATATAATTTTGGAATACTTGTTGAAACCATAACTTACCCTTTTTTAAATAAGCAACCTAGAATGTGGGATTCATGCATAAAAATAAAATTAATTAAGTTTTACTTTAAAATAGTTATAACAAAATATAGCTAAAAATCTTTTAGTTTTGAAACTAAATTTAAAAAAAATAAAATATTCAGCAGCCATCACTTTGGAATTATACATTAGCAAAGTATTTCATAATGAATGAGTCTCCTTTTTTAGAAGTAAAAGTTCAAAGTTCTAAGTATTTTTTTTTCAGACAATGATCCTTTATATGGCTTTAGACAGGAATCACTCTTAGTTTTAAAGTCTTTTACAAATATTCATTGGTATGAAATCATACCCATGTAAATTTACACAAATAATACCTAAACTACACAGTATAAAAAATTAATCACAATTAAAAGGTTTTGAAGTTGTTCTTACAAAATAAGATATGTACACTAATTTATTAAATAATAATAATTTTAAATTCATACCTAAACGATGAACTTATTTATGTAAACAAGAATAACTTCGAAAACATTCAGAAACAATATGCTTGAATTATTCAAGAAATTTGAATATTTCATTTCACAAAAAATATATCTTGCACAACACGGCATTCAAGAATAATCTCAGTATTAACATCAAACGTAAAAGAAAGTAATTCATGCAATAACGTATACAACTTAAAAACTTGAGATTAAACTAGAATGTATTCACTTCAATCTGAGAAAAATCTATAAATACTCATAAGATAACATTCTAGATATTGATTCTCACTCCTTCTATGATATTGGAATGTTTTATCAAAAATCTGTTGCTTCGTAACAGATCTTTATACATAACATTTATTACAACGATATATTCAAACGAACAATGCCCTAGAGAGTGTATAATATTTGTTCTTCTCTCAAAATAAATATCTATGAAAGGAAAGCTCCTAATTTATTATTTTAATCTAATCAGCTTTAATCGCCTATATAAAATCATGAAAAAGTATTCACAGATACTAAAGTTTAACAATCATGAATAAAAAAACCATATAATAATTAACCAGCATACCTTAATTATACGTATTTTAAAACGTGTAGGTTTTTCTTAAGGGCATTTGCATCCATCCATATATATATATATATATATATATATATAGAGAGAGAGAGAGAGAGAGTCCAATATTTATCTTATTTAACAAACAGGTATTTTTTAAATCGCAAATTTTGCTGAACTGGGATAATTTGTATAAAAAGACTTTTTACTCTTCTTAAATTTTTTAGTTGTAGGGTGGTATAAATGTATATGGTTTTTGACTGCTAAAACATGTTAACTTTATCAGTTTAAAGAAAATGATAAGATATACGCCTCAAGTCAAAAACTTTTTAAAATGTTAACCTCGAAATTTTAACTAGAACAAACAAATAATTACTAGAGTCAGAATTTAATTCTAAAATTAAAGTAATGAATTTCATATTTATATAATACGAAAATTTTTTTTTCTTTGAAGGGAGGAAAAAATCATACATCTTCTTTTTCAAGAAAAACGTTTTGAAATACGAATTTGCATAAATGATATTAGTAAATTTTGATTTCTATCTGATTAATTGAATTTTATAACATCTTATGAAAAGATAATACCAAAAATTTAAAGAAATTAAACTCTTAATACATACCTTCTTCCATTTATTCCCGTTGACAGTTTTATGGACTTTAAAATTCTCCTCCCTGCGCCATCTATGAATAAAATAATGACTCAAAAATTTATTCTGGAAACGTAGCTTTGATTAAGTGTGAAGTTTTATTTCATATACTCTGGTATTTAAAGTGTTATTTTTAATAGTTAATAATATTATAATAAAATACTTATCTCAGATTATAAAATTTCTTTACAAAATTAATGTTTTCACTTGAAATTATTTGCACTTGCTAAAAGTGTTTAGTTTAATTTTCAATTGGATATTTGAACTAAACACTTTTAACACTTCTTTTAGGACATGATTACGTTCCTAAGCTTCTGGAATCAATTTGTTTTCAAAAGATGATTTTTAAAAATTTTATTGCACAAAAATTAATTTTTAAGGATGAATAATTTCGAACAAATTGATGCTTTTACTCGAATCAATACATTTATTCAAATAAATAAAACAATAATCATTAAATAATAAAAGTAGTAAAGAATTGATTGATTGGTTGGTATACAAAAGGAAGTGTTTGAATGTATAAAGGCTGAAAATAGCTAATTTTCTATTTCAACTTCACAATCAATGAAATAAATAAGCATTAACTACAATGCTTTTATATTTTAAAGTTCCTTTTTTCAGAATTTTATTAGTTTAACCTAAGAATTATTTTATTTTTTACTTAATTCAGTTGTAATGTTTGATTTTGTCGAAAAATGACATTTTTCTCTCGGGTTTTAGATAGAATTTCCTTTCCATAATAAAAAAGTGGTGCATAAAATGTTATAACTTTTATGTGGTGGAAGAAATCCTACTCATCTTTACTTTTAGAGAATCCTATTCGTACCACCTTATTTAGTTTTACTTATACTGTTCTTTCAATCAAATCAAATTCTGCCTAGGCCTAGTGGCCTATTTGGCGGTGCCGATCTCCGTTTCATTCGCCTTCGGGCCTGAGGTGCTATTCTTTATCATTTAAAAAATTAATAAATTATTTAAAACAATTTTAATGAAGTATTTTATTATATAAACGAATGATAATTTTCCAGTGCAGTATTATTATAAATCTGAAACTAAATTCTTTTAATTAATTTATCGTAACGAATATTCAAAAGTATACTATTTAGTATTGGAAACCAACCAAGTTTTAAACTAATTTAGCTGGATAAATTTATATTCAAATAAGTTAATCTGTTACTAATGATTAATTTTTCTAAGGAATCGTAAGGATCAATATAATAAATATAATATAATAAAAACTGATATATCATGAGAAATTTTCTAGCTGAAGTATTTTCAAAAGTGATTAGAAATTCAAGCAATTATTTTGCATTGTAGACTTTAAAATGAACTACTTAATCATAATTGGAACATCTCTAATCCACCATTCCATTCTCTAACGCCCTAAAGACAGTACATAAAACCCCACTAATAAACCGCTCTTCATAAGTAGAAACGATTCTCGAAGAAACCATAATCAAATTTTAATAAATATTAGAAGGGAAATAATTACTCGGATAATCTTAACGAAATAAACCACTGAAAAAGCCAGCTGGCTATCACCAGCATTGTCTGCTAAAACGCTTCTCCATCCAGAAAAATCATCATCACCATAAAGCCGTAATTGAATTTGGCCCGAATGATAACTGCAACCGAAAAGAGCGTAATTACGAATTGGATAATTGAACTAAACACTTCTTTTAGGGCAAGGAACTCGCTCCGAACCGCTTCCGGAATCAATTTATCGCGGCTGCAACTGCAACCGCGGCCGTTCATTCATTAGAAGCCGCTCCGAATGTTTATTTTGCGCGGGAATGCAATTAGCGCAATTACGGTGGCAACTTAACGCAATTTCTCCCGCGCTTTCTTAGGCGGCGCTATTTTTGCGGCGGCTAATTCCGCCTAATTCTCCCGATGTGGAATCGCAGTCAATTAGGGCTCCGCACTCAATTAGGAGGAAGGAAGTTTGCGCGGCGGATTAGCGCGGTGACAGATATGGAGTGCGCCGGGGTTTTCCATTACGCCGCTATCCAATCGCACGCCAAGCCCCTCCCCGGGCTCTAGGGAACGCTCACTTATTTTAAAACTCCGCGGAAGCGCGACTTTACAGTCCGAATGCGGGGCTGCCACCCCTGGCGACTCAGCGCCCAAAGTCCAAAAATGTCATTTACACTCCCCAAGCATCGAAACCTACTGGTACCAAAATTTGGTCAAAATATCAAATTTGAGATTTTGGAATAAAAGTGAAGATAGTACACTCCGAATTATTCCTACCAAGTTTCATAATGATATGGGGATTCTAAGCTTAAAAATTTTGAGGTTTCTGAGGCGTAGATAGGCTTAAGAAGCCTAGTTTTCTATCTTTAAACGGCTTTTTCTCAAAACAAGGTTTTTAATGTTTAAAATCTAAAGGCTTTTTTTCTAATCATCCAAACCACTTCAAACTTTGTAGTAATTATCAGTAACACCTGTTTAACATCTTCAGGCATGGATTTTATAATATATTTATTACAATTTTTTTTTACGGAGCATTAAAGTGGAAACTTAGGGTATTTTTTCAAAAAAGATGCCAAATTTCACAGTTTTTTTTATTTTTCAGAAACTTTTATAGATAATCAAATTTCCATGCCTACAAGTGACTATATATGTTTGATTTATGTTAAGAAAAAAAATCAAGTCAAAATAACATATATTAACGGAGGAGATACAATTTAAATATAGGGTCATTTCGGGCATTTTTTTGAAGTTTTTTGTAATTTTTCAAAAAAATAAATTTTTGAACTCGCTTTTTGGGCTAAATATGAATTAGTATGAAGTAAATACATAATTTAACACCTTAAAAGATAATAAAATCCAGTTATTAAAGAAAAATATTTTTTTGGTACCAAGTCCCCTTAAAGAAAATTGAAATCATCCAGTTGATCTCTGTTTTTCGGCAAGTTAAAATGACAGCTATAGTAAACTCAGGGTACTTAAAACCCCTATACTGGGACATTACAAGTTACAATGCAGGGTGTTTCATCAAGACTGCTTAATTTTTGCTCAGTCAGATTCCTTCAATGAAGTATAGATAAAAAAAATGTCCAAAGAACTACCCTCTGAGCCCCGGTATGTTACTAGTTTTCTCCGCGGAAAGGGTGTTAACGTAAAGAAACTTGTTTTACAGGCAGATTCTTCACTTACAGGAGAAATGTAAGAAAACATACTTTACAAACAAATCTTTTGAACATTGTCGAAATTCTTGTTATGTGAGCTTTTAGTACCGTATTTCTTAAATTTTTTTTGTTTTTTGTTTAATATTTTATTAATAGTTGATATTTATATTCTAAATTTTACAATCGCACAGATTGTTTTTAGAACATTTCTTTTCATTTTCTTCGTTACTAAAAATTATAGTTTGTTTAATGGGCGTTTAGTTTGACTTCCTGTAAAGTTTACCCCATTTCTAATAACTAATGCAAAAAATATTAAGCAGTTTAATAAAAAAATATAATGCATTACATGCAGTTTAAAGAATCCAATGCTTTATTTACCAAGAAAAAGTGTCTTTTTCGTCACTGGGAACACAGATGTTTTATTAATAGTTCAGCTATTATAAAATAAATTTAAACATGAAAGATGTGGGTTATTTAAATATGATTGTAAAACTGATTGTAGTAGCTATGCATTCCTATTTAATAAGGATAGGAGCTATGGTATAAAATTTTAATTATCATAAAATAATTATTCTGATATGTTTTATAAAATGTACATGTAATATATTTATAATTATTTTACATTACGTAATATACTATCTCTATTTTTAGTTATATTTCAATGCTATGTTTCTCAGTTACCTGGAGGTATTTTTCATTTTTTTCTATTCACTCCACATGTTTACTGATAGTATACAATAAATATTATTATTTTACTATCAATGTTATACCTTTGTACTTACAAAATTTTTTTTTGGATTTTATGCAGTTTTTTAAATAGAATATAAATAACTTTTAATAGAAAGTTCTTCAAATAAAAATGTTTGAAAAGAAAACATTGTTAATAGGGAAAAAGCGTTCCACAGGAAAACCAAAATATTCATTTTTACCTTCCATTTGAGCACTGTGTACTTTTAATGAGTTTCAGTTGTCTTATCTGTGTTTCATAGGGTTTTTTTTTTATAAAATTGATGGTTTTTTTTGGCCGAGGCCTTCCGCGCCACAGGTCCGGGGTTCAATTCTTGGGCTGGGCAAGGTCGTCATCCCTTCAGTGGGTCGATAAACTGAGGACCAAGCGTACTTGGGAACTAAACATGGGGGTCTCGCGTTAGGCCGACTCCCTAACCGGGACATATGCCTTGCAACCCAGGCCCCACGGTCATGAAAACGAAGATGAGCATAGTAGTAGGCCTTCTCCCACTAGGGCTGTCGCACCGAAAGATTTAGAGTTTTGCTAATGATTTTCCGCCATAACCCAAAGTAATTTTTCAAAACCTCACTTTTTTTGTAAGAAATCACTAAATTTGAAAACATTAATTAACCTTGACAGTATACCTATAACTTAAATTTGATTGAAGAAACCCTTATTTTTTGAAAGAACCAACTTAATTTTGAGAATTTGAGAAAAAGCACTGAATTTAACTTTAATTTTATAATAACTTTCATTTGAAGAAAACTTATAAAAGGAAGACTATATTTGCATGGTTTTCCCAGAGGGTTTTTGAAAAGTAAACAGGTTTTTCTTGAACCTGTCTTGAGCAAGCTTTCTCAGCACATTCTGTGAGTTTTAGATTGAAAAGTTAAGAATTAGTCTTGCCCTTTGTAGTCGAGCAAGAAACTTATTTTAACTAAAAAGTAGTAAAATTATTGCAAAGTCAA
Source organism: Tetragnatha montana (assembly GCA_963680715.1). Taxonomy (NCBI): domain Eukaryota; kingdom Metazoa; phylum Arthropoda; class Arachnida; order Araneae; family Tetragnathidae; genus Tetragnatha; species Tetragnatha montana. Next base: position 23,104,361 of record OY796683.1, read on the forward strand.
ACTAAAATACATCGTTACCCAAACGGAATGATAACTAGATATTTAAAATTGGTTCTCCCTTCATGAACCAAATAAATTGTAGTAAACCAAACAACTAAAAAAACTCCCCTCTCCTTTATTTAATGAAAAGGTAAAACTGAGAGATGCTTCTAAGCTACTAAATTTAAAACCTGGTAATATTCAGCTCAAATTGTTTTTCAGTTCTTACAAGAAAGCTCTCCAACCATTTTCTTCAATCGAGCCATCGAACTAACTTTTTAATTCAAAAACTCTAAGCCCCTCGAAAAACTTCCGCGCACACTCCCTAAACAACAAACAAAAACGCATATTTCCGCAGCAAAACTTAACAGTTAACCTCCACCTAACACCCCAAAACAAGAAGGGGAAAAACACTTCCCCTCCACTTCATTTCCCTCGCTTTAAACTTTCCCAATTTCTCTTTTTCGAAAAAACAGCGACCAAATCGAGAAAGAAACCCCACTCGCTTCATCATCTCCAATGCAAGGCTTGGCAAAAAACTTGGCTTCTGTCTTGGCGACGGCTTGGCGGCGGGCAGGCAACCCTGGTATCTCCCGGATTCTCTTCGCCACATCACTCACATTACCAGCTGACACCCTCGAACGAAAAGTCATTAGCCGTTGATGGGATCGCTAAACTGTCTTTGCACTTTCCGCCAAAAGGCGCGAATTTATAACCGCGCGCGCTCTAAAATTCCAAAAGGCACAGGCCCCGCCCCTTTCGATCGGGGGGCGGCGGCCCTTAAGTGAAATTAATGGCCCAGGGCTTGGAGGAGCAAAATTTCACCGCTCTCGGACCTAGGGATCAAATTTAAAGCTCCCGGCCCGAGAAAGCCGCGGTATCCCTCCGCGGGGGACTATATCCCTCCTCCGCCTCGGTCGGAATTAATAGAACGACCCGGCTGCGAAACGGCCCGCCGGTTTTAAGGGTTGCCCTGCTGTCACCTATTGGAGGGGCTCTGGCTCCTTTCGAGAAATTCGGAATTTATGGTTTCGTAAAAACAGTCGAAAAACGAGTTTCCCAAGCGGAATGATTTTTTATGGAGAGATCTGATATCCGAGAGGCGGGCCGGGGGAGAGTATTTCACAATGCAGTGCCATTTGCCTTCCTATAAGTGCTTTCATAAAACCCTCTTCAATGGATACTTGCCCGCATTTTTCTCCCTTAGGCTGCTTTTATTCACACTTTGTCTTGGATAATAAAACTCCACACCTTCTCTTTTCGAAGGATTGCCATTTTTTATAATTTCCGTTATACAGTTCAATTAAAGCTTTTACAAATACTACTAAAAAAATTCAGGATTTCATCTTTCTTTTTTAATACCCTTAAATATAGACACGTTTTAAATTTTCTTCGACTTTATTCGCTTAAATTCTACGGTTCCTAATCATTAGGTAGTTAAAATTAAGGATTCATACGTATATATGTAGAGAAATCAGGATCTATGTTTTGTAACGTTCTTACCAAATATTTAATATTTTCACATTAATAACCTTGAAAATCCTTCAAATGGTATAAGTAGAAAAAGTGAAGAATATAATGCTACCAGCCAATGAAAACGTGAAACCAACATCCATTAGTTCATCTCTTTTTAAAAACTGTACCTATTGTTAACATTAATGTAAACTGTATTATTACAACTTACATTAATGACCTTGATTAAACGTGATTTATTTATACGTTAATGCTTATGTAGGGTCTTCTATGGATCAGGATGGTAGGATATTTTAACTGCAGATCCTTAAGATCTTAGTAAACTTTGGTTACGTTAACCAACTCGTATATCATATTTTACGTAGAAAAAGTAAACTTAATTCTTTCATTACACAGTTACATAGTTTATTATATTCTGCCCATAAGATAAACAGAAAAGTTTTTAACAGAGCTTTGGTTACTCCCGCTTTTTGACTTTTCCTTGAGTTTCCCCATCATAGGTTAAAATTAATTGTTTTTTTTTATGTTTAGAAAAATTTGTAATGAATTTTCATTTAAAACATTAAAAATTTACTACTAATACAACACATATGTAAAAGAAACATTATTTAAATAAAATCCTTTAAATATTCTACAATAAATAATGACTCCATTTCCTTAGTTCTCTTTACTTCACCATCTTAACTAACCCAATATAATTATAAGTGAAAACGAGTATGTCTACTATAAAGGATCATTTTCAATACAAAAGTTCAATCACTATTTGGTTAAAAAATATAAAAAAAAAGTTGAATTAAATTTCTTTTCTTGATCTTATTAGCATAAAAGTAATTAAACGCTTTTAAGCCAGTTTATTTTCACCTTATGTGAAGCAAACAATTCAGAAGTACATAAAAGTAGAGATCGTAACTATCAAACTTTCAAAAGTAACAAGTTCAAGGAAATATATTTGTACAAATACATTACATTTATATAAATACGTTAACAAGTGAGTCCTTTTATCAAACTCGAAATTTGATTTTAACTTCATCTAATAAAATGTATTTTGCCAATTTACTTTTCTTTTTGAAGTAAGAGGTGAACTCGTCAAATATTCAAAATTTTCCAACCATGAAATGTGTGCTCATTTCCTTAAACACCATCAACTAAACCACTTTAGATTTCTCCAGATTGGTTGTGAACAAGTATTAAATAATCATAACAAGAAATTTGAATAAATTTTTGTGAAATCATTTTAGAATATTAGATAATCATAACAAGAAACACCATCTTCATCATTAGGGGTAACTTTCTTGCGCAATCATTTTATTTCATTCCACAAATACAACCACATTCAATTCAATATCCGATTCCACCCCCTCCCAGATTTCATTCGGGGTATAACGGGGAGGGGAGTTATTCAGAAACCCCTTCATCGAACCTTCCTTCCAAATCAAATGCAACCTTCCTCTTCCCTCCAAACAAGAAAACAATCGCTTCACTTAAGAGCACCGGAAGCGTTATCGTTGGATGGTTGTCTGTTGCCAGATTCCGAATTTAGGGTTGAATCCGAATCACATGAGGGTCCCGCCGCATCCGGCCTGTCCCGGAACCCCGGCCCGTTACGCGTAAGGGATTAAGGGCATTAAGGGACCCGTTACATTTCCGCGGGGCAGACGAAAACTTTGTTCCGTTGATGGTGTTCCCGTTATTTGATTTCCTCTGGCTAATGGCATAAATTTGCTGTGATAACTTTGATGCTGCTGCTGCTTTTTCCTACTCGGAGTCGAGAGAAGAAATAAAGGAGTTCTGAATGAGTGAAGGAGGAATAAATGCGTTTCAGAGATAGTTCTTATATTGGATTGGGTATTAGCTCTTTTTCTTGAAGCATCCAACGAAAGGAATGAACTTACAAGTTTTGCCTTAAGGTTCTGGTTATGAATTTTTTTGTTACATTCACATCAACATTTATCATTAGAATTGAAAGAACCATCAGGAAAGTTATTAGAGTGCTTTGACCCTATAATATCACCCGGAATAAAATTGATAAACAACCATAGTATTTTACTTTCGTAGTTCCCAACTTACCAGAACTTAAATTGTCATTTTGTTAAAAAAAATTAAGAAATAGTACCTAAATTAGGATAACTTTTCAAAAAGACTCTAAATTTTTCCCCACTCTTCCTCTAGCTTGTGTCTTAAACTTTTATTTTAATGCGAAATGCAACTGAAACATCATGAGTGTCTGAAATAGCATTACCCAAAAAAACCTTTTCAAAGCATGACATAGAATAAAATCGAGAAGAAATATGTTTAAAATAGTATACTTAAAATCCCTATTATAGTAGTTGTTCCCGATACCTAACTATGTTGTTCATATCAATGTTCTCGCCTATACGGATTTCTCAAGATGTAATTAATTCTTAATTAAATAATGTTTATCGGGTTGTTTTTTCTGCAAATAAATTTATTTATATTTTTCAAACAAAATAATAGCATTTCAAGATAATTTTTCTCTTCTTTGGGGTAAATTTTGGAAGTCTTGAAGTATCTAACTCTGTTTTCACTATTAATTACTGAATTAAGGTATTCCCGAATGATTACTTTATACTTTTAAGAATACGTATATAGAAAACGAAAGGATTGTTGCACGGTTTGTATCTGGTATTTTTTATTGGTAAATAAATAATTTCTGATATTGGTGATTTCTCTAACCTTGAGAAACCCTGTTGTATGACCCAGATATTCATTTTAACTGTTAATTAAACAAAAAATGAATATCTAAAAATCATAACTTCGTTACTGTAGTTAACTTTCTTCTGCGACAACCGGTATTTTATATTATTTCAGTTTAGGAACACCCCCCGAACTCAGATAGAGGCATGGATCACTCCGTATTCTAAAACAACCTCTCGGAAAGCGTCTGGACCGCCATACCCCGAAAACCCCTTCTGAGTAAAAGTTCGGAAACCTCCTACCAAAGAAGAAGCAGATTGCATTTTAGATCCAAAAGGCTTTGGGCATAGGGGATTTCATTTTGATGTAAACGCAATATGGAACTAAGATGAATATGTTGGAAAACAAAGGAACCTCGTCACTGGAGTCGAAAGAATAGAACTTCCCGGGATGTAGGGATGATATTAGGATGGGGTTGGATGGAATAGGGTTGGGAGCTTACTTTTTCCTACCCCATTCTTTTCCCCGGTAAAAAGGCAGCGGGATCTGAAAAATCGAGTAGTCTGTTTTTGGAGGGAGTTGGGTTGTAAATTTAATCGCATGGTCTGAGAAAATGCATCCCGGGTATCTATTTTCCTCGATTTATTTTTAGTCCTAACGTGGAAAACTAGAATTGCTTTTTAACCTTAATTTGCTTATAAGGACCGAAATTTTTTGTAGCATTGTTGTTTTCGATTAGGTGTTTGAAGAAGTTTAAAGTATACTTTAAAATTTGTAAAAAAAATAGTAGAATGATTAATTTTGAAGTAATGCTGACTCAAAGTTGATTTAAAGGTAACTAAAAGTTAAAATAGTTTTTCATAAATTAAACTCTATAGTTTATAGAAACTAAGTTTTCTAACAGTTTGTAATGTGATGTATTGTTTAGGAGTTTGTTTTCCATTTATGTTTTCTAGATATGGAAGCTTTCTTTGAGAACTACATTGGCATTAAAAAGAGAATAGCTGTAATCACTCACCTTTTTTTAATTTTTGAGTGAAAGGATTTTTTTTATTTTCAAACTATTTCAGAATGGAAAATCCAGGGGTTAAGCACCACCTAAAGCCATATCCCGTGAATATTTTTTATGTGATTATATTTCATGAAACCTATTTCATGTTGTAAGATTTTGTCCTTTTCATTACCTTATTTCCTTCTCCTAAATTTCATATATTTTAAAAATGTGTCTAAGTAGATAACATTGATAATATTTCCAATTGGTTTATAACTTACATTGGAACTTACATCGAACCCCCCCCTACAATGTGAACTTCGAATCTAAAAAAAATGGCCTTTAAATACCTCTCCATTTTCATTGATTTATTAATATTACCGTACGTTTCAATCGATTGATGTACAATATTTTTGGCGGTAATTATAATATTGGAGCTGAAAACTTATGGCCAGTTGATAGATACCGGAAAAGTACCAAACACTATTTTGCAACAAATGCATTTACACAAGGAACTTAAATTTCGTCTATCAGAACTATTAAAGGAAAACTTCTCACAACATTGCATTGAAATTTTAACTGATGAATCACAATCACCTACATTACCCAACCACCCTAAGCATCAAGCGAGACTTCCACAAACCCCACATTTCATTCCGAAAACATTCGAACCACCCCTCCTCCGCTCGCGCTTTTCATTTGTTCCCGCGCACCTGGCGGGGCTCCGTCACGACCGCTTTGCGCCCTGATCCATCAGCCCCTTGACAGGCCGGCCTCTTAATCTCTCCTCCCGTAATTGTATCCCCTAAAAAGATGGAAGGGGCGTAAATAAGTAAATTTCTCAGAGGAATCCACTTTGGAGAGGGATCCGCAATCGGCTGGCCGTTTCAGGGAAGGGCGCACAAACCTAGCGGATTCCAGCTGTTATTCTGCATTATATGGAACCAGGGTATGCAGAGAGTTCCTTTTTGGAGAGAGGCAAAATCCAAAAGTTAGGCGGTTCAAAAGTTTACTCTAGATCGAAACATATTCGTGTTTTCCATAGCCTTTATACTGCATTTGAATTTACTTAAAGTTTGAGTTGTGTATGTGGGCACCATAAAACTTCATTCAAGTGCAAGCGTCGAGTTTTATGCTAAATCACCAAAAATAAATCAAATATCAAAATGTAACTACATTAAACTGTCTCAACTAGCAGTGTTTCTTTTAATTTTTGTTGCATTTTTATGTCAATTTGCCAATATAATCCAATTTGTGATATTTGCGCCCGGCTAATCCTAAGGTACCCTATCCCTTTATGACTATCGCCTAAGTATAAAGTGATAATTTTAATTCCAATGAAGTTCCAATTATAACATTATCAGTTTACATTAAAAATGAAATAAAATATTTGGCAAAATTAAAGTCTTAAGATGTAAAGTTTTTGGGGAGTTTCTTGAGGGAGTGGAAAAGTTTGTTTTGTATGATATAATCATAACCCCCTCACAAACTAACCCTTTACATGAAAAACTTTTTACATGTTATGACTTCTTCAATTCTTTTTCTTAATTTAATCGTTTAGGACGCAAAAATATCTTTGAGAATAATACCTCACATTATTCAAGGAATAAAAACAAAATCTTCCTCCTCCCCTGTAAACCTCCTAACCCTATTAAAATTTCATGAATTCTTATATCTTCAATTAATTCATTATTGAATGATTTAAAAATCAAAGTTTCATGATGATACGAGTTTTTTTTTCTTAAGAATTGAGTATTTTATGTACGGGAAGTGTGCCGTAAAGCTCGATACTAACAAAAAATTTCAACATTTTATTTTTTAGAAACATGATCCCGTAAAGATCCCATCTTGAAATTTTACATATAGTTGAAGAAACAACTCACAGAGAACGATATGAATTTTTTTTTTAATTGCAATTTTTGCAGTTTCTTTGTAATTTAAGTGTTAAAATTAAAATCTGAATTTTTAAATTTTAAAAATCTATATCATTACTTAACATTTTAGAAGCTTGTTTGTCCTTTTGAATAGTACCCTAATTTTTACTAAAACGTAATTCTTAGCTGAAATATGATAATTTATACGAGTTAAAATTAAACGAATATTTTGCGATTTTCAGTATTATATAGCCCCCAACCACACAAAAACTAAAAAAGGTAAAAATTTTACGTATGTACCCAAGTGATTTTTTAGAGAAACATTATTGCGTGCCGAAGATGAGAAGAAAATTAAAAATGGTGATGTAAATGTCATTAATTCACTTGACGTTGAACAACCCAAATAAGGCATTAAATTAAATTTTTAAGTTAGCAGTAATTTTGGAAACAATACCAACAGTATTTGATAGCGATAGCATACCGTGAAAAGTTTGTTTCTCTGTTAACACAAAAGTTCCTGTAAAACCCGTTTTTCCTTTATATGTCATAGTATGCAGTGAAGGCGTCCGTTACAGAATGTTTGTTTTTCTAACAATACATAGTGTTCCTGTAGAACTTGTTTTTCCTTTCTAACTCGTTGTATGCAGTGAAGCCAGCCTACATACCATCAGTTAAAAATTAAGTTTTTTTAAAAAAAAAATGCTACTAATTATTCGAGGGACATGTCCTCAAAAGGTTCGAAGCACTTTTTCTACGATAACAAGCATTTTTTACAGAAAAAAAAAGTTTGTCATGAATTTTAACTTACGATTTTCACACACTATTATTAATTTTTAGTCATTCATTAGATATTGAACCTCTGAAACTACTTATAATGAAACTTAAATAAGTATAGATTTTTCTTATTAGTAAAAATGAAGTTAATTAGTAACCCTTTTAATACAGTTGCCACAATTGATCAAATTTGAGCTACAAGTGAAAACTTGGAAATATTGGGGTAATGCATTTTTTTTATTTGATTTGTTGCTTTGAGTGGGGGCCAAAATATCTTTTTCCCTGAAAAGTTATGTATCCTATTTTTCTCTTTATTTCAATATTTTATTCCTTTTCTTTTATTTATAAAGTTCAAATTTTAAATTCAATTAGTTTCTCATTACTTCATTTTCCTGAAAACGGTGGGGTTGTAAGAAACACTTCACCTTTTTTACATTTTCTAAAAAATTTATAAGTAACTCTACTAAAATTTTATATCAGTTTTAAGTTTTAATTGATTGAAGTAAACTATTAAAGTTGGGTTTTATATAAACACGTTGCCTATATTAAAATAAAAACAATGAATGAATCTGTGAAGAGAACTACTATATGAAACTCACTAAATATTGCGTGCTGAACTCAGTGTTATTAGCAAACTTTTTTAAAAACAACTTTAAACAAGCTTCTTTAACTTGCTTGTGCTTCAATGCTAATGGTTTGACTCGAAATAATATTTTAAAATAGTTCAACGATTTTGTTCAAACTGTGTAACTTAGTGGGGATGAGAATGGGGTATGAGTATATAATAATTTTGAGGGTTTCTACATAAGCATCCTGAATTATATCCGAACCTGAAGGAAAGGGGCAGCGCTGAGTTTGTAAAGAAGAAGAATCGACCAGAAATTTGCGGGGGGAAAGGGAAATAGTTTTTTTTTGGGAGATAACTTTTTATTCTTACCAAATTATTACTTACATATTATACCGTCGACCGTTAAACTCAGTGGTATAGCTAGAACAATCAATGGGCTTTGATACCGTTTACGGATTCAGCGGCACGATTGACTGGATGAACCAAAGTTTTTTAAACGTTAACTTTTATTAAGATTACCTCTTAAATATTTTTATTTTGTATTTTTTCAGAATATATTTAAGATTTTACAATTACAATTGAAATTATAAGACTAAAATCGAAAATGATACTTTCTGGGTACTAATAATCGGGGGACATGAATTAGCAGTAGAACCTCTTTACAGCGACCCTTTAATATAGCGACTCCTACGTTACAAACGACCGGTAAGGGTAACACAAGTACTGATTGTTTTATGATAGTGTTAATTTTGTTTTACATAACATACTTTCGTTTAAAACGACCATACCGTTTCTCAGTCACCACTTATAAAATAAGAAAAAATATATGAGGATAAATGAAATAACCGGGAATGGTCGGTCGGGGTTCACACTTTAAATAGACGACATTAGTCAAAACGTCACTTGCTTGTTTGGAAACGTAGATTCCATCCGTGATTGGTTCCGTACGGATTGGTACGGATTTACCTCCAATCACGGAACCAATCACGGATAGAATCAACGTTTCCAAACAAGCAAGTGACGTCACACTAATGTCGTCTATTAAAGACGTAATACAGTGGTTGCAAGGATATATGGCATGGTTGGTTAACGCACTGTCATCTCATCCTGAAGGTTGTGGGTTCAATCCTTGGCATTTTATTTTTTTTTAATCGTAAGGTATCAACTTTAAATTAATTAGAGAACTTGGCAGGTTGCAGGAACGGATGGCTTGGAGTGTTTATACACCACTAGTTGGTTAATGCATTGTCATCTAGTCCTACAGGTTGTGGGTTCAATCCTCGGCAATTTATTTTTTTTTAATCGTAAAATATCAACTTCAAATTAATTAGAGAACTTAACTGGTTGCAGGAACGGATGGCTTGGTGGGTTCGCCCGCCAGTATCCCATCCCAAAGGCCCTCAGATCGAATCTGAGCCTTCTCAGCGGGTATAGCACTCGGAAATAAATACAGTTGGGTATTTATAAATTTAGTTCCTGCATATTCAAGGGGGGGTTTATTGTTTTTGTCTTCAACTCTTAACTGTAACCGTATCACTCAAATTCTTAAAAAATATTACTATTTTTGCAAGATTTTCAGGTTTATTTTTGTATATAATCCAAGTCTCTGTCTTTCTGTCTTCTATGGAAACTGAATAATTTGAGAAACTTTTTATTAATTCTATATTGATAAAGGATCCACCACAAGCCCCGACCAACCGCCCCTGCGATTTCATTTACCTTCATATATTTTTTCTTATTTTATAAGTGGTGACTGAGAAACACAAGTACCGTTAGATGAGATGGAAAGATGCTAGACTTAAGATATTTTACCCAATTATTTAAGCGGTGGCCATGAAATTCTTTAAAAAACATGGGCGAGTCCTCATTTCTATAACAACCTTGGCCTGCACTTCTTGGAAAGATAAGATTAAATACTGATCTAGAAACTCACCTTTTGAAATGTTATATTAATAGAAAAAAATCCTACATGTTCCTCTTGTTCCCTGATCCTATACTTAACGTTATCCCAGAAGGGAAGGAGAGAAATCCTAACCACGCACTCGCAGTGTCCTTCCGATTATGTAAAGAAGGGGAGGCCTGACTCAAAAAATCGCTACCTCGTATTTATAGAAATGCAAAGGACTTGTAAATCCACCGAGCAGCATATAATATGTTATGGGCAAAGTGATTAATCGGGCATTATTAATAATGCCTGAGGCGGGCAATGTGATAAATTTCATTCATAAATTCCACTGAATTTATCACATTGCCCGTAACATATATCCAAGGAAGGGGGTAGAGAGAGATGGAGGTAAAAATCAGCTTCGCTTTTACAGAGGTGTGGGGAGCAGCTGATATATCAGGGGTTTCCAACTTACAAGTGCTCGGGGGCCGCAATCTTAAGCTATCTTAACCCCCTAAGCAAAAGCTTCGGTTTCCGACTAATTGCCAGCTCAGAAACCGTTCCGTGGGACTAACTAAAAGATAATTCGGTGCAAGAGCTATAAAGTTTTATCCGATACCCCACAATCATCGTAATGTAAATAGTTTTAGTAATTTTAGTAATAGTTTTTTATTTTTTTTAATGTAAATAGTTAATCGTAGTATAATGTAATACATCGTAAATACTCCATATTTAAGATTAGTCAGTTGCGGGGCTGCTCTTGCCCCTTAGCAGCATAGTCACGCCTCGGAAGGACCTCATTGGCTAGTTAAGTAGATGGGGAAGATGCTCATCTTCAAATCTTTTTCCTAATTTTCTAAGTGGTGATTGTGATTTGTTTAAAATTTTATTTGAGCTAACTCCAAAAAAGAAATAATCTCATCAGATAGAAACAAGTAAAACAGTTTCAGTAGCAATAGTTGCCAGCTTAGATACCATAGACGAGACATAATTGGTGCATTTTAAAAATGCGTAAAATTGCCCATCTTGCCCTTTTAACATTATACAAAAGGGAAGGATACCTATACTACTGCAACATAACTTGACCCTACGACGTCACTATTAAACAAAGTAGTTCCCATCGATGTGTCTGAATTTTGAGTGAAATTAAGACAGTCAATTTAAAAGTATGATTATTTTGTTAAACTTATGTATATATAGTGCTTTTCAATCACGATTTGCGTACCGAAACTCCTCCTATCAACACAAAAGGCTTCGTGTTTACCGATTTCTCCTTCCGCATTTGTGACGTACTGGGTTCAAGAAACGTTGCAACCAAGTATAACTAAATTTTTTCCTTATTTTCTGAGTGTGAATGTCACCGTAACTGTTTTTTTTAACTGTGACTGTAACTAACAGAATGTATTGATAAAATAGTTAATCCTCAGCTAATAGCTGATACACATAATCCTCAGGTCCTAACCTATTAGCACTAGTGCACTCATACTACACATGCATCTTTTGAGCACGACTTAGATACAGAATAGCTGACCAAAACTTTCCGCGAGCCCTGCGTGGCTAAAGCATCAGAGGGTCAACGGATATATACAATAGGGTGTATCGAAAAAAACTTTTTTTTGATTTTGATAAAGTCTTAGCAAAAAAAAAGTTGTCTAAGGTGGCAGAGAATACCTGTGAATTTTTTCAGAATTTTCGGATAATATCTAGGGGTGCCGCAAAGCCCCCGAAGGTTCCCATGTTAATCCTATGGGCGCGCAAGCCAAAAAGGCCGAAAATCGTTTTTTTGCCTCTCATTTTTACCCTAATCACACGACGAATGTCTTCACTCGAGTTATGGACCCTATATGATCTAGGCTATCCGACAAAACTTGAATAATAGCCTAAATATCTATACGATCCCTATATGAAGTAATGAAGTATGCTACCCGAAAAAACTTGAATAACAGATTAAATATATATATTACGTTTTATTGTGTGCTCAAATTTCATTGAAAATCGCGTATTTCCAAGAGCCCACAATCAACGAAATATAGATATTTAGGCTATTAGTCAAGTTTTGTCGGATAGCCTAGATCATATAGGGTCCATAACTCGAGTGAAGACATTCGTCGTGTGATTAGGGTAGAAATGAGGGGCGAAAAACCGATTTTCGGCCTTTTTGGCTTGCCGCTCCATAGGATTAACATGGGAACCTTCGGGGGCTTTGCGGCACCCCTAGATATTATCCGAAAATTCTGAAAAAATTCACAGGTACTCTCTGCCACCTTAGACAACTTTTTTTTGTTAAGACTTTATCAAAATCAAAAAAAAGTTTTTTTCGATACACCCTAATATACAACGCCCACAGGTCCATTAGAAAAGTTGTCAAATGGTTTTTATTATTCAAAACTCGGCTAGTCTGTGTTGTATCTAGTAGGCCGTGTTTTTTGAGCCATTGACTCTAATGTAACACGTGTATTTTAATTTTTCAAATTCAAATAGAAAAACACCGGAATTGAACAAAGGACTGAAGCCCGCAAACCCAACATTCATACGCTTAGACATTGACTCAAATAACGAAGGCAACAATTAATGAACTGTGAATTTTAATGTTTTAAAATTCAAATATAAAAATTCAGGGTCCTCCCAAAACTTTCAAACTTCTCTTTTTTCACCATAGAAACTAACTACTCCATAACATGAGAAATAGGAAAATGGGAGGAGATTCGGGGTCCTCCCCAAAATTAATTTAGAATTTTAGAAGTATTCTGAAGCTTCATTTAGGACTGGGGGTTCTCAAGCATGCTACACAAAAGGATTCCGAGGAACGGAAATCCCTACGATAAATACTGATTGAAGGCTAGAAGAGGAGACGGCTGGCCAGAGGAAAGATCAGTTGGACGAAGCATTTATTAGTTATCATAGGCGTAGGTTTAACTTTTTGATTTTGGGGGGGGGGGCAAAACCTATAAGACCTCAGAACCAAGGAAGCCGTTACAAGACTGAGTTCGCGAAGGGGTTCTGGCACCCCAAATGATTCTAATAGTTCCTCCCTTTCTGAGTAAAATGAAGGTCAAATTGTGAACTTAATGACTTTTTTTTCGGTTAATTACATGCCCTCAAGTAATAAAAAGGGGGTCTGGGAGTCCTCCTGCATAAAACTTTGGAAATTGGATCCGAAAAAGTTGTATTTTCACTCATTTTTTGAATATTTGTGATTGGAATATTTCTGTTTGTTTGACATGAGGATTTCCGCTTGTTTAACCGGAAGCTTGTTTGTCCGTAACCGGAAGTTTTGGTGGGGAGGGTTTATTCAACAGGTTCCCCTTTCTAGTACTTTTTATAGCACTACAACGTTAAGTTTCAGATCATTTACAAGTAAAGATTTAATGAAGTTGTACTTTAGTTTATGTAAACATTTTATATTCAATGTGAACCCCAAGTAAATACGGGGGACTGAGGGTTCCCCCCAGAAAATGTTTTGAAATTTGACGCTCAAAGTAATGTTTTAGTCTATTTTGCGACCCTTTGGGTTATATTCGAAGGGGACCGCTCCTTGTAAGCTGCAGACTTTTCAAGGCAAAATTACATAAAAGTGCTTGTCAAAATCATGGGGGTGAAGGGAGATTCTCCTCCAGAAAATTTTTTAAATTCTACCCTTAAAATTAATATTTTTACTCTTGCTGGTTTTGAGACCATTTGGGCTACACCTGAAGAGGTAAGGTCCTTTTAAGTCGCAGAATTTTCAAGGATAAAAACAGTATACCTACAAACTGGCATCAAAATTTTGGCCCTGCTTCAGACAATTTTTACAAGAGTTCATATTAGCTGTGGTTGCACATTGTTAACAAAGTTAGAAAATTATAACTCACATACCTCGATACCAAACAAAAGATAAAATAAAAAATACTAGCTTGAAAAAGGGAAATAGTCAAGCTATGCTTTGAGAAAACAAGAAAGTAAAATTAAAATTTAGTTCCTTTCCCATGAGACTGCCCAGGTACGGTTAGGTGGGAGGGAAGGAAGCTTCACTTAAAAACTTTTCCTAATATTTTTAGTGGTGACTTTGAATTCCCTTAGTACCTAAACATTTTTAAAAAATTCTCAAGTAGGAAATAATTTTACGATTGTCATGTAGGAAATTTCATTTTCATTGACGACTGCAGCGAGTACTACTGACTTCAACTCAAATCCCGGAAAACTATTAGAGTAACGAAAATTTTATCCGGACTCCCAAATTCCGGAAAGCTCTGAAAATCCAGATCGTTTCAAGAATCGTTGCTACGGAGGCGAAAAATTTCTTTCAGAATGACGTCCTACGTAATTGCGTTAAGAACAAATGATACGACAGGATTCTTCATAATACATAAACATAAGAAGTTATTACTGCTGCAGCCCTGCATTTATTTCTTTTATTAGTCTTGATTTTGCGCTTTCTTGTTGAACTCAAGATTTTCGAAAATTTCGATAAAACTCGGAATTCCGGGATTCATGTTGTTAAAAAAAAAACCTGATTTCTGGGGCTACATCGGAAAAGTAGCACAGGGAGCACTCCTGATTGGGTATTTAAAAAATTAATTTAAAGATTTAAAGGACTTCTTAAAGAGGGTATCAACCTTAACCATAAGAAATCACTAAAATGAACGCACGAAATGCACATTTTTATTGATCCATTAAGCGACTCGGCATAGGCATACAATAAATAAACTGACTGCACATAAATACAAGCCATTACAATGACAATCACATATCACAATGGTCCATGCTTCATTTCCAGGAGTACAAATTCACTAAAATATGTACAGGTATTGTGAATCTCCTCACAAAAGAAAACGGCATAGATAAACAGAAAAGTCATTGAAAATCCACAATACATAGCAGTTCAGAAAAGTCTGCTGATAGGAAAATTCCCAGTCAAATTTACAACGAAATGAGAGGCTATCAATAGGTCAAAAGGTTAACAAATTTTCAAAACAGAACTTTGTAAGTCTGAAACTTAATAAGCATGTACTATGTCAATTCATATCATTTGCAAAATTTGCATACTTGAGGTCTTAAATCAGTTGTTGTTAGTCAACCTGTTTCCTTGTTCCAGCTACTTAGGGCTTCACTTAAAATTTTTAGGAGGTGTTTTCATTTGACAAAAAATATCTACACATGGAAGTAAGAATAAAGGTATCTTTACAGGTAATCAGTGTAGCTGAAATAGCCATAACCCCTAACTATCAATCGAACACAAGTACAATTGTTTAAAACAACAGGATTTGATAGTCAACATGCCCTTTCTGATCCAATCTAGGTTGGCACAGTCCATTTAAAGAAGTGAAGCCACCATTATATGGCAATCAACACACATGGATTGGTTTCAAAAGCTTCCTTTAAATCTATAGCAAAACCTTGTAAACTTACTGTCCAATATTCCTACTTCCAAGACCATACATGAAAATAAATGGTTAATAACCTATTAAATGAAGAATTTAACCCTTCACCGATACAATTCATAATTCATATGCACTAGCAATTTCACTCAATGTAGAATATTCACCAAAGAGAAAACATACTTTAAAATAAAAAAAGTATTAAATTCATTAAAATATTAATGGTCGTGATATTCAATACTACTCCTCAATGTCAACTGAATATCTTAATACCAACTATTCAGAATTATCACTTATTTACTAATGACTATTAACTTTATGTTACCTCCTAAAACATCAATGCACTAAACAAACTAAACTTTCTCAATAATACAAGCAGTAGTTGAACAGCTAACATACTAGCATTCACTGTCTTGCTATTCTTTTAGTGCAATCTATGCTTTTTGCAGGCAAGTTAGCGGACCTGGAAAAAGTTGTAACCTTCCCCCGAACCTAATAAAATTTACCCGAACCTTATGTATTGCTCCTATGGAGCTGGCAGGGGCTTCCCCCGAACCAGGTTCGTAGGTTCGGGTACTTTTTCCAGGTCTGCAAGTTAGACACCTGATTTCCCACTTTTGTCAGTTCTACCTAAATCTGCTTCATACGATACATCTAGTACAATATAAATTAAAAAGAACCCATCATTCTTATTTGTGCAGTAATTTCAACAAGACAATGCCATGTTATTTCCAACACATTTAAATACATATAGTACAGTTAACATTTATCCGAAGTTGTCAGTACAAATCAGAGCAGAAGATATTCTATAGCATTATGAAGTGGAACTAGTTTAATACTTTCTACAAATAAGATGTTCAATAATTTCAAAAATAATTTTTTGGTGAAATAGATACAGCAGCAATAAGATGCTAATGCATCCTGAAAACTAATTACCATTAGCAATGTTTTCCTTCATGGAAAAAGTGTTCATTGATTAATTCATTGATGAAAAGATTGATTTAAAGTAACCAGCACTAAATTTGTCACTTAATTTTAACCTCTCCCTTGTTAACTTGGTTATGAATAGAGGTTAATTTTGAGTAGTAATTATCCCTTTTTATCTTTTGACTCAATGTAAAGGCTTAAAGTAATTACTACAAAGGAAAAATATTACAACTGTAAATATGGCACGTATAACAAAAGATATTACTTAAAGAAAACTTAGATACTTTCAAAGCAAACAAATATTGTTTTTAGAAATTATTCTTTCAAAGAAAAACAAATTTAACACAATAAAAACATTGTAAAATGTTAAAATTAGATAAGAAAATATTTTCAAGAAAAAAAGATTTCAGCTTTTTAATTATAAAAGTAAAGATACCTTTCTTAAAGTTTACAGTCAAAAAATAAATGAAATAGAAGAAATTTTGAAACTGGATCACATAAGTATAACCCTGTGGCTAAAAAAAAACCCTGTGTAGGGGATAATCAAGGTTTTACTGCTTAAAGATGCATTGCAGGGCAGATTTAATTAATAAAATCCATATAATTCAAAGTTATTCCTTTCACATATTGATGTTTAAAGATCAAATGGTTCAAATATAGACAGATAGTAAGATTCGGTTAGAAATAAGTAGTACATTATTTCAAGCATCCAGCTGCTAAATCACATCCGTATATTCTCTCTCATTCAGGATATACTATTTCACTCATTAAAAGAAATATAAAAATTCATATAAATTGAAAGGAACATCAAATATATGGAAGATAAACCTTATTAATATATAGCAGATAATATTACAGTTACAAGTTAATTTCTTTGTTTGCAGTTTAGTAAAACAAAAAATATTTATCTTGCTAAAAAATTTTTTTACTTGCATTATTTTTATTGTTTTGCATGTTTTTTTGTTACTAAACCAATTTGCACTACATTTTTGCCTCATATTTATTTTTATTACAACATCTATATGTCTAGCATGCATAGCTTGGAACTTTTGATTCCCCCTGCTATTAATTTAGAATTTAGTTACATTTGATAATGAAAAAGGCATACATTAAAATGATGAAATAAAGTAAATTTTCATAGTAGTGAATTAACCACCTTAAAATATGTGGTAAATATTTCAAATTTAGGAAATAAAAATCTGAAAAAGATGGTTTAATTGACGAAAAAAAATTATTTAAAATTTCCCATAATTGGAACTTGACAACATTAAAAATACCATATATTTTTGATAAGTTTATGGTTTATTACATCACCATTACTGATCTGGTTACTTCAATAATTTTATTCAGATAATCATCAACTATTAATCATAATCTGAAAAATTTCACGTGTTTTTTAATAATTACTTTTGCCTGAAATCGGGGTAACTTGTAGTTGTGAAAGGAATAATTACCTGAATTAGCTTTACAATATGGCACAATTAAAATATGCTATTGCTCATTTCATTATCTACAAAGAAAAACTTATGCATACAAGTTAGTATCATAAATTCAAACAATGTTATTTGAAAAAATAAGAAGTGCTGACAAAGGCACAACAGAAAAACACTACTTGATCACATCAATAACTTCACACATGAGTCATATCGTCAGGTAAAAAAAGTAAGCAAAGTAAAAACAAATCTGCTCAAGTAACAAACCAACATTTTTAAAAACAACCAGATTTTAAACATTTTTCCAAGATATTTTACATCTTTAAGAACTGAATAAAAACGGATACAGACTACATGGGATTTTAAAAGTTTAAGACATTCTACTTACACTAATTGGAAACAATTATTTTTTACAACCATAAACTACACTACATGGAAAAGGTTTTTTTTTTTTTTTGAATCTGCTAAAATTCAAGAAATACAGAAACAAATTACCTTTTTAAGGAAATGCTTCTATAAAAATACTCAAATCACATTCGACTCAGATTTAACACCTATTGAAATGAAACAAAAGAAACTGAAACACTGCAAAAGGAATAACTGCAACTGAAGATTGCATTACATTACATAAATGTTTGCACCTACTCTTTGTCTTTTTTCTTGCTGTCGGATGGCTTCTTTGCAGATTCCCCTTTAGAATCTTTCTTTGAACTGCTAGGCAGAGTCTTGCTTGTTTCAGGTGACTTGTTTTCAACTTTGACTTTTGACAGTTTGATTTCAACTGAAGAAGTGAATAATTTGCCTTTTTCATCACTCTTCTTACTGTCCTCATTCAACATGACTGGCTTCTCTACAGTTCCCAGTTTTCTAGCAACTGGCGCCTTCTTAGAGTCATCCATCTTCTTTGCGTCTGACCCACAGCGTGGCAAAGTTGCTGCGTGGCCCAGATCTTTACTGGCAACTTTCTCAGAACCTTGCTTGACCTTCTCTGCTGCCACTTTGTCTTTTAAATTTTGAACCTTAACATCCAAACTAGTAGAGTTAGATGCATCAGATGGATCAGAAACTTTGGGATTGCTAGCAGCAGCAGAATTTACAGCTTTCAGATTGGTTCCAGAGGATGGTTCTAAGCATTTTGTATTGGACCCAATGGATGTATTTGAAACTTTGGAATCAGAACCAGTAGAAGAAGGATCAAAAATTTTAGAACATTTGCCAATAGAAGTATCAGAAACTTTAGAACATTTAGCAGCAGAAGTAACTGCAGCTGAAACAGAAACTTTAGCAAAGCTACCAGCAGATAAATCTGCAACTACAGAATTTCCTGATGTAGAAATGGGACCAGTATATGATTCTGCAAGTTTGGTATTGACACTAGTAGATGAATCTAAAATTATAGAGCTGCTGGTAACAAAGGAATCTGAAATTTTTGAGTTGCTACCAACAGAGGAATCAGGATTTTTTAGAGTGCATGTGGCAGGAGAAGCCAATGTTTTTGGCTTTTCATTGTCTTTTAAACTTTTTTTGTTATCAAAAAGCTCTTGTTTAAGGGTGGCTTTGACTTCAGTCTTTTTAGATTCATCCTTTTCAGCCTTCTCCACTTTTACCTCAGAACTGCTGACAGGAGACTGTTTTTTATTATCACAGATGGCAGCTGCAGCAGGGGCAGCTTCTTTTTTGGCAGAATTTTGAGCAGGTGTTGGACAGGGCTCAGCATAAACACTGAAACTAGATGGAGGGGCTGGCTCAGACTCGCTCCTTCCCCTGCGGGTGACTGCTGAAATGGAGGGAGTAGGGCCCTTGCTGGTGCCTTCCTCTTCCATCTCGATGGATATCGAACACTTCGTGATTTCGATATCCGGAGTGGCAGGGGATGCAGTCTTGACCCCTTCATTCAGTGGGGTTGAACCGTCTTTGTGAGATTCTTTGTCTGCGGCAAATAGCTGTTGGCTCAGCAAAGACTTGACAGGCTTCTCCCCCCTCTTTCGCAGCTGGGAAACTGCCGAGCGGCTGATCCGGCCTTCCAGTCGGGACTTTGGGGTGGCGCAACTGCTGGGGTCATACTCCTGGAACGAACAAGAGTCACTGCCAATGGAGTTGACCAAGTCGCTCATGCTCTTCCCCACGATTCCAGAAATGGAGAATGTCGACCGCTGGGAGGAGGTCGACATGCCCAGTTTGGCCGAGGAGAGGAAATGGCCCCGAGGGGAGGGCGAGGAGGTCAGGGCGAGGGGAGAGGCATGCCCCGAGAAAGACTCCCGCTTTGCCTTCACTTCCGCAGACTTGGGGTGGAGCCTGTCCGGAGAGAGGGCCCGGCGCAACAGGGGCGAGCTGGGCTCGGCGCTCTTCGGCCGCATGAACGACTTCTTGGCCGAGGAGCAGATCGTGGCCGAGAGCGGCACCACCGTGGACGACTTCAGCACCTGGAACGACTGCGCCGCCGGCTGGTGGTGGGCCACGGGGAAGGCCAGCGGCGAGGGCGAGCGGGTAGGCGAGGTGGACGTGATGGGCGAGGGCGAGGGGGTGCGGGCCAGCGGCGAGAGGGGAATGTGGCCCACCGACTTCCTCCGCGGCGAGTGGAATGTCTGCGTCAGCTTGTGCTTGAGGCCGTGGAGGGAGCTCGGCCGCGGGAAGTGGGGCAGGTGGGTGGAGCTGGCCGGCGAGTTGGGCACGCTTGAGCTGGGCGAGCTGCTCTGCGACGAGTTGCCCGTCGAGTGGGACGAGTCCGACAGTCGGGCCGTCGGGGGCGAGCGCGGGCTCTTGGTGCGCGTGGGGGAGGCGGGCAGGCTGTCCGTCAGACTGCGCGTCAGTGACTGGAAGCTGCGACTAGGGGTGAGCACGGGGGAGGAGCCCGACACGGACTGGTGGATCTCGGCGCTGGCTCGCTTGCTGCTGAGGCGGCGGAGGAGGGACGCCCGCCGCTTCTTGTCCGAGTGGGTGTCCCGCTTGACCTGGGCGGAGCGGCGGCGGCAGGAGTAGGGCCGCTTGGCCATCTTGATAGCCGAGGGGTTGCGCTTGCGGCCGCCCGACTTGATGGTGGTCATGTCGAGGGGGATGGTGCGGATGTTGATGCGGTCCCCGCCGGACAGGATCAGGTGCAGTACTTGGTGATGCAACAAACCTTGGATGGGTTCGCCATTGATGTGAGTGATTAAGTCGCCAGGACGCAGGCCAGACTCAAATGCAGGACTGTTGCTTTCAACGGCCTAGAGAGGAAACATTCGTTATTAACTTTGATATCTCTCTGCATATAAACAAAAATACTTATATTTAAGTATTTCAATAATGCCAGACCCCAATACAAAAAAAAAAAAAAAAATATTTTCATCAAAATTCTTAAAAAATATTTAGTTATAAACCAAATATTTTTTTAATACTTTTTCTTGGATCAACCGTTTTGGTGATTTTACAAACTTTTTAACTCTCTCCATACATATATCTTTTTTTTTTGGCAATTATCTATTATTTCCATATGTTTAATTTATCCACTTTTCTTTTACAAGAATGTTAAATGATTGAGGATTAAAAATGGTTTTAATACAAATTGCAAAAAATGTGATAATTTATCGTGTGATTTGCAAATGTGATAAATATTAAGTGGTCTTCATAAAATATAGTAAATCCAACTCCTAAATCCAACTTTGATAAAACGGAGTAAGATGCAGGGCTTGATCATGACAAATTGGAGCTCAGGCTTCAGGGGACTCCTTTCATGACAAAAGATTAACAGTTAAGAATTTAAAATTGTGATAGTAAATTTTCATCTATATATTGAAAGATGAAAAAGTTTGTTAAGTACAGTGTTGCATAGTACATAACACAACATAACTATGCATAGCAGATAGTTATATAAGTTTAAGTATAGCTAAGTACACCAATTATGGTTTTCAACCAATTTGGTAATCAGGGCACAGTAAGATGCTTTTTATAAACTGTCTTTGACTTGTATACAGTGTCTTAGCTCTTATCTTGATTGTAAATTGGGATTTAACTTTAGTATTTTATTAAAGAAAAGTTCTTACCATGATTAAGTGATGGACAGTGTAGACATCAGAATCACCATAATACACTCGAATGGCCCTAACAGTAAACCCATATCCTCTAGCTCCTTTTCTAATTATGATTGGAGGCTTTAACTGAGCAACTAGAGGACTCAGTTCTCTGCTAGGTGAAGCATCTCTTGAACTAGTACTGGATCCGCCTGGAGAACCAATCGGAGGGGGGCCAAATTCATCTGAAAGATTGATAATATTATAAAACAATCTTCTCACCAGATGAAGAAAAAAGACCTCTTAATTTGAAAAAGAAACTAGACAAATCAGGATATATAATAAAAGTTAGTGACACAGAAATAATTTATGTGCAATTAGATACCATAAACATGGGTGAAAGTTAGAAAATTTTCCAGGACTAAATTAGATTTAACCTTTCTATTGAAACAGATGCTTTTATTGATTCCTAATTACATGAATGTCAGTTTTTCCATCCAGAAGAAAACCAGTAAGACAGATTCCCATTTTTGGATGGGAAACTCTCACCCATAACCTTAACTTAAACAAAATTGTATTTTTTCGTACAAGTAGAAACAAAACCATAAACCAAACTTTTAAATCAACAAAGTAGTAGTCTTTAAGTCCCTTTGATCATTAACTAACTTTGTCTACTGCAGTTGTATGTGAAAAACCTTTTAGATCCTTTTAAAAATACATTACACTTCTGTTATAGGGTTGGTTTGCTATTTGCACCCCGACTTAAATTAAATTTTGGTAACAATCTGTCTCCGTGAGATTTTTTTATTGTAACAGTTCAAAATGACTCGAGGACCTTGGTATCTCTAAACCTACATACAAAGTACGCTCACCTGTTGGAATAATGAGTGACAATCCAGACACTGAGGCTGACTTGATAACAGAGCGTGGACTGTGCTTGGTCAGAGGAGATATGGGAGGGGCATAAATACGGCCACAGGGGGTGTGCTGGCTCCCTTGAGATGAGGAGATGGAGACTTTGGCATCAGTTTCTTCAACGGGGGACAACTCCTTGTGATCTTCTGTCATTACATCGCATTCTGTACTGATGGAAAATCGGGGCAAGCTGTCCTTAACTTCAGGATGGATGAGTTTGGAGATGGTGAAGTGCTTGTCGCCAACTAGGTTCAGCATGCTGGTTGACAGGGACTTTCCACTCCTAAAGTGAAAAAAAAAAGAGTGTGTAAGGTTGCAAAATGCATGGGTTAAGGGATGACCTATCAGGTTGCTTAACATTAACTAATATTATGTTGTTACTATATTTTAAGTGGTGTCTGAGCACATTACTGCTTGGCATAAATTTGATAATTTTTAAATTAAATTATAACAAGATTCCTACAAAAAAAAACTTTGTCTAAGCCATTGGAAACAAATTGTTACAATAGTCAATGACAATCCCATAGAAGTACAACCTTGACCAATGCTGATTAATAATTTCAGTTCTGTGCAAATATTTGCAATGATTTATGCTACAAGCTGAAAACCAATTTTATAATACAGGGGAGTTGACATTTTATCAACAGTGAAATCTCCCTCGCGTATTGACTTTTTTAAAAAATAAACCTTAATTAAGGTTCTTAAAATTTTGACACCATAACATTAACATTGCAATGTAAAAGAAAAGTAAAAATAACTAAGCAAAATGTATAATTTTTAAGGTAAGATCCACACTACATTATGCTAGGTCTTTACAGTTACTTGAAACAGTTTTATACTTAATACAATGAATCTGGGAAATGGTCTGTAAACTTACGCATCAAATGGCAGAAATACATCTTTTGAACCCACATCCTCAGGAGTTTCGGCCAAACTACCCATCAAAGAACTGGGGCTTTCAGAATGATCTGAGTTATTTGAATCAGACCTACTAAAAGACTTCCTCATTTCTTCTTTAGAATGATGCTGAAATGAAAATTAAAGATAAATGAAAATTAGAATTTGTACTTTTTCTTTTAACTATTTTTTGAGAAACAAGATCAGATAAAAAATACAATTTGAATAATTAAAATCCTAAATGATCACCAAAAAAGTTTGAAACATTTAGAACATTGAATAAAAAAATGCAATATTCCTATAACAAAAAGTTTAAGGACCCAACCCAAGAGATGTCTTAAAATTACCCTTGACTTAAAATTAAAAATGTTAGAGTTATACAAGTCGTGCTATACTAATATTTAAAAATTAGTATTGTTAAAGAACTTTTTATTTTTAAGCTGTGCATTATAGAGTTATTACAGCTATTTTCAACTAGCCTTTAAAGATTTATGTCCACCTAACTCTAAGTTTACCTAATTTTCAAATGGGTACAAATAATTTTTGAATTTAATTATTCATTTCAAATTATTACAAAGATGACAAAGTTTAAGTAGTACCTAGCAGTGAATTTCTAGAAAATTAAATTTAAAATAAAAAAGAAAGATGGAGGGTGTTTGGGAAACATTTAAGTCATGAAGAAAATCCCAAATCAAGGATAGTAAAAAAAGCTCCAATTTATTTTTGATAATAAATCCAGAGGCACAATGTATCTATAAATTAAAACAATCTGGAGCCAGGCTTACCTGTAGCATATGTTCCTCTTCTAATTCCCTCTCTACCCTCGAATATACCTTTCTGAAGCGAGGCGAGCAGGAAGAGAAACTGCTGAATAAAGAGCTCTCATCAGGATCTTCAAGGTCCTCTGAGTCCTCTAGCTCATGGCAGTATCTGTCTGTACGGGCTGAAAGCAGAAAAAAAACACAAATGGTTATAATTTAGGGATCTCCCATGTATGGAAGTGAAAGCAGTTATTTTGATTAAACTAACTACTCATAAATATACAGGGTGTTTCAGTACTCTATGTCAAAAATTATAGTGTGGGTAGAGGAGACCTAGCCAAGCATATTTCCATTAGAAATGTGTGGGCAGAGATGTAGCATTGAGGTGCTAGGACATATTGTGATAAGAGGCCATCCAGATAGTGAGTTTCCCAAGACCTATAAAACTAAACCAAAATAATTGAAAAAATAAGTGAAAATATTTATTGCATAAGATACTATTGGTAATGTTGATCATCCACACTTTAGTCTTGATCTTTTTCCTATTGATTTCTACCTGTTCTTGCGCCTGAAGAAATTTTTATCTGATCATTGGAATACAATCAGACAGATGGAACTATTTTTTAGCAAAACTCTTGATATTGCCCTTTTATTACCGACTTCAAAAAGGAGGAGGTTATCAATTCGTCGAATATAAATGTTGAATCTTTGCCAGGCCCTTTTGGTATGTTTGTTCTACTGGACCGATTTGGATGCGGTTTGTTGCATTAGATTAGAATTGTTTTCAAGTTGGTCCCATTTTAATTTAAACGCCCTCTAGCGGATACCAGAGGAGTTATAATAAATAAATCAAAAACTTGTGGCAAGCTTACTCACCACTATAAGAGTCAGATTATTGAAACAGGGAATAAATACTGACTGAACCTTACAAAACTCTGAAGTAAAGAATCTGTTTCTTAAAAAGAAAACTTCATTTAAACGACGCCGAAGGCGTCGTGGGTCGGGTGGATGAAATTTTTTTCTTTTGGCATGAAATTTCTGGAGCCACAGGCGACTTGATATAAAAAGAACGAAATAAATTAATTTTTAACAAAAAAGAGACCGACTTCAAAAATGCGCCTAAAAGTGAGAAATAACTTTTATCCAAAAAACAACAATACTACTTTTTAACATAATTTTTGAAGTCGAAACACTTTCACAATAAGTGACGAAACCACATGTATGATAGTAATTCTAAATACAATACATATTACTAGTAGAGGTCTTAACTGCACTCTTTTCGTCATGTCATTCGTCATTCATTTCGTCATTCGTCAAACAGAAAATAATATATTGTGCCTTTAATTGTAAATCTTCTTTTATCTTATGTTATATGCTAATAACATGTTCTTTTTTTAATGTTAGCGAGGAATGTTAATTTATTGTGAAAGTGTTTTGACTTCAAAAATTATGTTAAAAAGTAGTATTGTTGTTTTTTGGATAAAAATTATTTCTCTCTTTTATAACTCCTCACATGGTTCAACAAGTATTTTATTTCCATGAAACTTAATCGTAAAGATAGCTGACATTTCTGTACCTTACGGAATGAATCTTTTCATGGTTTAGTTTTACAGGCCTTGGGAAATTTGCTTCTTACTTTAGGGGTCCTAGCACCTCAACTCTGTATCTCCCCCACCCATTCCTATTTGAAATCTGTTTGTCTAGGAGGTGCCCTCTATACACCCTATCATTTTTGAAATCAAGTTCTTAAAAAGTATACAGTCTGTATTTGATTTCATTTTTTAGGATTCAGTAAGCTGGTGACTAAACCAACCCAATACTAGAATTACTCAATATAACTTCAGATCAAAACTTTGTAAACTCCAATCAAACACATTTGAGTGAGTTTTATCTAAAGAGAGAAATAGGATGAGCCCTGATTAAGAATGAGTAATAATTCAATGAAACAAATTTGAAAAAGGAATGCTGAACTCATAACAGTTTTTAAGTACTCACTATCGAAGTAACTGGTATCATCTTCTGAATCCAGCTGAGGGACAAACTCAGCTTTCTGGCGCAGAATGGAGTTCCAGTCAATTTCATCAAAAAACTGGTGTTCTTTTACTTCGTGTGCCCCGCCAGTTCCCAAACGCTCGCGAGGATTTTGCTGGAGTAGGAGGGATATCAGCTCTTTTGCATCATCCGTAGCAGGCCACTCGTTCTCAGCCGGCCATTCAATCTCATCTGAAAAAGTAGGGAAGCAAGTGTTTAAATAAAGAACTTGATTATAATTTAATTTTTTTTAAGATAAAATTCCTAGATTCTTCCTATCTTAATTTCTAGTTTATCTTAGGGAATGAGTGCCTTTTTTAAGAAGCCACAGTCTAGAGACACACAAATGAGACTGGTAGGATATATTCATACTGAATAATTACATAATCTGGCAAATAGAAATAAGCTTCAAAATTCTTATATGATGAACACTTTAAGGATATTGTTTTTTTATTTAATAATCACAGAAGTAATCATTCCATAGCATATAGCAATCAGTTACATTTCTACAGACACTTTTTTTTTAAAAAATTTAAAACCAAAGTTTCTCAATGTTTAGCATTTTCATTGGAAAAAATATTTTAAGAGACTGCATATCAAGATTTTAGACTTAAACTGTAATTAAAAAATGCAAAGGACTTCAGCATCAATATCCTTTATCAAACCAGTATTTTCTCTCAATTTTTATTTATATAAATTGCATTCCTACAAAAACATTTATAGGGACAGAGGTAGATTTTTACTTATGGTAGATTGAAATAAATATGAAATAAAACTTACCATTGATAACATGGGCAAATAGTTCTTCTGGTGTTTCTCCAAAGAATGGAACACAACCCACCAAAAATTCATAAAGAATTATTCCCATTGACCACCAATCTACAGGTTTTCCTGCAACATAATATAAAGTAAATACACAGCTGCACAAGATAAACTTATTTTTTTCAAAAAATCTTCCATTCTTAGAAAATGCATTAAATCATAATAAGTTGTTCAGAAATTTTCAAACAAATAACTCTACATAGGATGAATATAATTTTAGAAAACTACTCTAAAACTTACCATATCCTTGTCTTAAAATAACTTCTGGAGCTATATACTCAGGAGTTCCAAAAACCTGTTTATCTGTAAACTGTTTGGTTTCCCTATCCACATAACCTTCATAGAGGTTGGTTGCCACTACAGAAGAAAAAAAGAATTTTAATGAAGATACATTTATACATCCTGTACTTTTAAAAACAATGTCCCTATCAAAGCATGTTAGATTATAATGCAATCACTTTAACATCCTTTTTATAAATTAAAAAGTAAGGATACATATTGACAACATAAAATACTTTCAGAATCATATTCACAGAAATGGAGTTCTCAAACTTGAAACAGGAAACACACCTTTTTTACACACCTTTCGAGTCACATACTTTATGAATTATAATACAGTATTACCATATAAAAGTATAATTGCTTACAGTATTATTTTTAAAGCTAAGCTTAGCACATGCAAAAAGTAAAAGCACACATTTATAAAGGAATATATAAGAAATTTCCTGTAAAGCTAGAAAAAAGTAGGTAGGAAAATGCTTTTTTTACTAGAACCTTAGTTTCACTACAGTAAAATAACCATTCAAGGTCTCACTTTAACCCAGTACAATTATGATAAAAGTTTGAAAGAATATTAGAAAACTTACAGTTCATTAATCCAACTTTAGACAATCCAAAATCAGTTAATTTAATGTGGCCCATAGAAGTAATAAGCAGGCTAAAAACAAAGAGATACAAGATTAAGATAAACATAGAGAAATCGATCAAATAACCAAAATTGTATCAAGAATAATAACATACTTGTCTGGCTTAAGATCTCTGTGCACTATGCCGTAGCTATGGAGGTACTCTACTGCTAAAACAGTCTCAGCAAAATAGAAACGAGCCAAGTCCACGGGCAGAGGGCCCATGTTCTTCAGCAGAGTTGCACAATCCCCTCCTTCCACATATTCCATGACCATGCAGAGATGTTTCTGAAATATATTGGAAGATACAGTCAGTTAGAATAGGTTGCACATCATAGTGCTGCTTGAATTTACAAATAATTATACAGCAATCAAATTAAAATACAGTAACGGACCCTTTATCCGGCAAGCTCGGGGCCGACATCGTCGCGGATTTCGGAATTTTTCGGATTTCGGGTCCGGTCTGGAAAAAACGCCAGTAAAGACGCAGATGCTTTAGTAAAGCCAAAATACCCGCTTCCCTCTACCTACTATCATTTCCATTCTCGTAAATCTAAATTTCCGATCATATGAACGGGAATTAAAATTGCGTTAACATCGTCTGCGTTGTTCTGATCGTCTGTTTTAATAGTAGAGGATCCAGCAAAAAAAATTCTGGCGAAGCACGTGGGTCGTCGCGGAACCGATAGCGAAGCAGGAGGAGGCCAAGAGAAGATTAGAACAGAAGAGAAGGGCCCTTCCAAACTTTTATGCCAGCCGGAGAAACGCCCCTTTGCGGAGTAGCGGACAACTCCGAACTCCGCGGCCGGCGGACTCCGTGAAGGAGCGTTTCTCCGGCCCTCGTAAAAGTTCGGAAGGACCCGAAAGCTGCACGCCTTGGGGGTCTTATATACCCCACAGTCAAAACAGTCATGGTGGCAAGGCAGGGACAAAGGAGCCAATTCATTCACGGAGACGATGTCACAAAAGGCGCGACACAACCATTGCGCATCGTTGCAGCATTTGCTCACTAAAAATTCTTTTAAAAAATTCTGAATGCGAGCCGGATTTTGGGTCCTTCCGGATTTCGGGTTTCCGGATAAAGGGTCCATTACTGTAAAGGAATTAAACTAATTTGGTAAAAACCTAGTTTGAAATTATGTAGTGGTTATAAAATTTTTAAAAAAATACAAGAGTTAAAACTATCAGTGAATTTGGTTATTTACAAGAATAAGATAAAGTTATTTTACCTTTGTTTCAAAACTGCAAAACATGCTGACGACAAAAGGGTTGTCAGTAAAGCTCATAATATCTCGCTCAGCAAAAGCTTGTTCCACTTGATTACGCAGCATCAAATTGTGTTTGTTGATTTTCTTCATAGCAAACCTTAATCTTGACTTAATGTGACGAACTAGATAAACAGCTCTGTAAAATTTTAAAATCTTTTAGAAAAATAGATTTATTAAAAAAAACAGATAATTCAATAAAATGCAATCATAATCAAACAAACCCATAAGCTCCATTGCTAATAAGCTTCACAGTTTCAAAATCACTCTCAGATGGAGGTTTAGACTTTGGGAAAATATCTCGCCCAGTTTTCTGGAAATATTGAAATTTTTGATTAGATGGAATTTACTTTGATTTTTTTGCACAATATTTGTAAAAAAAATATAATTACCCCTAAGTAGTCAATTTGGTCAGGCAAATCAAAATCACTGCATAAATCTTGATTGAATTCTGAAAATAACAGCATATTTTAAACATTAAGGAAACTAAGCAAAAAAATTATTAGATCAAACAATACTTATCATCAAATAAACAAACTTATTACACAAACAATATAAGGTAAAACTAATGCTCAGTTAAATAAAAGGTAGTTTTGCATTTATAACTAGATTTTTAACTAAACATAAAGGTTTTCAAGATATAAATATAAACATAACAACTTTATTAACATATAATTAATTTACCAGCAAGAGGATCTCTGTTTAGACCAAGTTTGCTAATTATATATTTAGGGATATCTGTTGTAACTCCTTGGTGTACTTTAGCATGACCCTCTGCAACTTCCAATATATGATAAAATTCTTCAGGGTCAAATTCCTAAAAAGAAAACAACCAAACTCAGTTTTGCCATCTCAGAATTGTTAACACTAAATGTAAAAAAAAATAACAAGATAAAATTTTTTTAAATTTATTTAATATTGAAGCTAAAGATTGGTGAACTTGAATTACAGCAATAAATGTATAAGTTGGTTGCATACCAAGCATTCCAAGAGGCGAGCAGGGCGAGAAATAATGACTAGCAACTTCTTGATTAAACCTTTTAAGTAATGAGCAGCTTCTGGTGATTTTTCTTGACACTAAAATACATCATTTTCAAAATAAGGAAAGCATAACCAAGTACAAAACTTACTAAATATAATATCAAGTTATAATTTCCATATTTTTTTTTGCTTTAATATTTGTAGAAATGTTTCAATATTTAACATGTTTTATTTACATTTTTAGAACATGGTACAGATAAGAATGTCTGAAAAATAAATTTCAAAATGAACAAAGCTAAAGATCAATCCAATAATCTAGATTTTATCTAAAGCTTTCATACCTGAATTAAAAGCTTTTCCAAGTTTTCAGACATTTCAAAAAAGTAATGGGATGATATTGTTTGGTTTTTAGACTGCAGGAGACAATCCTCTGCCATTTGGATCACTTGGTGATGAACAAAGCGAGCTACAGCATCAAGTGAGTCACTTTGGTCATAATTCCTGTATTCATTCAAAAACTGATTCAGTTTTTCTTCCATCTGTTGGGTTGCCTAAAAGAAGAAATTAAATTTCCTTGGTACTAAGTCTCAATTTCCTATATGATAAGAAAATTGATATATAGTGAAATAAAGTACAATAGTGGGTGTGTAATATTTATTATTAAAAAAGAAAGCTATCTTAGTTGTACAAACTAGTAGAACTTTGAAAATAAAATAAAATAAACCATTATACTTGAATCCGTTTTTGTCAGATTTTTCATAATTTGCAAGTTTGTTCTAAGTAAACTTTTTTATTTGACTAAAAATAAACCTGTTAAAGAAGTTTAAATTCTATTTAAGTATAAATCAATTTCAGCATTGGTATACAAAGAAATGCATATTTAGTGAAAGACTAACAATTGAGAAGAATACCGAAGATAGCTCAATTTTTAGCACACCAAAGGGGACAGCAAAAATTTTATTTTTTACAGTAATATTTTAAACTGTGAAGAAATTGAGATCAAATACCAACTAACAGCATGAAACTTCAATGCTTACCTTTGGAAATCGTTCTTTATACACATTGTTCATAGCAGCTACTTCACTGTCAACACCAGGAGAACGTAAAGGACTGAAATTAAACTTCCCTTTAATTTTATGAAACATCAAACCTTCCAATATTGCATTTCTAGCGACTTGAAAATGAGATGTATAGTGGACTTAAAATATGCTTTGAAATTTCTATTGTGAAGAATTATTTTAAAAAAGAAAAATTGAAATTTTCCATACAAGTTGTTTGTATTTCCTTGCTAGGGAGAGAGAGAAAGAGAAACCGTTTTATTCTTGCCAATAACTACCCCACCTCCTTTCCCTCTTCTTCTTCGAAGAAAGTGTTTAAGTAGCCAAGCTTGCTACCCTGATTTCCCGCACCCCTACTGGACCTGTTCCCTGTTCCTAACCACTTAGCAAAGAAATACAGACTCTAAGGATGACTCTGTAATTTGTACAATTTTAACAACATTCCGATTGCTAAAAACAGATCTAAATTTGTAAATAACTTTAATAAAAAGTAAATAAAATTGATTTGATTATTTTTAAAGATTATCTAGCATTTTAAAAAAAATTCATAAATAGTAATTTTACCAGAACTGAAAATCAAAAATTAGTGAAAGTAAATAAACATGTTTTACAAACACAGATTAGTAACAACAAATAGCACAGAAAAATTAGTTTTTATTACAATTTTTGTCACTAACTGCAGGTACATTTCAGTAAAATCACATATAACACCTATGTAGTGAAGCAAGGATGTGAGCATTTTAGTGTACATTGGATAATTACAAATATTGGATGGGGTTAAGCACACTGAACTATCTTTTATCTAAAGGGTTTCAACATAAATGAGAATACCAGATTGTTATAACCCATGTTGAATCTAAATATTAACACACGTCCAATAAAATAACACATATTATTTTAATGTACTCTGAACGAATACTTTTTTTAAATTACTTCATACCTAAATTAAAAGCTAATCATATGTTGATGAGATGAAAAATTTACAAGGGTTTCTTATGTTTAGGGGAAATCCTTAGAGTTGACTATCAAAATTGAATTTAAAAATGTATACCCTAAAAGTAACCAGTTTAAATAAAATAACTTATATTTTCAAATAACTCTAACAAAAACTTATTTTTAACAATAAATGGCTTATTACTAAGGTATCATATCGTCGGCACAATGACAAAAACGCGAATCTGCCATGTTAATGAATAGAAGATTCGTGTTTTTGTCATTGTGCCGACGATATAAATCTGTAAATTAGCAATGTTATTTATAGTGTGTAAGAAAATTAAAATATATTAAGAACAATAACTAAATAAATACAGTACTCCTAAAAATGCACTAAAAGAATTGATATTAGTTTACTTACTTTTAAGTATTTGGATAGGAAAAATCATTACTTTTAGTTTTTAAAAAAAAAAACTTTAACATTAGTAGGTACTTTTAGGTACTAAAATGATAATTGATTTAACATGATGCTCAAAAATACTTAAAATGGTTATTTAATACTCAACAGATTGATACTAAAAAAGTAATGAACTTACATGTTACTAATTTACCCTTGAAAATATCTTGTTTACAAATTTAACTTAATTCACAAACTTAAAATACTGATAACCCATTTTCAAAACTTTATAGCCAAATAAATGCAAACTATCAAAGCACTGATTATGCCTTAAGTTTCAATTTAACAGAAATTATTAAGCAAAACATCTTTTTACATAGAGAAAACTGCATTAGATAACAGATGCAGTAACTATTATGAAAGTATGCAGTTCTATACTAAATTACTATTTTTTAGCACTTACTATTTTATGAACACTAAAAAATTGAATACTCAATTCAAATAAGCGAGATAAATACTTCAATTTCAAAAAGGTGTTCATCAAACTAAAAGTACTCTAGAAAGCAAGGATAATCTTGCCTAACAATACTCTTCCGCAGTGGTTCGCAAAGTGGATGGTACCACCTCTTAGGGGGTGTTGATTTTTTTTTTTTTTTGGGGGGGGTGACGATTTGATAGAGAATTGGGACGGACAATGGTACAGTAAAAGGATGTGCTGAATACTTTTAAATATTTTCTAAATGTAAAAGTTTAGCCTGAAAAACATTCAAAAACCCTTCAAGAATTGCTTGGAATCCCTATTTAATAAGCTAAAATTCAAAAATTTTCTGAAAGAGAGCCTCCTAGCCTCCCATTGACCTATAGCTTGGGGTATGAACAGTTAAAGTAGTTTTTTTATAAGCATAAAACAGGAAATTTCAGGTCGGAATATTGAATTTTCTTTGGACATAGCAGAGGGGTTGTGCCCAGGGTGTCACACAAGGGTGTTAATGTCAGATATCTAGAATTGCATTTAAGAATAATTTTTAGGTCCAATATAAAAAGAGGTTGTCTAATTATCCTAACTATTTCAAATCAAATTGAAGATTGTCAATATCATAGGGTTACAAAACATTAATTAATTGGTTTAAAAGTTATGTAAATTAAAAGTATTTATTACATGCTGATTGCTGGTATACACTTCTAAGAAATTGTACCATATTTAATAAAATATAAGCAAATTAGGGGCAAAAATTTGTAAAGGGGGGTGATGGAAAAACTTCTTAGAAACTTAGGGGGGAAAGGTAATTTACTCCCCCAAACTATCATAATGCAAAACAGGAAAGATTTTAAAACTTTCTGATTTTTCACATTGATTCCTAGTTTTAAAATTTGAGGAAAATCCTCAAACAAGTACATTAAAAATTAATACTATTAATAGTAGGGAAAACAAACACACTTTTAAAGTTAACAACATTACAATCACAGAACTCTCGCAACATTAACTTCTGAGGTCATGCAGACACTTGTTAATGGGTATTAACATTGATGAAAATACTTCTTAACAACCCTTACATAATACAATTTATAGACTCGAGTATGTTTAACCAAATTTTTTACTTACTGTGTAACGAAATAAATTTATAGTAACAATGGGATAGCTAGTAGCACACAAAAAGAAACCCAATTTGCAAAAAGCTACAGAAAGCAAAAGCTCTAAGGATAGCATGCAATTCAATATGCAACTACTATAAACTAGGGTGTATTATTTCGACAGTCAAAAATCACATTTCCTTTATGAAAGAAAAACTCCATTCATCCACTATAAATTGAAATAAAAAAATCTTGATTAAGCAAAAAGATAAAAGGGCAAAACAAAATTGAATAAAACTTTAAGGTTAGTTTTTAGACTGTACCTCTACCTCAAAAATAAAAGCAGAACACGATTTCCTTTTAAGTATTTTTAAAAAAATTGTCCCTAATACTATATTTAAGAAAGTTCTTACATAGAAAATGAGCTTCATATGATTTTGCAGTGAGGGGGCCGGTCATGTATGAACCTTTGTCAGGCACACATGCAGGCTCAAAGACTAAAATCCCTCCTTGAGCAAGAAAAAAAAATCACAATGCTTCTAAAATTTCAAATAAGTTCACAACACAAATTTTGTGACACTTAGCACTAAGCAAGAATTCGAAACTAATTCCATATTAAATGGACAACTAACTCCTATAATCAATAAACTTGCTCTATGGTTAACTGAAAATAACAATTACTATAATAAGCTTTCAATCCTAAAAACTCAAATATGGATTTTTATATTATTCTTTTAAATGGTTAAAATATTATTAGAAACAAACATTTGTTTAGCAGAAGAAATATGTGTGCATGAATAATTTATTTTTCATTTAATAAAGAGTGATTTTTTTGGAATTGTGTTCCAACCTTTTGAATAGGAAGGCAAAATATGTTTATCAGCAATTTTACTCAGTGGATGAATGTTTTTCTTTCACTAGCAAATAAAAGAACAAATTAATAAAGAATTAGCCCTTACTCTAAAGGTGCAAGACACAACCAGGCCAGGCTAATTCCATGGAAGGAATGAAAAGAAAATAATAAGCATAATTATAAGCTGAAGACCCTTTGGAAGAAATACTATAAAACATGATAAGTGCATTAAAAGTAACACAAATACAATTTTTTATAATACCAATCTTCCCAAATGATATTACTACAATAAAAAATTTATTAAATCAATTTAATTAGTACTTGGTGTAGGGTCAGAATTAAATGGGAGGTAGAAAAATTAGAATGCATGCTTAGGTGGATTAAGCTGGAATTAAAAGTAAAGTTTTCTTCAGAAAACTTCAAAATGGTTTGCACAGTTTTATAGTTGAAAAGCATGCAATTTCTGATTAAAAAAATAGTCTGAATTCTTCAAAGGAGTTAGTTCATTGCTGTTATAAAACATTACACTGAATCAGTATGTTAAAGTTTGACAAATGAAGAGCAAGAAAACTATTAATAAACTCCTGCGTTTATGAAACTAAATTTCTAACAAATTAAGGTTGGAGCTAATAAATCGCTATTTATATTTGCTTCAAAATTCAAAAAAACTTATTTTCCTGACAATCACAATTTAACTGTGGCAAACAGTACTGCTCCTTGAATTCAGTATTTAGAACAAAAATGCTTTTATCTCAAAACTGAGGAATTACTAAAGCAAATTGATAGTTCAATAAACTAATAAATCAATACAAAAATGTAAGATTTGCAAATTGGATAAAAGTTACATGTCAGAACAAATCTTAGACGACTAATGAAGCTTTTTGTTATGAAGCCTTTTTTTTTGCTCTCCATACGTACAATTTCACACTTATAAATCACGATGCACAAATTCCAACACTTAGGTCATTGCATCAAAATGCAATAAAGACTCACTACAATTGTTAAGTGGAATTCCAATGAATAGTTCAATGTGTAGTTTTGTTTGTATAACCTAAGAATAGCAAAATACTTGATAAATTATGACATAACTTTATTAGTTTACGGGGATGACAATTTATTATACTCTGATATTAAATGGATATTATAGTGCTTACAAAGCAAAATACTAAAGATA
The DNA here is from genome assembly GCA_963680715.1 of Tetragnatha montana. NCBI lineage: Eukaryota > Metazoa > Arthropoda > Arachnida > Araneae > Tetragnathidae > Tetragnatha > Tetragnatha montana. The sequence goes on from OY796683.1 coordinate 23,140,830, forward strand.
AAGAAATACTTAGCTTACATACTAAGCTGAAACTGAAATAGTTATGTACATGCATAATCCTTCAATAAAACAGATCAGAAATAATTGCATTAACTTGAAATTTCAAATATTATAGCAGAAGCAAAGCACAATATTAAAAAGCAATAGAAAGTATTATACCAGTAAATAGTTAGAGAAATATTAGTTACTCTAGATTTAAGATGGTTAGGATGAAAAATAAGATCCATAAGAAACTTATGGTCATAAAAGGTAAAAAAGTTTTTGCTATTGAAGATCTATAAAAACTTAACACAACTAATTTATGACACAAGTAATATTATTTTAAGATAACAGTATTAATTGGTGATAATTTTTAATGACAATATATAATAAGTTATTCTTTTAAATCAATTTTGTATTATTTCTTAAAATACTCACGATTTGAAAAGTCTGAATCTTAACATTTTAGCAACTTATTACTTATTATAGTTGTTAATTATTAAAACTTTTAATTAAAAACTGCAAACATTACTAAATATTTGAATAGAATCCTAAGTTTTACTCTTTTTATGTAGTAATACATTAACCCTTTCAGTCCTAGACCGCCTGCGATTTCCATTAAATCTTATAGAAACTTGGGGCAGCCAGGACTGAAAGGGTTAAACATGAATTGAACAAATTTATGCAGACCATCAAGGTTCAAAAGAAAAATCAAGTAAATAAAATAATATTAGTTTAAGACTGTGGCAAGCCACCTGATGAGCCATGGGGAGATACAGATCCGAAGGTCATACGACTCGACTCTTAAAGTGGTGAGTAAACTCGCCACAAAACAATCCTTTACTAAAATTGAGTTAAATTTCAGTAACATATTTTTTAAAATATACAGGAGCATAAATGATTAATCCAGTTTTAATTTCTGATTTGATGAAAGAGGTGGTTTTAAGTCTGAATAATACATAAATCCTTTAAAAGTTATAAAAGCTGATTTTCTAAGTCCTATAGGAGTAATTGAATCCATTTCATTAAAAATGTATTTTAGAATCAAGAATTTCGGAACTTATGAGTATTCTAGAAATTTAATAAGATTAGTTACAGGTTATATTGAATTACCATCTTTTAAACTGAATCTTTCTTTTTAGTATGAAATATTTTAATTATAAATTATAACCGAGAACCAGGCATACCTGAGACTACGAGATCGAGGTCGCACAACGGGAGAATGCCTCCCATCTTCTTCTAGACCTGGATTACTTTCATTGCTGCTGAAATGCGTATGTGAAGAATGACCATCATCAGGATTCCCATGAGTTAAGATGTGAAGCTTCTCTTGAGATGAGCATTGGGACTGGAAATATTATCATAAATTACAAAAAGAAATTGAAACTGTGGCAAAATTAAACAAGTTACCTAGTCTAAACAGGGGTCCCTTGGGAGAAATTTGGCTCAGTTAATGGACCCTTCAGAAAATATTTTACTTAAAATTAAACCTTTTACAAAGTATTTAAACTAAAAAATTACCTTCACAATATTTTTTTTACTGTACAAAATTCTTTAACTGTAAATTTTACAAAAATGTAACCAAAACAGGACTAGTCAAAGGAAACCAATTTAATTCTATTTTTAATAAATATGAGTAGATTCTCACCAAAAGTCTGGACACTCCTCCACTAAAATCTAATTAATTAATAACAATAAAAACTGAAATCATTTTTTTAGAAATACATATAAAAATTATTTAAGTGCAACATATAAATTTGCAACCAATCTACTTTAAAGTGTGTTAATTGATTTTTAAAAAACAAGATAACTTTGAAAACTTTTAGGCACTATTCTAATTACAAAAACAAGTTTATGTGATTGAAATAGCTAGCAAAAGGGCAAAGCATAGACTTTTTCTTTCTTTGTATAATAAGTTTAAAATACTATTAATGCATATCACAGTTTAATAAAAGTAATATTTAACACATACAGATACATTTGAGCTTCCAGGAGTATTAGTGCCATAACCAGAAGATGGTAAAGATGCCAAGGACCATCGGCGACCATCCACCCTGTGAATGAAAAAACACTTTTAACAAAACTACAAATTTTAACTATTTCAATTTAAAATAGACTTTGACATGTAATATAAATTTGATAATGTCCGAACTAGATTACACCTATTCATTAATTAATGACTTTATTACATTTCATCACCAATGTATCATACCCTATCCTGTTTCGTCTATAAGAAAATTACTTGGAATGAATTTCTAGCTCAAGCTGAAAGACTTTCCCCCATGAATGCACACAAAATGCTAAGACTTAAACATAAAACCTTACACCTAAGAACAAATACTTTTCTTATCATAATAGTCTAAATTAAATTCAAGAATATCACTACACCTTATTAAGCTTCCTTTAGCCTAAAGCCCCTTTCTTTAATCTAAGGCCCCTTTTAAAATTTATGTATAAGTATAAAATATATTACAGAAAATATTCACTTTTTTATTTCAATAGACAAAAAATCAAAGAGAAATTTTATCAATAGAATTCATAAATAGCACACCTACCTTTTAACAGAAGCACTGATAGAGTGAGGACTGGATGATACATTTCTCAAGGAGTCCGTAGGAATACCTGAAAATAAAACATGTTGTGAAAACTGTGTCTATTCCAATAGAGGAAAATTTATTTTTGCTTAAATGCAAGCAGGCCTTTGCAATAAATGAACTTTTTAAAAATTGAGTACTGTTTAACACGCAAGTTAGGAGGGAAAATCAATCAATGACCATAAATTATATTTTACCTTGCAAGATAGGAGAGTTGCATCGAGGTAAAGTAGGTGAGGTATTGCAAATGAAGCTTTTCCGAGCAGCTCTAGAATACAAATTTTTTATTATTAAATTATACTAATTAAATAAGTTTAATCACAAATGCATGATTTTCAATTTTTTTCTAAAATTTTATAATTAATTTTAGGAAAACATGATTTAAAACAAAACTTTTATCTGGTTATGAAAAATATCTAGATCTTTTTAAAATCAAGTTTAGTAAAATCAAATCTACATTGGTTATTTTTGTAAAAAATATAAATATCAAATCATTGAAATTTAAGTTCATCAAATTTCACTCAACCAAAAAATAATATTACCTTCCTCTTCTTGGAGGCCCCAAGTCCTTCTGTTAATAAAAATAAAATTATATTACATTTGTTAAATCTTGCCAAAAAAATTCTTAAAAAACATCAACATTTTTCAATTGATATAATTATGTATGATATCTTTACTTATTACTGATAAATTATAAAAAATATATCTGGATAAATGAGAATAACCAAAATTTTCTCAAAGAAACTTTATAAGTTCAAAACTTTTTATTACCACAATTGATTTCTTCAGATTGACCCTTGAAGCTTCTAAAGCCCCTTTTAAAATTTCTGTATATTGTTTCAGAAAATATTGACTTGTTCATTTCCAAATTAACTAAGTATTCTGATTAAAATTTCTACGCCCTTATTACTTAATTAACAGTAAAAATTGTTAAATTAATGAGAAGAAACCATGGAAATCATATCATACCATGCAAGCAGATAATGAAGGAGCTGATTGACCCATCAGAGAAGCTCTCATCCGCAACAAGTTGGATGACTCTACTGTAGAAAATAGTAATCCAAAGGCATGAGAAATTAGGGAGTTTAAAACAAACAAAAACACTGTTACTTGCCACAATGGTGCACTCAGTTAAACAAGTTATTATTTGATTATTTTATTTGGAGTACATCATCAAAAAATAACAGCCAACAAAAAGACAAGTGCCATTTAAAACCCAGAAAAGCAATCACAATAGGTAACCTTTAAAATTAAAAAACTAATATAATTTTTAAGAAAAGGCACAAGAAATTAATTGATTCTACTAAATCAAGGGTTGTATAAGAGTTGAGCTAAAGGAAGGTGACCTTTTAAGTTAAATAACTTGTTTTTCTAATATATTTCTATTATTAAGATCAAAAATACTTCATTTTGCATCCATTGAACTGAAATTTGATAATTTAATAAAATGACAAGACAATGAGCACTTCAGGGTTTATTAAGATAAAAGTCATGTCTAGTCTATGGGAATAATATAAAATATTACAGCTAGATGGAAGCCTAAAATGTAAAATCTAATAAGTTATGATAAAGTTTATTATGTTTAAAATACAACTCAAATTAATAACAAGCACTGTCAGGCAAAATTAGAACTCTTGATGCTTTATTTTACCAAAAATAGTTAAAGAATCAAACCTTGAGGTGAATGCTGAGAATGAGGACTGGACCCAAAACTTTCTCGTCTGACTCTCATATCCTCGGAAATCTGACGGGAAATTTGCCGGGGCTTTCGAGGTAAAAACGAAAGCAGATCATCAAACTCACAAGGCTTGGGAGAAATAGTGGGAGATGAGGCAGTTCTTTCAACCTGGAATGATTTTTCATCAAATTTAATAATAAACTTTCAAGGACTATAATGAATTTTTCAGATGATTTAAGATTCAGATACATTAGAAAAACAAAAAACAACTGATCTTTTAATAAAGAAATTTAAAAGAAAAACACAAAAAAAATGGCATGATTTCAAAGCATGATTTTTACAATACTCATTAATTAGTACCTAAGCAGCATAGATGGAAAAGTCTTTAATTAAAAAAATAAAATTCATATTTTTGTGTAAAATATGTTAGAAACATTTAAAGCAGTATTTTATTTAAATGTGCCCAAATTTTTTATTAAACTGGGTATAAACAAAATAATAAAAGAAATATGAGTTAATTAAAATTATCTGATCTTTGAACACGGGTAGCTAACTATAAGTCACTTTATGTTAGCCTGGTTTAAAATTCAAAAATGTCCAGGCCAAAGATAAGGAAGAAAAAACTTCTTTAATTGGGAACATTGCTTTTGTAAATATTTTAAAAAGTGAGTAAGTTCAGAGACTTGTGTGTTTGTGAGGATTGTGAAGTGACTCAAAAGGTCCTGGATAAGCAGTTAATGGGGGTTGGTGAGCGATAGCGAGCAGGGGATGTTAGCTCCCTAGTGTTTAAAAAGAAACAGATGTTTTAAACATAATGACCCCGCAAAAAGGCATGAGAACCACAACTATCATTAAGTATAAAATATGCCTTACATGATGATATGAGTTTTCCATCTCCTTGGCAAGAGTTATGATAGTCATAACCTGCTTCACTTTCACATCATCATCCACATTGAACTTTGTCTTCAGGTCCTCCTCCGTCAGGCACCAAAACTGGTTCAGGGGGAGGTCAGAGGGGACCACCCCCATCAGGACCTCTTCCAAGCGATTGGCCAGCATGAAGGATCCAACAGTTGGGCAGGGAACCTCTCGCCACTTCTGGGACGTCAAGCTCTGCCTGCTCTGAGGGGCAGAGGAGGACCGGGCTGTGAACGCCTCGCGGCGCGAGTGACGCCATTGAGAGTGGTCCTTTTCGTTCATGTCAAGCTTTCTGAAATGTAAGAGTGTTATAAGAGAAGTTATGTTTTTATATTTTAAGGAATAAGTAGAGCGAGTAAAAAATGTCTAAAAAGATGATGAGTTAAAAAAGTGGTTGATATGGTTTTTTGAAGGAGAATTGAAGATTTAAGTCTGACATATTTTGCACCCCTGGGTCATGAAGGGCACAATACCATCTATTAAATACCAGGGGTGCAGAATATGTTCAATTGCATGAATGAGGTTCAGGGAAAATTAAGGAGACTGAGGAAATTTTGACCAAAGAAAAAATCTACAAAATCCAAGTACCTATATTCTGAGTTTCTGACAGACAAATGTTATGGCAAGTTTGGCATATGTGACCACACGTAAGTATAAAAAATACTCTTTATTCACAGGTAAACGAAATTACATGCACTATTTACATTTCTTGGTCTCCAGCCATGTTCTTTTTAATCTTTTGTATCTTTTAATTTCCTCTCGTGCTGTTGTTTTCTTTTAACGCGTGCTATTTAGTTTTTGAGTTACGAGTTACTAGTACAGTTCACTAGTATACCTTACATTAATTCCCCCCTTTGAAAAGACAGTCCATACCGATCTGGCTTTCTGGTGATGCGCCCAGATCGTCTTGGCACAAACTCGTCGTTTCCATCAGATGGCTCGTCTAGTTGTTCTCGAGTTTCTTGAGGGAATCTCTTTCTCAAGTGATCTGCATGAACTCTAATGTTACCTTCGGTTCTGTATGATAAAGGTCCAGTTCTTTCAATAATTTTTGTTGGTTTCCACGATTGATCTGTTTTTCTTTTAATCCAAACTTTGTCCCCTTCGTTAAACTCTCTGGTTCGTGATGTTCTGTCGTGATACATTTTCGACTTCAAGCTTTCAGTATCGTTAATGTGGTCTGGTTTTAGGCGATCAAATAGTGTACAAAGTTCTCTTTTGAGAAACAATTTTGATGGAGTGGAACCTGTTGCTCGATGTACTGTAGTGCGATAGTTGAATAGAAAAACTTGTAACTGGTGCTGTCTATCGTTGAACCGATTGTATGCTTTCTTGAAACGAGTCTTAAATGTGCGAATGACCCTTTCAGCTAAACCATTACTTCGTGAATGATATGGTGTTGTTTTAATATGCTTCACACCTTGACTTGCACAAAAGTCGCGAAATTCAGATGATGTGAAGGGTGTTCCATTGTCAGATACAATGATCCTACATATCCCATAAGAGCAAAATAACTCTCTTAAGCATCTTATTACTTCATTAGATGTTGTGTTCTTTAGATTGAAAATCTCTAACCAACGAGAATGAGAGTCAATGATGAAGAGCCAATTTTCACCATGCAAATGGGCAAAATCGATGTGAATTCTGTCCCAAGGTTTTCCCGTGTTGTTCCATAAAAGCAATGGAGAGTCTGGGATATTAGGTTGATGTTCGTTACAGTCCAGGCAAGACTTGACTGTTCGTTCGATCTCTAGGTCAATCGATGGCCACCATACTGAAACTCTTGCTACAGATTTCATAGCTACTATTCCAGTATGTGATTCATGTAACTTTTCCATGACTGCCTGTTTTAGCTTTTCTGGAATGACCAGTCGATTATTCCACATTAAAATTCCTTGTTCATAAGACAGTTCTTCTCTTTTCTCAAAGTATGGAAAAAATGGTTCTTGAATATCTTTCTTCATTGGCCAACCTTTATCTACGTATAGAATTAATTTTGACAAAATTGGGTCTTTTTCGGTGTGTCTTCTCAGAGTTTGCCTTGTTAAAATCAACTCGTTCAGAGTGTGATTTAAGATACGGTATACAAATGATGTATCTTCGAATTCGCTCACATCGTTCTGTGGTAGAGGTAAGCGTGATAGCGCGTCAGGCACAACCATTTGTTTTCCAGGTTGGTGTTCTATCTCGTAATCAAAAGCACTCAAAGTAACTGCCCATCTTGTAAGTCTTGAAGCAGCTAACTTTGGAATTTCACTGTTCTGATTTAGAATGCGTTCTAGAGGCTTGTGATCACTCTGTATCGTGAAATGTATACCTATCAAGTATTTATAAAACTTCTGCAAGCCAAACATGATTGCAAGAGCCTCTCGATCTATACTTGAGTAGTTGCGCTCAGCTTTTGTTAATGTTCTTGAAGCAGCAGCTATTAACTTCAGTTCTCCATTAATACGGTGTTGAATTACCGCACCAAGTCCTCTAATTGAAGAATCACACGCTAATACTATAGGTAACTTGGGATCGAAATGTACCAGTACAGCTGGTGATGATATGTGTTCTCGTATTTGTTCAAAAATGTTCTGATGGTGCTTAGTCCATTTCCACAGGGTGTTCTTTGTTAGGAGATCATGTAATGGTGAACATAGTGATTGAAGGTTTTTCACAAAACGACAGTAAAAATTTACTGATCCCAGAAATGATCTCAATTCGGATATGTTCGTTGGAGCAGGCTGTTCCTTTAGAGCTTTAATACGCTCATAATCGGGTTCAGTGCCATTCTCGCTTATGATATGTCCTAAAAATTTGATTTCATTCCTAAAAAGTTGCAGCTTATTCATCTGTGTTTTCAATCCAACTTTTCTGAATATCTCGAAAACTTTTCTTAATCGTTCTGAGTGTTCCTTAAGATCTTTTCCACCAACCGCAATGTCATCCTGGAACCAGGCAACTCCTTCCACTCCAGTTAAAAACTGATCCATCAGTCTTTGGAAAATGATAGGCGCTGCAGAAATTCCAAATGGCATCCGGCAAAAGCGATAATAACCTCGGTGGGTGGCTATCACTAAAAACTTTCGAGACTGTTCACTAACTTTAACTTGCAAGAATGCATCTTTTAAGTCGATTACGCTGAAGATTTTACAGCCGTTTAACTTGGACAAAATGTCATCTAACGTTGGATAAGGATACTGATCCTTAATCATGTACTTGTTTATGGTACTTTTAAAGTCACCGCATAGCCTTATTTGCCCGTTTTTCTTTGCTGCGTACACTACAGGAGAAGCCCATTCTATAATTTGTTCGTTGACGTCAACTGGTTCTAGTGTACCGTTGCTGACCATACGATCAATTTCAGCATCTGCTGCCGATTTCAATGCATAGGGTACAGGTCTTGCTTTGCAAATAACGGGTTTGGCATCCTCTGTCAGCTTGATGTTAACTTCAAAGCTTTGGACCGTTCCCAACTTAGATTGTTCGAATACATCCGGATAGTTCTTTAAGATTTCTGCCTTTAAAGATTCGTGTGTTTCATTAATGTTATTAACCGAAAATTTGGGTTCAATATTAAAAATTTTCATAAGATCTTGTCCTAATATTGGAATGCTGTCACCGGGTACTACGGTTAATGTGCAGGAATCCTTTGTTTGTGTCCCAATCTTTACAGATGCTTTCACCTCTCCTAAAGTCTCGATTGGCTTATCTGGATACGCAATAAGAACTTTAGATTTTGTTAAGCGAGGCTTTCCTATCTTTTTGTAAAAACTTTCAGGAATTATCGATATGCTAGATCCCGTGTCGTATTGGAAAACAATTGATTTTCCATTTATTTCAACCGTCACCTCATATCTGTTCCTGTTTTCTCTACTTTTGAAAATCTGATGAACAAACTCTGCTCTCCCAGATCTTACACACACTTTCTCGAAATGCCCTTTTGTATTGCAAGCTTTACACATAGCTGTTTCAGCTTTACAGCTCTCCCCTTTCTTATGTTTCTTGCTCCCGCATCTTATGCACATTGTTCCCTTATTTATTTGAAATTTGCTCCTCTTAGTATCCTTTGGGGTGTTCGTGTTCGGGGTGTTCTGCTTATACGGTTTCCCACTAATTTTGTTCACTCTGGAGTTAGAAGTGGGCTGTTCTGATTTAAAAACCGATTCTATCACTGCAGCATTTAATACAGCCGACTCAAAATTTAGAGCTGTTTTCTCGACATCTAGTAAAGTAGAGTTTCCGTCTGGATGCTCCCTGAATATGTGTTCCTGTATACGCGGGTCGTTAATGCCAACTATAAATTGATCTCGTAAACGTTCATCAAGTGTGTTCCCGAATTTGCAATTCACTGCTAGTGTTCTAAGTGCAGATATAAAATCTGTAATGCTTTCGCCGCTTGTTCTGAAACGTTGTGTGAATCTTGTTCTCTCAGCGTGAATGTTGAAATTCGGTCTAAAGTAATGTTCTAGAAATTCTTTTATGTCTTCATACGATTTATCATCAGGAGAAATTGGATCGAAATGGTCATTTACTAGCTTAAATAAATCCTTTCCTATACTTCTCAAAAGTAGATCGCGTTTATGTTCTTGGTTTTGAATTTCAAAAACCTTAAGTTCTAGTTCCAATCTACGAAAGTAATATCTGATGTTGTCCTTCTGAGGTAAAAACTCTTCAAAATTGAACTTACTCAGATTTACTGGCTGTTGTAGAGGATAAGGATCTACCCGAGGCTGTTGATAAATTTCTTCCCGAGGCTGTTGATAAGCTGTAGCCATTTCTGGTGTCTTACTTTTCTTCCTCCTTCTGGCCATTTAATTCAGAATTCCAGTCTTCATCCAGTTTTCCATCGTCGCCACAATTTGGCATATGTGACCACACGTAAGTATAAAAAATACTCTTTATTCACAGGTAAACGAAATTACATGCACTATTTACATTTCTTGGTCTCCAGCCATGTTCTTTTTAATCTTTTGTATCTTTTAATTTCCTCTCGTGCTGTTGTTTTCTTTTAACGCGTGCTATTTAGTTTTTGAGTTACGAGTTACTAGTACAGTTCACTAGTATACCTTACAGCAAGTTACCATGGCATTGCCTTCACCCTCTTAAAAATTATGTGGAAAACTGTGTAGTTAAGAATGTAGAGTGGGAAAACTACGGATCTAAGCTGAAAAAACAAGTTTCCTTTAGTTAATACCTGAAAGTTGGCTTTTCCCTACATTTTGATTGATATGCAGAAAAACCAGCATATCTATGACACGATTTTCATTAAAAATCGCAGCCTGGTGGCGTAGAGAAAGCGCTTAGCGCTCCCACACCACAAACCAGGGGTTCAAATCCTGGTCCATGGGCAAGGCAGACTCAGCCCTTCAACCCTCCAGGGTCGATAAAATGAGTAGTACCAAGGTCACTTGGGGAAATCAAGAGGGGGTTAGCATCAAGTTAGCCGACCGTGACTTTCAGTCACGTTCTGTAACAGCTCAGCTCAAGCCTCCCCCAGTGAGGCTAGTTATACTGGAGTTTGAAGGTCCAACGACCTACCTGCTCCTTCAAATATCCCCCTTGATTTCTTTTCATAATTAAAAATCGTGCTCATCACGATCACATGGATGTTCTTTACTTTTTAAAAGGAAAAGAGGGAAATTTAGGCAGTAGGTCAGGGAAGAGAAAAATAGTTAAATTGCTCAGTGAAAAGTGTTATAAGGACTGGGTACATTTGAGAATAGAACCATTTATGTGGAAATTTTGGACAAAACAAACTGCGTTTCTGAAAAATATTGGGTTTTGAAACATTTTCTGCACCCCTGGTAAATACCAAGCAATCGTAATAGTAATAGGCTATATACCACCTAACTTTTTAATTTTGGTTAATGGAATGGTGGTAAAATCTACAGCCCCTAGCTACTTATCAAAGGTCATTCCAGACTTTTTGTGAAGAGTCCGGTTTTTGTAAAAATTGTGAAAATCTACTTATAATTTTGTGAATTTAAAGTTAGCATAATGAAAGGAAGCCAAATCAGAGGTCGCCAAATGAAGGACTTTTATTCTAGCTGATCCCAGATGTTTACTTGTAAAAATTTACCTTCAACACGAAACTTGAAAACAAACATTTTTTAGGGATAACTATGGATGAATTTTGATAACATGAAACTATGTATTTTGTATTAAATTATATAGGAATGATTGGGACCTGTTGATTTTGATATTATCACATTAAGTGGAGTCAACTGTATCAGAGTTCAATGGGCAATTCCATGTGACTCACGTTACGTTCAGACACATATTTTGATTTTCTAATTGCTATTTAAGTAACGAAAATATTCAATTTTTGTCATTAAAAAGCCATATTATTAAATAAATCAGCCCTATAAAACAAAATAAATATTCCATCAGTTAAAAAAATTGATAATAAAAAGCACAGCAGTGTTTTTAACAGCGTGACTCACGTTACCTAAAAAAGGACATCGTTTTTTTGAATTGTTGAAAAAGCTCAATTTTCTCCCCTTATAAAATATTATAAAAATTAATAAATACATCAAAATATTCAGAACATTTGAGGCTTTCAAAAATCATCAATATAACAAATCTAATATGATTATAATTAACATAAGTTGCAATTAATCGTGTGACTCACGTTACCTAGTTTTGTGACTCACGTTACATCTCTGAACTACCTTCTGTAAAAGCTGTACTAAATTTTTTTTATAAAACAATCTGTAAAATAAATTATGTTATCTGTTTATTTATTGAAAACTCTTTAGAATGCAAGTATAAAAATTAAACATATTCTTATACTTAAAGTTACACAGAGCTTTGAATTGCACTAAATTCTTGCTGAAAAAATTAGAAAAACCATGCATTTTGGAAGATTTTTTCTCATAAAACAAAAAATAATTTTTTACTGTTGCAGAACTGTGTGTAATAATATTCCAAAACCTTTTTCAGTTAAATGTAACCATATTTTAAAATATATAGGGTTAACATGAGGTTTTTTCCTTTAAAAAAGGATTTCAACTCTGTGTCCCATGTTTCATGGAATTGCCCCAATATGCAAATTACTCGAACTCATAAGCCAAAAGAATTCAAGTTAATACTTAAGGAATTAACAGCTTGAAAATAAATTGAGTTGAAATTAGTGCAAAACATGGAGCACCACAATGACAGAACAGTCCCATTCCTCCTCATATTTACCCTATTATTCTTTTAAAAATAACCATGATTTTTCTCCATTTGAATTGCAAGCTACTCTTGGAAGTACATTTACAACACATAAAAATGATTAGCTTTAGTTAATTTTTTTTAATAAGCTCTAATAGAAGTAAAACAAAAAAGTTACTTTTGAGTCACTATGAGGAATAACATTTATTAGTTCAATTTATACAATACAAACATGGAAGCTGATATTAATGAACACAATTTATTGAATAGGCATGGTTATACTATCTACTGGGTGAATATAAAACATAAAGTGAAGTAGATATAAAAAAAATTCAGTTGTTCCATTCATTTCCACTTTAACTATTCAACAAGTATAATACTAAGTAAAGTAATGCTAGTACAACCAAGTGAAAATAAAAACAATCAAGAATCTATGTATAAAAGCATTTTTAAAGTTTTCTAAGATATCAGATAATAGAGTGAAAAGATAAACATAAATAAAGGCCAAAATATAAACAAAAGACGAAAATCCTTGATACTGAGTAGTATGGACCCCATTAACTGATAAAAGCAAAGCTGGACAACAAAAAAGAATGTTTATAATCTTAGAAAGATGGATAATTAAAGAAGGTATTGGATTATTTTTAACATATTTTAAGTACACAAGATAAATTTAATGAAATATATGAAGTACTACTAACCTCAAACAATAAGGTTAAACAGCACATGTACTCTTCTCCACGCTGTAGCTTTATTTACCTGGCTCGTTTAAAGAAAGCAAATAGCCTTCTCTTCTAGAGTTAAATCTCCACTTTTCATCCCTATTTTTACAGTTTGAAATAAACTGCTTGAAAATGCTTTCATTCTCACAAGAAACCCATGGTCAGACATAATAAACTTTAGAAATAAACAAAAAACCTTTATGATCGATATTGCTTCCTGATGCCATCAAATTGCAGTAGTGAGATGAAATCAATGGGAATTCCATGTCTCAATCCACAATTTTGGGGAAAAACCCTTATAAATAGAAAATCGATAAATTTAAAACTGAAAATTTAGTCAAAAATGAATAAAATCCTGATAGAAAAGTTTATTTCAGCAAAATATTTGGTCTTGATCATGATACTTTGTTTTGTAACATTTTTGGTATGGAGTTCAATGCCCGTGTAAGAAAAGAACATACAGCAATATGAAATTAAAGTTTGTTTACCAGAAATATAATTTGCATAAATTATCAAAGGAATATGCGTTATAATACTTTTATGCTGTCGATCAATGTTCTGGTTTCGAAGAAATTTCCACTTTCGCAACAAGTTTGGCAATGATAATTGAAAACAGTAGCACACTAAACAACTCAACCAACCGGACCGGACAACGTGAAAAAAATAGCCGAGAAAATAGGATCCTCGTGGTGAGAAACAGTTTTTAAAGTAAATAAATATTTGAATCTTCTTTAAAATAACTATATATCGATCTATACTTCTTTCATATTGTTTCAAATATCATTATTGTGATTTCACCAATTTGCCCTCATTATTATGTGCTGATCAATAAATAACATGTTCAAAGAGAGCTTATTAATTCTCAACCCATGTAGTTTTTAAGAATACGTCTAATGTCATTATTTAAATTTATCTGACCTAAGAATTTTGGCAGCTTTTCCCGAAAATTACCTGTAATCAGTGGATTTATACATATTAGTGAATTTCTTGATATTATCCACTACATATTCTTCTGCTACTTTCCTTACATGGTAAATCCAAAGAAACTGTGCTTGGGCGACTTTTTTAGCGAAATTTGGTGTCGCTAATGCCGTTTATAGACAAGTAAGCAATTTAACTTCTATCAGAGCTGGGTTGGCAGAATGAGTCCACTATTTATCACCATTGTTGGTGCCAGGCCTGGTTTCTCTGGATTACCCCCTTACATTTGTAATAGAAGTGATTAAACAGCTATAGAAAGAGTTCCAGACACCATGTGTTACCACAACAACATGCTTAAGTTGTCATCATTTGAGCTGTGGGTAAACATGGCGGCTGGAGGACTAAAGCTGTTCCGAAGTAATCCTTAACCCTTTCACTCCTAGCTATCCCCAAGTTTCCATAGAGCATTTTCAATGACATGACTCGGACCTATTGATGGCCTTAGCAACAAAAGAGGTTACAGTTTTTTGCCCTACAGAGGTTAACAGCCTACAGTAAATGACTAGCTGTGGCAAATGAGGGCTAGCGTCACCTGAAAACACTCTATAGGATTTAATGCTAATCTTGGGTGGCTTAGGTGTTAAAGAATTGAAACATTAATGCCGATTTGGGGAATTACCTAATGAGATTCTTAACCTAATTATAATACTAATTGTTGACAAACTGCACTCTTATCCATGTTGACCTTTTTTTATGTAGGTGTTGGAAGTGTGCTGTGTTTCTTACCCAATTCAGATGTCTCGTGGTGGATTTGGTGGCAGAGGTAGAGGAGGTGGATTTGGTGGTGGAGGAGGAAGAGGCGGTGGATTTGGAGGTGGCGGCCGAGGATTCGGTGGACGTGGAGGTAGAGGAGGAGGTTTTGGTGGACGGGGTGGCAGAGGTGGAGGTGGTTTCAGAGGAGGCTATGATGCTGGTCCTCCAGATGAAGTTAAAGGTTAGTAGTTTAGATGTTTTACTGTTGGTTAATTCAGACATTGCGAGTGATTTGATGATTAAGTAAAATTACAGAGCTTTCTTCATGATTGGGTATGAAAATGTGTCTGTCACTGAAAATAATTGTACAGCTTCAACTTACTAAGAAATGAAATGATAACTTGGCTCTGTTATTTATCTACATTGCCAAGTAGTTTCAGACACTAAAACCAGTTTTTTGATGTTGAAGGAGGTACTAAAAGCAGTAATTAGGTACTGAGATTAAATTATCTTATCACCTAGAGCAGGAGAACATTAAATTTCAGTTCTAAATTATCCAGACTAAGATTCTTACTCACTTCCAAATTGAGGCTCTAAAACCTGAAGAAATTTGAAGTGCATCATTAAAAGACAAATTTTACCCAGTTTACATAAATATTTGCTTGTTATTAGTGTCTAGTTAGCTAGCTGTAACTATGACCTCTATAGAAACTATTCAAATCTCTTCATGTATCAACATTGTTATAATCGAAAGTCCTTCTGCTTAATTGTAATCTGTAACATTCCCATATCATTTAAGAACTCTTAATTAGTTTGTTCTGAGGATATGTATTATTTATTTAATAGCTCAGTATTTTATAAGTGTATTACTGTTTTCTCTTAAACCTTGTTTTGATGTTTTTTCTTAAATTCATAGTTTTATAATTTGCTTTCAGAATTAGGATATTTTACTCATACCTGTGAAGATGACTTAGTGTGTAAAGCTATTTTAGACGACGTTCCTTTTTTTAATGCTCCCATCTATTTAGAAAATAAACAGCAAATTGGAAAGATTGATGAAATATTTGGACCTATGCGGGATTATGTATCCTTTTCATTGTCATTTCTTTCTCTGGTTTAGTATAACATGGCAGATTAAGGTTCAATCCAAAGCTTTTTTAGGTCTTGCTACATGCATTTGTTTATTATTTCTTGTTCAGGATGTGATATTCATAAGTAAGTGTTGAACGGATAAGTTTTTATTTGCTTAAAATAAAAAAGGGGTTATTACACATCCTTATTATTTAAGTAGATTCTAATTACCATAAACAATAAAATATTCTATAGTTTTTTATTATTAATTTATTTTAAGAAAAATAGGTATTATTTGCTCAAATCTTCTTTTTGAATTGTTATACTATAATTATACCTTTTTATCCTTTTACATATTGATTTCAGTTTTAAATGTCTAGTATTTTAAACCTTTGACTTTTTCTTAACTTCTAAGTGTGTATCTGTCAAATTGTCTGATGATGTAAAGGCTAATTCATTTGCAGCCAATCAAAAAGTAAGTATATTTAGATGAGTTGTATCATAGTATCGTAACTTAAATTATTATTTATTTTATTGATTACTACCTGTTAAACTAGTATTGTATATACTCTATTTTGAATATTTAATCAGCTTTCTTAAAGATTAGTAAAGTTTAAAGTAGAAGTACTAATGTTTGTGAATAGCCTGCGGAATCTCTTTGCTATAAATCTGTTTTAAGTAAAATTATCTATCCAAACAAACTTGTGACAATAAAGAGCAGGGGTTTTCAAACTCTTCATAGTCTGGTTACCCTTGAAGGAGATGGAATTTTCTCTAGCAAAGAGAAGAAACTATCTGTTGAATCTAGTCATTGAATTCTCACTGCAACCTTTATTACCCCTTTATGACTTTCTAGAGAACTTACTTTGGGAATCCCTGATGTGGTTATATTAAGGGAGTTAAATTGTTATTACATAAAAAATAAAGTAATAAAATAAAAAGCTGTTAATTTTTAGTTTTTAAGAAGCTTTTTTCTTTATGATTAAAAGACATTCTTTAAGGTAAATCCAGTCCTGATATTTTATCAGTAGATTCTAACAATATGGTTCTCTGAACTTTATTTAAGTATCTGATGAGACCAGTACTTGACCTCACTGATTTGGTTCATTTTTCCTGTGCGAGGGCATGACTTTGACATCAACTTGTCTAAATATTAAGGTGCACTTTTCAGAAATTTTCAAGAAAATTGAAATTTTGAAAATTTTACATGTGCTTATATATCTGATAAGTTTTGCTACAGGCATTTTTTAATCTTACATAGTAATAATATTTAATCATTATCATTTTCAATAGGAGATCAGGAAACAATTGTTATCATTAAACCTGACCTACCACTTATAGTAAATACCAAATTGTATAAAAAATACTTTAAAAGTAGAAACATGTTAATGCATTCTCTTTTCATTCCATATCTCATAAAAAAATGATAGGACATATATCCAATTCCATATTATCTTGATATAAATATCATATACCTTGCTGAAAATTCAATTTTTCCACAGAAGAATAAATATTAAAAATGTGTTTTAATTGATGATTAAATATTAATATTGTACTTAATCCCATATTTGTGCTTCATATTGCGTGAAAAGTTAAAATAAAAAATGACAGGCAGCAGCTAAAAAGCTCTTACTGCTAGACCATGATCAGCTTGCAAATAGCAAAACTTATCAGATATATAACCACATGTAAAATCAGAAATTTCTGAAAACTAAACGCTAATATTTACACAAGTTGATGTCCTAGTTATGCACTACTCACACCTGAAAAATAAACCAAATCGGTGAGGTCGAGTACTGGTCCTCTCCTTGTGAGTAAAATATGAAATTTCTAACTGATTTTTACAACATCTTTAGATTTATATTGATCCTGCAAAGTTGTTACCATTTACAAGGTTTCTTCCCGGTGCACCTAGTTCTGGAGGAAGAGGTAGAGGTGGACGAGGTAAGATAATCCTCTTTGAATCATAAGAATTCAAATATTTTTTTACACCAAAAAAAAACACACTTTGAATATTTACTTCTTTATTAAGGAATGTACCAATACTACGTGACCCATTTTTTACTATTTTCCTTCTTTCTCCCGCTTTCCCAATTTTTACAATCAATCTTCCATATTCAAATTTACTAAAATTTATAAAATATCAGGGAAAATCATACCAGAACATCAGCAAAAACCTGAAATTATCAGGGAATTTTGAAATAAGGTTTCTGTGGCCACCCTGATGTTGCTATTTTATGATAAAGGAATCTGTGCTCATGGTCGAGTTGTGGTTGTACGCCTCCTGACAAACTCCTAAAATTTGCTTTAATTTTCTAAGGGCTCTTAAAACTCCTGGAAAGTAAGTTTTTTTCTCCTGAATTTTCCCTTAAACTCCTGAAATTTATCTATCCAAAAGCAAAAGGAAGTTTAAATAACAATATGGTGAAAGTGATTGTTTTTTAAATCAGTAAAATACTGTTGAAAGATAAAATTCTGATCTTTTTTGCACTTCTTTGTTCAATAACTCATTCTGCTCGTGATTGTTTTTAACCTGTCAACCTTTTAATAATGACTACGCTCGACTACGGGCTTCACGATCGCATCTTATAAGCCTTTTTAATAAGCTTCATCTTTTAATATTGGTTGGAAACAGACATGACTTTTAATTTAAATATACTTTTAACTATTAATCTTGTGTTTGGCCTGGAATGTCCGATATAGGGACCTTGCGCCATAAAACCCAAAACAACCAACCGACCATTCTGCTCATGATATTTAAAGTAGTAAGGTTAATAATTGTTCACGTTACCCCCTAATTTTTTTGTAATTTACTCCTTAAAGACTCCTGAATTTTGCTATCTTAGATAAAGTAGGAACCCTACTTTGGGACTTAAAAGACTTTCCTTTTGTTTTGTTGTATTTGAGCTTTGTACCAACCTGACTTTGACTGAGTGAATATTATTTTTACAGGTGGCCGTGGAGGAGGAGGCAGAGGAGGTGGTGGCCGAGGAGGCTTCGGAGGACGTGGCAGAGGGGGCGGCGGCTTTGGTGGCCGCGGAGGTGGTTTCGGAGGCCGGGGCGGCGGAGGATTTGGAGGCCGAGGTGGCGGCGGAAGAGGAGGAGGATTCAACCGAGGAGGTGGGAGAGGCGGCTTTGGAGACGGCGGCGGTGGCTTCAAGCGCAGTTTTGACGGAAACAATTCTCAAAACAAGCGGCAGAAGTTCGAGTGATTCTCATGAACATTTTGTATATATAACTACGTGTTATTATTAAACACTGTTCATCTCTCATCCATTAAATAAATGTTTTATTTTCATTTTGTTAGCTTTTGCAGCCTTAATGAGTTGAAGAGATCATGTTGGGGGGAATAATGATACTGGAGTATTTTTAGGTGGACTAAGTCTGTTTTTTTTCGGGGGGGGGGGTAAAATTTTGAATGTTCTTGACTTTAATGTTGATGCATTTTTAAGTACAATGTTTAAGGTTAGAAATGACACCACACATTAAAGACTGGAGGTTTTAAATGTGATAAATTAGGATAATATTCACATTTGTTTATTCTTATATTTTCATTCAAACAAGTTGTTTAAGGTCAGTGGATAAATCTTGAAGTATAGGAGTTATTAAAAGACTTAATATTTTTTAACATTTTATTTGATAATAAAAGCATGAAGCTTAACAAAATAGATTGTTTTTCAGGGTAAGCAGTCTCTGTATGTCTGGTTAAAATAAGTGTTGTTTAAGAACCTTAATATGGTAGATGCAATTTCATAATCAATAAAATTGTTTGAAACTATTCAGTATAGAAAAAACTTAGTTTGGTTAAAAATTACTTCTTAAAATA
Source organism: Tetragnatha montana (assembly GCA_963680715.1). Lineage (NCBI taxonomy): Eukaryota > Metazoa > Arthropoda > Arachnida > Araneae > Tetragnathidae > Tetragnatha > Tetragnatha montana. Next base: position 23,160,435 of record OY796683.1, read on the forward strand.
AGAGTATGTGAAGGTGCTTTGACAAGTTAAACAATATTTTGGTACTGAAACAAATAATTAGATCCTTAAATTTTATGACTAGGTGTTTATAAATTCTCTGAAATAGGACCTTGGAAAAAATATTTTTTTAATAAGGTATTGTTCAGGATATGACAACCTAACATTAGATATTGTACTTGCTTGTGTGCTTTACAATGGGGATCAGCTAGTTTTCACTGATTCAAATAAACGAATTCAAGTAAAGTATTATCTGGAATTGAATTTCAGGTTCATATTACCCAAATCCCCAGTTGTGGATTTATAAAATTTTAAATAATTGAATCCTAGATTAAAATTATCCCAAGTATAATTTGACAGTCAACTGAAGCATAAAAGGTTGGTTTGGTCTTTAGTTAACCCTTTATTTTGATAATCAGGTATTTGATTTGAATCCATTAGTGTTTAAAAGTTATTTTATTATTAATTTTCAAGTAAAAGTAAAACTTTTACAGCCTTTTGAAAAATTTTGGTTATAAAAGTTTAATATTGAGGCAGGTGCATGGTTCTTTTTTTTTTTAGTAGATAAGATCCTTTATAATTAGAACGGATATTTTTCTTTGTTTCTTAAATTCCCAATACAGCTTTTCGCTTAAAATATCACTTCTAAGAAAGGTAATTTCATCCTTTGTGATATTATTAAGATCAAAGTATTTTAAAAACAAGCTTTAACTCATATGAAATATTCCATGAATATTGATAGGTAAAAGAAAAGATTTTCCACCAAATAAGGTTTGTTATAATGTATGAAAATGAGCTGTAATAAAGATTTGGATGATAAAAAAAGTAGTTGTATTTTCTGGTAGGATAGTATTTCTGGTATTATATTTAAATTGGTGTCAATAGTTTCAAAAATCTTTATTTTTTAGCCCTCCAAATATTAAATATCCTTTTATTTCTTCATCAATATTGAGAGACAATTTCCTTACATAAAATACCGAGGAAAAAGGGATCTGGTGATACATTAATGCTCAATTTTATTTTATAAAATTACTAGGCATGAAGGTAGGTTAAGAATATTTAACAACTAATGTTCAATCACGCTTTAACAGGGTTCCCACTGTCCTTGAATTTTTTTATGCTAAAATTAGGACCTTGAAAAACAGCCTATGTCCTTGAATTTTGAATCCACTCTGGCCTCCTTTCACTTAATCATCTAAATTTCCTTCCGGCAGTTACCGGCGATTTTTGAAACGCTCTGAACATGAAATTACGATTGTGACACCCTCTACAACGGTTCCACAAATGAACCAACAAGGTAGAGTCAGTTTCTGGTTGAGTGAGAAATGCACAGAACTGTTATCTTGAGGGTTATAATTTTTAAATGTCTGCGAAAAAAGGTCCTTGAAAAATTTTGTTGAGGGCCTTGAAAAGTCCTTGATTTTCAATGTTTTCAAAGAGTGGGAACTATGTTTAAATTAGTAGCTATGAAGGTAGGACCAAACTAGTTTAACACACATTTTAATTTAAAAGATATATCAAGGGGTGCAAGTGACATTTCTTCAAAGTTCAGAAAAAGCAATTTAGGAATCTTTCAAAATTGTTCCCCTTGACCTCTATAGCATGAAGTAAATTTTTTCAAATGTTTATTAGTTGTTATATGTAAGCTTTTTACCAGATTATACCTTTACTTTTTTGGTATTCCTGTTGGATTTAAATATTTCTTGCTCTCTCAATTACAATGTAAGTGAAGTATCTAGTTTTCCATTTCATCAATATTTTCACCTGATACACTAGCAAATGTATCTTCAAGCTTAAATGAGCTTCATTTTAAGAGAAAGAGCTAGTCATCTAATAACTATATTAATTTTATTTTAATGAAAAGCTTATGTGATAATAAATTAGCATCCACATATAATTATCAGATTCATGCTTGTTATTTACTCAAGTAATGTTATGAAATGTCAAAAACACTATTTCATAAGAAATATTGTGGTGCTTATCACATCTGTATTAAAAATAATGCATATCATTGAATAACTATTTTCTATTAAGCAATGAAATTTCCTCTCATATGGCATATATTTTAAGATATAAGTTAATAACTAAAACTGATGTAAATTTTATTTATGAAAATATTTTGACTTGTGTGCCTTTTAATCTTGTATTTATAGGTGCTAGCTTTGCTTGAGCCTTTTAATGTTCACGGATGTAATTATTGTTACTAGAAATAAAACCAAATCAATTTTGTTTTACAATGCTAAATGTAGTTTTATTTCCAAGTTCATCATGTAGTTCCATAAACATTATGGTAGTTATAAAGCTGTCTAGTCCCTTCAGGTCATTGTTATTTTATAAAGGAGTGCAACTAACAACTTTGCCTTAACTTTTAACTTGTGTAAAAGTTTATCTGGAGGGAACTTCTTTACTATATAATGAAAAAAAATTTCATATGTAACCTACCTAACCATCCACCACATGCGACTACCCTAGATTAGCACAAGTCTAACATTTTCCTTCACAAAGCACCCAAATCCTAACTCATAATTCATGCAATTTGTAATTTTTATAACAAGGGCTGAAATTACAATATCCAGTGACAGATAAATACACTCTGACACAGAATTATAGGTCCACCCTAAATTTTTTGAAGTTTAAATTAAGTTTGATGTTGGTTGTTTGCAGCATATGAAAGAACTTGTGTCTTCAGGTATACAAGTGTGCAAAATAACCCAATGATGCGCATGCACAGTGGCAAACATGAATGGAGGGTGTATTAAGCGACACATAATTATAGGCCCACTTTAAATTTTCTTGTCAGAATGGCTAGTAATCAGTGTTGGTCAATTTTAATGGTTAGTTAGGAGCTATGCGACATGGTTTATAACTATCAGAATGCGAAAAAGGTTGAAGTGAATTTTACAGTAACAGCAAAAAAGATTCTAAAATAGGACAATTCCATAAAATTCTTTTTTTTTTTTTTCAAATTAAGGTAAAATTAGGAACACTTAAACACCCTAGACATCTTTCTAAACTATCTTATCTTTACAAAATAAGTGCTGAATTATTCACGAAACATCGAATTCTTCTCTAAATCTGAACTAGATTGGGAAGTAAAATGAGCTGAAAGTGTACAAACAACTGTCAGATATGTTATAAAGTCAAGCTATCACTTTGTTAGAGATAGATTAAAGGCAGCCCTATATTTCAATTCAGTTCATATGAGTAAGAATCGAAGTTGCACGAAAAAACTTACAAACAAAATGATGCAAAAATGGTATTTTTTCATCATTTTTCTATACTTATTCTTGAACTTTTTTCAAACTAGTAGTATAAGGATTTTTTGGTTAAAAATTGTCTGAAGTTGTGAGAAAAACTTAAACTGGATGGTTCTGAAGGATTTAATTCATTCTGCTATGAATTGAAAAAAGAGGAATTTTTCCCCCTAAGAAAACTTAAAGGATGTACTTAAAAAGTGTTTGGGGCATTTTGTGCAGATGAAACTAATATTCTAGCATCCATGTTGGGTAGAATATATAGTGTGGCACACCAGAGTCCTTAAAGAGGATCTTTTGCCATATAGAAGATTTTCTCGATTTAAACGTTGTTATCAATAATGCAATACTAGTAATTCATAGCATTAATAGCACCAGAAAATAGTTAACTGCTTAATAAATTGATGTAGTACTGGACTTACCAACCTACTCCCCAGACCTAAACCCTAAGGAAAAAATTTGGGGACCCTTAGTTGGGCAAATATATGGAAAAAACTTAACTTACTGCACTCTACTGGATTAAACAAATTAATTTTATCAAAATTAATTAATTTAATAAAAATTAATGAAACTAATTAATTAATATTATAAACACTGAAAACCCTTTCTAAAAGCATGGGGCAGATAATTTTTGATGTTATCTGCAAAAATAGCCATTCAATAAGTATTTATTGTTAATGGACCTATACGAGACAGCGTATTTCAAAGTAATTTTCATTTTTGACAGCCTAACTTTTTTTTTGTTTTAGATAAACTTTTTGAAATTTCACCGTGCTTTTTCTTCAAAGGTTGTTAAAAATCAGTTACAGCCTTTGGAGTATCAAGAAATGCCGTTATGTTTGATTTTAAAGAAAAATTACGGTGGACCTATATAATTGTGTCGCAGTGTATTAGCATTGTTCAATGAGGTCAACAATGCACTACATGAACTGATGACACTGGAAATATAGAAAGTGAAAATACAAATAAAAGAAACAATCAGTTCCCTCCGTAGGTTTTTAGTGTCTAACTAGTTTTAATATTGCAACATAAAAGAAACAAAGTGAAATTTATCTGTTGATGAACCATAGTAATAAAAAGAAATGAAATTCACTTTAATGAACTAGTTTTAACCTGCAAAGATGTGCTTGGGGTCTGCCAGACCCATGCAAATAAACTTTCACATAAACTCATTTTCAACTGAAAGTTAAAACTCTGTGTAGCTGCCTAAAAGATTTTCATCAATAACCTCCTGAAGTTTAAATAAAGGAGCTGCATTATTTTTCATGTTAGTACGCCATTTTTATTGAAGCGTTTTTAAAACTAAAACCGCTAGTTACAGGGTTCATACTCTATCTAACAGAGTTAAATTCAGGAGTAGATTACAAAATAATCAGGAAGTAACATGAATAATTATAAAACCTTAGACTACTTTACATTTAACAAGCAGAAAGAGTTCCTAATCAAGTTTGGAACAAAGAATTGCATTAGAGATTAGAATTCCAAATTCCAATGGAATTTTATTGAATTAAAAAAGAATTACTTCCACCATATCTGTAATAAAACTTCGTTTTGCTCTTGGATAAATGTTTTTCAGGAGTTAGGGGGAAAATTCAGGAGAAAAAACACAACTTTCAGGAGTTTTAAGGGCTCCTAGAAAAATAAAGCAAATTTCAGGAGTTTTTCAGGAGGCGTACAAATCCTGTAGCTATGACCAATCTTATATTTTCTTACAAAATTTAAATTATAGGTACACACTACTGACTTAAAAATAACTTTTTATACACTTTTAAATAATTACATGATGTATTTCAACTTTCCCTGGTAAAGGTTTTGCATATACTGAATCCTTAGAACATAACACGGTGTGTCTCCGTGTAAAAGAAAGGTGTGCACATCCTTTCGGGTTAAAGATGGGTCAGTCTGACACATTCATTGATTCATTATGCTCAATGGGGAAGGTTATACTAGTATAAACTTTTTTAATGAAAGAAGTAAACAAAATTAAATACAAAAAGAACATTTATTACATATATTACAAACAATTTGTTTCATTGAGGCTACTCATCAAAATAAATATGCTTGTTTTTCTGTTCTAGTAACTTAGCTGCCTTGGCAATAAGCTGTAAAAAAAGTTACATGTAAAACAAAGTTATAGCAAAAGAATTCATCAATAATTTTATAAAACAAAGCATGGCACTTAACCATACTAAGACTGAAAGCTATGGGAGGAAGTTGGTTATGATGGCAATTGAAAGGCTGGAATCTTTTTTAAAGCAGAAAGACAATGATATAAAGCCTTTCTTAAGAATTATAATGTTTAAATTCAAACATTTTGCAGAAAAAAAAATTAGTGTGTTGATATTTGAGTCTAGAGGTTGACAAGAGTGCTCTTAAGAGTAAAAATGTTTGCTTCCATAAGAGGATGATGATATAGGTAAACTAGCAATTACAAGTAAACAAGGGTATTTCAAGTGGAAAGCAACATGTATCTTCTGTTGGACCTAATTTTAATATTTATCAAGATTAGTTCATCAAAATACATGCTCAGCTGAAATTCAGATATTTATTGGTTCAATTAAGCCTGAGATTCAATGAAAAATAAGAAATAAAAAGACAACTCATTTACTCTGACATACAAGATATCCATTTTAATTTTAGAAATTTGCATTGCATTTGAAGAAAAACATTAAATTGAAATACATTGGAAATCCATACCTTGTCTCTACCTCTCTTCTTTTGGGGAGGCATATTATATCTTACTTGTCTGTCATTCTCAATCTTCTTCCAATATTCTTCCTCTTCAGACCCTGTAAATACACAGTACTGAAAATATCCTTGAGGAACATAAATAAATACTGTCTTCCAGTTATAGGTATGGGATATAATTTCTAAAACTATTGACTTACACAAATCATTTTTTACAATTTGTTAGGTTAATTAAAAGAATCTTGCATGATTATTCAATACAGTAGAGCCTCGATTATCAGAGTTGATGTGCACCAAGACTAACTCTGGTAACCAAAAACTCGGTTAAAGCAAAAACCATAAAAACCTCATAAAATATGTATGTTAAAATTAATATTTTAATTATTTCAAGAGTTATGAAGATTATCCCATGTAATTCATATTAAGGTAATTAAAATGTTCTTTTACCTAAAAAAGAAGCCCTTGGTTGTTGTGTTCTACATCACTTTGGTGCTTTTTGCAGCAATTTATTGCCATTTTTTAAAGGATAACGGGATTCCAGAAATATTTTATAGGTAGGTTAAAGCAGGAACTCGGATGATCAGGGCTCAGATAATCGAGATTTTACTGTATTTGATGCAATATTTCCCGACTAGTACATTTAAGTTTACTTACTAATTTTATTCTAGTACACTTATATAAAATTAACTGTTGTGATGGTCCCACTGATTCTAAAAGTATAAACACTTGTTGAAAATGGAGTGCTAGTATGCAGAGGACTAGTGACTAATAGTTTAAATTTATTAATTTGTATTACTATTCTTGGCAACTTGGGAGAACTGATTTTAAAAGATTTGGATCAGAGAGAGAGAGGAAATAGGCACGGCTTACTAGATACAATACAGGCTAGCCGAGACACAGAAATCATTAAAAATATAGATGGCAATAGCTGACATCTGGCAAAGCACTAAATCTATATACAATACCTATGGTAGGATGTAGGATATGGGGTGATCCTAGCGGAAAAAGTTGTCAAATGGTTTTCATTATTCAAAACTCGGCTAGCCTGTAAAGTATCTAGTAAGCTGTGAAATAGGTATGGTGGTGCAAGCAAATGTCCCAAATATACCATCTCATCCCTCTCATCAGGTATAGAGGTTAGAATTGGAAGTTAGAGGAGCATAAATTGTGTTTTAGATGTGCAAGAGTATAACTTTTGATGTAACTTTTAACCTAATTTCTTAATTAAATCTATTATATTGTGACGTAGAAAAGGAATGACGATAAAATCCAAACAGAAGCTTTATTAGCACTTTAAAAGTAACAATTTAAAAGCTTAAAAGAATAAGTTAGTAAAATCTTTAAAAGTTAACGAACAGCCCAACATCAACTAACAGGAAAATCCTCCTCTCAGGAAACAGGCCAGCAACTATAAATAAACTAAGATACAAGCAGACAGACTGATGCCAACAATGCGTAGCCAACCTGCCAGCATAATCTCCCGACGGCACACGGCGAACCTCACCCCAGTGGGACTCGAACATCGGGGACTCAAACTCTGGGACTGGAACATCGGGGACTCGAACACCGTGGCATTTCCTCCCTCTCAAGATTCTTCGGCGTCTCGCTGAACTCTGGCTCGACGTCGCGTGATAGGGCCAGCGTAATCTCCAACAGCTCCAGGCAGGGTCAGCTGAGGCCTGGGATCAGCATCTTCCAAAGGCTCTCCAACCTCCATCTGTAGGTCAGGATCCCTATATGGCTTCATCCTTGATACGTGCACGACATCCCGTGTCCTCCTCCTCCGACCCTCCGTTTCACATGGCTCCACTTCATACGTTACTTCCGAAAGTTGACGGATGACACGGTACGGACCAAAATACCGTTTAAGAAGTTTTTCAGACTTCCCGACCCTTCTGATAGGAGTAAACACCCATACCAGTTCATCTTCCCTGTAGGACACCGGGCGATGTCTTTCATCATATCGGCGCTTGTCTAATGCCTGAGATTGCCGAATATGCAGTTTGGCGATGTTCCTGGCTTCTTCTGCTCGTGATACAAGCTCCTCCGTGAACTCGCTGGATGGTATACCCTCATGATGGTAAGGAAGAATTGCATCCAATGGAGTCTCCACATCACGGCCATGCACCAAAAAGAAAGGGCTAAATCCCGTCGTCTCCTGTTTAGCCGTATTGTATGCGAAGGTCACAAAGGGGAGAATCTGGTCCCAATTTTTTTGCTCGACGTCCACGTACATAGACAACATATCCGCTAATGTTTTGTTGAATCTCTCTGTCAATCCGTTCGTCTGTGGGTGATAGGCCGTAGTGATCAGGTGTCCAGTCTGGCACAAGGTGTTGATTTCGGAGACCAAATGAGACAGAAAAGATCGTCCCCGATCGCTGATCATACTGCGGGGGGATCCATGCTTTAGAAAAACGTCCTCGACCAGAAACCTCGATATCTCCGTAGCCTCCGCGCTTGGGAGTGCCTTGGTGATGGCAAATCTGGTTAAATAATCCGTGCAAACCAGTATCCACTTATTCCCGTTCCTCGTGATTGGAAATCTGCCAAGCAGATCGATACCAATTTTATCGAAAGGTCTGTTGGGGGGCTGTATGGGCTGCAATTGACCCGCTGGCAAAACTGGAGGAGATTTCCTCCGCTGACACTCTCTACAGTGAGATACGTACCGACGGACACTCCGGTACAATCCGGGCCAGTAAAATCTTCGCCGCACTCTGTCATATGTCTTGGCGAATCCCAAATGCCCAGCTGAAGGGGCATCATGCAGACTCCTGAGCACGTCTCTCCGCACTGCCTGGGGCACCACAAGCAACCAGGGCCTTCCAAAAGGGTCGTAATTCCTTCGGTAGAGAATGTTGCCCATCACTTTGAAATCTCTAACCTCACCCTTTTGAGCTATATCCCTTCTAATGACCTCCAACCTTGGATCTTTTCTCTGCTCTCTCTCAAAAGAAGTTAACGACGCAAGGCATGGTATGTCCTCAAGTGAATCGGCTTCAACACCAGGCAAAGGATTCCTTGACAAACAGTCGGCATCCCTGTGTTTTCGACCACTTTTATACTGTACGGCAAAGTCACACTCCTGCAAACGCAATGACCACCTTGCGAGTCGTCCACAGGGATTCCTCAGATTTGTCAGCCAACAAAGAGAGTGGTGATCCGTGACCACAGTAAAATGCCGTCCAAAAAGATAAGGCCTGAATTTGGTCACAGCCCACACCACTGCAAGGCATTCCTTTTCTGTGGTCGAGTAGTTTACCTCCGCCGGGGACAGAGTTCTAGACGCATACGCGATAGGTCTTTCTCTTCCATCTTGAACCTGGACAAGGACTGCACCCATTCCATATCCACTGGCATCTGTATGTATCTGTGTCTCTTCATTAGCCCCAAAATGTCCCAACACTGGGGAACTCGTCAATACCTCTTGCAACTTAGTAAACGCGATCCGCTGTTCCTCACCCCACTTGAACCTAGCATCTTTTCGCAGAAGATCGTTCAGCGGTTTGGCTAGTTCAGCAAATCCGCGCACGAAACGCCGGTAGTAAGAACAAAGACCAAGAAAACTCCTGACATCAGACACAGACCCAGGAAGAGGAAACTCCAAAACAGCCCTTGTTTTGTCTGGATCAGGACTTATTCCTTCCCTGTTAACTAGGTGTCCTAAAATCGTTAGTTGGCTCCTTCCAAAGCAACACTTTTCAGAGTTCAAGGTAAGTCCAGCACCTCGTACACAATCTAGGACTTGTTTCAATCTATGAATGTGGTCCTCGAATGTAGATGCATACACTATCACATCATCTAAATAGCATAAACAGATTTTCCACTTAAGACCCTTCAGAAGACTGTCCATCATTCTTTCAAAAGTCGCAGGGGCATTGCAGAGCCCAAAAGGCATAACCTTAAACTCGTATAGACCATCTGGTGTTATGAACGCCGTTTTTTCCCTATCCCTATGATCCACAGATATCTGCCAATACCCAGATTTCATGTCTAGTGAAGAAAATAGATTCGCGCCGGACAAACAGTCCAATGCATCATCAATTCTTGGCAGGGGGTATACATCTTTCTTGGTAATTTTGTTTAGCCGTCGGTAGTCCACGCAGAATCGCCAGGACCCATTTTTCTTTTTAACCAACACAACAGGTGACGACCAAGGACTCTCGGAAGGCTCAACTATTCCCATGTCCACCATCCTATCAACCTCGCTTTGTATGATGTTCCTCTCAGCCAGTGAGACGCGATAAGGCCTATGTCTCAACGGTGGGTTGTCTCCCGTATTTATTTTATGCTTGACCGCAGTTGTAGTCCGAAGGGGTTTACCCTCAAGGTCAAATATATCCGCATACCCTCGTAAAAGGTGTACCAACTTGCTTCTTTCCGTATCCGACAGTTCAGTGCTTATAAGCTGCTCCAACTTTCCTTCCAGTTCAGACCTCTCTTTCGCTTCAGGGCCGGGGGGGTCAAAATCAGAGCTCAAGGTACACATGTCACCGTCTCCATCCGAAACAACACCCAGAGGACACATATCACCGTCTTCTACCTGCGCAATCTCGGCAATGCACATTCCACTCGGTATAAGATGAGGTGAACTAGAGTAATTGGAAATCCACAAATGTACTGTCCCATCATCAACTTCGACAATTGAGGCAGGGATACAAAGATCTTTCCCCAACGTTAGTTCCTTCTTTGAAACCACGACGCCTTCGCCTCTTTTAAAATCTTTGCTTACGGCCGAAACTCGCCGAATTGACTGCGCTGGTACCACATAATCCCCCATAGAGTACAAGTGGTCATTACGATTCGACGATTCCTCGTGAGGAGAAATCTCACTTAGCGTCATTTCTCTTCGGCCGCAATCTATGATGGCACCACTAGCCTTGAAGAAATCCCAACCAAGGATCATTTCGTGGCTGCAGTTGGGAAAAACCAGAAATTCAAAGGAACTGGTCCTATCGTCAAGCTCGATCCTGAGGGAACACTTGCCAAGAGGAACCACAACTTTTCCATTCGCTGTGCGAAGCACCGGCCCAGGCTCACTAAACATAGGTTTCTTCAATTTCCGTCTGAGGTCCTCGGATACCACTGAATAGTCAGCTCCTGAATCGACAAGAGCCCTCACCATGGCCGATCTTCCAACCCTCACCCATACATAATTTTCATTCAACTTGACTGCGGAACAGCTGGGAGGATTTTCACCTACAGCGGCCCTACCTCCAGCACAGGGCGCCAAGGCTAGTTTTCCTTAGGGTTCCGCGACGGCGAAGGACTGGAACGACGAACCGGTGACGGCGACTGTCGACGATTGTTGTAGCGTCTGGGAGAAGGGGTTTCCTCTTGGTATGGTCTGAATGGTCCTCCACCTGCAATC